>JAHRHZ010000289.1:36180283-36202951 GCA_024137785.1 Ginglymostoma cirratum | reverse complement strand
CCTCTGATGCTGCTGGGCCTGCTGTGTTCATCCAGCTCTACACCTTGTTATCTCAGATTCTCCAGCGTCTGCAGTTCCTACTATCTCTTGAGGAACATTTCCTTGCTTTTCTTTGAAATAATGCTGTGGGATCGTTTACACCCACCAATTTAACAACTCATCTAAAAGTTGGCACCACCAATGTAGCTTTGGCTCAGTACTGCATTGGAGTGTCAGCCTAGATTGCTATTTCCAGTCTCTTATTTGGAATTGGGCCAAGCATTTGACTAAGAGGTGTGTCACCAAGTGGAATGTGAAATGAGATAGTGGAAATTTTAGGTAATAGAGTCTAGTTTGGTTTCAATTTGTAAATAATACTTTCTTTAAAGTATGGGAAAACCTAGCTGAAGAACCATGGGCAGTAGCACAGAAAATCGCTAAGAGAAAGTGTTATAAGCAAGAAGAGAAGACAAGCTAGGAAGTGATGAGGTGATGTAAAGTTTTTGTTTGAAATTGTAGAATTAAAACATAAGGGAGTGATTGTAAGAAAGGGATGACTATGTGGTTGGAATAAAAGGGGGTATAACAAAAGGTTTACACTCTTCTGTTCAATAGCCATCTCAGAAAAAAAAACTTGCAGGCCTGAGCTATTTGTATGAGATGCTACAGTTATGCTAATAATAACAATCCAAAATGATCCGTGCATTGAAATGTAGAATACTTAAGCCTGTTATCCAGTGATGTAAAAGAACCTCAGCATTGCTTATCTGACAGTAAGTACATTTATTACAATATCTGCATCATAAATGAGACATATAGAGACATCAGATGTGCCAATATGGATAGGATGAATATTCACTCACTGTTATTGATGAGACGTCCCGACTCAGATAGGCACTTCCTTCATAGGAGACATATCCAGGTAGTTTAAGAGGATCTGGTTCAAATGAGATTTGCTTGAATTTAACAGGGTCACTTGCATGACTGCAATCTTTCCAGGAAAAGCCATTTGACTAAAAAAAAATTGTAAATACGCACAGTTTCATGAATTCTGAAGCTAACTGATTAGAATGAAGATAGTACAGGAAAACAAATGAATCCATTCTTAATATTTTACAAGCTATTCACAGGGGAAAGAAATCAATAATTAAAATATGACGAACGAAACATTATTTTTACTGGCTGAGAGATTACACTGCTTGATCTTTAAATGTTTTGTATTTCATATATAGAATATAAGATCTTCAGACGTCTTGTGGTAGGAGGTATGACATTGATCCTATGTTATTTCCGTGGACAAAAACATTCAGGATATTTATTCCAGAACGCAGAGTACGAATTACAGTAAGAATATAGGATAACTATATGCATTATAATAAATATAGAATATGTTAGACATTCATTTCGGTAGGAAGAGTTTACATGCTTTCTATACCAATAATTTGCATTGTACCAGTTCCAATCAGACTAAAACTTATTCTGGAAATATTAATTTTGATAAGTCCTGAGTAAAGTAAACATTAATAGGAGCATAAAGGTTTTTGTTATTCAGGAACAAAAACAAAGTTGCTGTAAAAGCTCAGCAGGTCTGGCAGCATCTGTGACAGAGAAAACAGAGTTAACATTTCAGGTCCGGTGACTCTTTGTTTTTGTTTCTGATTTACAGCATCCACAGCTCTTTTGATTCTTTTTATTCAGTTGTCCTCATTCATCTGCAAACATACATGAAGAATTCTTGTGATTACTCTATGTATCAACTTCTTAAGCATAATTGTGAAGATTTCCTTGTTCTCACTGAATACATCCATAATTTCTTCAGAAATGTCTAACACTTTAGAGATATTCGAATCTCAAGTAATGACCAATATGAGTCCTTAAAAATGAATTGAAAATGTTGATGTTGAGGTTAATACTGCACCAGTTTGGAAATATTAAAGAAGTAATCTACTTGGTCAGGAATTTGTTTATAGGATTTCCAACTAGTCACATGTAACTAAGTGATAATGCCCACTCTGCAATAGTTAAGGGGATTCAAAAGTATAGCTATTATAAAACAGTATATGGAAAAAATGGATACTTGTGGAATGGTCTTCCTTGAGGCAATTCATTATGTTACAAGACATATCAATTACTGAAACATTTAGTTTTCAGTTTCATTCAGTATAAAAAACAACAGAATATGGGATTGCTCTTCAGAACTCAGGCAGTGGTGTGGTGGGAATATCACTATAATGATGGTACATTGACCCAAGCTAATGCTCTGTGGAAAGGGTCTGAATCCCACCATGGCAGATGGTGAAATTTGAATTGTTGAAAGTCTATAAATAAACACATGATCCAACGGTGACCATGTAACCACTGTCAATTGTTGCAAAACCCATCCATTTCACAAAAATGCTCAAGGGGAAATCTGTCATCCCTACCTGGTGTGTGAATCCAGGGCCACAGCAATGTGGTTCACTTGAAATGCCTTAGCAAGCTAGTTAGCTCAAGTGAACTGTACCTCTGGCATCACTCTGCCTTCTTTAAGATTTACTGCACAAATATCTGATTGGAGTTCCTGATATACTCACAGAGCAATAGCACTTTGCCAAAGAGGACCCAGCTCCTATTTGAAACTAGGTTCCTTTGGAGAGTGTCACTTGTATTTGTAATCATATGTGTGTGACCCATTATAAACGCTCTCCATTCAACAAAGTACTTCTTATTCAGATCAACTAATTTCCAAACAGATTCCCTTACTTTGGCAGAACTCTCAGACAAGATACTTACAGTTCTTATTTGGAAGAGCAAGCAAACGGCCAGCAAAATGACACCTGAGCAAACAGCCATCTCTTATTGCAATACCGACCTTCATGTGCATAACAGAAAGGTTTTGTTTCCCAGTGTTGTTTTATACTTAGATGTAAAGAGGGTGTAACCAATAGCCATGAAGATTTGTGACTCCTGTTGAATATGTTGCAATCAGGGTCAACCAATGAGTCAAATCAATATTTTCAATACAGTCATTCATTCTGCACGAGTTAAAAATTTCAATAAATAATTTCTTTATTACACGATGCACTTGCATGCTAGCTTTTTGTGTTTCATTGAGAACATCCAGTTACCTCTGCAATAAGATTTTTTTGGAGTCTCTCTTCATTTAAGTTGTGTCTGCCTTTTGATTCTTCCTATCAAACTGCAAGGCCTCACACTTTCCTATTTTAAGCTCTATCGGCCAAGTTTTTGCCCTCTTGCTTAACCTATCTATATCTCCTTGCAGATTCCTTATGTCCTCATCACAACATGCCATTTTTTTTATTCAGCAACAAATTTGGATACATTACAGCCTGTACCTTCCTCCAAATTACTAATATAAATAGGAAATAATTGAGGCCCTAGAACTGATCCTTGTGGTACTCCATTAGTTATATATATCCAACCTGAAAAAGACCCATTATTCCCAACTCTCTGTCTTCCCTACATTAAGAAATCCTCAATCTATGTTAATATTTTCGCTCTAATATTGTTAGTTCCTATCTAGTGTTAAAATCTTTTATGTGGCACCTTACTGAACACCTTCTGGAAATCCAAATACGCTGCATCTGCCGGTTTCCTTTTATCAACTTTGCTTGTCATATCTTCAAAGAGCTCCAGCAAATTTGTCAAACACGATTTCCCTTTCACAAAACTGTGTTGACTGTTTTTGTTTGCATTAAGCGTTATGACAGATGTTAACTTAAATGGCCTATAGTTTTCTGCTTTCTGTTTCTCTCCCTTCTTTAACAAGGTGTCACATTATTTTTTAATCTGCTAGAACCCTCCCAGAATCCATTAGTTCTGAAAAAAATTCTATTAATGCCTCTACCTTTTCTGAAGTCATTTCCTTTGAAATCCTTAGATGTGGACATCAGGTGCTGACAATTTGTTAGCTAACAGTCCCATTAGTTTGTCAAATACTTCAACACTCATGACAGGGAATCTTGCAAGATCTTTCGTCCCATTAGCACTTTGCTTATCTGATATCTTTTGGATGTTAATATTGTCCTCCACCATGATGCAAAATATTGCTTTAAATTACCTGTCATTTTCCTATTCCATATAATTAGTTCCCCCGTGGCATCCTCCAGGGCTGCCACACACTGTTTAGCTACTTTATTTGTATACACCTGTAGAAACGTTTGCTGTATGGCTTTATGTTTCTTTCTGATTTTCTTTCATAATCAGTTTACTCCCTTTTTATTTGCTTTTCGGTTATCTGCTACTGGCTCCTAAAAGTATTCTCAATTTGCTGGTCTGCCACTAGTTTTCACCACTTTGTAGGCCTTAGTTTTTCATTGGATACTCTTCTTGACCACCTTCCTTAACCATGGGTGGTTCATCCTTCTTGTCAAGTCCTTCTTTTTGACCGGAGCATTATGAAGTATCTGCTCAAATGTCCGTTGTTTTTCATCCAATGACTATCCCATTGGTCTATTTTCCCACCTACTTTAGACAATTCTTTCTCCATACCGCTTTAGTTATTCTTATTTCAGTTTCGGACATTGGTTTCAGACCCCAAGTTGATCTCCCTCAATCTGAGATTGAAATTCTGCCATGTTGTGATCACTACCCTGAGAGGATCCTTGGTTACAAGATCATTTATTAATCTTAACTCATTACACATTAGGAGATCTAAAATAGCTTGTTCCTGTATGTTGTAAATTGCATTGCTCTAAGAGACGATCCCTGATGGACGCTCCAAATTCACCTTCCATATTAGCTTTGCCCATCAGATTTCTCTAGTCAATAATTAGATTAAAATCGTCCATGACAATTGTGATGCCTTACTTAGATGCCTCCATTATTTCCTGTTTTATACTTTTTCCTACCATGAAGCAATTCTTCCAAGACCTGTAAATGACTTTCATCCATGATTTGTTTCCCTTGCTATTCTATATTTCCGCCCAAACTGGTTTCACATCACAATCTACTGCAGCTATATCACTACTGAACGTCACATAGATACCTTCCTTTATTAATAGATACCCCACCTCCTTTTCTTTTTGCCTAGTTTTCCTGTACTTTAAGTATCCTTCACATTGAGTTTCCAGTCCTGATCACCCTATAAACATTTCCCTGTATTAGTTATCAAGTCATATTAATTTATTTTTATTTGTGCTTATTTATGTTGTTACAAAAGCTTTGTGTATTCGGATAAAGAGCTTTCACTTTTCTTAATTATTACTTATTCTGGTTCTAATTTCTGCTCTCTTTCCCCAGCACTGATGTCACCACTGCTATGCCAATCTTTGAGCCATGCATTTACCTGACTAATCTTACTTACTCTATGCCCTTTGTAAATGGCTCAGATAGTAATCCTGAGATAATTACCTCTGAGGATCTGCTTTTGATTTACCTCTTGGCTGTTTATAATCTCTCAGCAGAACCCTTTTCCTACTCCTTTCAATATCATTGGTACAAGCATTAACCATAACAACTTGATACTTCCCCACTCACCAAGTTCCTGCCAGTCCAAAAGAGACGTCTTGAATCTTGGCACCAGGTAGGTAACATAGCCATTCAGACTCTCTGCTACGGAGAAAGTATCTATTCCCCTAAATAACTTAACCCGCATTATGACTACATTTCCCTTTTCTCTCGCCACTTGAATGGTGCTCTGTGCACCATGGAGCTTTCATCAGTCCATTCATCTTCTCTGCAGTCTGTGCCCTCATCCACACTGGGAGCAAGAACCTTCTACTTACCGGACAAGGGCCTCCTCCAAAGATAAATTCTGGGTCCCAAAAACTGCTTCACTTGCAATCACGCTCTCGTGCTCTTAACTGCCTCCTGATTTAAACCACTTTGTCAATCAAAAGAAGCATAGAAGAAATACCTACCAAACACACACCAGCTGCTGATAATAACTGGATATTAGACATTGGGAGATGGTAGACAGTGGTATCCCCAAAGGTCAGTGTGTTGGGACCAATTTTATTTTGTTTTTATATATATAATAAATGGCTTGGATATTGGAATACTTCGTGACATTTCTAAGTATCTTGATGATACCAAACTTGAAGGATATGGAAACAGTGGGGATAATGCCAATCACTTCAAGAGTACATTGAGGGAAAACCAGGAGTAAGTACTGGTGCGAAGTTGGAAAGAGTGTGTGTGTATTGGGAGGAAGGACAGTGGAATTTGGTGTTTGTAAAGTGTTGGTGTTTATGTAATGCTAGGGGGGAAAGCATTGTGTGGTCTCTTTAAAAGATTGTACTTTTGCTATGCTTAGAGATTCAAAAAGGATGTCTGTGGGCAGCAGCTTCGGGGTTCGCAGGTGCACAGGGAGAATCTGAATTGGAATGTATGTATCAAAAGGCCGTACAGGTAGCAGGCCAAGCAGCAGTTTTGTTTTGTTATCAAGACAACAAAGTTTCGAATTTAGCTAAATAATTTGAACAAAGAACCTAGGTGCCAAAAACCAATTAAATTTAAATCTGATGGTTTTGACAACATAGGACCGATCCTATTGTGAGAAATTGATACATCATCAAGGGTATAAAAGAACAGGGCAGTTGGACAAAGACAAGAGAGCAAACAGCCATCTGGCTGAGTTAACAGCTCTGAAGAGAGAATCCCTATCGCTCACAGTCTTCTCTAAGTTTTAGAGATTGCACCATCAAAATCAAAGGTACCTATGGCACAGCCAATTAATATTCCTGACAGAACATTCAACAGAGAAAGCACAGAACATTCTGGAAGACAAAAGTAACCTGGCTGTAATTTCAAGAGGCTAAATTCTATTTTTTTTAAATTTTATTTTATACATGTGGGACCTGTACTTATTGGAACAGCATACCATTAGAATCTTGTTTTATTGGGGATAGTTAGTAGTTAGAAGGGGTTTATTCAGCGTCTTAGTAATTTAGTTAATTTGTTCATTGTTACTGTTAGATAAATAAATTGCTCCTTGTTGATTGTAAAAGTGAGTGTCAAGGGTTTAGTTTTATTTACCCACTAGAAGTTACTGAGAGACAGGTTCCACAACCTTTCACACTCCTTTTTAACAGATTATAGGGCGAGGTACTCTTCTTTGGGTGTCAGTTTAAAAGAGTGTGCAGGAACATGGTGTCCATATGCATTAATATTTGAAGATGGCCGGACATATTGAGTGTCTAACATATGGGATCTTGGATTTCATAATTGGAGGTTTTGAGAATAAACATAGGAAAGTTTTGCTGCCCTTTATTGGCCCAGTTAAACGATAACCAGTTTTGATTACATACTTTATGTGAAAGTTTTTGACAAGCTGCAGAGGGCGTTCAGCACGAAGGTTCTCGGGATAAGCTACACAATGAAGCTGGAGATAGTCACTGGTGGATGTTCCTCTTATCACTCAGAGAATCCTTACCAATGAGAGATGAACCCAAAGAATAGAAGAAAGTAGATACCGTGTGCAAAAAAGATTAAAGAGATTGGAACTTGCTCCTCCAGAACTGATCCCAATTGAAGATTTCATCACTCAACTAAGTTCCTCAATGAATCAAGGATCCGCAATACTTCCAAGCTGACAATGGAAGAGATCCAAAGGTGAGTACTTCTGATGAAAGAGTGCACGTTATAAGCAGAAAGACCATGAAAAAGAAATTGAGAAACTGAGGTTAAATTCCTTGGAGAAAAAGTGGTTGAAGAGAGATCTATATGAGGGCTTGTATGGAAACAGTGAAACTGAAAAATGATGTGAAATAGCTGGACTCTTTGTTGAATTTGGAAGGCTGTGAAGTGCCCAGTCAAAAGATTAGGCGGTGTTCCTTGTGCTTCCTTTGATCTTCATCCTAATGGTGTGAAAAAGCAAGACCAAGGCACATTGGGAGTGGAGGCACAGATTGAAAATGACAGGTGATCTGAAAGCCAATGTCTGAATGGAGGTGTTCTGCATAGCCATCGCCCAACATGTGTTAGGTCTTTCCAATGGAAAGGAGACAGCAATAAATTGAACGAAGTCCAATCATTGCTTCACCTGGTAATAATATTTGGGGGCTTGGATGGGGAGAAGGAGGAAGTAAATGGACAAGTGATGGATTTCTGGCACATACGGTTGAAGGTGCTAAGGGAAGGAAAGGGGGAATTGAAGGGTATCATTGAGGGTATGTTCCTTTAGAATGCTGAGGAGGAGGAGTCCCTTGCTCATCACTCTTTCAGTATTGATTGATTATTGTATCTATGTTATTCCAACAGTATATTTTAAATTTAAGCTCTTATTGCACAACACTGTCAAGATGTATCATCTACAGGAAACTTTATTCTCTGAAGTAAGTGGAAAACCCCCTAAAAAACGTCCAGTAAAAGTAAGCATTAACGTGCCAAGGAATGAGTAATCAGAGGCAATAATTGAAAGAATGCTTGCTTTTTAGTTTGATTTCACAAGGTCTTTTCTTCAATTCTAAAACCGGTTTATATCCGGAACTGAAATACCATGTCATCTGGAGAAGATTAATCTAAACAGCTGCCAAGAAAATGTTGCAAACTGCTGAATCACTCCCCTGTTAATAGGCTTAGGACACTGCCGAGTCTTGTTTCAGCAATTTCCAACATGTTACTCATGTAACATGTTCTGAGGAAGGGTCGCCGGACCCGAAACTTTAACTTTGTTTTCTCCTTCACAGATGCTACCAGACCAGCTGAGCTTTTCCAGCAACTTTGTTTTTGTTCCATGTTACTCATGTCACTCATGTCACTTTGGTAGATCACTTACCTCCTGTCTTTGAGAGATCAACAGCTTACAGATATTACCTAAATGTTACAGAGGACTGATTCAGAGTTCTGGTGCATAGTGCTAGGTATCCCACACTATGGACAGTATTTTATGGGGTCAGTCATGAAATAACTCTACAGAGGCCAGTATCCTGTTACCAAGTCACCCTTTATTTATACATGGAGAGTCCTTGACACTGATCAACAGTGTTTGATCAACTTTCAACTGATCAGTATTCCTCAGGATCAGCTCTCAGAGTGGGCCAAACCTCTGGCACTTCTGTTTATATCTATCAGTCCGGGCTCCTGATTGGACCAGGTTAACGACCTCAATCAGGAAAGTCATATCCTGAGGCTGACCTCATTACAATCACCACCTCCCTCCTCCTCTGAGTCCAAGGAAATAGGACTTATCTTCTTGTTTTGTAGCTCCTTCTGGAGTGTTTTGGCATTTGGGTCAGGTTCCTCCAACTCTGCTTCTGATATGGGCGGCATGTAATACACAGTAACTTGCCTCTTGCACCTGGGGTGTCTTGGAAGAAATTCATTCTCCCCTTCAGGCAGCAAAGGCCCTTCAGGCCTTGTCCATCTCAGATTCTGAGGTATCTTCAATGCTTGACTGACAGGAAAAACCCATGGGTTCAGGAACAGTCAGAAAGGCAGTCCCAGAGCCAGGCACGTTTTGCTTCCACACCATGTGTGATTTTGCAGCTATCGTATGGTGCATGTGCTTGTTCAGGACCGTTGCACCTACCCGAACTTTATACATCACTGACCTGACCTTGTATCAACCATGCCTCTTACTTACGCAGTGCCATTCCCGTGGTTCCTATACCAAACTTCACCACCTGAAATAAACCGCCTCTCTCACTTAGCCGAGTCTTGTGTCCAGCATTGGCATTCTCGATGCCATTTCACCCTCCCCTCCAAGGTCTGGGAAGATCAGATTTAACCTTCTCCCCATTAGCAACTCTGTTGGAGCTATCCCTGTAGTTGCATGAGGACTGGTCCTATAAGCAAGTAGGAACTGGGACAGTTTTGTATCTAATGAAGCTGTAGGCTGTTTCTTTAAAACTGCCTTCAAAGTTTGGACTGCTCTTTCTGCCAGATCATTGGATGATGGATGGTGGGGAGTTGTCCTTATATGAAGAATGCCATTTGATTTTAGGAAATGTTCAAATTCCCTGCTGGTACACAATGGCCTCTTATCTATGACCAACACTTCTAGGAGTCCGCGTGTTGCAAAAGATGCGTGCAATTTTTCTATTGTCATTCCTGTGTTTGACAAATGAACTCAATGCACAACTAGCCATTTTGAGTGGCAATCTACAATGACTAAGAACATTAAGCCCTTGAAAGGACCTGCACAGTTGATGTATAAACAAGTCCAGCGTTCACCAGCCTTTCCCACGAATGTGGGGGAACTGCTGGTGGTAATTTTTATCCTTGTTAGCACCCTGGGCATTGCCCCACCAACACAGATACATCTGCATCCAATCCTGGCCACCAGACATAACTTCTCACCAACATCTTCATTTTGGAAACCCCTGGATGACCCTGGTGGAGATCAATCAGTTTCTGGTAGCAACCTTGACAGTCACTCTTGTTCCCCTTAATAATATGCCTTCATTTACTGTAATCTGGTCTCTCTGGGATCCAGCAAGGTTTCAATTTTGGTTGTGACAGCCCTTTGGTTTCCTTCATCAGCACCAGTTGTCTCAGTTTTGGCAGGACCAGAATTTTCTGTGTCCAAAGTTTGTTATTGTCAGCTATGACTAGAAGTGTGTCCAGAAAATTTAAAACCATTATGGACTCTTCCAGTGGCAGTACTATTGGTGTTCCATCTGCCAATGGGAGGCGGCTCAATGCATCCACATTTGCTACTTAGCCTTCTGGACGGTGTTCCAACTTGTAATTATACATACTTGGTATTAGACCTCCCCACTGAATTCGGCTTGAATCTATGGGCAGCACTACCTTATTTTCTTTAAGTGGACCTACCACCGGTTTGTGGTCCATTATTATTACAAATTAACTTCCGTAACAGTTTTGGTCGAACTTCCAAATGTGATTGCCAAACTATCCTTCTCTAACTGGCTGTATTTATGCTCTGCGTTAGCCAAAGTCCTGGATGTATATGTTATCGGGGGTTCTTCTCCATTTGGTGTCTTATGAGCTAATAATACCCCAATGCTGTACAGGGAGGCATCGTATGTCAATACCAGGTCTTACTTGGAATCCTAGCATGCCAATACCTTAGAGGAGGATAGCTGTTTCTTCACTTTCCTAAAAGCTATGGCCTGGCTACACCACCATTTTCAAGGTTGACCCTTTTTTAAGTGTTGATGCAAAGGTGACAGGATGGAGGCCAGGTTATGTATGAACTTTCCATAATAATTCACCAGCCCAAGGAGAGACTGAAGCTCTGGTACTGACCTGGGAACCAGGAAACCTTTGATCACCTTCACTTTATTTTCCAACAGGTGTAAAGTGGTCTTGTCGACTCTGTAGACTAAGTAGTCACTTGGGATGTCTGGAACACATATTTTTCCCTCCTAAGGCATATGCTTACATAGGAGAAACGTTTAACAACTATGTGCAAATTCTCTAAGTGCTCCTTATTGGTCTTCTTTAATTAAATCCATCAACTCTTGAATGGTTTTAGTATCTGGTACCTTAGGGAAAGTTAGGTTCTTAATATCAGAAAAAGTTACAGGTCCACAATCTGTCAGGAAAATTACTTGTTGCATTTCATCTGTCCCGATGTCATTTGCCTGGAAGAAATAACACATTCTGTCCACATTCTGGACCCAGTCTTCGATGGCAGGGTCAAAAGAGCCAAGATCCCAAATAAAGGCACGATGACAGAAATACTTACCCTAACTCAAAGACAATTGTTGCGAGTGAATTTCTTCAGGAGCATGCTTTTCTCTTGGTGCCACTGAAATAACTGTGCAAAGGCCAGTGTCCCATCACCAAGTTACCCCTTATTTACACATGGAGAATCTTTGACACTGATCCGTCCACCTCAGAGTCATCTTTCAGGGTGAACAGAACCTCTGGCGTTCCAATTTATATCTTTCAGCCAGGGCTTCTTGATTAGACCAGATTAAAAGCCCCAATCAGGGAACTCATATTCTGAGGTCCACCAGGCAGCCCTCATTATAATCACTACAGGTCAGAGCTGAAATGTGTCAGGTGGGTGACTTAAATAGAATCAAAATTTCATCTCCCTGGCAGTGGAATGAGATGCTGTGGTTAAATCAGCAGCATGGTTGTGGTGGGTCAGGCCTCACACAGAAATCTCATGTGTTCTTACTTGAAATCCATTAGTATGTCATAGAGGGAGATGTCCCCCACATTGCTTATTCTGGGCCCAACCCAGCACCACACATACCTGCCATCTTGTCACCCTATCCAGCTGGCACCATACATACCTAATACTCTGCCCTCTCAGCACCATAACTTCACACTTAACTCATGAACTTAATATTTGACAACACCTGTCAAAGTGGATGCCTGTGTCACTGGTCTTCTAAATTTCAGCATATGGCAGCCGACTGCGATGAAAAGGCATGGGTTGCCTTCCCCTGACAGCTCTGTTCAACAAAAGAACTGCTAAAATGGAAGCACACATCCACATTTCTGAAGGTGCACTGATCAGAGTCACCTTCTTTCCTTAAGAAGAGAGGCCAGAGTGCACGAGGTTACCACTCCTTGGAAATCAGGCACTATGTACCAAGCAAGGTACAATAATGGCAGATACCATCTCAAGAGTTGCAGTGGGCCAAACTTAAAAGGATCATATTCTTGTATAAGAAGAAGAACCTTATTGAATCATAGAATCCCTACAGTGTGGAAACAGCCCTTCGGCCCAACAAGTCCACACCGACCTTCAGAACTTCCCACCCAGACCCATCCCCCTTTAACCCACACATCCCTGAACACAATGGGCAATTTAGCATGGCCGATCCACCTAGCCTGCACATCTTTGGACTGTGGGAGGAAACACAAACAGACATAGGGAGAACATGCAGACTCCACACAGACAGTTGCCCAAGGGTGGAATCGAATCTGGGTCCCTGGCACCATAAGGCAGCATGCTAACCACTGAGCCACCATGCTGCCCCAAAGTGGAGAACATGGGCAACAATCCCACTACCTCTCGTAATTCTATTAGTCTTCAGCAATAACCAATACTTCACCAGCAACTGAATGAAATTCAGAAAAAAATCCTGTTTAAGATTGTGATAACACATTGTGGAGCTGGAGGAACACAGCAGGTCAGGCAGCATCAGATGAATAGGAAAGTCGACGTTTTGGGTCAGGACCCTTCTTCAGAAGACTTCACCACACCTGCTCATTATGATCTGCAAGTAATTTTATAATTTCTCACATTTTTAACCTGGCATAATGCACTATTTTAAAGTTTCCCCTTGCCGACTAGCAATTTTATATTTACAGAGCCTTTGAAATCTATTTGCTCATCAGCTGAACTCAAAGTCAGGACTTCTCTAATAGACCATTGCCTCGCAATTCTGCCTGAATCTGCTTTGAAGTTACAAATTCTTCTTTTGTGGGCAATTGTTAATTAACCTGTACAGCAGCTCTGTTGCCAGGTCTGAAATGCTTTTAACCATTCATTAGAGTATTCTGCATTATTGAGTATTGTTACAAAAGTTCCTTCTGTAGTGTTCTAAAATCTTCAGCTCTTTTCTGCCATTAACTGTACCTATGAGCAGGCAACTTAAACGAGAGTCTGAAAGTCCCAGCGCCCCTCATTGTGTATTTGATGTTCAGCCAAATCTAAACTGCGCCAACACTATGCTCTCTGAATGTTGCTTATGATAAAGGTTGTTGCCACCATCCTCTTTACGTGTATGGAACCACAAGGATGCCTTGGTCTCGTGTAGTGCAGGAAAACAACTTACAGGTTTCTAGAAGGTTTTCTTGTTGTTAACAAAACATAGTTGATTGCACGTTATCAATAGTTCTGAGCTACAGATGTGATAGGCATTATTACTGAGACTCTGAAGAGGACTAGATATTAGGTCTCAGTCCTGCAGGATCCCAAGCTGTTCTACCCAACAAACCATATGACATCATCATAGTGGGGTTTTGATTTGATTTTATTGTTGTGTGCGCTCAAGTACAAAAGTTGAGGAGTGCAGTGAAAAGTGTAAAATGTTGCCCCACAAGGTGCCATCTTAGGTACAAGTACCTAGGTACAGAATCTTAAGAACAAGGTAGTAAGAAAGAACAAAGTTAAGAGTTAAATATTGCAGTAATTATAATGACACCCTCTTAGTTTTAAGCAGAAAATAAAGCCATAAAGCTATTAGTTCAAACATTACAGTCTTTCTTAAGTGTTTATGGTGCACCTCAGTATTAACCCTTTCAGACCCATATACTACAAAGACTTGTCTTAGATTTTCTCCCGAATATTCAAGCTTCTGCAACATAGACCTTTGGCTACACTTGGTCATCCTCAAAGAATGGGCTCATTGGAAAAGGATTTGAGGCAAAAGAGGTAGTTTTGGCTCCTACTCCTGTCATACAGATCTCACAATCCTCCGATAGAGTCTGGAAAAGCAGAATAATGTCCTGCTGCTCTAATGGCTCACACGGCTTTGAATAGCTGAAGATGTAAGTTTTAAGTTTTGTCCTTTACCATTGAGGGAAGAAGGGATCACATTAGATGAATATCTCAAAAGTAGTGGGTAGTCTGAAGGAACTGAACAAATTACATTAGAGGCGGTGTACAATAGGTTCCGACAATTTTCTCCTGAATGTGGGACTAAAGCTGAACATAAGATTGTAAACTATGTATTGCGTAAGGAGGCATCTCCACAGAAAAAAGAGTTTAAATCAATGGCTGAAACTACAATCTCGACAAACTACAATCTTTTCATGCATTGATATAGAAAATGCCTATCTGATCACAGGTGCCTATGAAGAGTGTCAAGTCATAGAATCACAGAATGTTACAATACAGAAAGAGGCCATTCTACCCTCATGTTTGTACTGGCTCTATAAAGAGCTATTCAGTTAGTCTCACTCTCTAGTCCTATCTCTGTAGCCCTCTAAATTCATCACTTTAAAATATATATCTAACTCTGTTTTGAAACCTCGTACTGAATCCACCTCCACTACTCTCCCAGGCAGCACATTCCAAACAACTCTCTGAGTAAAGATGTTTCTCCTCATCTCAGTCTTAGCTCTCTTGCTGAAAATCATGAAATTGCCATGCCTAGTTACTGATATACCAATTACAGGAAACAGAATTGTTGATAATTTTGAAGACTTCAATAAGGTCACATCTTCATATTCTCTGATCCAAGGTGAATATGCCCAATTTCTCTAATATTGCTTTGTATCTAAAATCCCTAACTCCTGGTATAATTCTTGTAAATCTCTTTGAACTCTCCAGGATTAAACATCCTTCCTTATAAAAGGTGTCAGAACTGAACATAATACCCCAAATGTGGTCTGACCAACGATTTGTAGAGGTGCAGCATCATTCCCTTGCTTTTATACTCTATGCCTCTATTTATAAACCCAAGGATCCTATAAGCATTCTTAGCAATGATTCACCTTGCCTGGCCACCTTCAGAAACTCGTGCACCTGAACCTTCAGGTCCCTTTGCTCCTGTACTCCCTCAATGTTGTACCATTGAGCCTGTATTATCTCTTTGTGTTTGTTCCACCAAAATGCATTGCCTCACATTTCTCTGCATTGAAATCCTTCAATCAGGCATCTGCTCTTTTGCAAAGTTGTCAATGTCCCTCTGAAGTCACTCAACATAATTCTCACAGCTCACTATTCTCCCTAGCTTAGCACTATCTGCAAATTTCAATATTTTGCCCGCAATACCCATCTCCAAATCATTTATATCAATCAGAAAAAACAAGTGTCCCAACACTGAACCTTGGGAAACACCATTTTCAACTTGTCGCCAATCTGAAAAAGCCTATCTGTACCTACCGTCCGTTACCTACCTTTTAGCCAAATTCTAATCATTGCTAACAAGGACCCATGCATCCCAAACATTTCTAATTTACTAACCAAACTACCACGTTGTGCCATATCAAATTCTTTCTTAACATCCAAATATACAACATCCACTGCACTACCGTCATCCACTGCCTATACCACCTCATCAAGGAACTCAATTAAATTTGTCACACATGACCTGCCCTTGAAGAAGTTACATTGGCTGTCTAGTATTAACTCATTTTAAGCTAAGTGTATATTTACCTTATCCAGCATTATGGCCTCTGTCAGTTTTCCCACTATTGATGTCAAGCTGACATTTCTGTAGTTCCCTGGGTTGTCCTTTGCCCCTTTCCTAAACAATGGTGTCACATTTGCAATCCTCTAGACCTCTGGGACTGACCCAGTGTTCTGAGAGGCCTGGAAAATTCCTGTAAGTGGCTCCACAATTTGCTCCCTTAACTCTCTCAGCAATCTAGGGTACATTCCATCTGGGCATGATGATGTCTCTAACTGGAGTGCTTCTAGCCTTTTTATCACCTCCTCTTTATCTGTCCTGGGAGAAAAAGAGGGGTTGTTGATGCTGGGTGGACAGAGGAGGTCATTTGGTCTGTTGATGGTGTGGGTATTGTGATTGTAAGGAGGTCAGCCAGCTGGATTTTATAGATTGTGGGTTCCCTGGTAGGGCTGTTGATCTGGTCCAAACAGGCAGACCTGGCTGATGTAAAAGGTTGAATGTTAGGGATTTTGGCACTCTAGTGCCTGATTCAGTAAGAGGCAGCACGATAGTCAAAGACTGAGAACTTGTAAGTAAACGAGATAACAAGCATGGGGCTGGATGAACACAGCAGGTCAAGCAGCATCATAGGAGCAGGAAAACTTGACGTTTCGGGCCTAAACCCTTCATCAGAAATGGGGGAGGGGAAGAGGGTTCTGAAATAAACAGGGAGAGAGAGGGAGGCGGATAGAGGATGGATAGAGGAGAGGATAGGTGGAGAGGAGGCAGACAAGTCAAAGAGGCAGGGATGGAGCCAGTAAAGGTGAGTGTAGGTAGGGGGGTAGGGAGGAGATAGGTCAGTCCAGGGAGGACGGACAGGTCAAGGGGGCGGGATGATGTCAGTAGATAGGAGATGGGGGTGTGGCTTGAGGTGAGAGGAAAAACAGGTTAGGGAGGTGGAGATGAGCTGGGCTGGTTTTGGGATGCGGTTGGGGGAGGGGAGATTTTGAAGCTTGTGAAATCCACATTGATGCCATTGGGCTGCAGGGTTCCCAGGCTGAATATGATTTGCTGTTCCTGCAGCCTTCGGGTGGCATCACTGTGGCATTGCAGGAGGCCCAGGATGGACATGTCATCTGAGGAATGGAAGGGGGAGTTGAAATGGTTCGCGACTGGGAGGTGCAGTTGTTTGTTGCGAACTGAGCGCAGGTGTTCTGCAAAGCGGTCCCCCAGCCTCCGCTTGGTTTCCCCGATGTAGAGGAAGCCACAACGGGTACAGCGGATGCAGTATACCACATTGGCAGATGTGCAGGTGAACATCTGCCTGATGTGGAAAGTCTTCTTGGGGCCTGGGATTGGGGTGAGGGAGGAGGTGTGGGGGCAGGTGTAGCACTTCCTGCAGTTACAAGGAAAAGTGCTGGGTGTGGTGGGGCTGGAGGGGAGTGTGGAGCAGACAAGGGAGTCGCGGAGGGAGTGGTCCCTCCGGAAGGCAGATAAGGGTGGGGAGGGAAAAATGTCTTTGGTGGTGGGGTCTGATTGCAGATGGCGGAAGCGTCGGAGGGACAGAACCTGCACTTGGAGAAACATGGATTAATCGGGGACAGTCAGAATGAATTTATTGAGGGAAGATCATGTTTGACAAATTTGATCAAATTCTTTCAGGAGATAACCAGAGTGTTGATCAAGGTAATGCATTTGATGTGGCCTGCATGGACTTTAGCAAGGCATTTGACAAGGTCCCTAATGGTGGACTGGTCAAGAAAGTAAGAGCCCACTGTCACATTGGATCCAAAAGTGACTGAGATGCAGGAAGCAGAGAGCGATAGCAGAAGGGTGTTTTTGTGACTGGAAATGTGTTTCCAGTGGGGTTCTACAGGACAGAGTGCTGGGATCCTTGTTATTTGTAGTGTACATTAATGATTTGGACTTAAGTGTAGGTGGTATGACCAAGGCACTCACTGATGACACAGAAATTGGTAAGATGATAGATAGTGAGGAGGATGGCCATAAATGGCAGGAGGATAACGAAGGACTGGTCAACTGGGCAAAACAGTGGCAAATGGTATTCAACATAGAAATGTCTGGGCAAAGTACTAGGGGTTTGGCTAAAGTAAGGGCTTGTACTATGAATGGTCAGACACTTAAAAATACTGATGATCAGAGAGACGTTGTAAATCCACAGATCCTTGAAGCCAAGGCTAATAAAATACAAGACTAAGGAAGTTATACTTGAACTGTATAAAATGTTGATTAAGCCACAATTGGAATACTATGTGCAGTTCCGGTCACTATATTATGTGAAGGATGTGATTGCACTAAAGAGGGTGCAGAAGAGATTTATCAAGATACTGCCTGGCCTGCAGAGTCGAAGCCATGAGAAAGTAATTAGGGAACAGAGATTTAAGATGTGAGGTAGATGGCTAAGAAATGTTTTTCACCCAGAGGATGGTGGGAGTCTTGAACATGTTGAAAGGATTGTTGATTCAGGAATCCTCATAACATTGAAGCACATTGTTGACTGGGAGAGACTGATGGGCTGAATAGCCTATTTCTTTGCTGAAAATGCCTATGGCTCTCTGTTCGGAGGCTCAGTTTAATAGTTGCCCAAGATTTAGACTAGATATTTAATTATTTAATTTTTCTTGAGTGACTATTTACTTAACTGCATGAACCTACTGATTTCTCCAATTTTCATTGAATATTTTCAAAGCGTTCCAGGCAAAAGGAAATTTCCAACAAAATCTTCAATTTCTTGAATATTTCTTTTTGAGTCTGCTGTGTCAAGGGTTCTGCAAATCCCAATGTGCTATTCCCATCTAACTTGCAGAAACAACCATCTGGTCATCGGAAAATGTGAGCCATGTGTTACCATTACCTCCAATGATTAAAAATTGTCACAAATTTTTACTTAAAACCTTAATCAATATGTCGCCTTTGACATCAAGGCCATTATTTAGGGCTCCTACTTTATTTATTTCTTCCTTTGAATCTACTATGAATGCTTCTAGAAGAATATGGATGTGGTCCAAGGGCAAGCAGAAGGAATTAGTTTAATTTGGCACCATGTTCGACTCAACATGGTGGGCCAAAAGACCCATTCCTGTGTTGTACTGTTCTATGTTCTAATATTTTGGAATTACAGTTAGCATCCTTTTCTGAAGAAGGGTCTAGGCCTGAAACGTCAGCCTTCCTGCTCCTCTGATGCTGCTTGGCCTGCTGTGTTCATCCAGCTCTACACCTTGTTATTTCAGCATCCTTTGCTGTGTTGTTCACCGAATGTGGAGCTGTAGCTGAGTTATAGATTACATTTGTATTAAGCAATTCCTCTCATGATTTTTCACTGAGCTTTGGAAAATTTCTGTTTCCTAGTTATTGCTTGATGCTAGATATTTTTGGAAGCATGTGGAAACATTTGCTGGTTGGGGAATTTTATATATATTTTTGAATGAGCAACCTGCTGACAAGACCAGACCTATTCCATAGAGTCATTGACCAACTTACAGATGATCCAAGCTCACTAATTAAAAAAAATTATAGAACAAAATACAGAAGATTCACCACATTTTTAACAAAAGATCATATTGTTCTTTCATTATTTGTGAATCATAAACTAAAGGGCAGATTTGATCCATTTGTGCATCAAGCACATAAAACTCTAAAATCAATTACAATAATACACTACAGTTTTTTTTAATCACTCTGGTCTGGCTGGCAGAAATGCCAACAGCTCCAAGGTATTTTAAGGCTGTAGTGACTTTACCTGTGAAAGAGTCTGTCTGTGCAACTGAACCATAACCATGGATACCTGGTGTTGTCAGGTCACTGCTCGCTTCGAAAGACCTCTATCTTGCTTAGGACTGCACAGCAGTCACGTGTACACATCGTCCATGGACATTGACATCCAACATATACCAACCTCTCACGAATATTGTGGCATCTCTCTAATACTCTTGCACACTGCTCAGGAAGCATTGCACGGTGCACCAGCAACTAGCATTGAGAGGCTGCAGCAGGGACACTTTGCATAAGAATAAGTGCCCAGCTCACGTTTGGACTAGACTACATCACAGGGCTGTTCTCTTAGCACTCGATCACCTACTACCTACCGGCATGCTTACATCATCCATGTTCTGCCTTGCCAATTGGTGTTGCCACACAACCAGGCAGCTTGTGTTGCTGCAGCAGTCCTCAGTGAAACAGGCAGACTTCCTGCTCTGTGGCAGTGTGTTAACTCATTCTCACACCTGCACCCTGTGCTGACAACTGAAGCTGGAGTTTGCGGAGTGTTGTGGCGGTGGGGGGAGGTGGTGGGGGGTGGGTGGAAGAATGGGGACAACGGTTTCTGCAAAAGCAGCTATGCTAAAGAATGGATGGAAAAGAAGTCATGCAGGAGTGGAGGGGGTTTGCCCATGGTCAGGACACCATGGCTTCCAGAGGAGGACATTACATCAATTAGGAATGTTTGGAGGGATATAGGCCAAGAGCAGGCAAGCAGAATTAGTTTAGTTTGGGATTATGGTCAGCATGGATTGATTGGACGGAAGGGCCTGTTTCCACACTGTATGACTCTATGACAGTGTATGACCGTACCTGGCATGGTCACATCACATGCAAGAGACTGGGGTGGTGGGGAAATGGGCAGGGGCAGGATCATGTTGACAGGATGGGTGAGGACCCGGGCAGGAGTAAAGACTATGGGGTTTATTGGGAGGGCTATCAGGAAGCAAATAGTTCTGAGGAAGGGTCTCCAGACCTGAAACATTAACTCTGACTTCTCTTCACAGATGCTGCCAGGCTTGCTGAGCTTTTCCAGCAACGTTTGTTTTTGTTTTCTATCAGGTAGAAGATCTGGATGTTGTGCTCTCACTGACACGTAGAGGTAGAGACTGACCACTGGCCAAAAAGCACTTATGATTGTCTTTCTCATGCTTGAAAGCAAAAGTTCAGAATAGGGAAGAAAATGGCTGCAGCCACACTTGAAGTGAGTGGGCTATGTGTCTCAAACTGAGAGGGTGGGAGCTGCAACACCCACCAATATAATGGCAATTAAAATGGAAGCAACATGACACACAGACTCATGCAGTGTTATGGACACACCTGCGGGGTCCCTAATCGCTGGCGATCCTGACGTATTGGACCCCAGTGTGCTGTGCTCCTCCCTGCCCCAGACATTGCAGACCAACTCATTCACACCATCTCAAGAGGCCGTGAAACAACAGGACTGTAGCAGGACAAATGCCAATGGTGACAGCTGGACCCATTGCTCTCAATGCACTTTGTTCCACTTGCTTCCAGACACTGCAACAGGCCTTCCCCACAGGCATCGTTACATGCTACATGCTGTGTGGACATGAAGTCATGTCTTTTGCTGGAATTGTTACATTCATAGTTACACAGGGAGACAAACAACCAGATGTAAGATCAAGAGAGATAGTAGGAACTGCCGATGGTGGGGTCTGAGATAACAAGGTGTAGAGCTGGAGGAACACAGCAGGCCAGGCAGCATCAGAGGAACAGGAAAGCTGACATTTCGGGTCTGGACCCTTCAAAAATGGGAGAGGGGAAGGGGACTCTGAAATAAATAGAGAGGTGGAGGCGATGATGGAAGGTGGATAAAGGAGCAGATAGGTGGAGAGAAGACGGATAGGTCAAGGAGGCGGGAATGAGGCTAGTAGGTAGGAAGTGGGGGTGGGGTTGGTCAGTGAGGTGGGAGGAGTGGATAGGTGGGAGAAAAGACGGACAGGTCAAGGAGGCGGGTACGAGCTGGGCTGGTCTTGGGATGAGGTCGGGAGTGGGGAGATTTTGAAGCTTGTGAAGTCCACATTGAGACCATCGGGCTGCAGGGTTCCCAAACAAAATATGAGGTGCTGTTCCTGCAGCCTTCGGGTGGCATCATTGTGGCACTGGAGGAGGCCTAGCATGGACATGTCGTCCAAGGAGTGGGAGGGTTGTAGAAGTGGTTGGCGATTGTGAGGTGCAGTCATTTGTCATGAAGATGAAAGCACCTTTGCAAAAATCTTCAGGAAAAGTGCTTGACTGAGAAGGCAGCATCAGAATGCCAGCGAACTTTTAAAGATGAGGTGGACACAAGGGATGCTGGATTTTTGGCTTATATCCGCTGAGGGGTGAGTTGTTATGGTAATGGTATGTGGTAAGATGGGATCAGAAGTGGATGTGAACGATAGCACTGGTGCTGTATAGGTAGTTAATGAGGTGCATTTGGTACGATGGTGAGAAATCTTGCTAGGCCTTGCAGCAGAAAACTGAACGATCCTTGCACTTGGCTGAAAAAAACCTAAGATTCAGCCAACTGTGTAGAAGAATTGACATCAAAATGCATCGGCCTTTCCAGGTCATTTTTGGCTAATGTCCTCAGGAAGGCAACAGAAAAACCAGAAATAAAGCTGCAATAAACATATGCTGGGTTTCAGACTCTGATATCAGTTTCTTAAGGTCTGAACCTCTTCCCATCCCAAACTTTGGCCTTGTAAGACTGAAATTATGCACAGTGGAAATATTATGTATCACTCTTTACAAAAACAAAGGACAATGTTAACAAAGACAAAATGAAATAGTTCCAAACTTTTGGTACCCAGCATCAGTAATAAATGGCTAGAGATAAAAGGTACTGCAGATGCTGGAGAATCTGAGACAACAAGCATGGGGCTGGACGAACACAGCAGGTCAAGCAGCATCATAGCAGCAGGAAAACTTGACGTTTCGGGCCTAAACCCTTCATCAGAAATGCTGATTTTCTGAT
>JAHRHZ010000289.1:36149448-36179883 GCA_024137785.1 Ginglymostoma cirratum | reverse complement strand
CTATGATGCTGCTTGACCTGCTGTGTTCGTCCAGCCCCATGCTTGTTGTCTCAGTAATAAATGGCTGTCCTTTTAGGTCTAACCAGATTAGATGCAGTGTCAAATCCTCTCTACACCTAAGCAAAAACATCCCTCAGTCTCACAGTGCTGGATTTAGACATTGCATACTCAATTCTTGTTGAATGTATACCATGAACTGACTGAAGGCTAGGATGGATGGATTTGGACTCAGGGCCAAGCTGGAGCTGTCATCTCTGGTTTTACATATTCCTGGAGATTTGATCGTGCTTGGTTTGATCACATAATATGTGAGCACATAACGTTGCTCATGTGATTCATGTGATTTGTCTATGTTATTGTGTTCGTCTAGGTTGATTAAATGTCACCAAGCCCCAAATCAAGCATTTCACTTCATGTTGAATCATAAGTCAAATGAGATATATACAGTAAAGCAAGGAGCACAATGAATAGAGGTTTTCACAATCAGCAATGTTTAAATAAAACTAGATTTATATGTTTCCACAGCATTGAGCAATAAGAACATAAAGTAAATACCACCAAATACGAGAAACATTATTGATATAAATGGCAGCTAACCAAGGCTTTTAGGCTTTATAATATTCAGCAAATTATAAAATTAATCAATAACACCAAAGCCAAACCTAATTCAGTTCACTGGCTCAAACTCTCTAATGTTATAGTTTAACTTCTAGGAGTTGAGTGTCAGATATCGCTGAGAAGCATCAAAGCTACCTGACTGCAATAATCAAATACTTCATCCCTGTACGACCGAGCACATCATTAACCTATGTGGACTCTCCCTCATCCAGTTTGTGTTGCTCTTTCCCTCCCTCCCCTCTCTCTTGATTTCTTCAAAAATATGCTGAGCTATGGAGTGTGGAATTGTTGAGGTGGGTGTGGGGGCAGGATGAAAGCATGAAATATATGTTTCCTGAGCCAAACCTGCATTAAACCCAATAAAAACCAAAAAAACTGTGGATGCTGTAAATCAAGAATGAAAACAGAAGTTACTCGAAAAGCTCAGCAGGTCTGGCAACATCTGTGAAGAGAAAATCAGAGTTAATGTTTTGGGTCTGGTGACCCTTCCTCAGAACTGCCAGACTTACTGAGCTTTTCCAGCAACTTCTGTTTTTGTTCCTGCATTAAACCCACCCAGTTCCAGATTTAGCTGAGGATGGAAGATTGAAAATGAACCCGATCAAGTTGGAACTATAAATCCTGCAAAATGTTATCCAAGCTTTGGCGAGTTAGTCAGCTTTGCTGCTTTAATGCCTGAGTGGATTCAGAAGGGAATGACATTGCACCACACAAGACCTGCAACCTACCCCAATCCTACCACAAGGCTCTGTGATACTCCCATGATCACCAGGTCCCCAATTACCTCAATTGAGCAATCATTCCTCCAGACTCCCATGCTCATGCATTTTTCATGACTCTATAAATTAGGGGGATTGATAGCATCCTTTGGAAGTAGGATTGAGAGTCCCGCATGGTGTATTGCCTGCCGGGTGCCAGGGAGAGGCATATATCTGACCAGCTTGAAAGGATATTGGAGTGAGAGGGTGAGGGTCCAGTTGTGGTGGTCCACATTGGGACAAATAACATAGGCAGGACTAGGAAGGAGGACATGTTTGGTGATTATCAAGCACCAGGAACAAAATTAAGGAACAGGCCCTCAAGTTTTATAATCTCTGGGTTGCTACCCAAGCCACATGCAAATTGGCATTGGAATAAGAAAATTAGGGAAGTAAACACATGGCTAAAGGAGTGGTATGGGAAAAAGGGGTTCCATTTCATGAAGCGTTGGGATCAGTTTTGGAAGGGATTAGTACCGTTCAGATGGTCTCCACCTGAACCGATCTGGAACCAGTGCTCTAGAGAAAAGAATAAATATGGTGGTCACTAGGACTTTAAACTAATGAATTGGGGGTAGGGAAAGGGAAAGTGACAGGAAGTATAATCTTAAATACAAAAGAAAGCAGCAGGTTAACACATGAGGATACCTCCTTTCAGCTTCCACCATGTCATGTCCCCTCAGGATCTTGGATATTTCAATAAGATCACCTCTCAACTTTCTAAATTTCAATCGATGCAGGCCCAACCTGCCCAATATTTCCTCTGAACTCCCTCAACCCAGATATCAGTTAAGCATTAACTAAACAGCTTCTAAAGTAATTGCATTCTTCCTTGAATAAGGCAACGTCAAACTTTACACCATACTCTAGATATAGTCTCACCAATGGGCCTGTATGACCTCAGCAACACTTCAGTACTTTTATATCCATTCCCTTTGCAACAAACAACAATATTCCATTTGCCAAACACCGAGATCGGTGCTTCCCCATTACATCGAAAATAAATCTCAAATAGCCAACTCGTTTTTTATAAAACAGGGACTTAATTAAATGAAAGCATTACTGTTAATTCACTGAAAGCATTACTGATTAATTCCTATACTTTAAACTCTCTTCAAAGAAATCTATTGCAATCGGAAAAATAAGTTAACAGCAGAAAGAATGGAAATGAAAAGCAATTAGAGCTGTTTGGTAGTACAGGGGATACTTACTGTTTTTTCAGAGGAACTGCCTGTGTATTAAAGGTGTTCAGATGATGACAGTATATCGTGCGTCAACTTCTTCCCTGATATATTACATGTTTCTTTAATGGAGGAGTTAACCCTCAAAAACACATCTGTTCAGCAATGCCTGGAAAGACCCTCTGGAAAGTGGACAATCCAGACTCTCTGAAATGCAGCCTTGTTACAAGGCAGCCTATAAAATCTTAATATAAACATCAATGCAACCTGATTTTATAGTGTTCGTGTTATGAAAAACTAGTTTGTCCTTCTAAAAGCTTTGTTAATTCCTGCAACTAAAACTTACTTAGATGATCTGTCTGGTACAAATGATAATGAGTATAATTTCAACAGCTAGTGGATAGTTAACATTTTCCCTTTGCATCCAAACAGCTCCATTATTTCTACACAGTGCTCTATTGGCCTTCAGAATTTTTCCTGCTTTATTGTCCTATTTTCACTTGTACCTAATAAATTAACTAACCTGAGAGTTGTAGTTTCTCCTTTGCCATTCTACTTTGGAATTATTCCTACTGATACACAGCCAGGTAAATTACTATAGTACCGAGATTAATCATGTGACATTTAAGTAGATACAGTGAATGTTTCTCTTGCAGAAAGGAAAATGCATGATGCATGTAAAAATTCCAACAATGTTGCAGTTCACTGTGTACATGCACTGAATGTTTCATAGAAACATAGAATATAGGAACAGGAGTAGGACATTCAGCCCTTCAAGTCTGCTCCGTCATTCAATTTGATCACATCAGATTATCCAACTCTATCTTGTTCCTGCATTCACCTTTAGCCCTAAAAATGACATCTTAACACCTTCTTGAAAAGTATGGGGTAACATTTGAATGTCTGCGAATGAGATGGTGACTTCTTCTAGATCCATTAATTTGTTCATTCATTGTGCCATCAATTTCCTAAGCTCTGAAATCCCCTCCCTAAACCTGTCCAACTTTCCTTGTCTATGATGGTCCTTAAAATTTTTCCATGTTTGTTATCACCTTCCTAGCATCCCCTAATGTTGCTGATTGTTTGAAAGTCCTGTGACTGTTTGGGCTATTTTACTATGTATAATGTGCTACATAAATGCAAGTTTTTGTTGAAATTTTTTATTGAATGTGGGGAAGCAATGAGCTCTCAGTGTCATCGCTAGATTATTAAACCAGAAACTCAGCGAATGTTGTGGGGACATGACTTTGAATCCAACCATATTGGAATTTGAATTCGATAATAGTTTGGAATTAAGAATCTACTCATGACCATGAAACCAGTGTCAATTGTCAGAAAATAAACATCTGAATCACTAATGTCCTTCAGGGAAGAAAATCTGCCATCCTCACGTGGTCTGGCCCTTGCGTGACTCCAGACCCACAGAAATGTGGTTGACTGTCAATTGCCCTCTGAAATGGCCTTGCAAACAACTCAATTCAAAGGCAGCAAAGGTCAGACAATAAATGCTGGCCATTGTCCTATGAGTGAATAAAAACAAGTACAATTCAGATACCATGTGTTTATACCAAAGAATGGATGGATATCTCCGGAGGTTTCATTGTACAATTTCTGCATTTCCCATTTTCATTCTCTTTCTGAGAGCTCTGTCTTGGGAAGGTACTTTCTTGAGTAGGAAAGAAATACATCATGATGGAGGTCCATCAAGAAGCCAAAGGCCCTTTTTGAAGCTTTCAGTGCCAAGAAGTTGAGCTTTACATTGCTCTCCTGAATCCTAATACTTTTAGTTTCCGTTGGTAAAGTGACAGCAAAGTCATCATAGTCCCAATCTTTTATTAGAAAGAGATTATTTTTGTTAAGTTTTTAACAAAGGCTCACCATGCCTCAGGCAAGAGTGAGGTTGCAGAAGGCAGGACTCACACTCAGCTGGTGCAGGAGTCAAATCCACACTATTGGTATCACTATGCATCGCACACCTGCCACTTGGTCACTGAGCTAACTGATCCTCAGTATAATACTCAAAATAGATATCACCTTTTAATCAAAACATAGGTGCTTTGAGGGGGATCTCAAACATTCAATTTAGAGTGATAGAAAATGCTGTACAAGTCTGTTAAAAGACATCTATTATTATTTTAAGAAGTTTAATTTCTCAATCTGCTCCTAAAATGCATTAATGGCAATACTGCAATGAATTATTTTTCATAAATCTACACTTCATTTTGTTTACTCAGTCGCTCGTCTGTGGGCATTGTGCATGGTTCTGGGCTGCTGCAAGGTATCGAAGATCTAATCATGAATTTCTATTTCTGTACAGTTTTTAATGGCAGACTGAAACATGTGTTAATCACCTAATGTAACATAAACGAAAAACTTTTACAAGAAAATCCTGGTTTTATGATTCACCAGCAGATCATGCTGTAGTTTGGGCTGAAATAATCGTATGAACTTATTTATTTTCATCTATGTGATTAACTGTGAGTAAGAAGTGATGTAGTCAGTGTCTCTACCTTAAATCTAAAAGGAAAGACCAGGCTACTTCTGAAACCCACCGAAATACTGGAATGAGTGGTGGGAAAGTTTAAGATACCTTAAATAGAATTTGCTCGCTGATGTCTCTCTTGACTTACTTGTATCTTTCTTGCCTATGATTTAGGTAATAGTGGTTAAACTCTAAACTAGAGACTTGACACAATAGTGCAACATCAAGGGATGATACCTTTCAAATGAAGTTTTAAACCAAACCTCGCAACTGACTACAAAGGATCCCGTGGCACCAACTAGGAGAAAAACAAGGAAACTCCTTGTGTCTGAACAATCCCTCAACCAATTTTACTAAAGAAGATGATATGATTTCACATCATTACAGTTTGAACGACTTTGCTGTGTGAAAATTGGCTGCATTTTCAAATGATCACATTTCCAAAGTATTGCTGAAAAAATACATCAAAGACTTGCACTCCCCAGTACATTTCACAATCCAGTGCAAGATGAGAAATCTCAGTTCAATATCTTCTTTCAGTAATATTCAAGTTCGGTACCATCGAATGCCTATTTAAAAAGAAGTCAATTGGCTGACTGGCACTTTGGAATGTGGAAGGTAGCGTCTAAATGAGGGTTTCTTCTTCTCTCTTTCCATCTGCTGCATCACTTCTTTGCCTGGTCTGAACTAGATAATGGAAGCCTGCTCGATGCTGAGCTGAGTTTCAATAATGTGTTTCCTCTAAGACCATTTATTTTCACTTCCCCCAACTCACCCCATTCCCTGAGATCTTTATCAATGGCTTTTGCTATCTCTAGAACCAAATTGTCCAATGTCTTTCATGGTGGCCTGTCACCATTTGCCCTTCATGAAGTCCAACTTGCTCAAAGCTCCTCTACTTGTATCCATTACCAAAGGTGTATTCATCTATTGACCTCCTCCTTGCTAATTAGCAACTACTTTTGAACCCTCCAGTGTGTTTCAATTTGAGTTACTTTCATGGCTTTCCTCCACCCTATCCACCTTGCCCTCTCAGTGATGCATTTCCTCCTGTTTCCTGATTTTGATGTTCACTGCCTCCTTCCTTCTGCTAGTCTGGCTGCGTTCAGTGCTATGAATATTGGAGCTGGGAGGTCATGTTGCTGCTGTACAGGACATTGGTTAGGCCACTATTGGAATACTTCATGCAATTCTGGTCTCCCTGCTATAGGCAGGATGTTGTGAAACTAGAAAGGGTTGCGAAAAGATTTACAAGGATGTTGTTAGGGTTGGTAAGTTTGAGTTATAGGGAGAGGCTGAAAAGGTTGGGGCTATTTTCC
The DNA here is from genome assembly GCA_024137785.1 of Ginglymostoma cirratum. NCBI lineage: Eukaryota > Metazoa > Chordata > Chondrichthyes > Orectolobiformes > Ginglymostomatidae > Ginglymostoma > Ginglymostoma cirratum. The sequence continues at coordinate 36,173,525 of JAHRHZ010000289.1, read as the reverse complement.
CTGGAGCGTCGGATGCCGAGAGGTGGCCTTATAGAGGTTTATAATAGGGTAAATAGACAAGGATAAGGTGGAATCCATTTGGGTACAAGTTGGAAATTCTAAAAAAAAAGTCACTGATGGAGATAGTCTGTAGGCCACCAAATAATAACATCATTGGGGTGAGCAATAAACAAAGAAATAACTAATGCCTGTAAAAATGGTACAGCAATTATCATGGGGAATTTTAATCTACATGTTGATTGGTCGAACCATGTCGGTCCAGGCAGCCTTGAGGAGGAGTTTAGTGAATATATCTGCGAAAGTTTTCTGGAACAGTACGCAATGGAACCGACAAGGGAGCAAGTTATCCTAGATCTGGTCCTGTGTAATGATACAGGTATAATTAATGATCTCATGGTTAGCGATCCTCTTGGAACGAGAAATCACAGTATAGTTGAATTTAGAATACAGATGGGAAGTGAAGAGATAAAATCCAATACCAGGGTCCTGTGTTTAAATAAAGAAGACTTCAACAGTATGAGGGAGGAGGTGGGTAAGGTACACTGGAAGCAAAGACTTTATGGTGGGACAGTTGAGGAACAGTAGAGGACTTTCAGAGCAATTTTTCAAAGTGCTCAGCAAAAGTATATACTGGTGAAAAGGAAGGACTGTAGGAAAAAGGGTGATCAGCCGTGGATGTCTAAGGAAATAAGAGAGGCCATCTAATTGAAAGATAAGGCACACAAAGTGGCAAAGACCTGTGGAAACTAGAAGATTGTGAAAACTTTAAAGCTCAACAGAAAGCCACAAAAAAAGTTGTCAAGAAAAGTAAGATAGATTATGAGAGTAAACTAGTTCAGAATATAAAGACAGATAGCAAAAGTTTCCACAAATATGTAAAACTAAAAAGAATAGCTGAGGTAAACATTGATCCTTTAGAGGATGAAAAGGGGGATTTAATAATGGGAAATAGCCGAGGCATTAAAGAGGTATTTTGCGTCGGTCTTCATGAGGACACGAATAACATGCCAGTAATTGATGACAAGGAGTCTAAGGTAGGTGAGGACCTAGAAATGATCATTATCATAAAAGAGGTAGTGTTAGGCAAACTAATGAGCTAAAGGTAGGCAGGTCTCCTGGTCCTGATGGAATGCATCCCAAGGTACTAAAAGAGATAGCAGGAGAAATAACAAATGCACACATGGTAGTTTTCCAAAATTCACTGGACTCTGGGACACTTCCAGCAGATTGGAAAACAGCAAACGTGACGCCACTGTTTAATAAAGGAGATAGACAAAATATGGGGAATTATAGGCCAGTTAGCTTAACTTCTGTGGTGAGGAAAATGCTTGAAACTATCATCAAGGAAGAAATAGCAAGACGTCTAGACAGAAATTGTCCCATTGCGCAGATGCGGCATGGGTTCATAAAAAAGTAGATCATGTTTAACTAATTTACTGGAATTCTACGAAGTCATTACCAGCTTGGTGGACAGCGGTGACCCAGTACATGCGGTGTATCTGGATTTCCAAAAAACATTTGACAATGTGCCATATAAAAGGTTGCTGTCTAAAATAAAGATACACTGCTTTACTGGCAACATATTAGCATCGATAGAGGATTCGTTAACTGACAGGAATAAAAGAGTGTGGATAAATGACTGCTTTTCTGGTTGGCAATCAGTAACTAGAGGCTTGCCTCAGGGATCAGCATTGGGATTGCAATTGTTTACAATTTACATAGATGATTTGGACTTGGGGACCACATGTAATATGTCAAAGTTTGCAAATGATACTAAGATGAGTGGTAGAGCAAAGTGTGCAGAGGACTCTGAAAGTTTGCTGAGGAATATAGATAAGAAATGGGCAAAAGTCTGGCAGATGGAGTACAATGTTGATAAATGTGAAGTCATCCATTTTGGTAGGAATAACAATAAAAAGGCCGATTATTTGAATGGTGAAAAATTGCAGCAGGCTGCTGTGCAGAGGGACCTGGGTGTTTCTTATGCATGAATCACAGAAAATTGGTTGGCAGATGCAACAGGTAATTAAGAAGGCAAATGGAATTTTGTCCTTCATTGCTAGAGGGATTGAGTTCAAAAGCAAGGAGGTTATGTTGCAGCTGTATAGGATGCTGGTGAGGCCACACCTGGAGTACTGCGTGCAGTTTTGGTCTCCTTACTTGAGAAAGGCTGTACTGGCAATGGAAGGGGTGCAGCGGAGATTCATCAGGTTGAGATTCAACAGAGTTGAAAGGTTTGACTTATGAGGAGAGACTGAGTAGATTGGGATTATATTCATTGGAATTTAGAAGAGCGATGGGGGGATCTTATAGAAACATATAAAATTATGAAGGGGATAGATAAGATAGAAGCAGGGAGATTGTTTCCACTGGCAGGTGAAACTAGAATGAGAGGGTATAGCCTCAAAATTAAGGGCAACAGATTTAGGACTGAATTGAGGAGAACCTCTTCACCCAAAGGGCTGTGAATCTGTGGAATTCCCTGCCTAGTGAAGTATTTCATAGAATTTCTACAGTATGGAAACAGGCCCTTCAGCCCAACAAGTCCACACCAACCCTCACAGCATCCCACCCAATCTACATATCCCTGAACATTATGGGCAATTTAGCAATCCACCCGCACATCTTTGGAATGTGGAAGGAAACTGGAGCACCCAGAGGAAACCCGTGCAGACACAGGGAGAATGTGCAAACTCCACACAGACAGTCGCCCAGGGCGGAATTGAAGCTGGGTCCCTAGTGCTGTGAGGCAGCAGTGCTAACCACTGAGCCACCATGCCATTCAAGTAGTTGAGGCTTCCTCATTGAGTGTTTTTAAAGCTAAGTTAGATAATTATTCGGATATTATAGGAATTAAGGGTTATGGTGAGAGGATGCGTAAGTGGAGCTGTGGACATGCAAAGATCAGCCATGGCCTTATTGAATGGTGGAGTAAGCTCGATGGGCCAGATGGCCTACTCTTGCTCCTATTTTCTTATGTACATCTCCAAACCACCATACCGATTGACTCTAACCTCTTATAATCAGACGGGCTTCCATGCATGGAACCAATCTGTGACATCACTGATATTACACCGGGGTGTGAAAACTTTATGTCAAGTCAGTGAAACTTCCTCCTGTTTTGCTTTCTTCGCACTCCCAATAAAGTTTCTCCCTTCCCAGTTGGATATTCTCTTTCCCAGTTTGCACTTTTTTTTCCTCTTCCCATCATTTCTGATTATCTCCCTCTTTCCAATTTTGAGTTTTTCGTATCTAAATTGTTCTCCTTTCCCATTTATTCGTGAGAAATGAACATTGCTGTCTGGGCCAGCATTTATTACCCATGCCTAGATGTTTTTGAGAAGGTGACAGTGAGCTTTCTTCTGACACCACAGCAAATCATTTGCAGTAGGTAGACCTCTAATGCTGTTAGGGAGGGAATTCCAGATTATTAACCCAGTGAAACTGAAGGAATGTTGATATATTTCTATGTCAGCAATGTGTGCACCTTGGAGGAGAACTTGTAGTTTGTAATGTTCTCATAATTCTGCTGCCCCTGTCCAAATGGACGGTCTAGGGTCTGGAGGATGCTGTCTGAATAACCTTGGTGAATTTCAGCATTGTATCTTTTCCTCTCACTCTCTACCTGCAGGTTGCATTTTTCTCACTCTTTCTTTCTGTCCCCAGTTTGGGTTTATCTCTCCTTTACAATTTGTGTTTCTTTCTGTCCTTTTCCAAGTTTGTATTTGCCTCAGTTTCACCAGTCTTTTCCTGATATACTAATTCCAGTTTCTTAGTAAAGTAGCTGGCAGACCTCTCGCATGTGGCAGCCATAGCAACAGCCTCATATTAATCAGGTAAAATGCATACCTGCCTAGATCCTGGGCTATCCCATTCTGGGCAAGTAGACTCCCACGCTTATGCATTATTCATTAATGTTTTGTAATGATTGGTTTCAGGATAAAAAAAGAGTTATCACTAATAAAGCACTCAAAATACTGTAATAGAAGAGTAATGCCATGAGGTGACTATTGTATAGTGATCAATTAAGAGTCATCTTTGAAATGCATAAAAATCAAATTAACAGTGTCAAATTTGAAGCAACCAGATACATCCAACATATATCAACTTTCGTTGTCCATTACTGGCTCTCCTGGGATGGTATCTGTTATGGTCCTGGCCATTGGAACCATCTGAGATGCCTTGGGTTGATTCACTGCCATCAATCCTTCTTATTTCTAACAATCAAAGTTGCTGATCCCAAGTGGATAAAGTTGTCCACACCAAGTCTTAGGCAGCTGAAAGGCTTAGTCTTCATAAATAGAATACGTTTCTTGCATTGTACTTAGCAAGTTACACAAGAGGTTTTTTTGTCAGAATTCGAGCTGCATTTATGAGTAAGCACACATTAATGCTGGCGGCATCGATTTCACACTGGCGTTGGAGATGGGTTAGCTCCTGCCATGAGAAGTCATTTACTTCTTGATAGACAGAGCTAATTTTGGGATGTCAGTTAACCCTTTCAGGTACGGATGGTCTTATATAGTGCTTAAAATTTGAATTGTCATTAATTTCTATTTGTTACAAACTCAAATGAATTTAGTGTTCAATTTTGGAAGTGGATTCCAATGCCTGTTACATATGCATCCACATTTCAATAAAAAATAACTGCAGGCACAGTAGACGGTGGTAAGGCAAATCACCACCAGTCATTTTGTGCACCTGCCATTGTTGAATTTTGCTCCCAACATGTGAACGTTGTCGCAATGCAAAGACAGCCTTTGTTGTTTTCATTATTGAGCAGCTTTTTTGATACGAAAACAGAAGTTGCTGGAAAAGCTCAGCTGGTCTGGCAGCATCTGTGAAGAGAGTTAACGTTTTGGGTCCAGTGGCCTTTCCTTAGATTGTGTGAAGTGAAGGTAAAGTGCTGCTTCAGCTGGAAGGTATGTTTGGGCTTTTGGATGCTGAGGAGGGAGGAGATAAATGGGCAGGTTTTATACCTGGTACATTTGATACATATGTGTATATTGGTTCTAGTCAAAGATTAGGAAGCGCATTGAAACTCTTTAATCTTAAAGTTTGATTGAAAGCAGTGTAGATGTAAGAGTTTCCCATTTGCAGTGTAGATTACCACCCTGTACATGGAGAATTTGCTGATGCTGAAGTGTAGTATTGCAGAAGGAATGTTAACAAGAAAGCTGGCGCAATGACATAACCGTAGTTGCTGCGCTTTTCAGTGCTTTAAGGTCGATGGTGGTTCACTTGATAAGGATGACAGCATGTACACCATCCTGGTGAAGCTGAAGGATGATGGTGACAACTTTATGAGACAGCCAATATTGAGGAGTATGTTCCATAAACCTTTGTGTCTTTACAGAGGAAAAGGCTGTAGTGAGGTTCACAGAAGTGTCTTCGTATAGAATATTGATATTCTTTACATTTTTTTTAACAAATTATCTTTGTATTTAGCACTTCTGGCCACATGTACTAGGCTGTGTAATAAATATTCAGTGTTTTTGCCTTTATGCAAATTACTTTAATTGAAAATTCAGATACTGGGACTTCTGAGTCATTAGCAGTTTTCCACTAAGTAAAATAGTCACTAAGAAACACTGGGGCTGATCCCTGTTTACCACAGCTCTTCGTTTGTCTGCATTTTATTGAAGTAATAGAGCATTTCATTCTTCGGAAATGGGCCAATGGGCCGATGAGTGGCAGATGGGGTTTAATTTAGATAAGTGTGAGGTGCTGCATTTGGTGAGGCAAATCAGGGCAGGGTGTATAAACTTAATGGTGGGATCCTGGGGAGTGTTGCCGAACAAAGAGACCTTGGGATACAGGTTAAATTTTCTTTGAAAGTGGAGTCACAGGTAAACAGGGTGATGAAGAAGGCCTTTGGCACACTTGGCTTTATTGGACAGTGCATTGAGTAGAGGAGTTGGGATGTCATGTTGCAGCTATATAAAACATTGTTTAGGCCACTTTTGGAATACTGCATTCAATTCTGGTCTTCCTGCTACAGGAAGGATGTCATTAGCCTTGAAAGGGTTTCGAAAAGATTTATGAAGATGTTGCCGGAGTTGGAGAGTTTGAGCTATAGGGAGAAGCTTAATAGGCTGGGGTATTTTCACTGGAGCGCTGGAGGCTGAGGGATGACCTTATAGAGGTTTATAAAATCATAAGTGCCACGGATAAGATTAATGGCTAAGGTCTTTTTCTCAAATTAAGGAAGTCCAAAAATAGAGGGCTTAGGTTAAAGGAGAGAGGGAAAAAATTTAAAAGGGACATAAGGGGCAATATTTTCACACAGAAGGCAGTGCATGTATGGAATGAGCTGTCAGAGGATGTGGTGGAGGCTGGTACAATTACAACATTTAAAATTGAACTGAATTAGCTTTATTGTCACATGTACTCAAATGAGTAAAGTGAAAAGTTTATAAGTTGCCACTTACAGTGCCATCTAAGGTACAAAGTTACCTAGATACAGCTTCTTCAGTTACAAGATTAGTTACAGTATAACAATGTCACCAATACATAAGTACAATCCTTAGTTACAGAGTAGAGAAATGAAGAAAAAATCGTTACATTGCAGCTATACAGAGTATCACCACAGGTCAGACAAACACAAGAAGCAAAGTTAAAAAGACAAACATCACAGCGTCTCTCCAAAGGCTCTCCTCAGCAGACCGGCTCAGGGGGCCTCCACGTAGTCTGGCTGCTGGCTGCTGCCATGTTCTGCACTGGGCCCCTGCCCCCACTTCCCCCCTCCAACCTCCAACCCCACCTCACCGCCCCCTACCCCCCGACACTGGGTTGCTGCCGCCACGCTCTGCACTGGGCCATTGGTCGCTGGCGTCCCACTCCAGGCCATCAACCCCACTTCAGAGGCATCTGGATGGGTACATGAATTAGGAAGGGTTTAAAGGGATATGGGCCAAATGCTAGCAAATGGGACTATATTAATTTAGGATATCTGGTCAGTATGTCTGGACAAGTTGGACCAAAGAATCTGTTTGCATGTTGTACAACTCTATGACTAATTGAAGTGCCAATGCAAAGTTAAACATTTGAAGAATATTTGGCAATGAGTCACATGTTTCTGGCAGGACTCCACAGGTCATTTACCATCAGGTCAATACCAATGCAGATGAGATTGCAAAGTTTCTAATACGAACTAATTAAGGATATCAACATTTTTATTTAAAGTCAACGAACTTTACAAATCCAAGGTTCTTATTAAGAGAATAAAGCCACAACAGAAAATATGCTTTACTCTACATAATATCTAGCTTATTCTTTAACATCTAGAATTAATCTGAGGTAAAATATGAATTACCACACAATTTGTGTTTGAGCATCCTACAGAGCACCTCAAATGGGAGATGGAGTCAAGAAAAATACCATGGATTTCTCAACAGCTCGCCCAGAAATAACTGCTGCTGTGGGTCACTGAATCTTCTTAAAATTGCTCCAATAGCAATTCAACTTACCTAGGCTGGCACTGCGCCTTGCTTTCTCTGGACCCCAATCACCTAAACTGTACTGAGCAAATGTTCTTCCCGAGGTGAAATAGGAATTGTTAAAAGAGTCCTTTGCTGGATTCTGAAAAGTGATTAATCCATTGTGAAGGAGGCAAAAATTTAATCAGATTTGGCAATACATAGAGTCACTTATATTTGGGTTAGCATGTTAAAAAATCCATGGGATTTGCATTCCATTTCCATTTGATGTGCCCTGTGGATGTTCAATTTGTCTGTTAATTCATATTTTACCTCAGATTAATTCTGGATCTTACAGAATAAGCTACTTTAACTGCGTACAGTAAGATGTGTTTTCTGTTATGGCTTTATTCTCTTAGTAAGCATCTTTGATTGTAAAGTTTGTCTACTTTAAACTAAAATGTTGATGTCCTTAACTGGTTCTTATAGAAAGTTTGTAGACACACCTGGGTTTGAAACAAGATGCTAACTGACCTGCTGAGTATTGCCAGTATTATCTGACTCATTGTCAAGGGGTTCATTTTTTGTTCTTCAAATATTTAACTTTACATTGTGACCTCAAGTATTCCCATGAATGAAGCATTTCATTACTTCAATAAGACCTGTGGTAAACAGGGGTCAGCCCAAGAAATTCCCCAGCTAAGGGAGGTGTAGTGGGTAGTGGCCACTGAATTTACTGGCAAACCACTAATGAGTCAGAAACCACACTATCTGGATTTTCAAATAGCTAATATAGTATGTAAAGTCACTGAATGTACCTAGCCTGACCCAATATGCTGAATACAAAGACGATGTTTGTTTAAATGTTAAGAATATCGACAATGTGTACATAGATACTTCTGAACCTCATTATTGCCTTTTTGTCTATGAAATACAAAGGTTTATGGAACATCCTCCTCAATTTTTGGCTCTCTCATAGATTTGTCACCATCTTCCCGGTTTAGCACAATAACATGCATTCTGTAATCCTCACCAACAGAACCACCACAGACCTTAAATCAGTGAAGACTGTGGTCACCAAGGTTTTGTCATTGTGCCAACATTCTTCTTAAAATTCCTTTCTGCAATGTCCCACCTCAGTTTCAGCAAGTACAGGGAGATAATCTGCACAGCAAATAGGATATTGTCGCACCTACTTTCAACCGAAAATCAAAATCACACCATCTTCAGTCACTGAACTTCAAGTATGTAACTAACACTTGCACGTGCACAACAGAAGCTGAGCTCCAGTTCTTTATCAATCACTAAAGCATATGAGAAAATATGTCCATCACTGAACAATCTAAACACTAAGGTCCACTTTCAGTTGTTCACATAGCATAGCACATCTGAAAATCCATCCCACACATTCACCATTGGTTAAGGCCAAGGGGGGGCATGGTGCTCCCCAACAGTGCCAGGGAGCTGGGTTCAACTCCAAACTCGGGCAACTGTCTGTGTGGAGTTTGCACATTCTCCCTGTGTCTGCGTGGGTTTTCTCTGGGCGCTCTAGTTTCCTCTTACAGTACAAAGATGTACGGGTTAGGTCGATTGCCTATAGTGTTCAGGGATGTACAGGCTAGGTGGTTGGCTGTGGCAAATGCAGGGTTACAGGAATAGGGTAGGGGGATGGTCTGGTTGGGATGCTTTTTGGAGGGTTGGAGTGAACTGAATGGCCTGTATTTACATTGTAGGAATTTTATGATTCTAAGACCAGTGGCAAAATACTGGAAAATGTGGACTATTTTTCATTGAGATTTGGAACCTTTACCAATGAAGAGAGATGTGGATGATGAAATTAATCATTGCTGCCTATGTGCCCAGTCAACCTTTAGTGATGTGAAGTAAGAATATTTGAGGACCAAAGTCTCAAACCAAAGACTAAGGTCAAGGTTTCCAGGCAATGGAACTGGAAACTCCAAGGAGGACAGCAGAATTGGGAACGTGCAGAGATAATGTCATAATGTCAAGGGGGTGCATAAACCACCAGACATTTCATCTACCTGACTCTTCAGGCACCACTTGCCCATGCGTGGCAGACTCTGAGGCTATGCATTGCTTTTTGCATTCTTCTCTGAATCCATTGAACCAGAGTGGAAGTGTGTCATTCTCAATCCCGAGGGACTGCACAAGGATAAGGAAATACATGGGCCAAGCATTTCAGCAATAATTATATGACACATTTAAAAATAATTTCTGTGGCACCTTCAGGTTTGTTATTATTTATGTTCCAAATAAGACAAATTACATTGCAAACTCTTGCAATGATTCCCTATATCTTGCACATACACATTCTTCCATAACAGCGTATATCTTTCAGATATCCCTTCTATTCTTGGAATCGTATGCATAGTTGCCTAGTGTTAATACTCTGAAAGTTTAACAACTTTGAATGTGCTTCCCGTTAGATTTCTTAGATTGTCTCTTATTGGTGATGGTCATAGCCTGGCATTTGTGTGGCACTAATGTTATTTGCCACTTGTCAGTCCAGGCCTGGATATTGTCCAGATTTTGTTGCGTTTGAACACGGACTGCTTCAGTATCTGAGGAGTCACGAATGGTGCTGAACATTGTGCAATCATTGGTGAACATTCCCCACTTCTAACCTTATGAGGGAGGGAAGGTCATTGATGAAACAGCTGAAGATGGTTGGGCTGAGGACACTACCCTGAGGAACTCCTGCAGAGATGTCCTAGAGCTGAGATGATTGTCCTCCAACAACTACGATCATCTTCCTTTATGTCAGGTATGACTTCAACCACCAAAAAGTTGGCTCCTAATACCCTATTTCAATGCCAATTCAAATTTTAAGCATTATATAATATTGTTCATACCTGAAAGGGATAACTGACAGCCCAAGATAAGCTCTGTCCGTCGAGACGTAAATGACTTCTCATAGCAGGAGCTAACCAGTACCTTTTAAGTGTGGCCTGAATTCTGAGAAAAAAAACCCTCTGTAGCTCAGGTGTAATACACTGTACTGTTAAGTACTATAAAATAAACCTATTCTATTTATCAAACTGGCAAAGAGAATATCAAACTGGGGAGGGAGAAACTTAAATGGGACAGAGAGAAAAACAAAACAGGAGGAAGTTTTACTGGCTTGACAAAGAACCAGTCTGATTTTAAGAGATTAAAGTCAATCAGTAAGGTGGTTTGAAGATCTCTTGTTGGAGGTTTTGGCCAGTTGAGGGAATTGGGGACCCGGTGGTCATAGGAACATCATACAGCCTTGTGGTAGGATAGGGGTAGGTTGCAGGTCTTGTGGTGCAATGTCACTCCCTTCTCAATCCACTCAGATATCACAGTAGCAAAGCCGATTGATTCCCCAAAGTCTGGAAAACACAGTTTGCAGAACTTAAAGTTCCAACTTGCCTCCTTGGATCGGGTTGATTGTCAATCTTCCATCCTAGACTAAACCTGGAACTGGGTATATTTCACACTTTGATCCTGCCCCACACGCACCTCAATAATTCCGTACTCCACTTAAATTTTAAAAGTTAAAACTCAGTGCAAAATGAGCAAAGAGAGAGAAATAAACTGAGAGAAAGGGTGGAAAATGAAGAATAATGCAAACTGAATGAGGGGGAGACCATATAGATCTATGATGTCCTCAGTTAGACCTGAAATGATGTATTTGATTATTGTAGTCAGGTAACTTTGATGCTTCTCTGTGATAACTGAGACACAACTCCCAGAAGTTGAACTTCAGCATTAGAATTGGAGCCAGTGAACTGAATTAGGTTTGGTTTTGGTGTTATTGAATAATTTAATAATTTGCTGCATATAAAGCTTTGGTTAGCTGCCACTTATATCAATAATGTTTCTCGTATTTGGTAGTATTTACTTTGTGTTCTCATTGCTCACAACTGTGGAAACATAAAAAAGTAGTTTTGTTTAAACTTTGCTCATCGTTAAATCTTTCTATTCATTGTGTTCCTTGCTTTACTGCGTATATCTCATTTGACTCATGATTCAACATGAAGTGAAATGCTTGATTTGGGGCTTGGTAACATTCAATCAAACAAGATGAAAACAACAACTCAGACAAATGGCAAATATCAAGTCAGCAAATGTCATATGGTTATGTCTCATGTACACAATGTGTGCTCACGTACAATGTGATCAAATGTTGCATGATCGAATCTCCAGGAAAATGTAAAAACAGAGATGACAACTCCAGCTTGGCCCCAAGTCCGAATCCATCTATCCTAGAGTAAAACATCTCTGTCAGTTCACAATGAGTGTTCAACGAGAATTGACTTTGAACAATCCAAATCCTGTACTTTTGTGATTATATTCTCAAAGTGCAAAGTGTGATTTAACTTGCCCACCAAATCCTTAGACAGAGAGAATCTCTCAGCTGGAGAGATTTCAAGATGATTGACACCAGCAAAGGAAATGATGAGTCAGCATTTTCTATGATTAGCGCTGAGTGATGATTTTGCTCAGGTGATGACATGAGTTGATACTTTATCTAATCTGCTTCGACCTTAACAAAGAACTATTTGTTATTGACATCAGTTGCCAATGAGATGGAAATCCTTTGTTTTATCAATGTTAACATTGTCCATTTATTGCGAGGAATAATACAAAATGTGCTCAAATTCAATCATATGGTGTTTGGAATGGAGTGAAGTTCTGACCAAGCAGTATGTCTTAGAAAGTCAAGTCTGAAACCTAACACATTTTTATCATGACCTAATTTCTGAGCCTTCTGTTGCTCTCCTGTGAAGTTAGCCAAAAATGATTTGGAAAAGCCCATGCATTTTGATGTTATTCCTTGTACAAAATGGGCTGAACCTTAGGTTTTTTTTTGATAAGTACAAATTGCATCAAGTTGTTTGGAGAGATTCTTGTCATGAGATTTCTCACCCAGCCTTATAAAACAGTAACCACAATCTCCATCCATGGTGCTCCTTACTGTTCAGTGCCACCTCCATGATGGGAAGAACAGCCAACAATGCTGAAAGAAGGCCAAGTACCTTCTCCACTATGACAGGGTAACCACCACACTCCTCTCGCTGTTGTAGGCCACAGGATTATAAGCACAATAATGTTCAATGCCACACAGATTTCTGTGCTGAATTGTGTAAAAATCATTCACCGGAAGCTTCGCACTGTAACCAGACATGCCCTGATATCAAATTAATCATAGACTCATAAAGTCATACTGCTAAGAAATAGACCCTTCAGTCTAACTCAAAACTTTTGCAAGTCTCTGATAATTACAGTCATTTGTGCACCCTCAAGGGTGATTATCATTGTTTTGTGTTCACAGACACAAATAGACAGTTTTTTTTATAACAAGCCAAATATATACAAATGTAATCATCAAATGGTTCTGTGTAATATTTAAAACCTTTTTCAGTTATTTAAATTGATTTAACCACATATGGTGGGCCAGATGCTATGATTTAAATGTTTTTGTTTAAAAGTAAAATATTCTTAAAAAATGCCCACTTGTGCTGGTTTATTGCAGATTTCATGCACTTCAAAATACAACTGAAGTTAAGTGGGAATTATGCTCTAGTGGTCCAATTTCAAGTTATGTTCAGGGACATCAAATTTTTTCAGAGATGGGAATGCACTGGCTTAAGTCAGTAGCCCAGTGATTAATTAAAATTTTCTTCTATGTTAGTGAGCTGGAAATTTTCAAATTTTCACAGCACATATTCGCAACCTTTTTCATTAGCTACAATGGTTGGGACGTGTCGTTCAGATGCCTGACATTAGTTGCCCGTAGCAACTGTTCTATTTGTTACTCAGTGCCAAAGGAGACTCCCAGGATGACAGTGGAAAGATTTTAGGAGTGTCCTCAATTAACCTGAAGGAAGTTAAATATTCCCACTGATTCATAGCCTGTGACTGACCAGAATGGGGAAGAATCATTCAGAAAGGTACTGAACACGTGAGATTTTGTCAGAAATACACTGAGGGCAAAGTTGATGCACAGGAGAAACTCCACAAAACTCCAAACCACCAATCTACACAACCATCAAGCACCACTTGCCCCACATGTGTCAGAGATTGTAGAACATAAATCATACACTTCACCACGCTCAGAATACATCACACTGATGAATCGTCTAAGAAGAACAGTCCGACAGCTCTTTCTACTCAGCAAGACCAATAAGGAATATTTTACATTTAGTGGTCTTGTTCCATTTGCTGCCTTCACATTGTGAAGTATGGTGAACTATTCAACACATGGCCACTTCCCTTCCACTCCCCCAACTCTGACAATTTGTTGTCTTAAATTTAACTTATCACCAAATGATTACCAGATAAGGTTAAGGGGTGTTGAAATTCTTCTTTGTTTTACACATAATCAAGAACAAAATGGTTCTACAAATCACATATGAATAAGAAGGAACAAAAGGAAATACTTCATTTTTTTTAGCCCAAGTGAAAGCTAATAGCTCAAGTATAGAAGTCTATCAGTTTTGATGACATTGATGAAGACATAGTGGTAGCTTGAAGATAGCAGTCTTAGAAGCTTGATAAATTGAAAGAAGGGATGATGAATGTTGGTAAGACATTTTGAGAAACATTGAGTGAGTGTAAAAAAGTAGTTTTAACATGATGGGGGGAATGTTGGTATTGGGGATTAGGGTGGTGGAGAAAGAGGAATAGATTGACAGATTGTCACAACTCAGTTGATTAGTCCTATTCATCAGCCTCGCATCCACCTGATAGTTTTTAATACTGAGCCATTGTGATTGTTTCCCCTGGGACCATGTAAAATAACTTGATTTCTGGGAAACACTAGCTATGCTGTAAACTGGAAAAGAAATGTTACATTGTGAACTGAAGACCAAAGGAGAGGATGTTTCCATTGTTCGAATTCAAGGTGCCAGACTGAACTTTAGCCTTACACATTAATCAGCAAAGAAAGTTGAAGAGCTGACTAGAAGGTGGTTATTTTAAATTCAATGTAAAGACCATGTCTTTTTATTTTTGTGGGTTTTACGACTGTTGTTTGAAATGGGAGAGTACCATTTTAAACCCAGGGATTTACCAGGATGGCAGCATGTTTGAAAGTAAGGAATTTGATATCTATTGTGAACTCTGTGTAGCTGTGAGTTCCAGCAAAGTGCAGATGAATTTGAATTGAGGGTTGTTTATATGTGAAACTGATTGGTAATTGGTCCCTAGTCCACAAACCAATGACAAAAGGCTTCTGACTGCCACAAGGTGATTGGTTGTCAGCTAACTGAACGGCTGTGAGCAAGACAGAAGTTTGCTCGATCAGATGAGAAACAAACAGGTCAATGGCAACCCTGTAACCCCCACAAAAAAAAAACTGTCTCAGTTCTCTGCAAGGTCATAAATCACAAGACACTAAATTATAGTTCAACAGGTTTATTTGAAAACACAAGCTTTCAGAGATTCAGTCCTTCTTCAGGTGTTAGCGAGAGAGGTAATATCAGATATAGAATTTATAAGTAAAAGATCAAAGGTTCGCACCTTTAATGAGGAGGTACTAAACAAACCTATGATGCTGTTAAACCTTTAATCAGTTAGAAGGTTTTAATTGATTATATGTATATGTAAATCCTTGAATTCCTTTCAAGTCACGGTCCTGAGAGAACTAAATGTTTTACCAGTGTAAAGAAGAGATGACGTTTTAAGTCAGACAATGCAAGTTAGGTGAGAGACCTTGTTTAGAATCTGTTTGTTTTAGTTTGGAGTCAGATTGGTTTTATTTCTAAAGTAGGAATTTAGAAAAAGCCACATTGATTGACTGTCTATATATTGTGTGCTTTTAAACAAAATAAAATGTATCTCCAAATACAAATTCACCCCTTCAGTAGATGCTGAGTGATGACTTTCAAATATATAAGTCGAAGACCTTTTAGAAGTGAAACTGCCATCCATGCCTCTTGCAAAGTAATTGAAGCATTCAGAGCAAGGAAGGTCAAAGAGAAACTTTTGGATTAGCAAGAACCAACCCAAAGTGGAAAAAAAAAGACTATGGAACTGTTCCCCTGGTTTTCTTTTCTTTATTTCAAATTATACTTTATTCACAAAAAATGTCTTAACACACACACACAGTTACAAATGCACAGATAATAAGAACTGCAGATGCTGGAGTCAGAGATAACAGTGTGGAGCTGGAGAAGCACAGCAGGCAGCATCAGAGGAGCAGGAAAGTTGACATTTTGCATCGGGACCCTTCTTCAGAAATTGCGGTGGTGGGGAGGGAGCTCCGAAATAAATGGAGAGAGGATAGGTGGGGCTGGAAAAGGGAGGTGGGATGGTGATAGGTGAGTGCAGGTAGGCAGTGGTGGGGATTGGTCGGTGAGATGGGAGGAACAGATAGGTGGGAGAGAAGATGGACAGGTTGTGTCAGGTCAAGGAGGTGGGAATGAGAGAGAGGGTTTGGTCATGGGACAAGGCCGGGGTTGGGGAGATTTTGAAACTGGTGAAGCCCACATTGAGACCATTGGGTTGTAGGCTCCCAAGGCGGAATATGAGGTGCTGCTCTTCCAGATTCCAGGTGGCATCATTGTGACACGGGAGGAGGTCCAGGATGGACATGTTCCCCAGGGAGTGGGAGTGGGTATTGAAATGGTTTGCAACTGAAAAGTGTTGTCATTTGTCGCAAACAGAGCACAGGTGCTCTACAAAGCGGTCTCCGAGTCTCAGCTTGGTCTCACCAATGTAGAGGAGGCCACATTGAGAGCAGCGGATGCAATAGATCACATTGACTGATGTGCAGGTGAACCTCTGTCTGTTCTGAAAGGTTTGTTTGGTTCCTTGGATGGAGGTGAGGGGGAAGTGTAGGGGCAGGTGTGGCACTTCCTGCAGTTGCAGGGAAAGGTGCGGGGGGTGATGGGGCTATTGGGGAATGTGGAGCAGATGAGGGAGTTGCGGAGAGAGCAGTCCCTACAGAAGGCAGATAGTGGTGGGGAGCGAAATATATCTTTGGTTGTGGGGTCGGATTGCAGGTAGCGGAAGTGGCGGTCACAAATGCAGTTCAGTTCTGTACCAACAAACAAACATTGGAGTTTGGCTCTATCCGAACACACCAAAGGCATCTCTTACTTGAACCAGACTATATTTACATGCATTTGACGCAGTGGAGGGTCCGATAACTGAATGGACCCCATTTAACTTCAGCGGGAAGACCTCAGACAGTGGTTTCCCTACTGTGTCTTGGTGGCAGCTGCCTCAAGCTTTAGTGCTTCTCTCAGTGTGTATTCCTGGATCTTGGAACATGCCTTCCTTATTTCAAAAATATACTTTTACTGTTGCTGTAACCACCCCAGCATCCACAAACAGAGCTGTGTCAAGACTCTGTTTAAACGACCGAAAACTCACTGCAACACCCCAGATTTGTGCAAAAACAAAGAGGAACACCTATACAGAGTCGTTGCAAACAGTGGTTACCTAACAGCTTTGTCCACTGATGGCTGGCAAACAAAAAACACTAAGGAGACACTGTACACCCTAAAACATTGGCCACTCTACCCTATGTTAGAAACTGACTACAAGACTGCTATGACCTCTTGGAATAAGGATAGCACACAAACCAACAGCTTACTTCGCCAGTTACTCTCAAAGATGAAAGACCCCAAACCCACAATGAGCAGAACAAATGTGATATATAAAGTACCATGCAGCAACTGTGAGAAACACTACATAGGACAGATGGGCAGGAAACTCGCCACCAGGATACATGAACACTAACTCGCAGCAAAACGGCGTGACCAACACTTCCTCGTTTCAATACAGTCCGACATAGAAGGACATCAATTTGACTGGGACAAAGTTACAGTACTGGGACAAGCAAGACAAAGACAAGCTCGAGAATTCCTGGAGACCTGGTTTTCAACCACCGATGCAATTAACAAACATGTTGAAATAGATCCCATCTGCATATCACTTCTTACAAAACTAGAAACAAGACTGCCCATCCTGATAGGCTGGACCATATAAATTCAGAGTGGGATGGGGCAACAGCGCTTCAACGGAGGCTACACAGCACTGATGATGTCACCTAGAAAGGAGACATAATATTCGCATGAAAACCAGTCAGCTCAGCGAACCAACCAACAATTCCAACCGCAACTCGAGCTACAAATCTTTGTTAAAACATTTTCAAATAGCTTTTAAAAGTTAATAAAAAAAAAGCAGCTGGGCTACGTTCTGAGAAAATTACACAGATATGAGATAGCTGCCTGGAACCATTGTTCAGCCCAAAATCCAATTCACATATCCAGTCTAAAAGAAAAATCAACCAGGCCTAAACCCCAACCAACCCAGCATGAGTAGGGAACAAAAACAAAGTTGCTGGAAAAGCTCAGCAGGTCTGGCAGCACATGTGAAGGAAAGAAAAGAGTTAACGTTTCAGGTCCAGTGACCCTTCCTCAGAAAGGATGAATGCATGAATGGGGCCTCTGCAGGTATCAAACGTTCAAATTTGATCAGTGCTCATGCACAGAGATAGCCAGGCATTCCACTTTGATCAATATTCATGCACAGGGATACCGGGCATTTCACTTAATCAAAATACATTCACATCTACGCTTAACTGTCAGGCAGTCAACTGACCTCAAAGGGAACACCAGTAACACAATGGCAAGCACAGATTTGGCGTAAAGATAAGATTAATACAATTGCAGGCCCCAACCTCACCTGGGAGGGCTACCGCCCCAAGAGCAATCCCCACAGCCATCTCCAGAAGTGGGATCCCAAACAGCTATCTCCCCAAGAGTTATCTGCACAGCTACCTCCAGAAGAGGGATCCCGACTGCAATCCGACACAGGCCCTTTCCATACCAGGGGAACCTACGGCAACCGACCATGACCAGCAGACCTAAAACTGACAACCTTCAAAAATCACTCATTTGACCAACACCACAAGGCTTCAGACATGTCCTAAATACTCACCTGATAAATCTACATGTCCAACCACATCAACAGACTCAACCCAGACTGAAAGCCTACATGGTCTGAAGTCTTCATCAAGGCACCAGACACAGCAAGCATGAATGGCCAGCTCTGCTTCAAAATCGTGTTTTCCTCAGTGGTGAGATAAAACTCGCAAGACCCCAAAGTTTACAACTTAGCTAGTGGGAAGGGGAAGGTAGGTGGTGACTGTGCAGGGACCATAAGGTAGGAAGCCTGATTAAAGTTTCTGAGATTAAAACTGTGGTTAGCTTCTAATAGAGTTTAACCTCTGTTTAATTTGATAATGTATTTAATTACTGTCCTCTGTATAATGGAAAGTGTCAATTTCACTGTTTGTTGTATTTGCCTTTATTTCTTGTAATATACTTACCTTTTGTATTTAATAAACACAAACATTCTTTTGCCCCGAAACACCAGTCTACTGCATTCTTCATGTCATATTCCTGAGTAAGTTGAGTGTTAGAAGCAGGGATATAGGGGTGATTCAAACCACCTAAAAATCAGCAAATTACTGAAGACAAACCAGAACCATATTAAAAGCAGAGTTAGGAGAATTTATATTTGGTAGTAGAGAAATAGAAGAGAAGCTAAACAATCACTTTATGTCTCTTTCACTGAGAAAGATACAAGTTACAAAATTAGACAGTCTAGGGAGAATGAAGAGTTGAAGGAAATTAATATTGGTAAGCAGGTTGTACTAGGGAAATTAATGTGTTTGCAAGTTGATAAGTTGGGACTTGACAGTCTACATTCCAGAGGTTGCTATTCGAGGTAATTGATGCAATGGTAATCATTTTCCAAAATTCCATAGATTGTGGAACGTCTCCTGAAGATTGGAAGCTTGCAAATATCAACTCAAAGTTAAAGAAAATGTACAAACATCAACTTTACATCAGCAGTAGGAAAATGCTAGAATCTATCATAAAGACATGATAAATGAACACTTGGATAAAAATGATCTGATTGGGCATAGTCAGCATAGATATTGGAAAATTATTTGACAAATGTTTTGGAAATTTTTGAAGATGCTACTACGTTGATTAAGGGAAGTCAATGGATATGGTATATTTGGATTATCAGAAGGCTGTTGCTGATGGCCCATGTTGAAGGTTGGTTAACAAAATTAAAGCACACTGTATTTCAAAGCACATGTACCAGGATGGATTAAGGATCAGCTAACAAACAGAAAACAGAGAGTCAGAATAAATAGGTCATCTTGTGTCAGCAAACTCTAACTAGTGGGGTACCATGGGTATCAGCACTTGGGGTTCCAACTACTCATGATATATATCAATGACTAGGATGACAGAACCAAATACAACATTTCCAATTGTGCTCATGACACAAAACTGGACAGGATTGTGTATTGTGATGAGGATGCAAGGAGGCATCAAGGTGATTAAACAAATTGAGGGACTGAGCAAACACATAGTAGACAAAGTCTAAAGAGGGTAAGTGTGAAGTTAAACACTTTGGTGTAAAAAAACAGATTGGGCCTTGAAGAGACCACATCTGCATGTAGAACCTTTTAACAGTCCATGTTTATGTTTTGTGTTAGATTGCATTTTTATTCTATTCTTCCTTTCCTTTCAGTTTCTTGGTCCTCTTTTGCTGACACAAGATGACCTACTTATTCCTACTCTCTGTTTGGTGATGGTGGGGTAGGGAGTGCAGTGCCTGGATAGGTAGTTCAGGGACGTAACCTCACAAACTTTAAAAGTACCTGCATGAGCACTTGAAATGATGTAACATTGAGGTCTATAGGCCTAGTGCTGGAAATTGGGACGAGTGCAGATTTAGTGTAGTTTTGGTAGTACGTACTTGATGGGCTGAATGGCCTCTCTGCGCTGTATGATCCTACCATTTTCCCTATCTGTCCTTCTATGTCTGTCATAATTTTGTAGGCCTCAATCAGCACTCCCCTACTGCACCCCAGACTCTTTGCATCCAGGAAAAAAACTATACCAGCATCAAGCCTCTGTTCATAACTAAAATGCTTCAACTCTGGACAGATTCTAGTGAACAATAAGCAGAGCTAACATTAACTCTACTCTCCCTCCACAGATGTTACCATACCTTCAAGAGTTTTGCCAGCAATTTCTGTTTTTATTTCAGACCTTCAGTGTCAAAGAACGAAGAACAAAGAACATTACAGCACAGGACAGCCCTTCGGCCCTCCAAGCCTGCGCCGATCCAGATCCTCCATCTAAACCTGTCGCCTATTTTTCAAGGATATGTATCGCTCTGCTCCCTGCCCATTCGTGTATCTGTCTAGATACATCTTAGATGACGCTATCGTGCCCGCCTCTAACACCTCCGCTGGCAACGCGTTCTAGGCACCCACCACCCTCTGCATAAAGAACTTGCCACGCATATCTCCCTTAAACTCTTCCCCCCTCACCTTGAAATTGTGACCCCTAGTAATTGAGTCCCCCACTCTGGGAAAATGCTTCTTGCTATCCACCTTGTCTACACCTCTCATGATTTTGTAGACCTCAATCAAGTCTCTCCTCAACCTCAGTCTTTCTAATGTAAATAATCCTAATCTACTCAACCTCTCTTCATAGCTAGCGACCTCCATACCAGGCAACATCCTGGTGAACCTCCTCTGCACCCTCTCCAAAGCATCCACATCCTTTTAGTAATGTGGCGACCAGAACAGTAAACAGTATTCCAAATGTGGTCGAACCAAAGTCCTATACAACTGTCACATGACCTGCCAACTCTTGTACTCAGTACCCTGTCTGATGAATGAAAGCATGCCGTATGCCTTCTTGACCACTCTATTGACCTGTATTGCCACCTCCAGGGTACAATGGACCTGAACACGCAGATCTCTCTGTGCATTAATTTTCCCTAGGGCTTTTCCATTTACCGTATAGTTCGTTCTTGAATTGGATCTTCTTCAATGCATTACCTTGCATTTGCCTGGAGTGAACTCCATCTGCCATTTCTCCACCCAACTCTCCAATCTATCTATATTCTGCTGCATTCTCCGACAGTCCCCTTCACTATCGGCTACCCACCAATCTTAGTGTCATCCGCAAACTTGCTAATCAGACCATCTACACCTTTCTCCAGATCATTTACCTATATCACAAACAACAGTGGTCCCAACACGCATCCCTGTGGAACACCACTGGTCACAGTTCTCCATTTTGAGAAACTCCCTTCCACTACAACTCTTTGTCTCCTATTGCCCAGCCAGTTCTCTATCCATCTAGCTAGTACACCCTGGACCCCATGGGACTTCATTTTCTCCATCAGCCTACCATGGGGAACCTTATCAAATGCCTTACTGAAGTCCATGTATATGACATCTACAGCCCTTCCCTCATCTATCAACTTTGTCACTTCCTCAAAGAATTCTATCAAGTTGGTAAGACATAACATTCCCTGCACAAAACCATGCTGCCTATCACTGATAAGCCCATTTTCTTCCAAATGTAAATAGATCCTATCCCTCAGTATCTTCTCCAGTAGCTTCCCCACCACTGACATCAGGCTCACCCGTCTATAATTACCTGGATTATCCTTGCTACCCTTCTTAAACAGGGGGACAACATTAGCAATTCGCCAGTCCTCCAGGACCTCACCCGTGCTCAAGGATGCTGCAAAGATATCTGTTAAGGCCTTAGTTATTTCCTCTCTTGCTTCCCTCAGTAACCTGGGATAGATCCCATCCGGACCTGGGGACTTGTCCACCCTAATGCCTTTTAGAATACCCAACACTTCCCCCCTCCTTATGCCGACTTGACTTAGAGTAATCAAACATCTATCCCTAACATCAACATCCGTCATGTCCCTCTCCTCGGTGAACACTGATGCAAAGTACTCATTAAGAATCTCACTCATTTTCTCTGACTCCTCGCATAACTTCCCTCCTTTGTCCTTGAGTGGGCCAACCCTTTCTCTAGTTACCCTCTTGCTCCTTATGGAAGGATAAAAGGCTTTGGGATTTTCCTTAACCCTGTATGCTAAAGATATTTCATGACCCCTTTTAGCCCTCTTAATTCCTCATTTCAGATTGGTCCTACTTTCCTGATATTTTTCCAAAGCTTCGTCTGTTTTCAGTCGCCTAGACCTTATGTATGTTTCCTTTTTCCTCTTTGCTAGTCTCACAATTTCACCTGTCATCCATGGTTCCCTAATCCTGCCCTTTCTATCCCTCATTTTCACAGGGACATGTCTGTCCTGCAGTCTAATCAACTTCTCTTTAAAAGCCTCCCACATATCAAATGTGGATTTACGCTCAAACAGCTGCTCCTAATCCACATTCTCCAGCTCCTGCCGAATTTTGCTATAGTTGGCCTTCCCCCAATTTAGCACTCTTCCTTTAGGACCACTCTCATCTTTGTCCATCAGTATTCTAAAACTTATGGAATCGTGATCACTATTCCCAAAGTAATCCCCTACTGAAACTTCTAATACCTGGCTGGGCTCATACCCCAACACCAGGTCCAGTATGGCCCCTTCCCGAGTCGGACTATTTATGTACTGCTATATAAAACCCTCCTGGATGCTCCTTACAAATTCTGCTCCATCTAAACCCCTAACACTAACTGAATCCCAGTCAATGTTCGGAAAATTAAAATCTCCCATCATCACCACCCTGTTGCTCCTATATCTTTCCATAATCTGTCCACATATGTATACCTCTATCTCGTTGGGAGGCCTGTAGTACAGCCCCAACAATGTTACCGCACCCTTCCTATTTCTGAGCTCGGCCCATATTGCCCCACTGCTCGAGTCCTCCATAGTGCCCTCCTTCAGCACGGCTGTGATATCCTCTTCGACCAGTAATGCAACTCCTCCACCCCTTTTACCTCCCTCTCTATCCCGCCTGAAGCATCTATATCCTGGGATATTTAGTTGCCAATCTTGCCCTTCCCTCAACCAAATCTCAGTAATAGCAATAACATCATACTCCCAGGTACTGAGCCAAGCCCTAAGTTCATCTGCCTTACCTACTACACTTCTCACATTAAAACAAATGCACCTCAGACCACCTGTCCCTTTGCGTTCATCATCCGCTCTCTGCCTGCTCTTCCCCTCAGTCACACTGACTTCATTATCTAGTTCCTTACAGGCTTCAGTTACTACCTCCTTACTGTCCACTAACCTCCTCATTTGGTTCCCATTCCCCTGCCACATTAGTTTAAACCCTCCCCAACAGCGTTAGCAAAAGCACCCCGAGGACATTGGTTCCAGTCCCGCCCAGATGTAGACAGTCTGATTTGTAATAGTCCCACGTCCCCCAGAATCTGTCCCAATGTCCCAAAAAGCTGAACCCCTCCCTCCTGTACCATTTCTCAAGCCACTCATTTATCCTGCCTATTCTTTCATTTCTACACTGACTAGCATGTGGCACTGATAGCAATCCTGAGATTACTACCTCTGAGGTCCTACTTTTTAACTTGACACCTAACTCCCTAAATTCTGCTTGTAGGACCTCATCCCATTTTTCACCTATATCATTGGTGCCTATAAGCACCACAACAGCTGGCTGTTCACCCTCCCCCTTCAGAGTGTCCTGCAGTTGATCTGAGACATCCCTGAACCGTGCACCTGGGAAGCAACATACCATTCGGGAGAACAAGCATGGGGCTGGATGAACACAGCAGGTCAAGCAGCATCATAGGAGCAGGAAAACTTGACGTTTCGGGCCTAAACCCTTTTCTGATGAAGGGTTTAGGCCCG
>JAHRHZ010000289.1:36116292-36134853 GCA_024137785.1 Ginglymostoma cirratum | reverse complement strand
CCTGAAACGTTAACTCTGTTTTCTCCTCCACAGATGCTGCCAGTCCTGCTGAGCTTTTCCAGCAACTTTGTTTTTGTTCCTGATTTACAGCATCCACAGTTCTTTTGGTTTTTCCTTGATTACATTGCTTTCCAAGAAATATTTTCTTACAGCAGAGAAGGCTGAGGGGTGCATCTGATGTATGTGCACAAAGTTCTGAATGCATAAGCAAAAAGTAGAATCAGAATTAGTTCTATTACTACATGTACTCAAATGAGCACGCTGGAAAGTTTGCAAGTCACCACTTGCAGTGCCATTTTAGGCACAAAGGTTTCTAGATACAGAAAAAGCTCTCCTTAGTAGTGGAGTCAAAAAGCAGGGGCACAGTTTTAAAGTAAGGAGCAGGAGGTTTGGAGGGGATTTGAGGAAATGCTTTTCTGTCCAGATGGTAGTGGGTGTCTGGAATTCATGACCTAAAAAAGTGGAAAAAGTCAGAATCCTCAAAGCGTTTCAGAACTGTTTAAATGAGCACTTGAAATGCCATAAAACACAAGACGACAGGAGAAGTGCTGGAAAAAGATATTAGATTAGATTAACTGGAATTTTGATGGCCAGCTTTGGCATGATGGGCTGAAATGCCTCTTCTTGTGCTGTAAAAAAACTATATGGCTCTAATCTTTTGATTTCCATCTTTAATGCATTCAAAGACCGAGCAACCACACTGTCTGGAGTAGAAAATTCCAAACTTTCACAATGTACTGAGTGAAGATATTTCTGCTTATCTCAGTTATAAATGGTTAACACCTTACCAGCAAAACAAAATACTAGTTTGCAGTTATATTACAACTTGTACTATAATGTCCCGAGGTAGCTAATTGAAGCATTCTAAAGCAACATAAGACACCAAGACAGTTACGTTAATAGGTCAAGTGAACAAAAGCTTAATTAAAGTGATTGGTCTTAAGAAGCATCTCAAAGAAATAAAAAGAGTTAGAGGGGTTAATCTGACATGGTGGTCCAAAGATATGCAGGTTAGGTGGGCTGGCCATGCTAAATTGCCCATTGTGTCCAGGGAGGTGCAGGCTAGGTGGATTAGCCATGGGAAATGCAGGGTTACAGGGATAGGGTGGTGGGCGTCTAGGTGGAACTCTGTTCAGTGTGGACTCAATGGGTCAAAGGTTCTGCTTCCACACTGTAGAGATGCTATGATTCTACACTTCTCAGCAAAACAGTGTCTCTGTGTCCATTTGGAGGGAATCATTCCAAATAATTAAATAGAGATGAGTCTTGAAACTCAAAGAAGATTTTGGAGGTACAATTCAGCCTAATTCAGTTGCAACTGACTTCAGCATGAGCATCTGTATTAGGTACTTAAGTTTCATGGAATAAAATCAAAATGGACATCAAATTTCCAATATTAACCAACACTTGATTTTTAAGTGAGAGACTTCATAATTATGTGATATAACTCCTCCTTATCTTCTGACATTTATTAGAATTTTCGTGATATTTTTGTAAATCCAGTAAGTCTCACTTTTTCCCCCTTTTTTTTGGTCCAATTCCTTGTAAAATCATAAGAGTCATTTTCATGTTATAAATTGTTTATTGGCACTTTGGAGGAAGCATACACCTTATTATGCTACTTTAGTTTCCTTCTGTATACTTTGCTTTTGTTTGTGCTGTACCATTAAAAATGGCAGTGGGGGCTGTGATTTCTAGACCATTATCAGTGCTTGAAGCATGTGTGAGTGATAGTAGGGGCTAAGTGTCATAGGATGGGGAAGAATAATGTCTTCAGGAAGAACTGTTGCCCCACAAACACTTATTGACTGATTGAGGAGGAGGCCCTTCTGCCCCTCAGGGAGATAGGAGGATATGCCTCAGAGACGGACTACTCAATTGGAAGCTGCCAAATTTCCTGTACCTATTGTGCCAATTAAAGTGATAGCAACTGCCAATACTGCGCTGGCGTTTGGGGAGGTGGGTTGTATTAGATTGCGACTCTAAGTGTTCAGGGGGTCTTATTACTGGCATGAGGGTTGGGGAAATAGCTTTTGGGAGGTCCTCTTCTGAGTCTTGAAGACCATTAAGGATCGACCATTCGTCTTTCTCCTGCCCATCATCAGCACACAGGAAATCTGCCAGTTTGGGTGCTAATTGTGGGTTTTTCATGCTTTTTGGTTAAATTCTAGTGGTAATTGCTCATATAAGGGCTTTAGTTGACCCTCTGGCCGGTGGGCTACCCAACGTCATCACTGCCACTGGTAAAATTATAGATCATAGAATCCCTACAGTGTGGAAACAGGCCATTCAGCCCAACAAATCCACACTGACCTTCACAGCATTCCACCCAGATCCATCCCCTCATATCCCTGAACACTATGGACAATTTAGCATGGCCAATCCACCTAGCCTACACATCTTTGGACTATGGGAGGAAACCCATGCAGACACAGGGAAAACGTGCAAACTCTGCACAGGCAGTCACCCAAGGGTGGAATTGAACCCGGGTCCCTGTTGCTGTGAGGCAGTAGTGCTAACCACTGCCCCAATTATGATGGGGAAAGGGACAAGCAGGTAAACAATGGACAGACTGCCCCCTGACTTTTATATGGTCCAGCTTTACACCCATCAGAAGGCATGGTATAAACTAGCCAATAATCTGGCTCTATTACATTATGTTCTGTTATGTATTGGTGGAAATTATATCTTTGCTGACAATACAACTGTTATCTGCACCATGCAAACCATTGTCAAATCAAGTGAGTTCTGTCAATGTACAGTTCCCAAGGAAAGGGGAGCAACCCTCCTGTTCGCCACCACCCCCTCCCCTGAACATCCATCAGAACCTCCAGATCCTTCTCAGCAAAGCAAGATGCTAACATTCCTTTATTAGCATCTCCTTAGCAACTCTTCACACACTGTATCTGTGAAGTTCACTCATTGATTTGCAATGTTTGACCTGGTATGCTGCTGGCTTTGACATCTGCTGGTGCTGGCAGGAAACCCAGAAAATCCCAGCAGTGGTAAGCACTTCCCCCACTGGTGAGTGCAAAATATTGAGACATCAGTGCTATGGCAGTACAGTTCCTAGTTAACAAGGTGTAATAAAACTCACTAGAGCTCACAAAAAGAAACCCTCCAGGAAACTCCTCGAATTGACACAAGAAGAGTTTGGGAAAATTCAGGTCTTTGTGTCTGTCATCAGAAAAGTTGATGATGAAGTTGATGTTGTAAAATTGGTGAGGGAGTAGAGAACGTTCAGTGGAAGTGGATTCTGTGTTAACCAAGAAAGTGAAATTGCACATAGCCTTGAAAAGAATTAAAGCAGAGGGCTGTGGGGAGTAGGTCTAATCAATAACTCCTTCAAAGAGCTGGCACAGCAAAATAAATCAAATGGCCTCCTTTTACCTTCTTCTTGCCTTTTCTTTCATTTATCATTCAAATGCCTTGTCACTTTACTAACATGTCCTTTCTTCCTCCTATTGCTTGTCTTCTTTGAACTTGTCCTTGCAACCTTCCCATCTATGTCATCTATTCCACAACATTTTATATTCTCTTTCCACACCTTTTCTCTCCACACCCTCCATGTTCTGCAACATTGCCACTTCTCCCAACATCTCTCATGACCTGTTGATGGCCATCTTATTTATCTGAGAGTCAGTCCCCTGTCTCCTCATTTGCTTTCAGTTCTGGGAATAGTAAGAAGCTACTGCTCTGCAAGTTATTAATTTTTTCTTAAATCCAAGCTATTAAAACTTGAATACAATAACCACAAAATAGTGAATATCTGTAGTCAAAATAAAACCACATTTTGTTGAATTTAATACAAAATTAAAACAGAAACACTTTCTGTACAAACTCATATGGCAGAACAATATATTAAACACTGGCTGCACAAACAAAATACAGTCATCACATTTACTAAATGGGGGAAAATAACATGTTTACATAGAATAACAGGGAGGAATATGCATATTCTACAACTTCAGTCTCCTATGTCAAAACCACTTTACAGTGCAATTATTTCTTTGCAATATTCATGTAAGCAACCTGCACGTTCCATAAAGTTGATTGTTATACAGCATAATCTTAAATAGAGCTTTTCTTGATAAAGCAGATTTTTTGTGCCATCATAAATTAGGCCTTATCCAAAAAGACACAGTACTAAGTTGTTTAACTGTAACCTTTTAGACCAATAACTAAGTTTGTACTCTTGGGTCTGAGAGTAACACGAGCTCAAATGAAGACTGCTTTCTCTTCAATGCCATTTAACCCCTTTTTGGCTAAATGGTTTGATTGGAACAGAGGAAAAGAACAGTGAATGAGTCGACATTAGTGTATTGCAAAAATTTGATTGCAACAGAACAACTATCAGTAGGATTTCACTGTTGCTGATTGGTTGTCCAGCTGTGACATACAGGTTCAATGCACAATAAATTGAAGATTCTAGTAATGACATCAGGAAATATCATAGACAGTATTAAATGAGTCTTTCTGATCGATCTGGATTCCTTTTGGGATTTTATTTTGCAATGTATCAATGAAATTCACATCAATAATTCTTCCAGTGTTTGGACAAAACAATGAGAACTCACTCTTTTTGCTGATAATATAAGATCAAAAAGATGTGTCTTTGGCCTATGGACCTGCAAGGTAGCTTAAAGATATTGATCCAGCGCCACTATAAGTGTGAGAGAATCATTGAGTCATCATAACGTGATGTGTAGATGTGGTTTGCTCTGCCAGCCCAATGCAAAGATCCAATCAGGCAAAGGAGAAAGCATTGCATCTTTTTTTGTTTCTATATTGTAAAGAAATCTATTTTAATAATATTCTCATGAGATACTTGATGATGGACTATTGTTTTCCTTGTCTGGGACAGGTGACCTTAGTACTGTACGACCAAAAGGCAGGCCTGTACCATGCCTGCTCTTGACTTTACTTGAATGAATGGGATTCAGAACTTTGCACCAACATCAATTCTCGCTAGTTCAATCATGCAGAAATAAGCTTGTATCACCCCAAACTTCTGCTTTGTGATTTGTTCTTCAAGAAACTATAACTCTTTCCTGAATAAAGAAATCTGCCTGAGGTTAGAAAATGTTCTTCATAACTTACATAGTTGTGTAAGAGAATCAGGAGCCATTTTATGGAAAAATTATGTCAGGCGTAAATCAATTTGCTTTGTGAAATTTCTTTTTTTTTGGTATTGTAAAGTTTGTCACTGAAACAATATTCAGAATTGTCTGTGTTTACCACAGACTGAATTATTCGCCTTTATTTTAACAGTGTGTTTAAACAAATATAAAGAATGCTGGGGAATGGAATATTTCCCCTTATTTAGGTAACAAGGAATCAGCAAAGTTTCATTCCCTGGCCAATTATGGCACAGCTTGGTTCAGAATAAAACTCATTGCCTCTGGAAGGTGGTACCCATTTTCAAAGAAAATAACAAAAAAAGTCTATAAACAGCTGCAATGATATTCACCTTTTCCCACAACATGCTGAATTCACTCTGTTGTTAGTAAAACATAACAAGAATCAAGTTACTTTTCATATTTTCAGACGTGCATAAACAACTAATGGCATGCCTGATGCAAATATCCATGAGCAAAAAGAGAATGTACAGACAGCATCCACAGTATCTCATTCATTCAATACTTTTATGGCTGGGAAGAGATTATATAGTTATTTTTATCACTAAAAAGTCTAGCTTTATACAATCTCATTAATATTACAATCATAAAAGTGACACTAATGTAATTGTTCTCCCAATGTCTTAGCAGTCTTGTGACATTTCTTCTGAATTCACCAATAACCACCAGGTGTCACCTCAGAGCCGTAGCCTTACTAATGCAATGGCAGAGATTGTAGGAACTGCAGTCTGTTGCATTCATACCGTGGCAGGGCTGTCTGCCTGGGGCACTGTTGAACAGCCCACTGTCCAGTGGGTACTTTAAACCAACCCTTCCACTCGTACCCACAAGGAAAGTCATTACAGCGATCTTAGAGTAGGTAGTAAGTGGGTGTTAGCAGGCTTGACCTGACATTTTGCATTAATAAAACGTGAAGAAGTCTCTGCATTAGAACATCACCTCCTCACAACTACCATAGTCACTCTCCATCAGATCAGAGTCCTCATAGCACGTCGGCATGACCAGGCGGGGCACCACAGCTTGCGAGTGCACAGGTTCACACTCTGCGTAGGATGGCTGGGCAACACTGAGACGAACGTGAACCTTCTGGTAGCCCGGCTGCATGGGAACACCTGGGGCTTGCGCTTTCAGCAGCTCCGCTGGGTAGTAGCTGATGGCCGTGTACTCATTCTGGCAGCGGGACGGCAGTAAGGCCACCGGATTGCCGTCGGGGAAGTCTTCCAAGACCTGATCACTGTACTGTGGGGCCAGGGGGGCCCGCTTACTACGTGAGGAATAATGATCCAGCGGGAAGGGGAAGCCGTCGTATTTGTCAAAGTGTTCATTGCCCATTGGAGGTGGGAGATTCTCTTCGATTGCTTCATATCGGGAATATTCCTGTATCCTTGGTGAGTGAGACTGAGGCTGGGGCGGCCAGACTGGAGGATCACCATGATAAACTGAAAATTAAAAAGCAATGTTAAAAGAATCTTGAAGAAACATATTAAAAATTCAAATCAATAAACAAGAGGCATCGGCAGGGTTTGTGGTGTTTTTCTTTCACTGCGTATTTTCTATTTTCAGTTCAGTCTAGTTCCAGCTGCCAAAATACTCCCATCCATTATTTACCAGCACACCCCTGACCCTGAGCTGAGTTTGATGGTGGGATCATAGAATCCTTACAGTGTGGAAGCAGCCTATTCGGCCTATTGAGTCCACAATGACCCTCCGGAGAGCATCCCACCCAATCCCTGTAACCCTACATTTCCCATGGCCAATCCACCTAACCTGCATATTTTGGGACTGTGGGAGGAAACCGGAGCGCCTGGAGGAAACCCACGCAGACACAAGAAGAATGTACAAACTCCACACAGACGAGGGTGGAATAAACCCAGGTCACTAGCGCTGTGAGGCAGCAGTGCTAGCCACTGAGCCACCGTGCTGTCCCAAAATGTGGATCTGTCACTAAGGTGGTCTGTCAGAAGCTCCAGTATTAACCTGTCTTTTCCTACCACCAGACTCCTGAACTACTGCAGCCTGCTCCACTATGCCAATTCTCAATGCTTCCCTCTTCGGTGTGTCTAACTTACTTTAACTATTCACTACACTCTGGGTCCAGTCCGTGTCCTTCCTTTCCCTAATTTCTTTCATCACTTCCCCTTTTGTCTTGAGCTATTACCATAAATGCAGGTGAACCATGTCCTTTTCTTCACTGTATCACTTCATGGCTCATTTTTATTTTCTTATGTATACATTCCTAGCCTTTACTCAAAGAATCACAGGATACTGCAACTCAGATAGTGCTATACTACCATCTGCAGTAGACAATCTGCTTTGAATATTTCAAAAAGATGATATGAAAAACTTAACACATTGCCTTTAGCAGGGTGCCATACTACAAACTATCAATCTTTAATGCTAAAAGACTCATACAATCATATTATAGCTACAAACTTTACATCCAAAATCCCTCCCTGAAGCATCTTGTTATGATTTTATTTTATACTCTAATTGCCTTTTTCAATTTTTAGCATTTGTTTACATTTTCATTTTAAATTTTCTTTTTGTTTTTTGCAATTTTCTACTCTGATTTTTTTTTGCTGAGTAATTTTTGTGGCACGTTCACCATTTGTTTCATTCTTCGATTTATTTTTCCATTACTTCGTTCACATTTTTAATCACCATCTTTCACCATTCATCCATAAAGGAGGCTTCATTTCGCAAACAGGTCCCAGCCTGTAGAAAAGTTAATACCAAGCCCTGTGGAGCTAAAAGGAGAGTAATAACAGTGGAGTAACAGCTAAAGAACTGTCAAAAGAATGTAGTTTGTTGTTATTGCCCTATGATTCAATAAATGTATCAAGTCGTGGTGACATATCCTGTCCTGCATAAATTTTTTTTAAAATTCATTCCTAGGGTGTGTGTGTATGTGTTGCTGGCTAGGCCAGAATTATATTGCCCATCCCTAATTGCCTAGAGGACAGTTAAGAGTCAACTACATTGCTGTGGGTCTGTTGTCACATGCAAGCCAGACCAGGAAAGGATGACAGTTTCTCTCCATAAAGGACATTAATGAACCAGATGGGTTTTTCTGACAATAGCAGTGGTTGCACAGTCGTCATTAGACTCTTAATTCCAGATTTTTTTTTAACTGAATTCAAATTCCATCACCTGCTATGGTGGGATTTGAACACATCCTCAGAATTTTACATGGGTCTCTGGATTAATACAGGAACAAATTACTGCTGATGCTCAAGTCTGTACTGAAAACAAAACATGCTGGAATTCACAGCGGGTCAGGCAGCATCCACGAAGAGAGGGAAATCTAACGTTTCAAAAGAACCTTTCTGAAGAAGGGTCCAGACCCGAAACATCAGCTTGCCTACTCCTCTGATGCTGCTTGGCCTGCTGTGTTCATCCAACTCTACACTTTGTTATCTCAGACTCCAGCATTGGCAGTTCCTACTATCTGTAACATTTCAAGTCTAGATGATTCTTCATCAGTTCTGATGAAGAATCACCTAGACTCAAAACACTAGTTTGCTCTCACTCCACGGATGCTGCCTGACCCGCTGTGAATTCCAGCATTTTTTTTGTTCTCTGGGTTATTAGTCTAGCAATAATACTACTAGCCCATTGCCTACCCTCCTGTGATATCAGCTTGGGTGGGACATAGGACCATTCAGCGACATAGATCATTCAGCTTCTCAAACTTGTTCCACGATCTAATCAGACACAGTTGATTTGGATCTTAATTGCATTGACATGCCTTGGCTCTGGAATCTTTAATACCCTTACCTAATAAAAATCTATCAATGTCAGTATTTGAATGTTCACTTGGCCATCTCCATCCCCAAGCTTTTTGTGCAGAGAGGACGCCAGGCTTCCACTAGCCTTTGTATGAAAGAATGCTTTTGAGCACCACCTTCAAGCAGATTGGTTTTAACTTTGATGTATTGCCTCTTGATTCTGAATTTATGCACCAGATCATATATACACTTCATGGACTCTATTGAGTAGCAAGAATTAGCCCCATCAGCACAAGTCAAAGGTGAGAATAAAAATGAGCAGAGAACACCCACTACTGCTGGTATTCTTCTGATCTTTGGTAAGTGTTGGTCGAGAACAATATTAAACTTCATGTTAAATGCCTATTCACTCTTTTGTTCAATCAGACAGCCAGCTAACATTGATTGTCGAAGTTTACACATGTCTAATGTGCATGATACTGCAGACTTATTGGCACTGGTGAAATTATGGCAATGTTACACAACACGTGAGGGTGTGTATGTCAATGATGGAAGACTACTCAAACTGTGGAATGTATATATAGACCTGGTTTTTGTGCACAAACATTTTTTTTTGTCTTGTTAAACCACAAAATGTGGAAAAGTGAACAATCTAGCAATTACTCAACAGTGATTCACAAGGTATTGAAAAACACGAGAGACAAAGGTTAAGAAACACAACACAGCTTCATTAAATGCCTCTTGAACCATACTCTTTTCTTTTAACCTAACAATCCTTTCCTAACTTGCGTGACATATCAAAATAGGTGCACGCCATCAGAATTCTAGGAAGCCATTCTCAATGTAGTGTCTGGGCAGTGACAAAAGATAAAAGTGGATTGTCTACTCATTGCATGATATGGACTGGTGGGTTCCTCAATAAAGAGGCGATCTGCATTGCTGGATTTGATCTCAGGTTACAAACTGCCTCTCACCCCTTTGAGGAAGTAACAAGCAAGTTAGACAAAGAATAGCCAGTGAATGTGATCTATTTGGATTTCCAGAAGGCTGTTGACAACAGGATGCTAAATATGATGATAAGAACCCATGGTGTTCAGGGAATGGTATTGGCATGGGATAGAGGATTGGTTGACTGGCAGAAAGCAGACACTAGGGATAAAGAGGTCTTTTTACAGGAAGGCCGCCAGAGACTAGAGGAGTTTCACAGGGGGTCCATACTGGGGCCACAATTATTCATATTATACATTAGCGATGTGGACGAAGGAACTGAGGATATTGTTGCTAAGTTTGTAGATGATACAAAGATAGGTGGAGGGATAGGTAGTATTGAGGAGGCGGGGAGGCTGCAGAAGGATTTGGGCAGGTTAGGAGAGTGGGCAAAGAAGTGACAGACGGAATTCAATGTGGGAAAGTGTGAGGTCATGCACTTTGGTAGGAAAGAATAGAGGCATAGATTATTTTCTAAATGGGGCAAGACTTCGGAAATCTGAAGTACAAAGGGACTTGGGAGTCCTAGTTCAGCATTCTCTTAGGTTAACATGCAGGATCAGTTGGCACTTAGGAAGGCAAATCCAGTGTTAGCATTCAGTTCAAAAGGGCTAGAATACAAGAGCAGAGACGTACTGCTGAGGCTGTATAAGGCCCTGGTCAGACCACATTTGGAATATTGTGAGCAGTTTTGGCCTCATATCTAAGGAAGGATGTGCTAGAATTGGAGGAGGTCCACAGGAGATTTACAAGAATGATCACTGGGATGTAGGGCTTGTTTTATGAGAAGCAGTTGAGGACTCTGGGTGTGTGCTCCATGGAGTTTAGAAGGATAATGGTAGGTGTAGTCTCATTGAAACCTACAGAATCCTGAGAGGTCTAGTTGGGTGGACATGGAGAAGATGTTGTCACTAGTAGGGCAGAGACTAGGACCCAGGTGCACAGCGTCATGGTGAACAAATTCCTCCTCACCTCAGTTTCTTCAGTAAAAGGGTGGTGAATCAGTGGAACTCACTGCCACAGAGGGCTGTGGAGGCCAAGTCATTGAGCGTTTTGAAGACAAAAATAGATGGATGCTTGATTAGTAAGGGGATCAAGGATTATGGGGACAAGACAGAGAATGGAGCTGTGAAATATATCAGACATAACTAATGGTGGAGCAGACTAAATGGGCTGAGTGGCCTAATTCTGCTCCTATATCTTATGGTCTTATGGGTAAAGGAATCACTAAGGGAATAATTATTGCCAGTCAGGGAAGGCTTGATCTTCAAGGTTTGTTCACAAATAGAGTAAGTTTGGAGACCTTCCAGGTGTGCCACTTTAAGGCACAATACAGAAGTCAGTATTTAAAACACGAGCTGACTTCACAGAAAGTGTCTTTGGCAAACTTTGACTTTTTTCTGAGGCTCCGGCATCATGGATGCCAGTCTTCAGCCAATGTGATTCATTCAATGTGATATCAAAAAAAAACAAATAACTGGAGACACTCAATACTGCAAAGGCTATGGGCCCTGACAAGATTCCAGCATTGGTACTGAAGACTTGCACTCCAGTACTAGCCGCACCCATAGCAAAGCTGTTTCAGTACTGTAACATCACTGGCATCTGTCCTGACAATGTGAAAATTGTCCATTTTGCCCTGTGCACAGAGAGCAGGTCAAATCCAATCCAGGGACTTGTCATTCTATTAGGTTATTCTCAGACATCACAACGAAGTGATGGAAGTCTTTGACACTATCAATTGGCACTTAGAAAGGAATAATCTGCTCATTGCTCCCCTGTTTGGAATATGCCAGGTCTACTCAGCTCCTGAACTCACCACGACCTTAGTCAAAGCATGAACAAAAGACCTGAACTCCAGAGGTGAGATGATGATGACTGTCCTTGACATCAGGGAAGTGTTTGACCAAGTATGGTATCGAGGAGCTCTAGCAAAACTGGAGTCAATGGGGGAACCTTGGATGGTTGGTTTCATACTGAGCATAAAGCACAAAGTGGTCATTGAAGGCCAATCATCTCAGCTCCAGGACATCTCTGAGCAGTTCCTCAAGGGAGTGTCCTAGGTCCAACCATTTTTAGCTGCACTATCAATGATCTTCCCTCCACCATAAGTTCAGAGATGGAGATGTTCTCAGATGTTCAAATCTTTATCACCATTTGCAACTCCTCCGATACTGAAGCAGTCAGTGTCAAAATGCAGTAGGATCTGGACATTATCCAGGCTGGAGCTACTAAGTGGCAGGTAACATTCATACCAGACAAGGATCAGACAATAATCATCTTAAGCAAAACAGAATCCAACCATCTCACCTTGAAAATCAATAGTATTATCATCACTGAATCTCCCGCCATTCACAACTTGGGGGTTACTATTGACTAGAAACTGAACTGGACCAGCCAACTCAATACAGGGAATTCTATGGCAAGTGACTCCTATGTGTCTTGTCTCACCGATGTCCGCCATCTTTAGCATTCACTCCCCTCACCATTTTTGGACATTGGCAGCAGTGTGTACCATCTACACGATGCACCGCAGCATCTCACCAAAGCTCCTTCGACTGTACCATCCAAACACCTGACCTCTAGCACCTCGAACGTCAAAGGCAACAGGTGCATGGAAACACCATCACCTGCAAGTTCGACACCAGGTCACTCATCAGCCTGATCTGGAATTATACTGCCATCCCTTCAGTGTTGCTGAGTCAGAGTTGTGGAAATCCCATCCTAACAGCATTGTGGGAATCCCTACCCCATCAATGACTGCAGTGGTTTAAGAAGACAACTCACCATCACCTTCTCCATGACAATTAAGGATGGGCAATAAATGATGGCCTAGCCAGCAAAGTACGCATCTCATTAATGAAATTTTAAAAATCCACATTTTTCATCTAAGTAGAATGAAAGAGATCAAGTCACTCAGCACATTCCTGGCACCAAGCCTGAAGATTTTCTGATCAGCACATATCAGCTACAAACTGGAGCAATTTACTAAGCTGTTAGGAGGCACTGCAAAGAGGAATTCCAAGGTAAAGTTGAGACATTACACTTCTAATTTTTCACCTTGGTTAAGTAAAAAGATCCCAATGACAGCAAAACATAAGGGCTTTTGGGCTTCATAATTGACTACATTGAGGCACAGAGTACAGGAGAAGGGATTTATGCTGAACATATATAAATATCTGATTGTACTCAGTTTAGGTAATTACTCTTTAGGAAGATTATGAGGGCCATTGCAAGGGTAGAGAAAATTTACCAGAAAGGCTTCAACGATGAGGGGTTTTTATAATAAGGTTTAATTGGAAAAGCTAAGAATGGTCTCCTTGGAGCAAAGGACATTGAGTGGAGATTTGATAGATGTGAATAAGATTATGGTTTGGTTAAAGTAAACATGTTCCTATTAGCTAATAGTGAAAGGACCAAGAAACAGATCTAAGGTTTTGAGCAAGAGGTGCAGGGGTGGCGATGTGGAGAGGAACGTTATTAACAAATCTTAGTATCTTGGAATTTCCTATCAGGGTGGTGTAAGAGGGGATAATGAATGATTACAGAAGTAAATTAGGTGGGCACTTAGGTGAAATAATCTTTCAGGGATATAAGGATAGAGGGAGGGAATTGAAATTGTCCAACGGATAACCAGTCTAGACTCGATGGGATGATTGGCCTCATTCTATGCCATAAGTGACTCTACAACTCATAAACATTAAATGTTCTCACCCTCGTACTCGCATTCCCAGGCTGTTTTCGGTATAGATTCGTTATCCGAGTTGGAGGAGGGAGGAGGAGGAAGATTTGGTGCCACGCTGCACACGACAGTTGGCCTGCTTTTGCCATGCACCGAGTTGAATGTGTTGAGTTCTGGATGCCCCTGTGATCCTTGGTATGAATTTCTGTCCAATTCATACGTGGAGCCCTTCAGAATGTTCAGTGGGATGAGTGCAGATGAATGCAAATCACAATAGCTGTTCCTTGTTGTTTCACTCTTCGACAGCTCATTGCTGCCCAGAACACTCAGGGTGGTCTGCTTCTTACTTTTGTTCCTGACCTTACGGAAGATGACAAACAGTGCGACTAATATGCAGGCCGCCAGCACAGCCCCTGCTATTTCGATAATTTCGTAGTGGCTAATGACTATGGGAGAGCTGTATAAGTGTTTATCCATCGACTGATTACACAATTTGCCAGTGTACCCATGTGTGCAGTTGCAGTTAAAGAAACCAGAGAAATTCTCACAGCTCCCATTGTTTCTGCAAGGATGCTGTAGGCATTCATTGATATCCTCTTCACACCTGAGAATTCCAAGTATACAATTGTTATTTCGGGGTCCTGTAGCACAGTGTTATTGTCCCCACTTCTGAACCAGTAGATCCAGTTCAAAACTCACTCGTGTCTTAGCATATCTGAACAATTTGATGAAAATAACAATTGTTTGGAGTAAGTAGGGAGTTGGCAGGGGTGCAGGGACAGGGAGGTGTGCCTAGCCATTGCATAGTTGGAGATATTCCACAGACCTGCACCACTCACATCAAGTGGAGGATTACCAATGGAATCATATTCAGGTTGGATTGGTCTGAATCCAGCTTGGAATGTGGAACACTGGGTGAACACATATCACTAGTAAGTTGGGAGAGGAAGTGTGGCAGAGTCAGCTATGGGCAGTACTCCTCAGAAACAGAGAACAGGTAGTCATACTTCACTGGATAAAGATGCTGGGCCTCAGATGTAACAAGAAAGTAAAACTTTCTGGAGCATCAGAGGCAATAAGTTCCTAAATATTGGGAGGCACCTGAGGCATTGTGAGATCATGAGCAGTCTGTGCAAGTCTGTAATGTCTCAGGATTTTGAGCACTTGAGTTTCTCCGTTGACAGAATGGCTATGCTCTTGGAGAACTGTAGGATCTGTATAATTCTAATTGGTTGATCTGGTGGAGAGGGAGTTATGTGGTTTTGAAGTCGGCCTGGCAAACAACAAAATAAATTCAGTGTAAGGTGTTGCAAACTATGAAGCCATCACAAGAGCGAAAACTGAATAACATAACTCCATAGGATACATTAGATGAAGGTTAAGTACTGATAGATCTATTTCACAGAGAATGATGAATGATTAAAGTTGATGGAACCAAGTCATTAAAGCAAAAGTTGGGATGGTATTTAGTAAGATCATCAGCTGAGAGATACACAATGTGAACTCTGAATTCTGCAATTTGCTGCTATGATTCAAAGAAAAAGCAACATGTTAGTAAAAAAGAAATATAGGATGGAAACAGCTGATATACAACTCAAACTTGGGTCCGTTAGGAGTTTATGGTAATTGTCAATGTTACTAAGATGGTGGAGGATTTACGATATGTAGCAAAGCGCGATCAGACACTGTTCTTTACCTAGGTCCTGAATACCCCTCGGGGCAGTTGCAGATGTAGTTACTCTTTTGCGGGATGCAGGACCCACCATTGATGCACGGTTGTGAGAGGCAGAGATGATCGATCAGTTCACAGTGCAAACCAAGAACATTCTTCGGACATTTGCAAACATATCCTGGATTTAAGGCATAAAGGATTATTTAATAGAAACATACGGCACAGAAGAGGCTTTTCACCCCTTCAGATCTATACCACCAAAGCTATACCAGGCCCACCACCCGGCACTAGGTCCATTGCCTTGAATGTTATGACATTTCATGTTCTCATCAAGTACTTTTTAAAGGTTGTTAGGTTAGTTTCTTCAACTGTTCTTCCAGGCAGTGCATTCCAGAACCCCACCATCATCTGGATGAAAACAAAATTTCCTCAAGACCCCTCTAAACCTTCTGCCTTTCTGCTTAAAATTATGCCCCTTTGCTATTAATCCTTCAACTAAGGGGAACAGCTTTCTACTCATCCTGCCCATGATTCTCACCGATTTCAGATCTCGCTTCAACCGTCTCTGCTCTAAAGCAAGCAACCTGAGCTTATCTAGCCCCTCTTCACAGGTCAAGTACTCCGTTCATGGTAACATCCTGGTGAATCTGCTCTGCACCCTCTCCAATGCAATCACATCCTTCCTGTAGCACAGTGACCAGAACTGCACAGAGTACTGCATATGGGGCTTAAGCAAAATCATAGAATCCCTACAGTGCGGAAAAAGGGCTTTTATCCCATTCAGTAAACAGCGATCTCCTGAAGAGCATCCCTATACCTAATCCACACATCCCTGGACACTATGGGGCATTTAGTATGGTAAATCCACCTAACCTACACATCTTTGGACTGTGGGAGGAAACCCACACAGACGCAGGGAGAACGTGCAATCTTCACATAGACAGTCATCCAGGGCTGGAATTGAACCCAGGTCCCTGCTGCTGTGAGGCAGGAGCACTAACCATTGTGCCAATGTGTCACCCAAGTCCTACACAGCTTTAATGTAACTTCCCAGCTCTTGTAAACTATGCCTTAACTGATAAAGTCATGTCCCATTTGACTTCTTAATTACCTTATTAACCTTAAGGGATTTGTGGACAAACAACCCAAGATTGTTCTGTTCCTCTGAGCTTCCTAACGTTCTGCCATTCATTCAGTCCTCCATTATCTTGTTACTTCTTCCAAAGTGCAACACCTCATATTCCATCTGCTATTATTTTGCACCATCTGATCAATCCATTTATAAACTCTTGTAACCTATTCATGTGTTCCCTCTACAGCCATACAATGATCTGTGCTATTGTGACTTTATCCCCTCCTTTGCCAATTTTATCCATCTTCCCACTCAAAAGCAATTGGCCTTTATCAGGATATGGACGTGAAGGCATCATCCAAGCAACAAGTCTTCGTTAAATGAGCCAAGACAATAAATGTCAACAGTTCTTTGGACCAGGACAAAGTAGTCAAGCTCATTGCACTGTCAAGTGAGCTTAATAGTTGCCCTTTAACTCTCCTGCAGCTAAAACTAAAAGCCCAGTCAAAGATAATAATTGTGTTTTTGTCCAAAGTGTACTCACCTCCAGATGGATTTTCAGTGCATGTTCCCCCATTTTGACACGGTGCCCCTGAGCATACTTCAATAAGGGGGCAACAGGCTTCGATTCCCAGAGATGATTCAACCACTACAAATAGTTCATTTGTTTCTTCATCTTTTGTGATGTCATCCCCTTGGAATCTAATGGAGCCAAGGCAGCCTTGAAAGTCCTTGATGACATGTTCATGATTACTGGGCGTCAAGTGTTCCTCCAGAACTTTACCACCGAAAAACACAAAATCACTTCTGCGACATGTCCCTAAAAGTGCAGCAGAGGCTACATGCACTGAGTCCAGCTCCAGAGTTATTGACAATGCAGCTACCTCAATTATAACTGAATGCCACAGCCCATTGTTGACTGGTGTGCCATTCAGTGACAAAACCCTACTCGTTCCATTACAGACATAAACGAACATCAGATTTCCATCGATGATCTGTAAAACATAACAAGAATTTTTTTTGCTGAATCTGCTAGGTTTTTGGCAAGTACAATTATATCCAGTCTCTTTTTTGGTATTTTCTCTGCAGCCTCATCAGCTATTCCAAATTCCATCGCTTAATTTGCAACTTCATCAGTTCCTCTCTTTTTTTCAGCAAGGTTCCAAATTATTACTTCATTTCTCACAACATTTAGTCTGTCTTCTACCATCAGTCATTCTCTTTAATATATAGGTGTCTCTAGACTTGTTCATTCCAAGGCCATCCTAGCTAAACTCACATCTTTTGCCATTCTCAACTTGAGCTCATCCAGCATACTGCTTTCTGTCTCCTAATTCTCATGAAGTCCTGCTCGTACATACTCCCGATCTCCCCTAACCTGCACTGGCTTCTAGTGTAGCAATGTCTCAATTCTGAAATGTGAATCCTTTGTTTTCAAATCATTCCATTGCCTTCCCCTTCCCTATCACTGTAACCATGTCCAGCCCTGCAATCCTCCTATAGCTTTGCACTCCTCTGATTTTGGCCTCTTGTACACGTTGGATATTTACTCCTAAACCTTTTGGAGACCATGACTTTCACTACCTGGGTCCAAGGTTAGTGAATTCCCTCACTCCTTTAAAACACACTTTTAAATTGAACTCTTTGACCAAGGTGTCATAGTATCTCTTTAAATAAAAACCAAAAGAACTGCGAGTGCTATAAATCAGGAACAAAAACAGAATTTGCTGAAAAAGCTCAGCAGATCAGGTGAACCCTTCCCGAAACGTTAACTCTGATTTTTCTTCACAGATGCTGCCAGACCTGCTCAGATTTAAGGGAAACTGAATAGTGCTCAGGAAGGGCCAATGAGATCAGAGAAGTCACTGAGGCTGAGGCGAAAGCTGGTCGTTGAAGTTTCAAGACCAATGGGAGGAGGAGTGCTCTGATACCTGAATGATGGACAGAGAGGAAAATATTCCAATAGAACTTATTAACAAGGCTGAGAGGTTATACTTCATTGTCACAGTAGACAGAAAGATTTTTCACATAAGTAGAGAAAATAACTGAATTATAGCTTGTGCCTTTATTGTAATCAAATGTCCCAAGGCACTTCTGAGGAGTGTTATCAGATGAGCTTTGACACTGAGCCATATGAGGAGATACTACAAAAACAGAAGTTGCTGGAAAAGCTCAGCAGGTCTGGCAGCATCTGTGAAGAAAAATCAGAGTTAACGTTTCGGGAAGGGTTCACCTGACCTGCTGAGCTTTTCCAGCAACTTCTGTTTTTGTAGTATCTCCTC
>JAHRHZ010000289.1:36067854-36115892 GCA_024137785.1 Ginglymostoma cirratum | reverse complement strand
TCTGTGAAGAAAAATCAGAGTTAACGTTTCGGGAAGGGTTCACCTGACCTGCTGAGCTTTTCCAGCAACTTCTGTTTTTGTAGTATCTCCTCATATGGCTCAGTGTCAAAGCTCATCTGATAACACTCCTCAGAAGTGCCTTGGGACATTTGATTACAATAAAGGCACAAGCTATAATTCAGTTATTTTCTTTACGTATGTGAAAAATCTTTCTGTCTACTGTGACAATGAAGTATAACCTCTCAG
Organism: Ginglymostoma cirratum; assembly: GCA_024137785.1. Classification (NCBI taxonomy): domain Eukaryota; kingdom Metazoa; phylum Chordata; class Chondrichthyes; order Orectolobiformes; family Ginglymostomatidae; genus Ginglymostoma; species Ginglymostoma cirratum. The sequence continues at coordinate 36,115,646 of JAHRHZ010000289.1, read as the reverse complement.
CCTTGTTAATAAGTTCCATTGGAATATTTTCCTCTCTGTCCATCATTCAGGTATCAGAGCACTCCTCCTCCCATTGGTCTTGAAACTTCAACGACCAGCTTTCGCCTCAGCCTCAGTGACTTCTCTGATCTCATTGGCCCTTCCTGAGCACTATTCAGTTTCCCTTAAATCTGAACAGACTAACCCCTCTTAATCACATATCTAAGCTTCTTAACACTATAAATTTTACTGACAGCAATTACATTATATAATCAGGGTTTTCAGACACTCAATACTATAATCATTGTACTGTTTTACGTGGAAAATGTCGAAAAATCGAATATCCTCTCTTTCCAAATTACACCTAAGTGGTCATAAGTAGGTGATTACGGCATTTGGTTGAGTTCTACATGCATCAGAAACTCAACTGACCAGAAGTGTCTATTTTGACGCACAAAAGAAAACCTGTGATTTGAATTTACTGTTTGTCTGGCCCAAAGTTTAAACAATTATTGATTCCTATGGAGACTGAAAAGGCTGTGCTTTTACCTCAAGAAGACTGGAATCAGTTCCATTGGTGTGCAGCACCACTGCCTCTGACTGAAGAGTCTGTAAGCGGAAACTGATTGCTGTTTTCAGTGGATCTTTGTCACCCAGATAACGATACTTTATATAGCTGTCACCAGTGAATCTCAGAGAAGAATCTGAAACATTAAAACCTCTTGTTGTATTTTGAGCTGACACAGTAACCCAGGATTTTAAATGGACTAACAAAATGTCACAGAGTTTGGAGATGCTGGTTTTAGCTTTGCTACAAAACAAATTTATTTCTGATAACAACTTGCATTTCTATAGCGACCACAAAAAGCACCTCATGATGGGATTATAAAACAAATGGCACCAAACTCCTTAAGTGAATATTAGATCAGATGACCAAAAGCCTGGTAAAAGAGGTAGGTGCTACCTAGATTCTTACAGGAGGAAAGTGAGCAAAGAAGCTGAGAGATGTTGGAGGGAAATCCAGAGATTTATTTTTTAATCCCTCATGCATTGTCGGCATTGATGGTGAAGTCAGCACCCATTGATCATCCATAGTTTCCTTGAAACCTGCATAATTGACGGTACAGCCACCATTTGTGGGATGATTATAATTAAGAATGCTCAAGAGGACCAAATTGGGTGAGCACAGATATCTTGGAGAAATGTGGAGCTGAAGGAAGTTTCAGAACAGGGAGAGGGTAGACCATGAAGATTTTTGGAAACAAGGATGGGATTTATAAAATCAAGACAGTGACTTGACCAGGAACCAAAATAGATCAGTGAGAACAGAAATGATATGTGAGTGCAAATATGTTATGTTTAATAATAAAAGGATTCCACCACTTAGAATGGTGAATGCTTTGTTTCGCTCGGTAGCTGCTGACACTAAGGTATTTGCGATGTGACTGCACCCTCTGAGCATTCTGCTTATCTGCAGTTAGTTTATAAATTGCCTGAATAAAATGGATTCTTAATATGATAAGGAGATAAGTGGCTGCTTGAACATTTGTCCTTGCTCTAACAGTGTTTCAGGAGTCTCTCTTCAGAATTCATTAGCTACCACAGTTCAAAGATTCCAGATATGTACCTTCTGACAATGATCACGTCAGCTCATTGAAGCTAACAAAAAGATTTAGATCTATAGCAGAACCTTAATCTGTATTGTCTATTAACCTCAAGTTAAACTTCAAGCTTCAAGCAACAGGTGAAAATGGAATGAAAACTTTGATTTTAAATGATTGGCAACTACGAGGGGGTTGATGAGATTTTCTTTAGCTCAGCAAGTTATAATTTGAAGTGCATTGCATGAAAGGGCAGTGGAAACAATTTAACTGTAACCTCGAAAAGTGGTTAAAAATGAAAAAAAAACTTGCAAGGTAAGGTGGAAAGGGCAGAGGAGTAGGACTAATTGAGCAATTTTTTTCACATAGCTGGGTCAGACATGATGGACCGATTGATGGTCTCTATGCTATATGATTCTGTATTGGAACAAAAGAGCTTTGAATAGGTAGGAAGTTGCATTGCTCTGACCGAAGATTGACTGGACCTTGTAAATCTGCTGCTTTATGGCTATGGGCAGTACGCAGTTTCCTAACACAAAAATATAAAGGTAGACTTTCTGTTGTTTAAAGTGACCAGGTTTCTCAGTGTATTTAGCAGCGCTGAATTTCAACTGAATATTTAACAAGATTGCTCCAAACTACAAAACAGATATAGCATGCAGATTAATTATGTGTTCGATAACACCAATTAGATTTAACATATTGTATTTTTTTAATTCATTCATGGGATGAGGGTGTAGATGGCTAGGCAGCATTTAATACCCATCCCGAATTGCCCAGAGGACAGTTAAGAATCAACCACATTGCTGTGGGTCTAGAGTTACACGTAGGCTAGTCCAGGTAAGGAAGGCAGTTTCCTTTCCCAAAGGACATTAGTGAACCAGATGGGTTTTTCCAGACAATTGACAATGGATTCATGGTCACCATTAGACTCTTAATTCCAGATTTTTACTGAATTCATTTTCCACCATCTGCTGCGGCAGAAATTAAACCCAGGTCCCCAGAACATTACCTGGGTCTCTGGATTAACAGACCATTGATAATACCACTAGGGCTATCACCTTCCCTTATAACTCCTCCATAGTGACCTTGTCATGGGGACAAACCAGGATGAGCAGGGAATTTATATAGTGGTGACTTAGCATTTTTATAATGTTCATTATGTCCAAGTGATTGATGACCAGTGAACAAACTGATAAAGGTGGTGGTGAAGAGGCGAGGAAGAGGTCTGGTGCAGATGAAACCACAATTGAAAAGGCAAGTCCTAATGAAGAATTTGAAAGTCCAGGAAGGAGATATCAAGATAGACAGGAATGTTTCCAGTCGACAATGGTAAAATGGCTGAAGCAAGGGCAACTGACGGTGGGGTAAATGGAGCAAAAAAACAAATGTTGAATGGCCATAGGATACCTTTTGGGATTGTAGAGCTGGAGACATTCAAAGAGGCAAGGTCATGGAAAGATTTAAAGTTGAAGACAAGAAACATAGCTGAGAGAAAGAGGTGTGATGCAGCTGTTTGGAGATGTGCATATCACTTGTTATATGCTATGCTATAAAGCACAGATGGAACGTTGATAGACTGAATTGCACAGCAGACAGTATATCTTCTGTATATCAAGACAGTAATATGCAGGTAAATCACTGATCCAAACCTATATTCAAAAGAACAGTTATCTGCACACTTTGACTAGTTGAATGATACTAAAGTTCATCTCGATATCTGTGTAAACCATATTTTAACTTTTTTTAAAATTCTCATAAAGCTTAACGAATAAACATACTTCCTGGCCCTGAACAAACAGAAATCACAGATTCAGTTCTAGGGGTTGCTGAGTTTGCTGTGGTAGTGGTGAAGATCCTACAGTTGACTTGACAATTTTTGGAATATGTATATATTTTATAATCTGTATATATATGTAGATATTAGGCTTAACCATGATGACCCCCATTTGAAATAACTTCCTGTTTTTCACAATTTAGGCTCATGAATATAGATTCACTTTTAAGCAGGTTAGCAGAAGTACTTTAACACAAGTCTACACAAAGATTTTTCATTTATACATTGCCTTTCTGAAGAGCTGGATTAAAAGTCATTTGAGTACAGTTTGGTCAGAAGTCTCTGTAATGGAGGCATGCATGGCAGCCAATTTGCAGAAAGAAGTAATCACGCTGTGTGAGTTGAAGCATAAACGTTAGCCAGGACACATACTGTGAAAGAACTCACTCTGTGCTGCACCGGAATGCAAGCTTACTGATTACGCGCTCTAGCTTAACGAAGGGCAGAACCCAAAATCTACTGACTTGGGGTGAGAGTGTTACTGCTGAGTTACAGTAGACACCTCATAAAGAGAGTAGAGGGAAAACCAGACCAACACTCTAATCTAACGATCATACATTGAAATCTTACCATTACATGCGCAGGCCCGATAGTGAAGATGCCGGGGAACAATGAAGCTGAGAACTGTTGTAGTGTACGTTAATACATTTCCCATATCCAGGTGAAACTTCCCTTTGCAGTGTTGCTGGGCACAATTGTGATTGGAACAGCGATGAACCACCCTCTCTATCCGAATCCTGTCCCACTCCTCCAACTTCTCAGCAAAGGAAATGAGCTTCTGCTGCAGAATGTTGGACTTATAAAAAGAGCCTTCTGATTCCTTTATGACCAGAAGCACGTCTAAGTTCGGAGAACCCTGCGCTGGCTGCATACTGATGAGCTCAATGTCCCGCTTGTGAACCTGGAGGAGGTTTGCCAGGGATCCCTGAAATTTCTGCCAGTGGTCGCTGATGAACTTCTCTGGTGTGAGCTGTGCCAGTTCCACCTGAATAGCATGGTCAAGTACATCTGGTGTCACATGCATGACATGCACTTGTGCACTCACTGTGGTGATGAACTTCCTGTCGGTGACACTGACATTGAAGGAGTAGTGTCCAGCTTCTAAGGCATGTTGTGCCAACACTTTGCCATCTGCACCGCCAATGGAAAACAAACCATCTGTTCTTAACCCTGGAACTGTGCTGTAAGTGAGAGTATCGTGAAGGTCAAGGTCTGTTGCGTGCATTTTTCCAATGAATCCTCCAGGGAACTTGCTGCTGGAGGTAGCAATGAAGACTTGCAGTGGATACACTGATGGTGGATACCGACTTTCCTTAATCACTCGAATGTTGATAAAGGATGAAGATGACAAAGGTGGCTGACCGCTGTCTGTAACCTGAAGAAAATAATGGTTTAAAAATGAATTTTGATGTGTCACTTCATTCTCCTGCTTCTTCACTGCAGTTATTGCAGACAGGATTTAGTGAGAAAGCACACTAGTTTAACAGTTCTGGATGTGTGCCAATATAAGACACTGCCCGGCTCTTTGAGGCTTTCATTTGCTAAACCAGCAGATGTATTTAATATCATAAACCACTCTTTAATCCTTTCCCATTCACAATGCTTGAGCCTGCAAAGGTGTACCTGTAGTTAAATGGATTAGTAGAAGCATCAACTGAAATCTTATTATACTTGGTATTGAAGCAAAATTCCTGGAGAAGTTCATGTCTGTGGTGAATGGAATAATGTGTGCTCTAATGAAATTGTTCAATGTGTGAAGAATAGGGCAGTTATTCAGCAGGGAGGATCATCAATGGTGCTATTGTTTGCTAATTTTGTAACAGTGCCAATTTAGGATTTGCCTGAACAGGTAGGAGGAATGCTGTTTAGTGCAGCAGAGATAACATTCAATTGTATCTTCGAGGATCTGATGGTGCAGGTAAGTAGTACTGCCAGAAACAGCGGTGTGTTGATGTTGCTCTATGTTTATTCATCGCCAGCAGCCTAAAGTAATGAGGGTACCTCGTACAAGTCCACTGTTCTCATTGCTGATATGACAAATTTTGCAGTTGACCTCTTGTACCTCAGTATCTTTTTAACCTAACAGTCAGTGGCTTAAGAACAGATCAAGAAGAGTGTAAGACATTAGAGAAAACTTACCTGAACCTGCAGAATGTATTGATCCCTCACTTTTTGTTGAAGGCGAGCGTGTGTCTTCAGCAGTCCCTGTTGGTCAATGTGAAAGTTGTTCCCCTCGTTGCCGGCTGTAATCGAGAAAAAGAACGGTGGACCGTTGGAGCTGGAATCCCGGTCTATTACCAACAGTTGCAACACGCTCGAGCCTATTGCCTCATTCTCCTGAGAAAGGAGAAAATACTTTTAGTTGCTACAAATTTACAAAGAGAGTCAATGATCACATGGCATTGGTAGTCATCATTACTTCACTACTGATTTGGTTCTCCCTCATTTATTGTCCAGTATGGGCCTTTCTCCATGAGTTGAAAATACGGGAACACAATCATTCAGATGGATGCTGGCCCTTTCACATGACTGTCTCAGTTCCCATTGAGCAGGCCTGATTGTTCATTTCAGTTTAAGTTCAATTCTCCACATCCGTCTTATCCATTCCTCACCCATTTGATTTTGTCTAAACATTTAATCTTCAGTCAAGACGGAGATTTCAATTTTATCACATTTCCTGTACATTAACGGCAACTGCAAACACTGGGCTGAAATATGTTGGGGTGGCAGAGGCCCCAAAATAAGGTCATAAAGCTTGTGGGCACACCCTATTTTTTGGGAGACCAGTCACTTGGCCATGCTATAGGCCAGTCTGGCAACAGATAGTTCCTATCAGGACTTCCATCACTTTAAGAGGTCCAATTCTATCTCTGACAGTAGCCACTAAGCACAGAAGGCTAGCAGCTCTACTGCCTTAGTTCTGCTACTGGGTATGTGATGACTGCTGTGACTGCACTCACTTGTAGTGAATGGCCATGATCCTTGCAATACCGTGAATGAGGTTGGGTTGGGTTGGAGTTTTAGTTGATGGAGCTGGGTGAGGGAGGGGGAATCAGAGCACAGGCCACCCCCACCCTGAACTTCACCAGCAGTCACAAAAGTACCTCTTAAGAGACCCGCCTCAGGAATGAATAGCAGATCCACCCGGTAAGCTTTCCATGCGGCAGAGGGCACACCCACCACTGGTAAAATGCCAGTGGTGACAAGGGAAGTCCTTTACTGGCTAGTTAAGTGTCACAAATGTTTTCCATCAATTTGAACTTCTTGCCCAGAGGGAACTGGATTTTATCAGCCATCTCGGGATGGGAGGTGGGAGTCCTGAACTGGCAAGTGTAGAATGTGCCCATTGCCTCAATGCCATTATGCTATTCCAGGCTCTGAAAGGAGAGCCTGGAAAAGCATGATGGCATTGCGGCAATGGGCACATTCTACCCTTGCTCAGGTTATGGACAACCTACTGTAAAAGAAGACTATAGTGGATAGGTGCTTCATGGCTAGAATGGGCATGATGGGCCAAAGGACCTCTTTCCATGTTGTAAAACCCTGTGACTCCACGACTCAAATGTCCACAAGAACTTGGGAAAAAATGGTTGCCTCTGACCTTTTGCAGCTGTTGGTTGGAAGAGTTGCTGGACTCTGGCCAAGAGCTCTTGAATTGAACCTAGCTGACATCCAACAGATGAAGAGCGGTAATGATAAAATATGGAAGTTTCTCTAACCTGAGATCACTACATTTACTAATGCCGATCTGTAGCATCCTGTGCTAACACATTTTAAAACTGGAAAGCTGTACCATACCCAATAACAGCTGGATCAAATAAAACAATGTGATGATCGACATTGGCTCCTGGTTCAGAAATATCTCAAATTTAAATCTCTTCCTTGTTTACAAATACTTTCCTGCCCCCACTCCCACCAGCTATGACCTCTTGCAGTCCTACAACCCTCTGAGAATTCTGCATTTGTGTCCTCTTAAACATCCTTGATTTTATTCAACCATGCCTTCAGTTATCTAGGTTCTAAACTCTGGAGTTCCTTTACTGCTTCTCCAGCTCTGTCTTCTTCTTTAAGATGCTCCTGAAAACCTATTCCTTTGTTCAAGTTTTCAGTCACTTGCCCTTATATGTACATATGTGAGAAGGTTTCGTTTGTTAATGCTTCTGTGAAGTTCTCTGGAATTCTTTGCTACACTAAGGGTGTCATTGAAACACAAGTTGTTATGATAATGAGTAACTTGTTTGCCGTAAAACATCTGTGTACTTCCTTCAGTAAGGTCACGGCTGAAATCTATTCACACTTACCTGAATAACCACACTGTAATTGAACTGAAAGAACATTGGTGGATTGTCATTCACATCTAACACTTGGATGTTGACGGCAGTGTGACTGAATAGTGGAGGCTTGCCATTGTCTGTAGCCCGGATTGTCAAGGAAAAACTGGGTATCTGGAGAGGAGACAGTGATGGTCACAGAGCTTTTTACATTTGTAACAACTTAAACTTAAAATATTATATTGCTTTATTATTACTCAGCGCAAGTTACAGCAGGTAAAATATATACTATTTGGGCTTCACTGGGTGAATGTATTCTAGTGATGTTGTTATTTATCATTTATAATAGGGAGGTCCCATGTTTTTCTTAGTCTGTGCTCTGTTCACTGAGCTAACAGTGCAGGAGGGACTGGTGATAAAATTGGCCCTAGCAACCTTGGGCTAGGGAGGGGGAAAGTCCTTATCCTTTTTTGATGTCAATGGTTGGCAAACATCACTTTATGGACATTCTTCAGGTGCAAGTTAGGATAGGCTTTGATATTTCCAGTGGTCAATTAACATGTCTCTTCCCAGGTGACGAAGCATTGGAGGGCTGCCAGAATCAAATGTGCACAATTAAGAATCCTTTGATCAAATATAAGCAAGCTCTCCTGACGAACAACATGTATATTATTCTATTTATATTATTTCCATAAGTAGGTAGGGGTGGTATATGGTGGCTCAGTGGTTAGCACAGCTGCCTCACAGTGCCAGGGGCCTGGCTTCAATTCCAGCCTCGGGTGGCTGTCTGTGTGGGGCTTATAAATTCTCCCTGTGTCTGCACAGGTTTGTTCCGTGTGGTCTGATTTCCTCCCACAGTCCAAAGATGTGCAGATTAGGTGGATTGGCCAGGCTAAATTGCCCACGGTATCTAAGGATATGCAGGCTAGGTGGGTTAGCCATGGGAAATGCAGGGTTACAGAGATGGGGGTGAGTTAGGGAAGGATGCTCTTTGGAGGGTTGGTGTGGACGTGATGGGTCGAATGGCCTGCTTCCACTCTGTAGGGATTCTGTGATCTACTGCCTTATGAATGTGGAAGCCACATGTTAAAGTTCACATTCACTGTCTGCGACAGCAACAAACATGGTATGCCTTCTACAAGGTCTTAAACAAAATTTCCTGGTATCTTGGATGCTGCTGCAAAGCAGCCTGTAGAGTGGCCAATTTTGGGCAATTGACCCACATTTGCTTCGACAACTTTAACAGATCCCAACTATTGCCAATATTATTTTGTGGTAATTTTCAGGATGAAGTCTTTTTACAACCAGTGGAGTCTGGAAATGATATCCAGCTGTGATTTGCAAACTCATTCTGAACCTTTGAACAAAGTCTGTTGCACAGTAGACATGATTTCTGACATCGGAAGTCCAGGGACTTCTTACCACTGTTTCTGACTGAATTTGCCAAAAGGGGACCGGTATAATTTCTTTTTGATAATAATTTGATGTCAGGTTTTAGAGCTGGAAGAAGAATTTTCTCATCAAATGCCCTGGCAAGTCTCATCAGGAACAGAAATACACTTGTCCATTGTGCCACCCAATTCCCACATTGTTAATCAGCATGCCGCTCAATTACCCTGACAGGGCAATGCTACTGTCCTCTGGGAAGGACAACGGTTCATCAACTGTACTTTCCTGGCTTTCGGTGACATATTTTCTATTTACCTCTTCCCTATCAAGGTGCTGTGATAACAAAATCTCCCCATTTTTCGAGTTTATTCTAAAATGCTGGTAGGGATCACCATCCAATATTGAGTAATGGATCAGGTTGTTTAGTGGTCCATCTTTGTCGGTAGCTGTTACCTAATGGAAATGTAAAGAGAGGAAGACAACAACATGAGGTAGAAAGCCCTAGCTCACCTTATTGAACTGATAAATGATAATTCAAGAACAATCTTTAATCCTAACAGCATACGTTGTTTGGGAGTCAAATTCGAGCTCAGATCAAGCACCCTTGGCCCAGAGAGCAGTTAAGATGCAACTGTGTTGCTGGGAATCACATACAGTCACATATATACCAGGTAAGGATGGCTGTTTCCTTCCCTAATGTACATTAGTGAACCAAACAGGTTTTCCTCCAATGGCTGGGTCAAAAATCATGAGAGTCTTGATTCCAGATTTGTATGGAATTCAAACTTCACCATCTCCTATGGCAGGATTTGAACTCCAGAAAATTATCTGGGTCTCTGGATTGATAATCAAGCAATGATACCACTTGGCCCATTACCTCCCCATTTGGAATGAAGAAATCATTTCATTTTGCAGAAGAAATACCTTTACATCACTGTTACCCTAAAAGTTTGGCACTTGACCTCTGTACAGGACACAAACAGTTTTATAGTCAGTTGAATGCCAAAGAAGAGTCATTCTGGACTTAAAACATTCACTCTATCTTTGTCTCCGCAGATGTTGCCAGCACTTTCTGTTTTTATTTCATAGTTTTATGGGTTTTCAGTCAGATCTTATAAACTCATGTTGTAGTACCTATAGCAGGTGAAGAGAGAGACTGAACCGTGCAGGTATATAATTGGTAATCTTTTTCAATAGCAATTTTGCTTTTATTTGCCACTCTGATTTGTATTTAAAGGATAACGAAAACAGAAGGTTTTTTTTTACTTACTTTAAGAACCAACTCCTCACGCAAAGCATCCTCACTGATTTCAGCACTGTACACACTGTGGCTGAACTTGGGTGCGTTGTCATTAACGTCTGTGACATTGATGATCACCATTGTGCTGTCACTGAACAGTGGCGTTCCTTTCCTATTGCCTTCAACTGACAGGTAATACTCATGGCAGAATTCATAATCCAGGCTCCCATTCACATACAAGGCCCCTAAACACAGAATTGGTCATTGTTTTTGTAAACTGATTAAATTAAATGGATATCATTTCAAAGCTATTTCAACCATTTTCTCACTGCCTGTCTGTAACAAACAAAACAAGAAGTTTAACACGTAGAAAAGCCATTACTTGCCTCTCAATCCACTCCAGGTATAATAGACCGGATTTTCTGAGGGGTGACTATCTCACCAGATTGCCCCTCTGGCCCATCTTCTTTGCAAAGGAACTAGCTCCACATTTTCTGTGAGGAGGTTCTGATCAGGGGTCCTGCAGAAATGCAGAGCCGTACTTCCATTCTGACGGTTCCCTCCTAGCGCAGAAGTGTCAGAGCAAGGCAAACCGTGAGCCTATCCTTCAGCAATCAGCTGCTGCATAGTGAAATGTAAAAGGTGATGTTTGAGTGGTGGCAGGATAGGGTGCCAGATGACAGAAATTAAGTTTGGCAGGGGTTCTTGGTTTGGGGGAAGGTGGGTGTGGGGTGGCGTTGGTGGTCAAACTTGAGTGATAGGGATCTGGGTTGGGTCCGGTGGTGGAAGTTTGGATGAAGAGGGCTCAGGTTCAGTTGGTGGGGGCACGAAATTGGTTGTGTTTGCTCTGTTCTGGCTGTGGGTGGGCAGATTGGGTTGGCCCAGGTCTGGTGTAAGAACGGAAGAGCCCAGCAGTGGTGGAGGGGGTGGTGGTTGAATCTGGCAGCAAGAGAAGGTCCCTGGGAGTGTGTGTGTGTGTGTGTGTGTGTGTGTGTGTGTGTATAAGGGATCCGAGGAGGTGTAACTGGGGCTGTGTAAGTTAAGTACGGGGTCAGTTGAATAGTTGCTCAAGAGTCTGAGATTTCCTGAGTAACTACTAACTTAATTTCATCAGAAACCTTTCAATTCTCCAATTTAAATTTTCAGAGGGTTCCTGGCAGAGGGGAATTGCCCAGCAAAATCTTTAAATTTCCCAGGAAACTCTTTTGGTATGATAGGGACTTCTCAGAGTCCCCCTGAGCAATTCCCAATAATGTAAAATCAATGACTGTCTGGCAGCAAGGTGGCTCAGTGGTTAGCACTGCTGCCTCACAGCACCAGAGACCCAGGTTCAGTTCCACCCTCAAGCAACTGTCTGTGTGAAGTTTGCACATTCTCCCCGTGTCTGCATGGGTTTCCTCCAGATGATCCAGTTTCGTCTCAGAGTCCAAAGTTATGCAGGTTACGTAGATTGGCCATGCTAAATTGCCGGTAGTGTACAGATGTGTAAGTTGGGTGGATTAGCCATGGGAAATGTAGGGCTACGGGGAAAGGGTAGGGGGATGTGTCTGGGTGGGATGCTTTTTGGAGAGACAGTGTGGACTTGTTGGGCTGATTGGCCTGTTTCCACACAGTAAGGATTCTATGATATCCTATGGAAATAAGACCATAAGACATGGGAACAGAAGTAGGCTGTTCAGCCTATCAGGTCTGCTCCACCATTCAATGAGATCATGGCTGAAATCCAGGCGAATGATTTATGTCGATGTGCAAACACTAATCTATGTAAGTGAACGTAGCACCCATTTTAAACACAGCCACCTCTCACAAGCAACAGTGAGATGAATCAACTTATCTACCTTTGGGTTGAAGAAAAAATGTACCATGGCAACTCATTACCTTTCTCCAACAAGAGTTAAGGGGTAATCTTCAATACATGTACAGGCTGACAAAGCTTCAGTTTAAAGACAGTTCTGATGATCCAGCAAATGTCTGCTCAGGACCTTACTCAGTGTAGCCCAATTTTACCATTGAATTTTACTATTTACTAGCCACATTTAAAATCAAGCATCCTACCACTGATGCAGTAAAGACCTGTGCATTTTAGTTATATGTTGGACATGCTGTGCTTCCAAACAAAAGTACTTTTGGTTGGCATTAAGTATTATTAGAGTTAGTTTGAATACCAGCCCAGCTCCTGGCTTCACAACATGTTCTGGCTCAAGTGAGCAAGTTCTTGTCTAAAGTTGGCCTCATATACTGATATTAGATGTGAAAATATCCAATGTCCTTGTAACGTGAACTGCTTAAATATGCATAAATACCCTGTGGTATAATGGTAATCTTCTTACCCTATACCAGTCCATACACTCTGTGTGGCACAGTGCTCTTCTGTGTACCTCATACAGTGCAAGCTCCTACTTATTTAATTTTCCATAGCATGACCATATATTGGTAAGTCCTTCATTTACTGGTATCTCTTGTACAATAATGAAATAAAATGGCAAAACTAACAGCAACCACTTTGTATATGCCCAGCAAATATTGCAGTATTAAATCAGTTGCTTTCAGAACAAAATAGATTTAAAACACTTAATTTTACCTGTTTTGGAATCAATGAGAAACTTGCCATGGTCATTGCCATTTGTGATAGTGTAAAGGATCTGTGCATCATCAGTGGCGTCCTGTGTTAGTGCTGACACACTCACTATCTGCGTCCCTTTGCTCACATTCTCTGGGATGCTGGCAATGTACTCCTTTTGTACAAAGACCGGGATGAACTCTTCAATACCAATGACTGAAACCACCACATTGACAAAGGAAGAGAGTCTCTGTGGAAGGCCATGGTCTGTGGCCTGAACCATCAGGTTAAAAGCTTTCTGCTGCTCCTTGTATAAAGACTTTGCCAGATATATTACACCTGAGAGCTCATCAATGGAGAAATATTCATTTGCTGAGTCCACTAAGGAATATGTGACCTCTGCATTGAGACCTATTGATGGGGAAGACAAGATTAGGAAAGAATGATCACGGTTATCAGCTAGCACAAGGTTTAAACCCAGCAGATGGTGGACAGCTTCAGAATCTCTCCCATGATACAGACTCAATCTCTGCAACCCCACAACTTGAAAGGGTAGGCAGTCCACCTAAAGTGACTTGCTGGAACTCTGCATCATAATCATGTGCTACCGAAGACCGTATCTGCAAACCCATTTCATGGCTCAATTAACATACACATAAATTAACATAGTCTGGGGAAGAACTAGCCCCTTGGTATACATACCCATTCCAAGATAAAAGTCTTCAATATCTGCACATTGTATTGGAAGAACATTAACTCCATTTCATCATACAGAATGAGACACTGAATCCTTACCCCGTGTAATAAACCCTATAATAAACACCTTTCTGCACACTGAATCTTCCTACAAGTTGTAAATCTTGCAGAATTTTGGGTCTGATAGATGATCTGTTATGAGTTTTTGCAGTTAGGGAAATAACATGACACCTCCAGCAATCCCGGGGGCTATAAAGACACTGAAGAACTCAAACTGAGCTCAATGGAACATTAGCTTTGAATGCAATTTGGCTACACACAAGTTTAGACTCTGCACATTCAACCTGGAGCCTAACTTGGCTCTGAATGTGAAATCATCGCTTTGACAGAGATGAATATTAGTTTGGAATACAGTGAAAACTATACGTGGCAATGTTAAACAAAATATCCAACTCATTAGTCAGTGTAGTACAATTCAGCTGCAGATTCTTTTTCAAGACTGAAATATTTTTGGTATTTATAATTATTGGTAAATTAGCTAGTATTTTAATGAAATTAGAAAATGTGAAGCAAAAGTTAACTTTAAATATGAGGAATCGTAAGTGATGTAACAGATTATCTCAGATAATCTAGAACAAGAACATAGAACAAAGAAAATTACAGCACAGGAACAGGTCCTTTGGCCCTCCAAGCCTGCACTGACATGCTGCCCATAATAACTAAACTCCCTACCCTTCTGGGGACCATATCCCTCTATTCCCATCCTATTCATGTATTTGTCAAGAAGCCCTTTCAAATTCACTATCTTATCTGCTTCCACTACCTCTCCTGGCAGTGAGTTCCAGGCACCTACCACCCTCTGTGTAAAAAGCCTGCCTTGTACATCACCTTTAAACCTTGCCCCCCGCACCTTAAACCCATGGCTCTTAGTGACTGACTCTTCCACCCTGGGAAAAAGCTTCTGACTGTCCACTCTGTCCATGCGTTTCATAATCTTGTAGACTTCTATCAGGTCGCCCCTCAACGTCCGTCGTTCCAGGGAGAACAACCCAAGTTTCTCCAACCTCGCCTCATAGCTAATTCCCTCCATACCAGGCAACTTCCTGATAAATCTTTTCTGTACCCTCTCCAAAGCCACCACATCCTTCTGGTAGTGTGGTGACCAGAATTGAACACAATATTCTGAGGTTCTATAAAGCTGCAACATTACCTGGCAATTTTTAAACTCAATGCCCCGGCTGATGAAGGCAAGCATGCCATATGCCTTGTTGACTACCTTCTCCACCTGTGTTGCCACTTTCAGTGACCTGTGTACCTGTACATCCAGATCCCTCTGCCTACCGGTACTCTTAAGGGTTCTGCAATTTACTGTGTATTTTCCATCAGGATTAGAATGCATTACCTCACATTTTTATGGATTAAACTCCATCTGCCATCTCTCGGCCCAAGTCACCAACCGATCTATATCCTGCTTTATCCTTTGACAGTCTTCATCACTATCCGCAATTCCACCAACTTTTGTGTCAGCGGCAAACTTACTCATCAGACCTGTTATGTTTACCTCCCAATCATTTATATTTATTACATATAGCAAAGGTCCCAACACTGATCCCTGAAGGATGCCTTTTGTCACAGCTCTCCATCCAGAAATGCACCCTTCCACTCCTACCCTCTGTCTTCTATGACTGAGCCAGTTTTTTTATCCATCTTGCAAGCTCACATCTGACCCCATGCGACTTTACCTTTTGTATCAGCCTGCCATAAGGGACCTTGTCAAAGGCATCAATGAAGTCCATGTAGATAGCATCCACTGCCCTACCCTCATCGATCATCTTTGTCACTTCCTCAAAAGCTCAACCAAGTTAGTGAGACATGACCTCCCCCTTCACAAAACCATGTTTCCTCTTGCTAATATGCCCACTTATTTCCAAGTGGGAATAAATCCTGTCTCAAAGAATCCTCTCCAATAATTTCCGTACCACTGACGTAAGGCTCACCGGCATGTAATTAGGTGGATTATCCTTGCCACCCTTCTTAAACAAAGGAACAACTTTGGCTATTCTCCAATCCTCTGGGACCTCTCCTGTAGCCAGTGAGGATACAAAGATTTCTCTCAAGGCCCCAGCAATTTCCTCCCTTGCCTCTCTCAGTATTTTGGGGGATATCCCATCAAGCTCAGGGACTTGTCTACCTTAATGTTTTTCAAGACCCCCAGTATCGCCTCTCTTTTTATCTCAACATGACCAAAACTATCTTCACACCCTTCCCCAGAATCATCATCCACGAAGTCTTTCTCCACAGTGAATATTGACACAAAGTACTCATTTAATACCTCGTCCATTTCCTCTGGCTCCACACACAAATTCCCTTCCCTGTCCTTGAGTGGGTCAACCCTCTCCCCGGCCACCCTCTGGCTCTTTATATATGTATAAAACGCCTTGGGATTTTCCTTAATCCTGTTGGCCAATGACTTTTCATGACCCCTTTTAGTCCTTCTGACTCCTTGCTTAAACTTCTTTTGACTTTCCTTGTATTCCACCCTGGCTTCATGTGATCCCAGCCTCCTAGCCTTCATAAATGCTTCCTTTTTCTTTTTGATTAGGCTCACAATATTTCTTGTTATCCAAGGTTCCCTAAACTTGCCATACTTATCCATCATCCTTAAAGGAATGTGCCAGTCCTGAGTTCCCAGCAACTTACACTTGAAAGCCTCCCACATACCAGATGTTGATTTGCCCTCAAACATCTGCCTCCAATCTGCATTCTTCAGTTCCTGCCTAATATTGTTGTAATTAGCCTTCCTCTAATTTAACACCTTCACCTGACATCTACACTTATCCTTATCCATCAATACCTTAAAGCTTACTGAATTGTGATCACTGTTCCCAAGCTGCTCCCCTACTGAGACGTTGACCACCTGGCCAGGCTCATTCCCCAATATAATTGTTCAATATCTTTGCCTGTCTTTTAATTCTCACCTATGAAGTATGGTGCACATCTCTAATATGGGTTTGAATTGTATCAGAGATAAAAGGTACTGCAGATGCTGGAGAATCCGAGATAACAAGCATGGGCTGGATGAACACAGCAGGTCAAGCAGCATCATAGGAGCAGGAAAACTTGACGTTTCGGGCCTAAACCCTTCATCAGAAATGGGGGAGGGGAAGAGGGTTCTGAAATAAATAGGGAGAGAGGGAGAGGCGGATAGAGGATGGATAGAGGAGAGATTCCCTGAGGTTTGTCCGGAGGGAGGAGGGTCCATGCTTGTTATCTCTAATATGGGTTTGTCAGTTCTCTGAGCAGATGCTGGACAATCTGTTAAGTGGTCCTACTGTATTCTTTATTGTCATATTTCTGAAAATGACAATACTTTGCTTCCTCCAGCTGAATGCAAGTTTTGTGTTCAGCATAGCTAAGATTATCTTCAGGTACAGTACAAGTTGGAAGTCACACTAATTTAGAAAAGAAAATGCCATCTCAATCAGTCACCTCTTTTATGAATCACTCGCAATTTTTCATCAAGAATGAGTTGTAGATGTATATTTGGGATCCTTAATTGAATATCAATACAACAGAAGGTTCATATAATATCTACAATACAAAATCTACAATACGACCACTGCACACAGTAGCTTTTTACAGAATACTTACGAACATCAGGATCTCTGGCATGGACAACAGCCACAGGAGTCTTGACAGTGGTGTTATCAAAGACAGATACTGCATACTGAGTTGCAGAGAACTTGGGTGGGTTGTCATTCACATCCTGTAATACAATGCTTATATCTGCCTCGCAAAATAGGCCACTCCCGTCAGATGCTTTTGCAACCAGATTATATACAGCTTGACTCTCACGGTCCAAAGTGCCAACTGTCATCAATTCCCCTGAGGGAAAGAATAGAAACAAGAGTCACTAAAATGTAAACTGCCATTCAACTCCTTAACACCTCCCTGATCAGTCAAGTGATTCATCAAATGTCTAAATTGAGACATGCCAAACTGGAAAGTCCAAGGTTTAATCACCAGTTTGAGTTGAAGCTAACTAACCACATCTGGGCTGGTGTTTGGAGTTCCCTAATTGGGCTCAGGGAGCATGGGTTACTGAAGGATCTTCACTCATCATTACCAATGGCCACCACTGCTGAAAATCTGCACCCATGGCTGACAAATAAGAGCAGGACTGGGCTCGGCTTTGATGCTACTGTGTTTACAAAGACCAGTTGGCCTGAATGAGCAGGCTCGTCCATTATAAGTAACCACATTGATGAGGTACTAAAGGGGTTGCCACTGCCTGCGGAACTGTACTTTTGATGATATTGAAAGACAGTAGGAAGAAAACTGATGGAGACATTTGGTGATAAACTGGGAAAAAAAACTCTTTAGTTAGTCTAAGTATGATTATCTTTCTTAACAACCGTGCTTTTCATTGCCTGAGGGTTAACTGTACGAATTGGCTTCACTTCGCTCAGACTCTCTCAGGTATCTTTCTCTTCTTGCCTTGGGGCAGCTGTCATTATCACTCCTCATTTTGGTTGGACAACTGACACAATTCAATAGAATAGATTTAAATACAACTTGAAAAGCCAAAAGTGGAGCTCTTATGGCACAGTGACAGTGCCCCTACCCCTAGATCAGGAGGCCCAGGTTCAAGTCCCACTTGCTCCAGAGGTGTCTAATGACATCTCTAAACAAGTTGACAAGGAAAATATCTAAAAACAATCATCAACTCCATTAGCATTCCATCGTTCAACTATCAGAATATTGGAAGGCAATCTGGTATGACTAAGGTTTTTGCCTTCACCATTTTCTGTTTCTATCCCTACACTTCACTGCTAAATACTACTGTGGCAAATGCTGGTGCAAAGTCTGCCCAGCACTCATTAATGACTTGAGAACCTCTACAGGCTCTATGCTGCAGGGTTACATATCAGTTTTTCATTTGTTATGGTTAAATACTACTGTGCTATTTACATATAAATCTCTAACCCAACTGTTTATTTCTTTACCTGTCTGTGGGTCAAGTCGAAACTTGTTTGCGCCTGGCCCATGCAGAGTGTAAGTTATCTGAGCATTGATGCCAGCATCTGAGTCTGTTGCAGAAACCTTCAAAATGAACTGACCCCAAGGCGCACCTTCTGAAATGACTTCAGTGTATCTGAGCTGTGAAAAGAAAGCCGAGTATCAAAACAAAATAGACATATGGAAGCAGTGACACATGTAACAGATTGAACATTACTTATCAATGTCTGTAGAAAAGTACTATATAATGTGCCAAAAGCATGCATCCCACAATGTTTATGCATGTTGAGGATATGATGGGTACAGAAGCTAAAGGAGGAATTCAGGACACATTGTCCTAGGGGAAGAATGACACCATTGTATTCTATCGAAGAACTTACATAATTCCCAGTATGTTATCCGGAGATTCAGATTTATCTGGAGACTCAGATTTTAGAAAAGGAAATAAGTTTATTAAAAGAATCTTGAATGTTTTGTTGTGTTTTCCACAGTGCGAAGGAGTTAATGGCCAGGAACTGCTGTAGTGTTTCTGCTACTCCAGCACCATTACATTGGTGGATGTTTGGTTAGATGCATAGCCATTCTTTTTGTTGCAGGATAATTACCTGTTTACAGTGTGGGCTGTTATCATTAACATCTTGAACAAGGACTTCAACTGCTGATCCAGCCAGAAACCTGCCATCAGTGGCTGTGATATTTAGAATGTATTTTTCTTTGTCCTCTCGATCCAGAGCTTCCTTTACATAAACTCGCCACTGGTTTTCAAAGTTCTCAATAGCAAACTGGCCCAGAAGGTCACCATCTAATGAAACAAATTAGGATTCACAGTCAATTTCATCTTAATTGTGAAACATTAGACACAATGTCTTAGAATTAGGTACTGAAGGAGGCCATTCAGCCTCTCATGTCCATGCCAGACTTCTGCAAGAGTAATCCACAAAGTCCCAACTATGCCCTGCAATTATCAGATAATTATCTAATTCTATTATGAAAGCCATGATTGAATTTGCCTCCAACACATTCTCATGTAATACATTTCAGATCCTAACCACTTCTTCTAAATTCTGGTGATGACAGGCCTATTCAACTCAATCTCTCCTCATCTGACAAACCTGTCATCCAGGAATCAGTTTGGTGAATCTTTGCTGAACTTCCTTGATGGCAAGTATAGATATATTTTACATTAGGAGTCCAAAACTGCACACAATGTTCCAGATGGTGTCTTACCAAGGCCCTGTACAACTTTATTCCTTCAGGGGATATGGGCTTCACTGAGTGGGTCAGCATTTATTGCCCATTCCTAAATCCATAGTTACCCTTTAGGTGAGTTGCCTTCTTGAACCACTGCAGTTCATTTGGTGCAGGTGCATCTACAATGCTATAAGGGAGGGAGTTCAGGATTTTGCAGTTCCTTGTTCCTGTACTAAAGCTCTCTTGCAATGAAGCCCAACAATCACTTGCCCTTCGAACTGCTTGCTGTACCTGCATGCTTGCTTTAAATGACGGCATTGCTGTTTCTTGTTACTGAACCAACTTTGTATCCATGCTGTCATTGTCCTTTTTATTTAACTTTGCTGTTGTGTGGCAGTGTTTCAAATACTGTTAAAGAGTCCATGTACACCACATTACTGACATTACATCCATTAACCTTAGATGTTACCTCGTAAAAGAACTCAATGAAATTAGTTATACACAACTTTTCCTTTAAAACTTGTGGTAGCTTTCCTGAATGAATCCACATTTGTCCAACTGACTATTAATTTCATTTTAGATTATCATTTCTAAATGCCTTCTGACCACCGAGATGGAAATACCTGGCCCATAGTTCCTGACCTGAACCTCATAGCCATTTTTCAAGAAGGGTGTAATATTTGCAATTCTCTCATCCTCTGGTGGTTTATCTATCAGTTGGAAAGACAACAGGCAGTTCACAGAACAGGCAGGTGATAGACTCTGAAAAGTGTACCTTTTATTTTGATATTGGTATAATTATTGAGATGCATGATCAAAAGTTAGTTATTTTAAAAGGTTGATGTGGATGCATATAAATATATCTTGGAACTTTTAAACAGAGGACACCTTGCTAAGGAAAGAGTACAGATGTACAACAGCAACAATGTTGCACATAAAAAGTAGCAGAGAGCTGGAAGGGTCACACAGCCTGGGGAAATTTCACAGAAAGGTCACACGGCTAAGATTGCGGAATAAGACAACTGCATTTTTTGAACTCAGTGAAACAGAATTTGCGACTTGTCTGAGGGTAACTGCCATAGCTCCCTATCTTTTTCTTTGCTACACCTTTCAGCAAACTTTGTCAAGTGAAAACCGACCAAAAATAATCTTTTACCACCCAGGGAGAGTTCCTGAAGGGGATTTTCTTAAAATTTACCCCAACATCCGAAGCAAAGGGAACTCTACCAATTACCATTTTTTGAGAAAGACATCTATAGAATGACCTTAGGGTCACATACCCTCAGAATCAGAAAATAGTTTGGGTCAATCTATGACTTATCCTTCTTTCGTGAATTTAACTATCACTTGGCCAAAATGCTTCAAAGTGAACACTCTGAAGAATTATTTTTTGTTTCTCTTCAAACTTAACTATGTGCATTAGATTCTTAGAAGAATGGACATATATCTTATATATACATGTCATATATACATAATCCAAACTGTCTGAAATTATTTTGGCATCGTTACGTGAGTAAGTTTGTTTTGGTAATAAACCAGTAATTTGTTGTTCACTAAAGAACCTTGGCCGACTTGTTCTAAACCCTGACTGTCTGAGACTATATCTGGCCATATCATAAAAAAAATTAAATTTAGTTGTAGCCAGTGGAGGAGTGGAACTTGAAAAGTAACCAGTGCACCCCTCCAACCTCAGTGGTGACAGTATGTTTGCTGCCTTCCTAAACATCAATATCTAAATGAATATATTATACCAAAGGTATACCTGTAATATAGCAGGTGGCATGTCTATTGGATTCTGTAATATCAGCATCCACCATAGTAAGAACAACAACCACTTCCCCAGGTTTGCTGTCTTCGCTGACTGTAGCCTTGTAGATGTCGCTTGTGAACTGTGGAGAATTGTCATTTTCATCAGTGACCTCAACTTCTATGATGGCAGTTGAGGACATTTGGACTTTTCCTCCGTGATCAAATGCCACCACGGCAAACTTGTAACTGCTTTTTGTTTCACAGTCTAGTTCCTTCAGTGTTGTAAGCCACCCACTGTCTCCATCAATAGCAAAAGCATCGGTCACATCATCAAATTCATTAGACAAGCTATAGGTAACATGTCCATTGGTTCCTGTGTCCTGGTCATTGGCAGTCACCTGTATGACTGTGGTCCCAGCTGGCATGTTCTCTGGGATGAAGGCTCGATAAGGATTTGCCTCAAATATGGGTTGGTTATCATTTACATCCTTTACCTGGATGCTGATAGACACTGAAGAAGCAACCTCTAAATCTCCATGGAAACACTGAGCAATTACATCAATTTTGTACCATTTGGTTTTTTCATGATCTATGTTCTTCCCAATTTTCAACGTTCCAGTGTTTTTATCAACGGTGAATACTCCACCCTTATTACTTTCATCAGTATTCCCCTTCACCAGACTATAAATAACTGGTTGGTCAGCTTCTGCTGTGATTACACCAATTTCTGACCCCGCTGGAAGATCCTCTGAGGCTGAGAAAGTGTACAGTGGTTCAGAGAATCGTGGAATTGATAGGTCAGGTGGGATAACTTTGACGAGAACAGGAACACAGGAATCCTGCTGTGGCGAGCCCCCATCTTGTGCTTTCACGTAATAAGTAAATGAGTTGTTCTCCAGCCCAATCAGACTCTCCTTGATTGTGATAAATCCAGTAAGAGGATTTATCTCCAGTATATCCTCAACCTTGTCTTCACTGGAGGCAACAGAGTAACTGACATCTGCATTCATTCCTTCATCTGCATCAACAGCCACGATCTGGATTACAGGGGCACCCTTAAGAGTGCTGGCAGGGATATGAATTTTGTATTCAGTAGCTTGGAATTGAGGTGCATTGTCATTCTCATCAGTCAATATAATATTCACAGTGCAAAAGTCCACCTTACCGCCTCCATCTTTTGCCATCACTTTAATGGCAATGACCTTTTCTGTTGAATTTTCACGGTCCAGTTTCTGTGACGTTAAAATACGGCCATGGTTGTCAATACTAAATTTCTCTCTGGCTAACTTATTTATGATTGTATAGTCAATGTGACCATATGGGCCAGAGTCTCTGTCGATGGCTTTGAGTTCAATAACATGTGTCCCCACCTCAGCATTTTCAGCAAGCTCAATTTCATACATGTTTTGATCAAATATGGGCTTGAATTTATTTGTCTTCGAAGTTCTAATCTGAACCGGTATAGATCTCCTGAAAACACGGTCAGAAACGGACACATTCAAGTGATAATTTGATTCTAATATTTTCTTACAAGAATTTGACAAAGAAATGATTCCAGATTTTGTTCCGATTATAAAGTGTCTTTGTTCATTTCCTTCCGTGATGATGTACTCCAGTTTATCGATATCTATGCTGTCTGCATCTCTTGCCTGCACTCGTATAACAAAATGACCACATGTAGCCACTTCACTTATAGTAGTCTCATACTGATTCTGGCGAAACGTAGGTGGGTTATCATTGAAATCTGAAATGTATACATTCAGGAGTACATCTCTACTTAATGGTGGAATACCGTTATCTACAGCCCTAATTGTAAGGCTATATTGTTGGGTCTTTTCATAATCCAGTATACGTGCTGTTGTAACAAGGCCATTACTAGTGTCAATATGGAAGTATTCTGAACTATTAGTAATAGCTGCAAATTGATAGCTGATAACTTTGTTCCTTCCAGAATCGGCATCACTGGCACTGACCCGTACCACAGAGGTACCAATAACTGAGGCCTCAGATAACGTTGCAGCATAGACCTTTTCTGTGAACATGGGAGGGTTGTCATTGACATCTTCAACTTCAATCTCAACAATTGCTTCTGCATAAGATCCAGTCACTGAATCTGTGGCCCGCACAGTCAGCACATGCTTTGTCTGGTCTTCATAATCCAATGTATCAATCACATTCAGAACGCCAGCCTTAAATTCAATAGAGAACAAACGCAATGCTCTCTGTGTGACAATGTTGTAGATCACATGGAATCCTGATGGGTTGTTGGCATGTACATGAAGAATTGGTGTGTTGGGAGAGATGTTTTCGGGGACACTGATTCTATAGTATGGCTTTTCAAACCTTGGGGTGATTTTATCCCTGACAGTGATAACAGCTTCAGTCTGTGCATAAAGTGGAGGATCTCCTCTATCTTGAGCTATAACAGTTAATGTATATTTATCTGATGCATCAGAATCAAGATGCTCACTGAGAGAAATGTCCCCGAGGTAGGGATCAATCCAAAAGTATTTATAATGATCGACAAGACTGTAATGGATGACTGCATTTTCCCCAATGTCCTTATCATCAGCAGTAACTTGACAGATAACATCACCTGGTTCTGCATCATCTTGAACTGTAGCTAGGTATGGTAAGTGGACAAAATTTGGTGCATTGTCATTAATATCCTCAACAGTAACTTTAACTAATGTATGTGCAACTCTAGGAGGGTTACGCAGATCACGTGCCTCAATAACAAATTCATATTCTTCCTGTTCTTCACGGTCACATGCCACTCCAGTTGTTTGGAAAGCACCAGATGTTTTA
The DNA here is from genome assembly GCA_024137785.1 of Ginglymostoma cirratum. Lineage (NCBI taxonomy): Eukaryota > Metazoa > Chordata > Chondrichthyes > Orectolobiformes > Ginglymostomatidae > Ginglymostoma > Ginglymostoma cirratum. Next base: position 36,091,306 of record JAHRHZ010000289.1, on the reverse strand, counting down.
ATCACTCGAAACCTTTTATCTGGATTTAATATATAGTAAAAGATGGGTTCATTCAGCTGATTTCCAGATGCTTTCACAATACCTAAAGTTTCCATGAGTGTAGTATTTTCCAACACTGAAAATACGCGCAAGTTCTGGGCAAATGTTAGTCCACCTTCCTTTAAAGTGGACACTTTTATCTTTACTATTGCAGTACCTTTTAGCATCCCATCAGATGCTCTAACTGTCAGTTCAAAATGACCTTTAAGATTGGCTGCATCTTGAACCGAAATTAAGCCAGTGGAAGAATCAATACTGAATGTCTCCTTGTTATTTCCATCGACTATACTGTATGTGATTTTTGAGAAATTGTCAGAATCTGCATCTGCTGCTTTCACTGTGAGAATGTCAGTCCCATTGTGAGCAGGAATCAGCAAAATTGATTCATATAAGTCTTTCTCAAACCTCGGAGGACAGTCATTAACATCCATCACCATTATAGTGATATTTGCTACTTCTGCTGCAAATAGAGTTGGCTGCCCACGATCGTGTACCTGAACCGTGAGATGAAAGATGGAGATGGTTTCATGGTCAATAACAGCAGCGGTGCTGATGGTTCCCATATTGGGATCAATTGTAAAGTACTTCAACATATCAGATTCCATGATTTGATATACCAACATGCCATTGGCACCTTTGTCGCGATCAGTCGCTTTAACTACAAGGGGTGTGTTCCTCTCATCCAGAACAACACTGTTGCTGGGAGAATTCTCATTGATTCTGCCAATGTACTGAGATTGGACAAGGATGGGTGGGTTGTCATTTTCATCTATAATATCTATTGACACCAACAGACTGTTGTATAGACCAGTCATGCTAGTACCTTGAATTTTCAATTTGTAAGCCGAGTTTTTCTCAAAATCCAGTTCATTATGAACAGCTATCACACCAGAATATGAATTGATACGAAATGTGTCATCTGTGTTTCCATCCTTAATTTCATAAGTCACTGCTGATTGGCTCGTTGCAGTTACCATGATAACCGATGATCCAATGTTAGTTGCTTCGCTGATTTCTTCATAATACTCCTTCATCAGAAACTTGGGAGGTGAATAATCAGAAACCATAACAATAATTTCAACACTGGCAAGTGTACTGAGTTGAGGATAACCTTGATCCTTGGCTTTCACTGTTAAATCATAGGATCTTTTAACTGCTAGGTCTAGCTTCTTAGCCACAGTTATCTTGCCAGAAACAGGGTCAATATTAAACGTATTGCCACTGTTACCTGAAAAACACATGGGAAGAAGATTATTCTTTTACATGTACTCAAAACGTTAACTGTCTTTAGGCTTATGGCATAAAATCTTATCTACACTTAAATGAAAATGATTCTTAACAATGACATTATCGGACAATTTCTCAATGTGCACATTATTTCTCTATTGTAGCTTTATATTAAGTGTGCCTCTTAAGTCTAGCTTTTATACATCTTGATTGGAATGCCATACAATGAGTTGACAAGGAAAGGAAATAGTGGCACTTTTATTCATTCTAAGGCATACAATCAAAGACCTACACTTTGCAATTGACTGATCACATGTTCAACAATTGTCTCAGTTTTAGTTAAAGTGGGTAAAGAATTGTGCACTATGAAATGCCCTGCATTATTAAAAAAACTGTAGCCCAAATGCTGCATTGTTTTATATAATACTAAATGTCACGTTTGTTAAATTCTTTTTTGAGTAACTGTTTTCAACTGAATATGTAGAAAAGAAAGGCTTGCATTTATGGAGCACCTTTCACAATTACAGTGTCCCAAAGCTCAATAAAATACTTTTGAAATACGGTTTCTGTTTGAACGGGGCTCAGATAGCTGAACGATAAGGAAAATATGTGTCATACATCCAAGTTTGCATGTGACACAAAGCTGGGTGGGAGGATACGCTGTGAGGAGGATGCGGAGTAGCTTCAGTGTGATTTAGACAAGTTAAGTAAGTGTGTGTTTTGATGGCAGATTCAGTATAATGTGAATAAATGTGAAGTTATCCACCTTGGTCGCAAAAACATACAGGCAGATTATTACCTGAATGGTGAGAGATTGAGAAAGGGGGAGGTGCAATATTAGCTGAGTGCCCTGAACATAAGCATGCAGATGCAGCTGGAGGTGAAGGAGGCACATTGACCATTACAGCGAGAGGATTTGAGGCCAAAACACTGAAGCCTTCAAGAAAGATGTAGATATAGTTCTGAGGACTAAAAGCATCAAGGACATGGGGAGAAAGTGGGAACAGGGTACAGAGTTGGATGAGCAGCCATGATCATATTGAATGGCAGAGCAGGCTCAAAGGGCTGAATGGCCTACTCCTGCTCTTTTATTCTGTGTTTCTTAATGTTTCATGTAGTCATTGACAATTGTTATAAAAACCCAACTGCCTTTTAGAGAGGGAAATCTGCTATCCTGACCTGGTCTGGTTTACGTACGACTCCATCAATATGATCTGACTCTTACCTGTTCTCTGAAATGGCCTCATAAGCCAGTCAGTTCAAGCACAATTAAGGATGGGTGCCTACATCCCAAGAAGGGATTTAGAAAGGCGCCTGAGTTTCACACATCAAATGCCCTGCACACAGCACTGTGATAACAACCTGCTTCTGTGAGGTTGATTAAATATTGACTGGGACACAAGGGAAAATTCCCTTGCTCTTCTTTGAAATACTGCCATTGAATCATTTGCATCCAACTGAAAGGACAGGCAGGCACCTCAGTTTAACACCTCAGAGTTTAATGGACCTGTGGGTCTGAAGAACTTGACATGAAACTGTGTTTCTCTCTCCACAGGAGTTGCTGAATGTTTCCACCACTTTCTGTTTACATCTCCAACACCTCCAGTATTTTAATTCTGTTTTGTTCTTCGTTGTTGTACTGCCTGATGAATTAGTGTAGATCAAATGGATTTTCTCACCTTTTTTCACATCACAACATATCAACTTTGAGTAAATGTACACAATCAGCATTTTTATGATCCATACAATATTCTATATTAAATGTCACCTGATTGAATGGAATACATGACTTCTGCATTAATTCCTATGTCCTTGTCTAAAGCAGTAACTTGTAGAACGTCAGTTCCAATTGGTGCAGTTTCTGTTATGTTGCCACTGTAAACAGGACTGGTAAATCTAGGTGGATGGTCATTTGAATCCTCCACATTAATAACGGCTCGGACAAAATTCCGTTTAACAGGAACTTCCTGATCCCGCACCTGCCAGAAAAATAAATCAGTTCATAGCTCCATCAGAATTCTGTATATAAAAAAGCATTCATTTCATTTTCATTTCCAATACAAAAGGAGAACCACAAGAAAACAAGGCAAAGGAAACAGATTAACATGTCCTTCTGCTGAAAAACGGGTTTAAGGAAGAATTCTGGTTACCTGGAGGTCATTGGTGCTAAGGGTCGCAGAGGCAGGAGCCATCACAACACTTCAGATAGATTTACATGCACTCTTGAAATGCCATCATACACAAGGCTACAGGTCAAATGCTGAAAAATGGGACTAGTTAGCTGTTTGATGACTCACACAGGCACGATGAGCCAAAGGGCTTCTTTACAGGCAGTAAAACTCATTGAATCATAGAATCATAAATTTTTACCATACAGAAACAGGCTCTTTGGCTCATTGTGTCATACTGGCTCCTGGAAAAACTAGCCAGCTAGACCCACTCTCCTGTCCAATCTCCACAGCCCTTTAAATTAATCACTTTCAAATATATACACAGCTCTCTTTTGAGACCTCCTATGGAATCTGCCTCCTGGCTCTCCTAGGTAGTGCATTCCAAATGTTAACAATTTGAAATAAAGATGCTTCTCCTCATCTCACTTCTAGTTCTCTTGCTGACAATCTTGAAATTGTGACTCCTGGTTATTCATGTACTAACTAGTGGAAGCAGAATATCTTTCTTTATTGTATCAACATTGTTCATAATTTTGAACATCTCTATAAGATCACCTCTTAATCTTCTCTGCTCTAAGGAAAATAAGACCAATTCCTGTAATCTATTCTTGTGTCTAAAATCCTTCGTTCTTTGTATCATTCCAGCTAGTCTCCTTTGAAATTTCTCTAGGGCTTTAACATTTTTCCCTAAATAAGGTATCCTGAACTGCATACAATACTCCAAATGTGACCTGACCAATGATTTATTGAGGGGTACCATCACTTCCTTGCTTTTATACTCTATGCCTCTACTTACAAACCCAAGGACCCCATAAGCCTTCTTAACAATGATTTCAATTTGCCTGGCCACCTTCAGAGAATTACACATTTTAATGCAGAGATCTCTCTGCTCCTGTACTCCCATCAAAGTTGTACCATAGAGCTAATTTTGTCTCTCCATGTTTCTTCTACCAAAATACATCACCTTGTATTTCTCTGCATTCAAATTCATCTGCCAAGCATCTGCCATTTGGCTAATTTGTCAATGTCTCTCTTAAGTTGGTCAGGTCATCTTCTCAATTCACTATTCTCCCTAGCTTCATATCATCTGCAAATTTAGACATTCTGTCCTCAACACCCATCTCTAAATCATTTATATAAACCAAGAAAAGCAAGGATTCCAACACCAAGCAAAGGGTCCCAATACTTATTTATAATGTTGAGGCTGCAATATTCCATCTCCAGGTTGGCAGCCTCGTAGGTTGTCAAGGCTGGAGAGATAGCAGGTAGACACTCCTGAAAGATTTACTGACACATTCTCATTGCTGGGGAGCCTTTCCAGAACTGAGCTGGAAATCAGATCAGTGGCCAGTTAACTGACATAGTTTAGGGATAGTAGATGCTGGAGAATCTGAGATAACACGGTGTAGAGCTGGATGAACACAGCAGGCCAAGCAGCATCAGAGGAGCAGGAAGGCTGATGATTCCGGACCACCCAGAATTGGTTAGGTCCCAGGAAATGACAATGACAAACACAGCTCTGTTGACATTGCACAGTCCGTCTTACAAAAATATGGGGACTAGTGCCAAAATTGGGAGAGCAGTCTCACAGATGAGCAACAGCTTGACTTAGTCTTATTCATTATCAAGACAATACCATCACTGTCCTGGCTATGTCCTGTCACACCAGCAGGACAAAACCATCAGAGGTGATGGCACAGTGATACACAGTTGGGAGGGCATTGCCCTGGGAACTGTCAAAATTGACTGCACACCCAATAATGTCTCATAGGATCAGGTCAAACTTGGGCAAGGAAACGTTCTGCTGAGGCGGGTAGCCACTTTAACTTCCCCTCATTTTATGATTTGAGGCTCCTTAGCTTTGAAAACCCACAGCTACCACCATCTTAAAGGACAAGGGCATCAGACACATGTGAACACCACGACCTGCAAGTTCTCCTCCGAACCACTGAACAATCTGACATGGAAATATACCGCCATCACTGCAGTGTCACTGGGCCAGAATTCTTGAATATCACTCCACAGCACTGTGGGACTACTGACAACAAATGGATTGCAACAGACATCGCATGTTAGGTCAATTTTTCTTGTCCATCCCTAATTGCCTATGAGAATATGATGGTGAGCTACATCCTAGAACTGCTGCAGTCCATTTGGTGTAGGCATGTCCACAGTGCAGCTATGAAGATACTTACAGAAGTCTGACTCAGGGACAGTGAAAAAATAACAATATAGTTCCAAGTCAGGACCAATGTTCCCTCTAACTTTTCCACCTCTTGCACGGACCTCCGAGGTCATGCATAGCAGCAGCTTCCAGAAACGGAAGTAATGCAGCAACATGATGATGGGCATGCACTTGGTTCCCAGTGGCTGTGTTTATCAGGGTGTGGGCTGCAGACAGTGCAATCAATCACTGGAAGATATGTCAATGATTGAGTCTGAATTGCAAATCACATTCTTCTAAAAATGAAATGCTGCCGATTTTACGATGTTGACTCAAAACGTCTGCTGGAACCCCACCAGAATGAATATCACCCATTGCCTATAACCAGAATTATTTTAACTGGTGGGAATCAAAAATAGCAAACACAAAATATCTGCAAGATCAACCCTTCAGGTACTTTACAGTGTAACTGTATTCTTGCCCCTGATTTAGCAGTGTAGGTGATTATTATATAGCTGTGCAGATTTGGTGTCAATCTATTTGGAATGTTTCAATTGCTCTATTTTGATCATACCACGATTTTATGATTGGCATTGGCAGCAGTATGTGCCATCTGAAAAAGGCAATACATCGACTTACTGAGGGTTCTCCAACAGCACCTTCCAAACGCCTGACCTCTACCACTAAGAAGGACAAGAAGAGTAATGCACGGTGACATCATCTCGTGCAAGTTCCCCTGCAGCCCACACCCTGATAAACACAGCCACTGGGAACCAAGTGCACGCCCATCATCATGTTGCTGCATCACTTCCGTTTCTGGAAGCTGCTGCTATGCATGACCTCGGAGGTCCGTGCAAGAGGTGGAAAAGTTAGAGGGAACATTGGTCCTGACTTGGAACTATATTGTTATTTTTTCACTGTCCCTGAGTCAGACTTCTGTAAGTATCTTCATAGCTGCACTGTGGACATGCCTACACCAAATGGACTGCAGCAGTTCTAGGATGTAGCTCACCATCATATTCTCATAGGCAATTAGGGATGGACAAGAAAAATTGACCTAACATGCGATGTCTGTTGCAATCCATTTGTTGTCAGTAGTCCCACAGTGCTGTGGAGTGATATTCAAGGATTCTGGCCCAGTGACACTGCAGTGATGGCGGTATATTTCCATGTCAGATTGTTCAGTGGTTCGGAGGAGAACTTGCAGGTCGTGGTGTTCACATGTGTCTGATGCCCTTGTCCTTTAAGATGGTGGTAGCTGTGGGTTTTCAAAGCTAAGGAGCCTCAAATCATAAAATGAGGGGAAGTTAAAGTGGCTACCCCCCCTCAGCAGAACGTTTCCTTGCCCAAGTTTGACCTGATCCTATGAGACATTATTGGGTGTGCAGTCAATTTTGACAGTTCCCAGGGCAATGCCCTCCCAACTGTGTATCACTGTGCCATCACCTCTGATGGTTTTGTCCTGCTGGTGTGATAGGACATAGCCAGGACAGTGATGGTATTGTCTTGATAATGAATAAGACTAAGTCAAGCTGTTGCTCATCTGTGAGACTGCTCTCCCAATTTTGGCACTAGTCCCCGTATTTTTGTAAGAAGGACTGTGCAATGTCAACAGAGCTGTGTTTGTCATTGTCATTTCCTGGGACCTAACCAATTCTGGGTCGTCTATCTGGTTTCATTCCTTTTCTCAATTCTAGTGGTTGTTACAACTGAATGGTTTGCTAGGCCATTTCAAAGGGCAGTTCAGAGTCAATCACATTGCTGTGCATCTGGAGTCACATGTTGGCCAGACCAGGTTCAGATGCAGTGTCCTTTCCTAAAGGACATCAGTGAATCAGATGGGTTTTTTAACAATTGACAATGGCTTATGGTCATCATTAGCTATTTTATCTCAGATTTTTATTGTATTCAAAGTCCACCATCTGCCATGGTGGGAACTGTACCCAGACACCCAGGACATTATGCCTGGGTCACTGGATTCGGAAGCCATTGCTTCCCTAGTGATTATTTACAATGTTGTGAATCTAGCAATAAATAACATGAATTACTTGTGGGATTCATTTGGATATTGTTTTTTGATTAAAACTCTTTGCAAGTGGTATTTATTCTCTGTTTACATTATGTGACTAATGATTCGACTTACAACTCCACCTATAACATTGCTTCTATTATTCCTCCCCGCCTAGGCCTTCTGTAAGAGATTGTAGCAAATGCTTTTGGGAGCTCAAAATATATAACTTTCACTTGCTTGTTGTGTTGCAATTGAAAAAAAAGGGAGGAGATGCCCATTTTAAAACAAAACCCTAGTTCCGCCAAAATCAAATGATTTGAGGCAGGAATGGAAATATCTGATCTGATTTTAGCAGATTTTGCACTCGCATGCTGTAACAGCTGTCTCAGAGGAAGTATCACACCATCACTCACCTGCATTCAAGCCTAAATCTTAGTTTAAAAGGTTAGTCAAATATGCCAGCACATCGCATCATTGGACCCACTGTGCTCAATGTGATAATCTGTCATCTTGAAAGCTGAGCACGGTGTATCCAGAAGGTTATACAACCAGGATGCTTGGCAAAGAAAACTATAGAAATATTCCTTGCGTGACCTTGGAAATCAAGGCAAAGTCATTAGTACTGTGGAAATTAGTGCAATTTATCATTTTGCTCATTGACAGCAACCATATGGTGGATGGCATGGGTTTGGCAAAATTCAAGCTTTTCCCATATGTTTCCAGCAAAAACTGAAATTAATTCCCAGCTTCCAGAACATCTGACTTATCGTAATAATGCCCCTCTTATGGGTCATATAAACTTAACTTGAAATAACTCCACAGTCTCTCAATCATAGTCAAAGAGATAAAATGGCTTCAGTACAACAGTCCAGAGCAGTTTAAGTATGATGTGCCAATGTTCAAAGCCTGCTCCATCTAATTTACTGGAATACTCTCTGATACTGCCTCAGTTGGCTAATTAGTCTTCTCAACAGTGAGTTTGGGCAGTGCCAATAGAATTTCCTGATGAAATAGATCATAGGAATAAACTGGAATTAAGTGCCAATGCCATTTAATGAGATTACAACTGGCTGGCCATGGAAAACAGAAAAATATCCTCAGTGTATACGATTAAGTCAAGGCACAACCTTAAGAGATGGTACAGTGAAGGAACTTCATTCATGTTTAACCATGCTTACTTGGCACTGGAATTCTTGATGCTGAGAGACAGCCACAACTTTCCTTGGATTTTCTCCATCTCCATAACTTTGGTGAGCCAGCCGTCAGGATAGGCCCAAGGAAATTGCCAACAGTGGTGAAGTCCACTCAAAAGAAGTACCAGCTGGATATGAAAACTTTCTACAGAAGCCTTTAAAACATTAAATTGAATTTGGTGTGCTGTTTACCTACCATAATAGTGAGTGTGTGCAGATGCATCGATTCATAATCCAAGTCATTGGTAATCATTAGCACTCCGCTGGTAGGGTCCAGATGAAACAGTTGTAGACTGTTAACGTCAACACTGCTTTGGACGGTGTATATCAGTTTGCTTTTCCCATCTGTGTCTCGGGCACTGATCTGCAGGATCTCTGTTGAGCGAGGAGTGTCTTCAGGAATCCATATCTCATACTTATTCTCTAAAAACTGCGGCCGGTGTTCATTCATGTCAATCACTCTGATGTACGCCTAATAAATGAAAGTAAAACTGATGAGAAAAAGCAGCATCAAAACTTAAGAAGTGTATACGATAACAAAGAAGTAGCGGGCAGCATTGTCCTGTAGAATTGAAATAATTCCAAGAAATAAATTCAAAAAGAGAATGGGGAATCATTCAGGAAGCTATTCTCTCCTTCCTTTCCCTTCACTCTACCCACCTAGTCTGAGATTTACTGCCATTAGTGATAGGAGATGCAAAGGCAGACACACTCACATCAAGACAGATTACAGGACAACCATCATAATTTAGAAGTGCTTAAAGGAAATAGTGTGAACAGGTGGGCCATATGGACAGAAGGCTTTCTACTGGGCAACACTATCATTTAACTGTTGCTATGATACGCTGGGGCCTGCTTAGTGCAGTTGACTAATATGTCGCTCACACTGTGAACAGCCTGGGTTTGGTTCACATTCTGTCTAAGGTAGTATTGGGCACGCTGTTGCTAACAGTGGAAAACAATACCACTGGGAAAAAGACCAGCCAAGGAAATAGCCCAGGATGAAGCATCAGTAGATAATCAGCCTGTGTTTGGCAGCATTCATGTGCTGCCATTTATCTGCAGGTAATCTGGGTGCTCAGATACCTGCCTTACAAGGTTGCAGTGGCAGTAATAGGAGGCATTTAAAATTCAACGGAATGTCTAAGCCAGTGTATTTCATTATATGTATAAAGGAGTTAATTTTATGCATCACCTATTCAGATAAGTTGGTCTACCTCCTTTTACACACTGATGGGACATGTCAATCTGGTGGATTCCCAGTGCATATTCAAGTAGGTGAGATTCCACCTGCCCCTTTGTTCTGTTCCTGTTGTCACCTCTGGGAAAATAAATCAGGAATTGAGACAGTGATGACAACATGGAACTCACTTCCACTGGGAATGTTTGTGGCAAATACTACATTTGTATTTAACAGGAAGCTAGATAAACATACTAGAGAGATAGAATTAATACGTTTTGCTGATAGAGTTATATGAGTAAGGATGGAAGAGTTTTAAAGGGAAGATAAAAATCAGCTTGGACTGTATGGATCGAATGGCTTATCTCAGTGCTACAAATTCTGTGAAGTGCTATGTAGAACTGTTGTGTATTTTTACATCCTGTTCTGAAACAGGGATTCATGCTGATATACAGTTGCCATAACTGAAAAGGAATATTATACCCTTTTGCACGCCAAAATAGAACCACCTGTCATGGTGTACATTAGTTTGTCCTGATCTGGGACAGACAGTCCTGCAGACCCATCCCTGGGTCTGCTTTATGTTTTTTTTCTTAGTCATGCATATATTTTCCCACAGCACCTGTGTTGTGTGTGTTTAAGTGCAGTGACTCAGTAAAGACACCATTATGCAAACAATTTTTTATTCGATATGTCCACCACCAGGAAAACACCCATGTGTCCACTGAACCAGTAACAAGCTTGATCAGGGCAATGCCCACAATGAAAAAGGTGAAGGGGGAAGGGTAGGCATTAAATCAAAATAGAACTGGAGGGGGAAATAAAGCACTCCGACACCACCACCGCCCCACCCCCTCCTATCCCTAAACACACCAAGAGCATTGGTGGACTCCCGGGCTCTGACATAACCATGGAAGAGGGGCAGGCAGTCCACAGAAATCAGCCCCTCCACAAGCTGCAGCCTGGGCCTGTTTATTGTCAGCCTGGCCAGGCCGAGGAGCAGACGCATGAGGAGATCCTCCGCATTGCATGGGGTCTGCTTTATGAAGGGCTGATGCGATGAGTTCTATCCCAGCAGGCCATTGCCTGTTGCCAAGGGAACTTACATTCAACGAGCTCCACAAAGCTACTAATTAAAGGTTTCCCATGCACCTTGTAGGGCTTATCACCACAATCCATCAAGTGCTAAAAGCAACATATTGCTGAAGTTTTATTATCCCTGTTATAACATGGACAGTGAGAATCAGTGGGCAGGAAGATGGCCACCATTGTCTAACCTTCCCTCTGCTGTTTGTGGACAAATGTGTAGTTTCCAGCACAGACTACTACATTGTAAATGTTTGGAGGAATCTCAATCTGAATCCCCCGCAAACAATCAGGGAATGGGTATAACCCCCAAACCCTCACTGTCACCACTTCTCAGACAGAAAGAGCACAGATCAAGGATTATAATAGAATCCCCCGAGAGTCTGAAAAGCCCAGGATTACACAGTACATCTACTCACTGGGGGTCGTCCATTACCCAGTTTTTAACATACATGACTTTTTTTGATGAGATCCATTAAGACCATGAAGAATAAGATCCTCAGTGAATCGATGGAATACTGTACTGCCTAATGAGGAACTGAGTCATCCAGATTTGCCAAAGCCAAAACCACACTCAAGTCAGAATAGAATATATCAGTAGCTATCACTGGCTAATTAGAGCATTACAACCTATATTTTTACATTAAATAAGACATAAGACATAGGAGCAGAAATTAGGCCATTCCACCCATCGAGTCTACTCTACCATTCAATCATGGTTAATAAGTTTCTTAACCCCATTCTCCCGCTTTCTCCCCGTAACCCTTGATCCCCTTGATAATCAAAAACCTATCTATCTCAGTCTTAAATATATTCAATGACCTGGCCTCCACAGCCTTCCGTGGCAGTGAATTCCATAGATTCACCACTCTCTGGCTAAATAAATTTCCCCTTATCTCCATTCTAAAACATCTTCCCTTTACTCTAAGGCTGTGCACTTGGGCCCTAGTCTCTCCTAAAAATGGCAACATCGCCCCAACATCCACTCTGTCTAGGCCATTCACTATTCTGTAAGTTTCACTTAGATCCCCCCCCTCATCCTTCTAAACTCCATTGAGTATAGACCCAAAGTCCTCAAACGTTCCTCATATGTTAAGCTTTTCATTCCTGGGACCATTCTTGTAAACCTCCTCTGAACTTACATCTTTCCTGAGATATGGGGCCCAAAACTGTGCACAATACTCCAAATGTAGCCTGACCAGAGCTCTACAGAGCCTCAGAAATACATCCCTGCTTTTAATCACGTCCTCTCAAAATAAATGGCAAAAATTACACTTGCCTTCCTAACTACTGACTCAACCTGCAAGTTGACCTTGACAGAATCCTGGACTAGAACTCCCAAATCTCTTGGCACTTCAGACTTCTGAATTTTTTCTCCATCTAGAAAATAGTCCATGCTTTTATTCTTCTTACCAAAGTGCATGACCTCATACTTTTCCATGTTGTACTCCATCTGCCACTTCTTTGCCCAGTCTCCTAACCTTTCCAAATCCTTCTGCAGCCTCCCCACCTCCTCAATACTACCTGTTCCTTCACCTATCTTTGTACCATCTGCAAACTTAGCCAGAATGCCCACAGTTCCTTCATCTAGATCATTAATATATAAAGTAAAAAGTTAATATATAAAGTAAAAAGTCTCAGACTTTTGTTGGAACACCGCTAGTCACAGCTGCCATCCTGAGAATGACACTTTTAACCCCACTCTCTGCTTTCTGCCAGACAGCCAATCTTCTATCCATGCTAGCACCTTGCCTCTAACACCATGGGCCCTTATCTAACTCAGCAGCATCCTGTGTGGTACCTTTTCAAAATTCTGGAAGTCCATGTAGATAACATCTGTTGGCTCTCCTTGGTCTAACCTGCTCGTTACTCCCTCAAAGAATTCTAACAGATTTGTCATGCATGATGTTCCCTTGATGAAGGCATGCTGACTTTGCCCTATTTTACCATGTGCTTCCAAATATTCAGAAATCTCACCCTTCACAATGGACTCTAAAATCTTACCCATGACCGAGGTTAGGCTAATCAGCCTGTAATTTTCAGTCTTTTGCCTTACTCCCTTTTTAAACTGGGGCGTCACGTTAGCGATTTTCCAATCCCCTGGAAACCTCCCTGACTGTAGCAATTCCTGAAAGATCACCACTAATGCATCCACTATCTCTTCGGCTATCTCCTTAAGAACTCTGGGGTGTAGTCCATCTGGTGTTAGTGATTCATCCACCTTCAGGCCAATCAGTTTTTCTAGCACCTTCTCCTTGGTGATGGCCACTATATTCAGCTCTATCCCCTGATTCTCTCAAATTCTTGGGATATTACTCGTGTCTTCCACTGTGATGACTGACGCAAAGTAATTATTCAGTTCCTCCGCCATTTCCCTGTTCCCCATTACTATCTCTCCACCGTCATTTTTCAGCAGTTCAATGTCCACTTTTGCCTCTCTTTTTCCCATTCAAATGTCTAAAGAAACTCTTACAGTCCTCCATTATATTTCTGGCGCGCTTACCCTCATACTTAATCTTCTCCCTCCTTTTTTTTATTGCCCTCTATTGGTCTTTGTGAGCTTCCCAATCCTCTGGTTTCCCACTGCCCTCTGCCACATTATGTGCTTTCTCTTTCGCTTTTATGTTATCCCTGATTTGCCTAGTCAGCCATGGTTGCCTCATCGTCCCTGTGCAGCACTGTAAAGCGAGAGAGGGGCAACATTTGGGTAATTTTCTAATGTGACCTTCACAAAACAGTAACACTCTACACTGGCACACATGAGAATGTTCAGTTCCACTAGCACACTCCAGTAGAGCTAAAATTGACTTTTAATCACTGTCCTTTGTTTTCAAAGGGAAAAGCACAAAAAATGTCCACAGTTTGGAACATAATCTATAGGGGGAGGCTTGCTGTTGAGCATGGTTTCACCTACCCCTCATTAACTTCGTAATCACAAGAGATCACAGTGCAGTCTGTTCTAATTTGCCTCTTCCCCCATTTTGAGGGCTATTGTTTGAAGCTTCCTTTGCATCTATAGGTATGACATCTTGTGAGTCTGTCTCTCCAGTCACTTAATTTACATCCTTAGGTATTAATGGCTACATCAGCCCTCTTTTAAACACGTACTTTGGAATTACAAGTTAAACATTTCCAAAGTACTGTGCATTCTGAGCCACAGTCATGATGATGGTTAGTAAATTAATTTTATCTGTTTACCTACATAATAAAGAGTAATGTATAATGCTGACTTACTCTTAAACACAAGATATTACACTTTAAGATGTAACACTATGAGTAACAACACTGACCACTTATTGCTGGTTTTCTGATCTTGTGCATCTTGTCCCCTCCTCAAATGCAATGATCATTCATCAGCAGTTTCCAATCTACAGAAACCTCCCTCAGCAGTCAGCTGTTAATTCACTTTTGTTAAACTGCATCTCCACTGTCAGTGACTGAGTAGAGACAGGTCAAGTTAAGTATAACACCAACTGAGTGGAAGAGTATTGTAATTGCATTCTAGATTCCAATAAATCAGGACTGCGATGATCTTCAACAGAAAGTCATGGAATACCTCCAGCAGGCTCCAGCAAGAGTTACTGGTACACAAACAGGTACAATAGGACAGTTTCAAAATAAACAGTGCACAATGCACATATTGATATCTATTCAACGCTTATACCTGTGTTGTGGCAGCATTTGTTCCATTTGTCATTTGTACTGTTAAGTTGTAATTTGATGTTTGACTGGCATTTAATGGCTTGGCAATGGTGATGGTACCACTGTTCTTCTCTATTTCAAACTCCTCATTGTCATTCCCACCTGATAAGAGAATAAGAAGACATGAATATGTGAGCCTCAAAAATATTTGTTCCAGATTCGATGTCAATCAAGGAAACCTCTCTCAAAAATATTTTTATACTTAATATGAAATATCAAGTCAGCCTTTTCAGAACACAAGTATAGAGCAAATAACGATCAAGTTGCTGACAAGGCACGTGCTTTCCAAACTTACACTTACAAATGAGTTTTAGTTTAAATGCAGTATGCAATTGAAATGACAGTAACTCATCCTTTCTATAGTACTGCCCACAAATTAGCCACTTCTTTGATCTTAGCAGTGTCACAGAAATGGCTGGTATATACACTCCCTACAAAAACACAGCCAGTAACATGGAGTTAAACACATTTGTGAAAGTGTTATTTTAATTTGGGACATACAGGATTGTCAAAAACTATAATACTTTTTCAGAAAGCAGCAGGGAAAACACAATTTTCCCAGTTACATGATTAGCTAATGACATAATAAAATGACATATAAATGGAAACTCTGAGCAACAGTGGATTTATTACATTAAAGGCCAAGTGAAGGAACGTAGTGTGATGAGCAGATGGATTACTCAGTAGGAATAGAGGTCCCGCCAGATCCCCAGATGGTAACAACATGAACTGAATGACTTTGCGAGGAAGTAATGAAATACTCTAGGTCCACAGCAAATGCTCTTCTATCTACTGCACATGGATTGTCATTTCTGTGAACTGAACAGATACATCACTGCTCACTTTACATCTTGCACACAATTTGTGCCTCTGTCTCCTGATTGTGTGAAGCATCTTCACCCACACAGAGGCACAGCCATTCAATACTGTGCAGACAGAGAGTCTGGTGCCTCTGCTGGCTGATTTGGTAAGTGTGTTGCTAAGTTGGAACAGGATCATACAAACCAGGAAGGCTTTCGGTGCACTCTGCAGTTCATGCAGAGATGCTTCAACTGGCCTCAGCATGCTGGATTAGGAAACAACAAAAGTCAGCCTGGGCTCCTGCTCTTCATTGCTATTCTGTAACCTCTGCTGGAAGGCTCGCATTAGTGATTATTCACTGCAGACAAGATCAGGCTTGGCTTTGATACTCTTTTTCTCTTACAATGTTTACACTCTTAGCCAATGCCTGCTTCTGTAAGTTCCCATATGGAGCTTCACACCTCCGCTAATCAGTGAATTTGAATCATAGGCACAGAAGGCGGATATCCGGCCCCTCCTGTTCTTTCCCCATAGCTTTGCATATTACACTTTAGCGAGTGAATATCCAAATGCCTTTTGAAAGCTATGAGTAAATCTGCTTTTACCACTCTTTCAGGCAGGACCATTCCGATTGATATCATTTGTTGCTTTAACAACCTCTGCAGGTGTAGGGGGATTTTTTTGTCAATTATCTTCAATTGCCTGACGAAATGACAGGCAAAAAGTGGAGAGATAATTGAGGGAGTCATTACAACGGTCATAGTTATTTGGACTCACTGGCAGCAGAAAGAGCTGAAATTTGGAACTGACTCAGTACAAGTACAAGGGATTGAACCTGTATCATTGGTGCCATTCTGTATCACACTCTAGCCACCCGATCAACTGAGCTAACTGATTCCCACCCCATAATATGCACAAGATTATGTAACTTGTGTAGCCCGCTGTGCCCTCATACCTTCATCATATAAACAGGGCTGATGTTTAACAATATTAGCAAGAAGTTTGAAATTAATTGCTGTCAAAACTGCATGGAGGAGAGCATCATGATTATCCGAACTCAGGAGGACTCCTCACTGGCTGTTTCCAGAATTTGATTTTATTAATTTGGGGATGCGGGCTTTGCTGACTGGGTCAGCATTTATTGTTTAAATCCATAGCCACACTTTAGAGGATGTAGTGAGCTGCCTTCTTGAACCATCGCAGTTCATTTGGTGTAGGTACATCTACAATGCTATAAGGGAGGGAGTTCAGGATTTTGACCCAGTGACAGTTGAGGAATGATGACATATTTTAAACCAGGATGAATTACTTGAATGGGAATTTGCAGCTGGTGGTGTTCCCAATTGTCTACTACAATTGTCCTTCTAGATGTTATTGGTCATAGATTTGGAAAGTCTCTTGAGTCTTGGTGAATTTCTAGATCTCCAGATGGTACACACTGCTGTTACTGAGCATTGGTCGCGTAGACAGTCTTCAAAGGATATTTTAATTCTCAAGTCTTCTGTTTTAACATGAGAACATTGCATCCTTTTCTCTCGCTTCCCATTGAAGGGATTTCATTACTCCACCAAAACTTCAATAAGGTAACAGATCAGCTTTCCTTGTGTCTGTGCGAATGCTCCAATCTGGTCAAGTAATCAGCTGCAATTGTGCCTCGAAATGCAATTTCTGTTGGCTTTATATTAAACCTCCTTCACATGTATATTAATGACCTAACTCAGAAACTGAGGAATAAGGGTAGGCTGTTAAGCCTCTCAAGACTTTTCTGCCATTTATTCAGATCCTGATCTGTATCTTAAACTCCATCTTCCCACCTTAGTTTGCTATCTCTTAATACATGTGCTTAACCAAAATATGTTGCCTATGAATTTTCAACTAACCCTGACATAACAGATTTTGTGGGAAGAACGTGTCATATTTTCATTTTCTCTGTAGAAGCATCAACCATGGCCAATATATTTTTACTAAGATCTGGTGCCCGTGACCGAATGCAGTACTTGCACTCGTCTAATCAGTGCTCATAATCTGGCATCACCTGGACTACATATTCACAATTAGCACGCTATGAGAAAACATGTTCTCAGAAAAAAAGAATCAAATCTCAGGACAACTGTAGCTAAACTATATCTAATTCAGAAAAGAAACAAACTTGACTGAAGAACTTCACAACAACCACAACCAAACAATCCGAATGGTTGCTTAAACATAACAAGAAAGTTTCAATCCATTGTAAAGTGTAAGATGTTTATCTGCAGGTGTTACGTCTGTGAAAGAAGTTTGCTCATGTTCCTACTTTCAACAACGTACCACATGGTAGGCTTTTAACAAACGGTTAGGGCATGAGGAATCAGGAAAAATAGCTAAATGGCTAGCAAATTCGTTTTATATAGAAGTCAGAGAGTAAACTTTAATCATAGTCATTCTGACTGGAGGAATGTGGCATTCTACAAAGATTAGTGCTGGGACTTTTGTAATCCATAATTTATACAAGATCTGGATTTAGCAATGTGTAATTCAGTGTGAATATTTACTCGTAGCAGTAAAACAGGACAGCATAGTTAAAGATGAGGGAAATGCAACATAATACATGACAGTAGAAAGGTTATATTCTGTATAATTTTGTGTTACTTGGAAAGATGCAAATAACACTTATACAGGTTATTTCCTTGAAAGAAACTAATGGTCTTTATCAACAATAGATATAAGTACTGTTACATTTACACAAGCTTCTGAAGGACAGTGCTGTACAACGTTTAACACCATTCGTGCTATCTGGTTATGATCCTACTGATCCTGGCAACCTCGTACAAACCAATTTGCATGTGTGACCTTCAACAATGATGTCTGCAGATTAGTTAGTTTATGGGAACATCAAAGCCAAACAAAATGTTGTCCTCCGCTAATGTTAACCAATACATTTCTAGCAGGAACTCATGGCTTATTCTTCCACTCTTACATTCAGGACACTGAGGCTAATTTCAGCAGCCGTATCATCAACTTGGATGACATCTTCTGGGATCCTTCTTACAGTCCATCATTATTTTTAAATTGTCTGCAATGTCACTCCTTGGAATCATTCCAAAGTTGCACTGAATCTAGGGATAATTGAGGGGTATAGGTAGAAACTTCCCGCTCAGGTTAAGGTATGCTATAGCTCTGTGAGTATTTGGTCTTAAAAGGTCTCTACAAATCCAAGAACTGTCCACCTCGAGTCAGACAGGAAATGGTAGAACTTCTTACTGGACCCATCATAGTCCTAATCACGTGCCTACTTGAAGAGTGCTGCAGAAAATGCAAATTCTTTCTATTTGAAGTACCTCTATGTTATATAATTTAATCACAGCTTCTAGGATGAAATTATATAATTAGTACATTTACTGTCAAATTACAGGTACATTTAACCTCACATCCAAGACAGCTAAGGCACATTCACACACTGATCTGACTGAGCCTTAAACAAAGTCCTGTGAAGGGAGATAGTCCTCTTCCTTGTAGCTGGCAAACTATTGTTACTTAAACAGACTGGTTATCCTGTTGCAGGATTTTATAGAACAATGAGCAGCTTTAACTAGAAACAGTTTCAATACAAAATGTATGAGGCAAAAAGAATCCTAAATCATAAAAAATGCTTATTCGTTGGAGAGTACATCATTGTCTTACCGATAATATCAAACCACAATTGGCTCTTAGTGAGTTCTGTACTGGTCACCCCAACCATATGATTCACTGGGTCCGTCTCCATGACAGCAAAGTTAAAGTGAGGCTCGTCAAAAGCCAGAGGTTCCGTGGATGGTGGAGGCTTTTGAATCCATTCAATATGTAGACGGACAGTTGCTGATTTCTGTGGACTCCCATTGTCTGAAGCGCAAATCTGAAAGGACAGATTACAGAGTTTACTTGCTTGGATCTCAAAATTAATTCTAGTCCTATGGTGTCATACAATGAATTTCAACAATGGAATGCATTGCACAGACTCACTGTGATCGCTGGGTCTAGCTGTCCTTGTCTTATTCCTGCTATGTATCTACTTTACAGTCACAGTACAACATTATACAGCACCTTTTTCTTGAACACCATGGTAACTTGCAGCCACATGGACCAGTGCACTCTCATCAGGCACTGGAATAATGTTTTGTCATTAGGTATCCTTACAATACAAGAAAACGTTATGTGAAAATTTCTCAAAGCTGTGGTTCCTTCAACTGGAATCCTGTAAACATGATCTTATGCCTTTTATAGTGAGAATTTAAAATGGGATATGGGGCACATCCGACAGGAGACAACAGAATTCTCCACTGTCACAAACAAGTAAATTATAATGCTATATTTTTATAAAGGAGGCTAGTTTTGCTTTAAATAATAGACATAGCACATAAAAGTGGCTGCCAGGCCATTTGGTTCAGTCACAACTTACTACCAGCCAAAGACACACATGCCAAAATGACATCAACTACAAAGGGAACCATTTAAGATTCGGTTAATCTCTCTGACACTACAATGGGTCCTTGAAAGTGTGAAAATTCAAAACTTCTGGGACAAGCAAGTGAATGGGAGAATTCTTCACAGGGAGTTCCAACATAACTGAATTTACTCTGTGGGGCAATCATTCATCGAACATAGCAGCCAACTTAAGTTTGATCTATACAAAACTCTGCGAGACAGCATTTTCAAACAGGATTCATTAAGAGTAACTACGAAGTCCGCATGACAGAATGATATCACTTTCTAAAGAGAAACCTTTTCAGAAATCAACCACAGTTCTTTCAAAAGTATCCAGGCAGGTGTAAGGGCACTCCTTTGGCTGTTTTCCACCCACCGGGACTTCAATCAAAGCTAAGATTCTTGGAAGATTACTACCGATCCACCCAGTTTCTCTGCAGTTACATCCTTTAAAATACTAAGATGCAATCAACAGGGTCCAGGAGAATTATCAACATTTAGCTCTAATTGTTTCCCACATAATCTTTCTCCAGTGATAGTTATTGCATTTATTTCCAAACCTTTTTCCCTTGATTATTTATTACCTTTGGAAGTACCTTCTGCCTTGAAGACCGATGCAAGGTATTTATTCAACTTTTAAGCCATTTCCTGGCTCTCCATTATTATTTCCCCCCGTTTCATTCTCTAAGGGGCCTATGCTCTCTAAGGGCATAAGGGGTTGTCTTTTGTTGGCTTTTAAAACTTTCCCATCCTTTGGTTTACCACATATTTTTGGCAGATCCTATATTTTTTCTTTCAATTTGACAGTGGCCTTAACTTCCTTGGTTAACTACCATTGGTTTATTGTCTTCATCACTGGGCCATATCTCTGTTATGAGCCACGACCTATCTTCTTAAATGCCGCTCAATGTTTCATAAATGTTTCTTCTGCTAAGCCCCTTTCCCAGCTCACTCCAGCCAACTCTGCCCTCAATTGCAAGTAATTATCCTTATTAATGTTTTGCACAGTCTTTTCCTGACCCAAGGTTCTCACTTTCAAACTGAATGATTCTTCCATGTTATGATCACTGTTTCCGAGAGGATCTTTTACTCTGAGATCATTTATTGACCCTGTCTCATGCCAGAAGCCAGTGTTCAGCCAATTTATTTCATTCCATGCGATGTCAAGAAATGACTGAAACCACAGGATACTGTGAATTTCAGGCTGCAGACCCTGATAGCATTCCAACAATGGTGTTGAAGACTTCAGAAATTTCAAATTGCCATGTGCAGTGTAACAGCATAGGTGTCTATCCAAGAATGTTGAAAATGTTCCAGGAATGTTCTGTACACAAAATAGCAGGAAAAATCCACGCTGACCAATTATCACCACATCAGCCTACTCTCGATCATCCATTAAATGACAGACTTCATCCACAGTACCATCACGTAGCACTTGCTTAGCAAAAACCTGTTCATCAATACTCAGTTTGGGTTCCACTATGGCCACACTTCTGCTGACATCATTACAGCTTTGATTCAAACATAGACAAAAGAGCTGAACTCAGAGGTGGGGGACAGTGTGAGAGTGACTGCCCTTGAAATCAATGGTTATACTTCTCTAAGTATGGTATCATGGATACTTGGCAAAACTAGAGTCAATGGTAATCAGGGAAACCTCTCCACTGACTACAGTCATAGCTAACACAAACAAAGTTGTTGGACATCAGTCATCTCAAGTCCAGGATGTCTCTGCAGGAGTTCTCCAGGATGTTGTCCTAGGCCCAGCCATTTTCAGCTGCTTCATCAATGACCTTCCCCCCATCATAAGATCAGAAGTGGAGATGTTCGCTGATTTTGAAGCAGACCATGTGCAAATACCGCAACTCCTGTGCAATATCCAGTTTAGGCTTATAAGTAACAAGTGACATTCAGACCATACAAGTACCAGACAATGTGTATCTCCAACAAGAGGGAATCTAAACAATGCGTCTTGACATTCAATAGAATTACCACCGCTGAGTTTCCCACTATCAACATTTTGGAGGTTGCCATTGACCAAGGAATGAACTGTTCTAGTCAGGTATATACCGTGTCTGGTAGATCAGCTTAAAAGAGGAATCTTGTGGTGTGTAACTCATCTCCTCACTCCAAAAGCTTGTACAATATCTATGAGGCACAAGTCAAGGGTGTGGTGGAATACACCCACTTGGCTGGATGGATGCAGCTCCAACAGCACTCAAGAAGATTGATACCATCCAGGACAAAGCAGCCCGCTTGACTGGCACCATATTCACAAACATTGACTCCTCAATTGATGCTCAGCAGTAACAATGTGAATCATCTACAAGATGCACAACAGAAATTCATTGAGTGTCTACAGCACTTCCCAAACACAGAACTACTACACATCTAGAAAGACAAGGGTAAAAGATACTTGGAAACACCACCAAATGCAAATTCCTCTCTAAGGCATTTTCCATCCTTACCGAGAAAAGCATTACCGTTTAGTCATTGTTGCTGGGTCAAATGGGTGGCACAGTGGCTCAGTGGTCAGCACTGCTGCCTCACAGTGCCAGGGTCCCAGGTTTCAATTCCTGCCTTGGGTATCTGCCTGTGTGGAGTTTGCACATTTTCCCTGTATCTGTGATAAACGTCAAGTTTTCCTGCTCCTATGATGCTGCTTGACCTGTTGTGTTCATCCAGCCCCATGCTTGTTTTCCCTGTATCTGTGTAGAGTTTCCGTCAGGTGCTCCAATTTCCTCCCACAGTCCAAACATGTTAGATAAGTTGGCCGTGCTAAAATTGTCTATAACGCCCAGGGACACGTAGGCTAGGGGTATTAGCCATGGTAAATGTGGCATCATGGGGATATGGTAGGGGCAATGGTCTTTGTGAGGTTGGCATGGACTCAAGGGCCGAGTTGCCTCCTTCTGCACTGTAGGGGTTCAACAATGACAAATTCAATGAAACTCCATCCCTAATGTCATTCTAGGTCTGCCTAAATCAAACAGGCTGCAGCAGTTCAGTAAGGCAGTTCATCACTACCTCCTGAAGGGCAAGTAGAAATGGGCAATAAAATGCTTGCCTAGTCAACAATCCCCATATCCCAAAGCAGCAGGTTAACGTCTGTGGGGATGGATTCAACTGCTTGGAAAAGTAAGAAAAAAAAATACGAAAAGAAAGGAGAACTCGGGAGAGGCTATTAAAGTCTCCAGCACACAAAATAGGAAAGAGTGTTTGGAAAGGATTAGGAATCAAACTTCAAGCACACTGGATAAACGAATGACAATGAGAAGAAGGTCCGTTAATACAGACTGAAGGTGTTGTGAGAGATAATAGGAACTGCAGATGCTGGAGAATCCGAGATAACAAGGTGTGGAGCTGGATGAACACAGCAGGCCAAGCAGCATCATAGGAGCAGGAAAGCTTGAAGTTTCGGGCCTAGACCCTTCATCA
>JAHRHZ010000289.1:35967521-36067454 GCA_024137785.1 Ginglymostoma cirratum | reverse complement strand
AGCTTTCCTGCTCCTATGATGCTGCTTGGCCTGCTGTGTTCATCCAGCTCCACACCTTGTTATCACTGAAGGTGTTGTGTCTGAATGCATGCATGATATGAAATAAGGTAAATGAGCTTGTGGCACAGATTGAAATTGGCAGGTATGATGTCATGGGCATCAAGGAAACATGGTTGCAAGGGGATCAGGACTGGGAGCTAAATATCCAAGTGTATACATCCTATCAAAAAGATAGGCAGGTGGACTGAAGGGGTGGGGTTGCCTTATTAGTAAGAAATGGAACTAAATCAATAGCAAGAAACGAAACAGAATCAGATGAAGTAGAATCTGTTTGGGTAGAGTTGAGAAATCTCAAAAGGTAAAAAAAATCCATCATGGGAGTTATGTACAGGCCTCCAAACAGTAGTCAGGAGATGCGACATAAGATACACCAGGAGATAGAAGAGGTGTGGAAGAAAGGCAACATTACAGTGATCATGGGGGATTTCAATATGCAGGTGGACTGGGAAAATCTGATTGGTAGTGGATAGCAAGAAAAGGAATTTGTGGAATGTCTACGAGACGGCTTTTTGGAGCAGCTTGTGGTGGAGCCCACTAGGGAACAAGCAATACCGGATTTAGTGTTGTGCAATGAGGCAGACTTAATAAGGAAGCTTAATGTGAAGGAACCGTTAGGAGGAAGTAACCATAATATGATAGAATTTACCCTGCAATCTGAGAAGGAGAAGGTGGAAATAAAGGCAACAACAGAGGCATGAGGGAGGAGCTGGGCAGAATTGACTGGGAGAGGAGCCTAGCAGAAATGACAGTGGAACAGCAATGGCTGGAGTTTCTGGGAGTAATTCAGGGGGCTCAGCAAAAATTCATCCCTAAGAAAAAGAAGCATACTACAGGAAGGATACAGTAACCATGGCTGAAAAGGGAAATCAGGGACAACATAAAAACAAAAAAGAAAGCATATTATATGGCAAAGGGCAGTGGGAAGCCAGAGGATTGGAAAGCCTACAGAGACTAATAGAGGACAACAAAAAAAAGAAATAAGGAAGAAGAGATTAAATATGAGGGTAAGCTAGCCCGTAATATGAAAGAAGATTGCAAGACTTTCTTTTGATACGTAAAGGGCAAAAGAGAGGCAAAAGTTGACATTGGGCTGCTGGAAAATGATGCTGGAGAAGTATTAATGGGGAACAAAGAAATGGTGGAGGAACAGAACAAGTACTTTGCGTCAGTCTTTACAGTGGAAGACATGAATAATATCCCAAAAATTCAAGGGAGTTGTGGGGCAGAGGAGAGTATGGTGACCATCACCAAGGAGAAAGTGCTAGAAAAACTGGAAGGTGTGAAGTTGGATAAATCACCTGGCTAGAGGGACTACACCCCGGTGTTCTGAAGGAGATAGCTGAAGAGATAATGGAGGCGTTTGTGGTGATCTTTCAGGAATCACTGGAGTCAGGGATGGTCCCAGAGGACTGGAAAATTTCTAATGTGACCCCTCTGTTTAAGAAGGGAGTAAGGCAAAAGATTGGAAATTACAGGCTGATTTGCCTGGCCTTGGTCGTGGGTAAGATTTTAGTGTTCATTGTGAAGGATGAGATTTCTGAATACTTGGAATTGCCTGGTAAAATAGGGCAAAGACAGCATGGTTTCATCAGCGGGGGGAGTCATGCCTGACAAATCTGTTAGAATTCTTTGAGGAAGTAATGAGCAGGTTAGACAAAAGAGAGCCAATGGATGTTCTCTACCTGGACTTCAAGAAGGCCTTTGATAAGGTACCGCACAGGAGGCTGCTGAGTAAGATAAGGGCCTATGGTGTTAGAGGCAAGGTGTAGAAGATTGACTGTCTGGTAGAAAGCAGAGAGTGGTGTTAAAAGGGTCTTTCTCAGAATGGCAGCCGGTGACTAGTGGTGTTCCACATGGGTCAGTGTGAGGACCACAACTTTTTACTTTGTACATTAATGAACTAGATGAAGGAACTGAGAGCATTCTGGCTACGTTTGCAGATGATACAAAGGTAGGTAGAGGGATAGGTAGTATTGAGGAGGCAGGGAGGCTGCCGAAGGATTTAGACAGGTTAGGACAGTGGGCAAAGAAGTGGCAGATGGAGTACAACGTGGGAAAGTGTGAGGTCATGCACTCTAGTAGGAAGAATAGAGGCATGGACTATTTTCTAAATGGGGAGAAATTTCAGAAATCTGAAGTGCAAAGGGACTTGGGGGTCCTAGTCCAGGATTCCCTTCAGGTAAACTTGCAGGTTGAGTTGGTAGTTAGGAAGGCAAATACAATGTTGGCATATATTTTGAGAGGACTTGAATATAAAAGCAGGGATGTACTTCTGAGGCTTTATAAAGCTCTGGTCAGACTGCATTTAAAGTATTGTGAACAATTTGGGGCCCCATACCTCAGGAAGGATGTACTGGCCCTGGAGTGGGTCTAGAGGAGGTTCACGAGAATGGTCCCAGGAATGAAAGGCTTAACGTATGAGGAACGTTTGAGGACCCTGGCTCTATACTCGATGGGAGTTTAGAAGGATGACGGATGCTCTAAATGAAACTAATAGAATACTGAATGGCCTGGTCAGAATGGATGTTGGAAAGATATTTTCATTGGTACGAGAGACTAGAACCCGAGGGCACAACATTAGGGTAAAGGGAAGATCCTTTAGAATGGAGATAAGGAGAAACCTCTTCAGCCACAGGGTGCTGAATCTGTGGAATTCATTGTCACAGAAGGCTGTGGAGGCCAGGCCATTGAGTATATTTAAGACAGAGATAGATAGCTTCTTTAATGTCAATAGGATCAACAGGTTCAGGGAGAAAACGAGAAAATGGAGTTGAGAAACTTATCAGCCTTGATTAGATGGTGAAGCTGACACGATGGGCCGAATGGCCTAATTTCTGCTCCTATGTCTTATAGTTTTATGAACGAATAAAAAATATACACATTTTCAGTTCATGGACCACTCCGAAGAAACCCTTGGTTTGATTGTGATGCCACCTTGTCAATTAAAGTGGGGTTGTCTCAAATCTGTACAAGGAATTTAAACCAACTTCACTTTCAGTGAGTAATTTTTTTAAACCTGCCGGCTGCTATCAAATATCCAAATCAAACAGATTCTTTCATTGCTTTGATTTTGCTGCTGATCTCTGTGTCTAATAAAGTCGACCCTGAAGGTATACAAGAAGTAGCTAGACTCTACAAGCTATTATATAGCAATGAAGCATTCACTATTAACTATTGGGAAAAATGAGAATGTTCACTCTTCATCTCGTACCTGATGTCATTTTCAGATTAAATATGTCAAATAAACCTTCTCTAACAAGTAGTTGCAAAGTAAATGCTTATATTTCAATGACACCAGGCAGGAAGCCCATTACATCAGCTTGCAAATAAAGCATAGATTCTCAAATTGTTACATGCAGTGAAAGAGATGTGGTAGGAAATTAAACTACATAGAATACAACTACGTTATAATGGATTGGCATACTTCTGAACAAAATAACTGAAACTGGCCCACCAGAACACAAAGTGGCCCACACTGCCCTAAAATAATCATACTGAATCAAACCATTCAGACATGTCGTGTCACACCTTTGGGTCAGGTGGGACTTAAATCCAGAACTCAGGCACAGAGTCAGACTACTTCTGTGCCATAACAGTCCAGACCACTTTGCCCTATATTGGCCATAATGAACACTCAAGAAAGCTTTTAACACATCAGCAGAAACAAGCCTGTATTTGTTTAAGTAAATCCATACTTTACAGGTTACATTTGCCAATTTGCCTGCTTTTCATTAGGAGACACCAAGCTAATCATCAGGCAGAGGTCAGGACGTTGCTGGATTATTAGTGCCACTACATGCCATTGTGTGGGAGTCTTGTGGCACAGTGGTAATGCCCTTACCTCTTGGCCAGAAGGACTTAGTTCAAATCTCACCTAATTCTGTCACAATCTAAGAGAAAAGCTGTTTAAACTAACTATACCATTGCGTGGCACACAGACTTCATATCTTGGCATTTCTACACCCCTACCAAATCAGTGATAATTTGTAAGCTGTACACTTCAGAGTTAATAGATGTTTGTTAAAGCAATCACTGCCCTTAAATCTGAAAATAAAATTGTCCATTATCTACTAGACTTTAACTAAAGCTGCAAACAACCACAAAATCATTAGTTCAGTATTAACACATATGTTATCTGTCTCCAGTATAATTAAAATAGATGGAGTTTATGTATACATTCCCATACACAGAATATTTGGTACACACCTAGTACTGTTCACTGCCAACTTACTCTCTAATTTCCAATTCCCCACTCTCAATGATTTGCCTCACAATCCACTTGTCTTTTTCTAATTATGATACTGTTTTAATTATTGTTTCTTCAACCTCTCCTCTTTTAGTGCCCCTGGCCTTCAAATACACCAACATTTTCCCTTCCTCGTGCATCCTCACGTTTTGCTAATTAATTAACCTTTTCGTCATTTTGAGTTTCTTAAATTTGAAGAAAAATGATAACCAACAAAATATTAAACTATACACATTATATTTGACATCACAGATCCTTTTCTGGGGACAGGGAAAATCAAACTTGTTATCACTATAGAAAAGATGCTTGAGAGTGTCTGTAGTGCAAATTCTTTCAAACCTTAAGGGCATGTGAAAGATGATTATAATATAGGTCGCGGCGTCAAACAAGATTAAGGATCAGAAGAAAATTTTAATATGCAGCAAGAAATACTGCAAATAGGCTCCCAGCCAAAGGAGTAACTTGTTTTATCTGCTTTAAAATCATGCCGGTTTAATGGCCCAGATTAGAAATATAGGCCAGAATTTTCTGGAAATGTAGGTGTCCTGTCAACAGGACAGAAAGCGGGCAGCGACCCAGCATCAATGAGCAGCAGCATTTTGCCTGGAGCCACCAATTAAGTGGATGCCACCAGGGCTGTTATCCAATGAAGGATGGAGGCCTGTCCCCCAAGGCAGGATCCCTAACAAGAGAGAGGATAATGGCAATAAATCTCCCAGGTAACTCATGCAACATGGTGTGAGGATCAGTGAGTATTCACATTAGATCAGTTGGGGCAACCACTACCACCTGGACTACCTCCAAACATCATAGAGCACACTAAAAGAAGACACAGTCCCACCCACCTCACTCACAATGTTTGCTATTAAGCCATCAGACTGTACTCCCACTTTAGTGGCCTCTTAAATAAGGACAATTTTCTCTGCCACTTCTCCGATTGCTGGTAAAATGGTGTGATGGCTGGAAGTTGTCAGGCATCCCCTATCAGCATCTCACCATGTCATTAGGCCAGCCTTCCAACTTCCTGACCT
The DNA here is from genome assembly GCA_024137785.1 of Ginglymostoma cirratum. Classification (NCBI taxonomy): domain Eukaryota; kingdom Metazoa; phylum Chordata; class Chondrichthyes; order Orectolobiformes; family Ginglymostomatidae; genus Ginglymostoma; species Ginglymostoma cirratum. Next base: position 36,062,117 of record JAHRHZ010000289.1, on the reverse strand, counting down.
ATTGCCAGTAAACTCAGAAAAGTACGGCCATAAGTTCTACATACAGGCAAAGATGATAAACACCTTGAAGCACTGTAGATGCAGCAATAAGAGAATGAGACAACCATTACATTGTAAATTTACAATACAGATTGTATTTGGTTGTTGGATTAAGTGCCTATATTGCAGGCACCTTTAGTTTCAGACGTGGTGGTGTTTATTTGCTTGGTGCGTGAGATGCATAAGATCTTTTGCACTTAGTGTCAATCAGCTGCAGTGACAGCCAGGACTGATGCATCTAATGTTGTGCAGAGTTCTGGCCTACATACTGCAAAATGGATATGGAGGACACTGGGGAAGATGCAAAACGATTTAGCGAAGCTAAGCAATTCTATGCAGATTAGACAGGCTGGGGCTTTTTATTTTTGAAAAAAGAAGTCTGAAAGGTGACATAACTGATGTCAGAGTTTATGTTTTAATTTTGAAGGCATTTGTCTCGTAGATGCCTTTCCTCTTGTGGGTAGATCCAAAACCAAAAACCATTAGGATAGTGTCATTAAGCAATCAAATCTGAAGCTCAGGAACTCCCATTGGCTGTTTGAAAGTGGGACTTGCTAACATATAGGGTAGTTGAGGCAAACTTTCTCGATGCATTTAAAGAGTTATTGAATGAATATGGGGGATAAAGGAATAGAAAGTTACTCTGACAAGGTCTGATAAAATGGGATAAGAGTAGGCTCTTATGAAACACAAATGATGTTGGGTCAGTGGGTTGAATGGCTAGTTTCTGGACTGGAAACGTTTTTGTAACCACCTCAGTTAATAGACTACCAGATGAAACTGAGCTATCATCTAATCTTGAACAAAGCCACTGTTGGCAAGAATTCTTTCAAGATCCTGAGGGTTTAGCAACATTACTAAAGCTTCTATTGTTCTTAATTAAAAGTCAACAATATATTTGCCTTCTATACATAAACATGTTTAAACAATAATTCCAGCAAACCTTTCTTATTTCTCTGTAATCAAGTTTTATTTCAATTTAATGGATTCTGCCTTCTTAGAAGCTGCAATTAAACACATCTTTGTTTGTGGCTTTCTTTAAATGTTGTTTAGAGTATTCAACAGTTTCAAAAAAATGGGCAAAGCTTAGTGTATTCACTTTCAAACAGACCATACAGCAAATTATGGCATCAACTGCACATATAATAATGATTCAAGGGTCCTTCTGGTGTTTCTCCTCTCTCAAACTAAACAGGGCTGGCTGCCTTTTTCATGCAGACAATACCCTTTTAATGATTGGGTGATTACGTTCATTATGCTTTCCAAGATTTGGTAGCTTAACTTTACAAACGTTTATTCTGTACCAATTTCAACACTTTTTCTGAGAGCTCTCTTTTCTTAAGGAAAGGACGAGATGTGACAATAGACAGCCTTAAAAATATAAACTGGTTAATAGGGTAGACACAGAAATATTACATGAAAGGTAACTATTAGTAAATCTAATAAGTTATGCAGCAGGACTTTTTCACAAAGTATGGGTGGAATGTGAAACTTATGACCGCAAGGAACAGTTTGAGGCAAATATCTTTGAGGCAAATGTAGTTGGGCTGAATGGCCTGTTTTCACAGGAGTAGCCTGCTCCAATACCTACTTCCAATCTTCTGTAATAGTGAATCCTTGAATGGTTTCTCTTTCTGTTTCTGAAACCATTCCCCATGGTCATCCCCAGCTGCATGCATCTACACTATTCACTTTTTAAAAGGATGTTGGAAGAGTACGTGAGGATGTGGAATAAAGAGGATGACAAACAAAAAGTCAGGGTGTGTAATCAAGTACCACTGTTCTTTAAAAGAAGAGGCACAGGGATGATGAACTGAATGGCCTCCTTCAGTGGTGCAAATTTCTATAATTCTATGACTGTGCTGCTCCTTGGTGTTAATATATTGGCTGACGCTGACATTGGCATTGATAGCACCATTAGCAATCGACCTCACCACCACCTCTCTCAATTATGTTTAATTTGTCATTAGGTTTGATCATTGTCACAGAATTGATCCCTAACTACACCAACAACTACTGCATGATAAGACAGAACCAAATCAATTCTACCTAATAGCTGACAGAATACAGAATTGGACTTAATTTCATGGTAACTAAACAACTTCTATTTTCCAGATTTACATAACTATGAGAGAATAAAGAATGAGATTTGTCCCAGGCTAGGGACAACGATAATGGGAGCTATCTCTGGATAAGAAAAATAAAAACTCATGTCTAAAGGTAAGAAAAAGGAGAATTTGCTTTCTCGTTGCAGTTTAATGTAAGATGATTCACAGGAGAATTATAAAACTAATTGGACATTGAATGAAATTTCTACTGTTCTGGATGTCAGATAAGGAGACTAAGCTCAAGAAGACAAAACTGGAGGAGCACAGTTATTTCAAATGGTTGTGGAGCTGGAATAGATTACAAATACATGGAAAGATTTGAAAACAACTATGAGAATTTTAAAATTGAAGGGTTACTCAATTGGGACTGATGATGTGGCAAAAGCTAACACAGAAACATGAGCTTTGAATGGCCTCAAAATTCTAGAGATCATAAAATGGAAAGTCAGCCAGGACTATGCTGAAGTACCAAGGAGCAAGGAACTGCGAAGGATTTTAGCAACAGATGAGGGATTCTCCCCAACAGATCTCTTCTTTTAGAATCTTCAGTTCAATCTACCCAAAAGTCTTAAACTGTTTCATCCAATGAAAGGCGTGAAAAGTTAAAAGGCCCATTCCTACTCACCGTTAAAATGTCATAGTCCCCTGCTGTGAATGTCCCCGTAGATGATACCATCCCAGATTTTGGGTGAATTTTGAATTTTCCTTCCTCAGGGCTGTCCTCAATGCTGTAGGTGACATCTGCATTTGAGCCAGCATCATGGTCGGAGGCGATCACCCTGTAAATGGGCTGAGGCTCTGTGGAGCTGTTGCGTTCCAGCAGTCTAACGTTATACAGGATTTCTGGGAACCTTGGCGCATTATCATTTTCATCCAAAATTTCTACCACTACCTTTGCTGTGGACTGTCTTGGAGGAACACCATTATCACTAACAGTCACCTGCGAAGAAACAGAAAGGGCATATATACTTTCACTAACATCAGTGAGACACAAGTAACCATTTCTATTCAATGTCCAGAACCATAGCCATTTTATGTGCATCTCAGCTAAGTGGTGTACAGGAATGGTGACATATCTTTAAAGTTCAACTCGTCTCTCACATGTTAAAATGACAGATAGATGGATTTGATATGACTGTTAAGTGTTCACGTGGAACCAGTGTTGGTCATGAAATGAAAATGATTGCTTCCAAGTCTTCAGTAGTGAGGTGATTTCTTGATGCCGTACTGCCCACATGAAACGTTTGGGTGCGAAAGATGGGAAATTGCACTTCAAATTCCCAGAACTCCCTGATAGCAACTGTTTCATCAGTGAATCACACCAGTGTAAAACTATAGGTGGTGGTACAATACTGTTTCTGAATGCGAATGTTTAAAATGTGAGACTATGTATGCAAGCAAGACAAAATAAGTAAGCATTTTAAAGTACCCAGCTGGAATCTATCAAATTAAAGGTGCCCAAAAATTAACACTCTTTTCTAATGGGATAACGGATCCGACAAGTTTTCGTCCACTTCCAATTCAGGAAAGTAAGCTTAGGCCTCCTGCCTGCTTTCCTGACTGACAGGGGAAAGCAGAAAGCACTCTGCTTTCTCTTTTATGAACTGCCAACTTCTCAACTGTGGCCCAGGGCAATCTGTGTCTACTCACATAAGGGCCAATGTTTGGCAAGAGGTGAATGTGAAAAACATGGTGTAGCCCTTTGCACTCTGGAATATTGAGGTCACCTATTAGTCATCATGCTCAGTGTGCACAGATGTACAGAATAAAGCAAACAGCAGAAAATAAAAAGATGTAGATGTGTGTGGAAGTGCTACCGAGCACAAGTCCTGTTGATAATAGAAATATTAACAGAGTGAAAATGTTGGGACAGCAGGTTATTTTTTTCTCCTGCTATGAGAAACCTCCAAGGCATGCTGCAGTAATCTCCACTAGTCCACCTTTTGACTGCACAACAGTTTTGTACAGACTGGTAATGGGGCTGTGGAAACTTGATTCTGTCATGGATATGGGCTTGGGGAAGATAAATGGGTAATGGTCAAAGGAATAATTAGGGTAACCAGGAAAAATCCTGCTCTAGCAGAAACACACACCAAACTGGAAGGAGAGTGATCAGAGAATAGAAATCCATAGCACATTGATCTCGATAGTCTGAACCTAGTCAGTCTTTTGATGGCACTTTGCGGCACGGAGGCTCAGTGGTTAGCACTGCTGCCTCCACAGCACCAGGGACCTGGGTTCAATTCCACCCTCAGGTGATTCTCTGTATGGAGTTTGCATGTTCTCCCTGTGTCTGTGTGGGTTTCCTCCATGTGCTCTGGTTTCCTCCCACAGTCCATAGATGCGTGGGCTAGGTGAATTGGCCATGCTAAATTGCCTGTAACGTTCAGGGATATGTAGATTAGGGGGATGGGTCTGGGTGGGATGCTCTGAGGGTACGTGTGGACTTGTTGGACCGAAGGGATACTAAGATAAGATTTTTGACATTTCCTCATGGAAGAAATAATTTATCTTTTAGATTTTCAGACAATTTCTTTTTAAAAATGTTGCTTCTGTTCCTTTTATAGAGACTGAGCAATTTATTTTCAGCCTGACCATTGTCTTACCTCTGACGAACATGTTGCCTATGGCTGCCATGATGTCATAGTGTATTGACAGCTAACCTGATGGCCTCATTCTACTCACCTCCAGGTTGTGTTCATCCCTCTTTTCACGGTCCAGCTGACGCACTGTGGTGGTGATGAGACCTAGAATCAAAGGCAAGAAAGTGATTCTCTGAAAGATATGTTCTAAAGGTGAAATCAAAAACCATTTCAGGGCTGTGTATTTACAGGACAATACACACTTACTGAATTAAAATGTGTCCATCTGCTAGCATCTTCAATATTGTTTCCTTATCAATTTAATGCTAGGAAATACTGAGGTAACTAAACAGTCCAATGCCGCATCTGCAAACCCTGCCACTGGTGTGGCAGGTGATGTTTGAAGAAGTGGATGGGTGGGATTTTCTCAGGTTATCACACTGTCTTTCCACGATTTATGCCTGGCCTCCTCCTGGCCTGGTCGAAGAATGCTAGAAATGCCTGGCACCTTCGCAGATGTTTCTTTGCAAATTTGGGCATTTGGACTTCCAAAACAAGCTCTCCAAATCAGTCACAATGTCACAAGCAGGTACAGAAGAAAATCATGACTCTGTGAGATTCTACAGAATGGACTTCCCCACTACGGGTGGGCAGCAGAGTCGGAAAATTCCCACCTTGACCCATATTCCTCAGGAGAACGTTCCAACAAAAATAGGATATCCACTGTAGGGATGTGGGCTGCAGTCTGGTCAGCTGACCCAATAAAGAAGTCCAAGGAGGCCACAGGGGCTGCTGGGAGCTGAGGGAGGTTGTTTAAAGACTATAGTGCTGTGGGGCTTCATCCCAGTTACAATAAAACATGTAAGGCCCTCTACCTCTCGTCTAATAATACATTCCCCTAACCCCTTCCAACCAACCTCATGTCCTTTCACCAATGGATTTTTAACCTGTTTAGGAATGTTATTACACCACTCTGGAGCAGATGGGACTTGAACCCAGGTCACCCGGTTCAGAGGTAGAGAAACTACCACAAAGACATTTACCTATGCCCTACGGCACCTCATGCCGCTCATAACCAGAAAAATATATGTTCATGTATTTCTATTCTACGAGGTCTGATGGATAATTAAAAATTAACCATGTCAGACAACATGACATTTTTCATTATGACTGAAACTGTTAAGAAATCTGCATGATAAATTTACGCTTCCAATGGTTTTATATTTATTACATGTTCCTAGCTAGGGTGAAGAATTTTCAGCTTAAATTAAAATCATGAATATCTCTGAGCCAAGTAATCAGTATCTTTAGTGAAAGTAAAGATTTTTGTGCCTCTCTCTTATCAAACCGTAGAAAACCAAATGAAACGATTATATGTCTTGACTCTTCTGTTGTTAATGGTTAGATCATGGTCTAACCTTGTGTTGAGGCCTTTGTGCATAGAGTTGGTGCCTCCAACATATACACGTCTAAGCTTAGCTCCACCTCATACCATAGCCACATTTCTGTTGCATGCCCCTCAATAATGCAACTTTTGGCTCAAGAATTGGACTTGGAATAATAAGTATTCCAGTCTTTTAGTGGAATAACGTGTGTAAAGCAACTCTAGCAAACAGCATTAGCTGACAGCAATGTGTAAGCCATCTTGCATCTATGACCACCTCAATAAAAGAAAGGAGTAAACAAAATGACATGCTCAAAGTCTAATATAATCAGAACACCTTCTTTCCTCTGGCAATTGCATAAACATCTTACAATTTCAGAAATCTAAGAAAAACAACAACTTGCATTGATAGAACACCTTATTCTTAATGCAACCTAATGCAGTGCAAATATAATAAGTTACCATGACTCTGGTTGGGTACATGAACATTGTTGCCGTTTTGCAAAGAACATATTGTCAAATCAGGAAATTAGTTGATTAAGGAAAGATTGAACAGGACATTTAGAGAACTCCCTCCTCTTGCTCCACATGATCTTTATCCTGAACATGAAGGAGTAAAACAGAGCCTCGGTTTAAGGTCTCATTTGAAAGATATGACTCTAGGACAAAACAAATTCATGCCACTGCACGAAGCCTTAAAGAAAGAAAGACATCATCAATATAGGATCTTTCATAATCTCAGAATATCCCAAAGTACATTACAGGAAATTAAATCAATTTGTACTTGCAACCAAACCCTACAAACAATAATCCTATAATGACAAGATATTAGTTTAATGATGTTGGTTCGGTGTTAAAATTGGTCAGGACACTGGAGATAACTCTGATACATCAAAATATTGCCGTGGACTCTTTTGCGCTCATCTAAGATGGCAAAATTGGTTTCAGTTCAACATCTGTCGAAATGTTGTTATTTCTGATACTGCACCTCTCCATATTGCACTGGAAAGTCGGCCTGGATTTTGTGCTCACATCTCCGGAATGGAATTCTGAGCCCACATCACAGCTAGACACGTAGTGATAAACAAAAAAGTGTGCAGATGTGTTTGTTGTTGCCGCAACTTGATGCCTTTCCAAATCGTGTCTAAACAGGGAAAACGGAAATCAAGTTGCTGATTTATTTTTCCCATGAAATAATCCGTCCTTGTTTACTGGCCCCAGGCAATGTTAATGTCGGCTACTCAAACCAAAAAAAAAATGAGAAATGAGTAACAGCTGTATCAAATTGACATGGAAAATATTGAAAGGGCAGTACTGTAATATGCTGCACAGTTTTTTTAACATGAGAGATGCTTAACTGACCACAAATGTCTGAGCAAATCCTATGTTTATCAAATGATCCCTTAAAGCACAACAAACAAAAACCATGGAAAGGATGTAGTTCATGGGATACATCTAGCTGTATTAATGCAAGTTGTAGCTTGCTTGAATCTGAAACTAGGGGTCATAGCTTAAAATAAGGGGTTGCCCATTTAAAACAGAGGTGAGGACATTATTTTCTCTCTGGGCTGGGGTTGCAAGCCTTTGGAATTGCCTTCCTCCATGGTTGCAGAATCTTTAAATATTTTTAAGGCAGAATTAGATAGATTCTTGATTATCAACGGGAAAGATTATTGGGGTTATGCAGGAGTGTAGAGTTGAGGTTAAAATCAGACCAGCCACGATGTCATTGAATGGTACTGCAGGCTTGAAGGACTGAGTGGCACACTCTTGTTCCTTGTTCACATATTTGTAATTGGGAAATGTAGATTATTTCTGGAGGAATTGCAATCAGACTTTCTGACAAACGCAAATGACTTGGATTTTGGAATGCAGAGCAACATTTCAAAATTTACTCATGATATTAAATTTGAGGATGTAGCATAGCAACTGGGGAAGGTGATATGAACCAACTGCAACAAGTCACAGATAGGTTAACAGAATTGGCAGACAATGGGTAAATGGGATTTAATCTAGAGAAGTACTATCCAACAAACTGTGTTGGAAAGTAAAAGGGCTGGATTTGCATAACCTATCCAAAGCAGGCGAGCACCTCCATTTGTTAAACTATATTCTACTCCGTAGCCTGTTCCAATGTTCCCTTCAGCCACATTCTGTACACAATAGGGCATCTATCTAGATTACAAACATCAAAAATGAGTCCACTGTTGCAGAGGAGGAGACAGCAATGGTGCTGTTGAGGACACCCACTGCAGTCCCAGAAGAAAGACAGAACATTTTCAAGGGGGAGAAGAGATTGGAATATTTTGCCAACTTCTGCTTACATTAAAATCTGGAGGTTACTCAGGACCTTTGGCAAGTTAAACAGCTAGGATCATTATGAAGGAAATGTAGGCCACAACTACTTCTTTCTATTCCTGTACAATGACCTGATTTGGCATCATTATTTTGCCACTATTCTCCTGTGTTACAACACAGCAGAGGTAATAAGGAGAATTAGCCTCCCTACTCCCATTTGTACATGGTAGGTAGTGTGGAGACTGGCCACTTGAAAAATTAACGTCAGACAGGGCTGAAGTGGCAGGCCTTATTTTCACATTGTTTCTGTTTGAGTTGGAGTAGAATAACGGAGGCAAATGTAGACCCACTGCAGTGGGTACCAGTGCATACGCAAGATCAGAGTCTGCACTGGTAAGTTCCATCATTGGATAACTTATCAAGACTCACTGGCTAGTCTCAGTCAAGAGGAATGTTCAAGTGGTTGAAGACAATGATTGTTGATGCCCATGGAATTATGTGCCACCAAGTTGATACCATTAAGAAAGGAGGGAAAAGGAATAAACAAAGAAAAGTTCACAAAGAAAGGAGTTGAGGGTTTTGCTTTTTCTCCAACCCCAGCAAGACCACAGCTTTATATTTACTGGAGACTAAACGAACTGATTACATACTCTATTTGTCTTTTATCATGGCTGCCAGTCTTGACTTACTTGAACACAACTAGAAGCAGGCACAGAGGTGTAAAATGAAGCAAAGAATAATCTTTTCATTTCCTCCTAAGCTGGTTTTTTATGAAAAGTTAAATTTAGGATTGGAAGATTCTCATACAATGCTGTTCGTAAGGATAAAAACATAGAACAAATTTCAAGTGAGCACAATGAAATTGTCAGTGACCAATGACATTGTCGATTCCAAACATTGGCCTAATCTGAATAAATTCTACTATTTGTCATCATAAAATGCCTCAAACGCATTAAATGCCTTTGTTTCAATGAGCACCATTTCTGGAAAAAGCCTAATTAAAATTGTAATGTCATCACCATATTGCAGCAGTACAGATATAAGACAAAGGAGGTCTGTTAATAGAGGTGTGATATGAAGTATCACTGGTTACCCTAGGCATCACCTGTAGAAACAAAATTCTTTGTCAAGTGTTTCATATAAAATAGAAGCTTTGTTAATAAACAGGAAACTCTTAAATTGTAATCTTCCAGGAGTATTGCCTAACCTGATGAAAGATCTATAAGGCATGGCATCAATAAACCACAAAACCAACAAATGCAAAAGGAGACATAACTCAATGATTTAGGGATGATAAAAGGAAGGGTAAGAATTGGGAAAGAAGATGGAGATAAATGGAAAGGAAAGCTGTGGCATGTGATAATATATTCAAATATAAACAATTTATTGGATTGGTAAATTTCACAATAACAAAATTTCTCAGCATTTGGGATGTTATCAGCAAGTAATCTGCTTCATTCACTGTGTTTTTAGAAAATAAATCGAACTCTTAAGATTTTATGGCTGAGTATAAAACAAGTTTACATCTGCTTTTATGATTTTACTAATTAATTATTTTCCCTGTGGTTGACAATTGCCTTGTTGAGAGGTTTTTCATTGATTCACACACAGACATTAAGTAATTTTGTAAATTACTGTTATTCTTAAGTCTGATAACAAGAGTCATTAAGTTGACGTCAACATTGGCAAGAATTGTTTTTATATAAACAGGTTAGCTTCACAATTAGCCTTAATAATTGATGCAAATTGTTCCAGTTTCAAATTCCAAATTAACCTATTGAACAAAACTATAATTATAATACATCATAACATGGAATAAAGCATTCCAGTATGCAAAGATCCGATAATATGATTTCACCATCTACATAGCAACTTCAGACGCCAAATCTCATGGAGTTTTACACAATTAACTATGTTTAAATTGCAGAGGTTGTTGGTAGATAGGCCAACAGTGCAAGTAAATTGTTGGCTTAAATGAAAGAATGAAGAAGTTGTTTGACTTGATTCAGCTGGTGGCGTAAGGCAATATCGCTCTGAGCGGGAAAATACTTACATGTGAAAATGACAGACAAAAGCAAAGGATAGCTCTCCCATCAAGCTCGCCCATACTCATGGTGGACACACATTGAAACCAAATACTCCCTACTCTCACTCAACCTTGTTCCTCCATAGACATATTAACTCTGATAGTTAATCTAGGTATTATATGAAGGGAATAAAGGCAGCCTCCTCCTGTGCTACTTGGTCACATACATTGGAAGATCCAGGTTCAATTCTATATTTCTGTTAAATGAAAAGCTGATCACAGCTGGGCCAGCAATTGTTAGCCAGTAATTTTCCTCAAAGAAAAGCAATTATTCTATCTGTAGTTCTCTCTCTTAACACTTATCAATTTTGAGTCAATGTCTCCTTAACCCCATAAGCCCTTGTAGCCATATTCATTGCATTGTTCATTCTTTTCATCATTACAGTCTTTCATCATACCAAAGTAAAATTATAATTATGGATCAGGAAGATCACTCTAACAACCTTCCTTCTTAATCATTCAAATCATTCCTAATACTGCAATCATGAACCCTCTTTTCATTATGCAGTAGTTATATGGATGATGGTATAATGTTGGGGTGGAGGTTAGATAGACCTTAGGATTAGGGTAAAAGTTCAGCACAACATCGTGGGCCGAAGGGCCTGTACTGTGCTGTACTGTTCTATGTTCTATATTCCAGCATGTTTATCTTCATTGCTCAACCTGGAATTTTATTCAACATGTCATACATTTATTTTGTGTAAAAAATATTCTTTGATACCTATTTGCAAAGTACCTTTGTCTAGTTTGAGTCTACTAGTCTTGTTTCACTCCTGCAGTTTAAGTTAAAATAATACTCCAGGTTAAATTTTTCTTTACCTTGAACAATGATATCCAGTCTATGCCATTTAAAATACTTGTCTTAAAAGTATGCAGAATATTATTTCCGCCAAAAAGCTATAACTATTATCTTCTTGCATCAATCTCAAAAGTTGCGGGTTATAGTGTCAGAAGGGTCTATTTACTTAGGGCAAAAACCACAGGTAACCAAACAGAACTGAAAGCTACTAATATTGTTCAGGCTTTGGGAATCATCCGCACTCAAAGTCATGGCATAGTCCATGTGACAGGAGGAATGTGGGAATCAGGGGAGTCCTGTGAACTGACAGTCACTGGAAACAGAAAAACTGATAGGGATCTGAGAAACACTGAAAATATAGGCTCCTCAGAGACTCACAGAACATTATAAAGCAAACCACTGAATAAACCAAATTTGCTCTAGAACCAGCCCTTTCACTGACAAGCTAAGCAGCTCTGAATAATGTGAATTGTAGACTCATTCTTGGCTTCTTGGTCTCAGTGATCCCAATGCATTATCTGCCAGCTCCAAAGTCTCAGTGGGGTCAATGGACTCAATAATAGCTGCCAAAAAATGAGAGAACCAACCTTTGTAGAAGATTCAGTGAAGACAGTCAAAGGAGAACAGAGAAGCCACGCTCAGAACGAACAAATATTCATTTGTTGCAGAGATAGTAGGAACTGCCGATGCTGGAGAATCTAAGACAACAAGGTGTAGAGCTGGATGAACACAGCAGGCCAAGCAGCATCAGAGGAGCAGGAAAGCTGACGTTTCAGGTCTAGACCCTTCTTCAGATATTCATTTGTGGCTTGTCTCTGTTGCATCAAATTCAGAAGAGCAGCAACTATATACACTATAAGCAATAAGGTCTGTAGCTTTATAAGAACATCTTTCAGACGTCTCTGAAAAATCTAAAGACAGATTTTCACAGAGGTTGATCTGAAGCATATAAAAACGATGGGTGGGACCTGATTTTGGGATTCTGCTTCCATTCATGGTGTCAGCAATATTTGTCTTCATAGGATAACTATGCAAGTTACAAAACCAAAAGTGTTGATAAACATTCATCAATGTAAATGCTTGGCTGAATCCCAAGGCTTACTAATGGATTAACTGCGCAGGCATCTGTTAATTAAGGCTGAGGTGTTACAGTTCTTGCTTTTTAATTAATCAGTCTCAGGATGTGGGCATTGCTGCCCATCCTTAACTGTCCTTGAAAAGGTTGTGGTGAGCTGCCTTCTTGAACTGCTGCCGTCTGTGTGCTGTAGGCCCTTTCACAGTGCTGTCAGGAAGGCAATCTCAGCATCGTCACCCTGTGACAGCGAAAAAAAAGCATCATAGTTCCAAGTCACGGTGGTTTGTGGCAGGACTGGGAACTTGGAAGTGTGACAGTCCCATACTGCCCTTGCAACTGCTGCCCTTGTCCTTCTATGCAGTAGAGTTAGTTGTGTGAAAGGTGCTACCATAGCAGCCTTAGTGACAGACTTTGGGGAGTCAGGAGGTGGGTTACTTGCTGGAATTCTCAGCCTCTGACCTGTTCTAGCAGTCACAGTATGTAAATGGCTAGCCCACTTGTTTCTGACCATGATGTTGATGATGGGGATTCAGTGATGGTAACGCCATTGAACATCAATAGGAGATGGTCAGATTCTTTGCCGTCGGGTGAGCACATTGCATGTATGTTACTTGCCACTTGTCAGCCTAAGTAATGACGTTGTACAAGTTTTGTTCCATGTGGACAATGGACTGTTTTGTTTTTTTAAAGCACAGCTGAATATTGTGCAGCCATCAGTGAACACCCCAACCTCTGACTTCATGATGGAGGATGGTCATTAGTGAAGTACCTGGAGCTGGTTGGGCCAAGGGCACTAACTTGAGGAACTCCTGTAGCAAGATTAGCCCACCACTTAATTACAGATCCCCAACTCTTCTACCTCTCCAGGCAAAAAGATTGTGGGGACACACTTCTACAGAGTTGAGACATTTCCTGTTTGAAACTTCCCGACGCATTAGCAAAAAACAGTCGCACATTGTTGAGTCTTTCCTCACAGTTCAGACTCTTGACATTGAAACTAGTCTGATGGATCTTCTCAGAACCGCCCCAAGCGCTTGAATGTTCCTCTTGCTTTTTTCTATTAATCTGGAGGTGGTATTTAAGGTCTGGCTTGCCAAGAGCACAATAGGTTTGATCATCACCTCTGCTAATTTACATGCTGTGGCTTTGACTGTGTTGTGCAATGTTTTATTAGTTTTGTTGACTGCTGCTCTGCAATTAGACATGTTTAAATTTGCATCCATGAAGACTCACGTGTCTCTGTAATCTCATCTATATCTGTTTCAACACAATACATCTATTATTTCCTTCCCATGCATAGCACTTCACATTTGTCTGCATTCATTTTCGTCTGTCTGCAATCTAGCAAAGTAGATACTCAATGGAAATAAAAATTCAAAGTGATGCAAAATGGACTATTCTCACTTATTATATAATATTGTATAACGTCAACATACTCCCGTCCTGCCACCTCCAATATTTTGCTGCTAACATGGAGATCACCTATTTAAGCCATTAGGGTCACTTGTTGAAATACAACTCCACAGCTTGCGACCTGCTTATAAATCACTGGTTCACACCATTAGGGAGTGTTTACATTACACAAACTCAGATGAACAGCAGCAAATGACTCCTATGTTTCAAAGACCACAACACTATAAGATATAGGAACTGAATTAGGCCATTCAGCCCATCGAGTCTGCTCCACAACTTGATCATGCCTGCTATGTTTCTCAAACCCATTCTCATGCCTTCTCCCCGCAACCTTTAATCCCCTAGCTAATCAAGATCCCAGATGCCCACATGGCAGTCTCTCAGCCTGGCATGGCGGTCTCTCAGTGGCCCGACATGGTGGTCTCTCAGTCTGACGTGGCAGACTCTCAGCCCAGTGTGGCGGTCTCTCGGCCTGGCATAAGGACCTCTCGGTAGGCCAGCGTGGTGGTATCTTGGCCCGGTGTGGTCATCTTTCAGCAGTATGTGGCAGTCCCAGAGCGGCCCTGGTGTTCCCTCAGCATGGTCGTCTGGTCTCGAGGTGATTCCTCAAAGCACAGTCCCACTGTAGCTAAGCACTTAAGAAAGGCTGCAATGCTGGAACTTTCAGCTTTATTTCTTTATTTTCTACAGTACTTAAAACTAAGCAGGTCTGCAATGTGTAACTTTTTACCTTAATTTGTATGTTTTATGCTATACTATAATTACTGCAATGTTCAACTGTTAACTTTGTTCTTTCTTTCTACCTTGTCCTTAAGGTTCTGTACCCAGGTACTTGTACCTATGATGGCGCCTTGCTTGGCGACATTATATGCTTTTTACTGTACTCTTGTACTTTTGCACATGTGTACACGTGACAATAAAATCAAAATCAAATATCCTGTCTTCAGCACACTCACTGCCTTGGCCTCCACAACCTGCTACTGCAATGCATTCCACGGATTTACTAACTGCTGGCTGAAGAAATTCCTCCTCATCTCAGTTCTAAAGAGTCATCCCTTCAGTCTAAGGCTGTCTGAGGTCCTAGTCTCTCCTACTAGTGGAAACATCTTTTCTGCATTCATTCTATCCAGGCCTTTCATTATCCTATCAGTTTCAATGAGGTCCCCCTCAGCCTTCTAACCTCCATCAAGTACAGACCCAGAGTATTCAATTGCAGCCTCCCGACTTCCTCAACACTATCTGTCCCTCCACCTACCTTTGTGCCCTCTTCCAACTTAACAACATTGTTCTCAGTTCCTTTGTCCAGATTTTAATGTATACCATGAATAGTTGGGGCCCCAACATTGACCCCTGCAAAACTCTACCAGTTGATAGCTGCCAATCTGAAAAAGACTCCTTTCCCCTGCTCTCTGCCTTCTGTAAATCAACCAATTCTCTATCCATGCCAGTACCTTGCCCCTAACACCATGGGCTCTCATTTAGCAGACTCCTGTGTGACACCTTGTTCAAATGCAATAAGATCTGGGCAATATCCAGGTTTGGGCTGACAACGGGCAAGTGACATTCACAAATGCCAGACTATGACCATCACGAATAAGAGACAATCAATCACCACCCCTTGGCATTGAACAGTGTTACCATCACTGAATCCCTTGCTATCAACATCCTGGGGGTTATCATTGACCAGAACCGTAACTGGACTCACCACAGAAACACAGTGGCTACAAGAGCAGGTCCCGCTTTTCATACTCTCTGTCTTATTTGTTGTTCTGGAAACTTTAATGGCCTCTCCAGTGCCCTCCCTTGCTTTAAGTAGGATCCTCGTTCCAGATTGGTTCTGGTGGAGCCTGTCCCAACAGTACCGCTCCCTCCTGCCCCAATACGGAAGCCAGTGGTCCACGAAATGGGACTTCCTTTCCTCACACCACTCCTTTAGCCATGTGTTCATATCCCTAATCTTATCTCTTGAGCAATTTGTATGTGGTTTGGGTTCTAAGCTAGAGAATACCTTCCAGGTCCTGTTTTCTAATTTTGTAAGTGCAGTACAAGGATTTTCCCATAGTTGTGCACATGGGGAATCAAATTCTTAGTGTGATCTTTAGTGAAACAGGGTTCGAGGGCTGAGGACAACTGCTTTGAGCTGTACACAATTCAATTCCCTTTCTAAAGCTATCCATTCACTCTCTATTTTTAGAATTCTATTATACATTTATACGCCCGTGAAACTGTTTATGTTGCCTCACTTTCACTGAAAGGAGCAGATAATTACAATGTGGGGAGCTTACAGTGAGTTTTCATTACAAACATTGGCAATGGAATTTAGAATCGTCAATATAGATAATGAACAACGCACAATTGTAAATATATTCTATGTAGTTGAGAGCAAATTCTTGTGAATCATCAGGATCTGCAATAAAATAGTTTGACAGAAATGCACAAAGAAGTCCACTGTGTTAAGTATTGATGTTATCATCAACCATTATGGTTTGATGCATTTTCCACCTAGCACTTGCAGCTGACTGAGACAATGTGAGAATACAGAAACTAGTTGCTGGAGCTTTGTGACACAATGTAGGCCAGAATAAAACTGGGCTGCTAGGGAGATGACATTAACATCATCTATATTCCACACCACATCTGATGTTAGTGATCTTTAGGATGGTGATGGTGCAGGGAAGTGCACACGTGTAAACTGGTCTTTGCTCCTTTGTGCACTGGTTAAGCTAGTTTTGAGTGGTTTAAAATCCCATCTTCTGAAAAGTTTTTGAATTTGGGGAGGCAGCCAGCATTTAGGAGCTGACTGTCTCAGACCATCTGCAGGCAGACAGGGACCATGTGCAGGGTATATCATGGAGGCCAGAAAAGTTTCTGAAGCTCAGTATAAATGCTGATCATAAGTGAAGATACCTACTTTGACGTAAAAGTTAAAACAACCTGCTACAAAAAGGGGAATAATTCTGAAGGAATATTTTCATTTTTCATTAATTCCACTCATTCTGCAGATGGGGCATGGTGGCACAATGGTTAGCACTGATACCTCACAGTACCAGGGACCTGGGTTCAATTCCAGCCTCAGGTGGCTGTCTGTGTGGAGCTTGTAAATTCTACCCATGTCTGCATGGGTTTCCTCCCACAGTCCAAAGATGTGCAGGTTAGGTGGATTAGCCATTGGAAATACAGGGATAGGGAAGAGGGTCTGGGTCCGATTTGGAGGGTTGGTGTGGACTAGATCAGCTGAATGGCCTGCTTCCACATTTTTAGTTTTTGTGTCACACCCAGTTTATGAGCAGAGACAAAGAGTTCTACTCTAACTTTCCAAGGACGTAGATGCATCTGCATCAGCTCTCAAAGTCTCAGTCATTATGGCTAACCAAATGTGGCTGTGTTTATTGCTATCATGCAATAAACCTTCTTGTTAACTTTGAGCAATGCCTCTTCTGTCGACACAGTGATACCACCTATCACTAGATAGGCCCCAAGACAAAAACAAGAACTAGTGGCAGCGAAATACCTCAAACCCGGCAGAACATGTTGCTGGACGTTGCAGACATGACAAGGTGTCAGGAATTGTCATCTGGGAAAGTGCCACACAGCTCACAACAGGTCGGGGAGGAGCTTTGGGAGCTCATAGGTTATCATCTTTAGACTCCATCTAAGCAACGGTGTAAAAACGAGGCCTTGGGGAATGAGGAGCAACTGCTTGCACAGGAGGAGTAGAGCGCTGGGTATCAGAAGTGAGACAAGGGACACAAAAGAGAAAGGTACATGACCCTGAGCACAGCATTCAAGGCAGATTCAAAACTATCTGTATATGACTGAGAACGAATACTGAAGTGGCCCTTCAGAGTG
The DNA here is from genome assembly GCA_024137785.1 of Ginglymostoma cirratum. Classification (NCBI taxonomy): domain Eukaryota; kingdom Metazoa; phylum Chordata; class Chondrichthyes; order Orectolobiformes; family Ginglymostomatidae; genus Ginglymostoma; species Ginglymostoma cirratum. The sequence goes on along the minus strand of JAHRHZ010000289.1, from coordinate 36,044,484 downwards.
CCAACCTCTGTGGAATCTCATAGGTAGTTACACACTGGTGCATCAGCCAGATGACAGATGCTGTCTTTGTCAAATCTGAGCTAAATATCAGATTCACAACTGATGGGGCATCACAAGCTCACACAACACTGAGCCTGGTGCATAGACTAGTTGGTTGGTGCCTTGCAGTATCCTCCTGAAGGGGCCTTGGTCACAGTGATGGCCTGTCACACTCTCCAGAGCACGGCCACCCAGAGAGGTGTGAACCTTGAGAATAGTGAGGCTTTGGAAGGTGACAGCTCATCAGTTGAAGGAGCAGGAGGCAAGAGAAGAAGAGGAATTGAAGAAAGAGGGAAATGATGCTGAACAGAGAAGTGCCCTACTGCATGAACAGGTGGCCTCATCCTGCCAGCCTCCAGGAAGATGACCTCTTTTTCCTCATTGGTTCCAGACCTCCAGCTTCTTTGTGAAATCCTGCTTCCTTGTGATACCGGAGGAGGCTTTGGCACAAACATTTTCTTCCATGACATCCAGAAGATTCAGTGATGGCTGCATTAGGTATCTATATGAATCCCCCACTTGCTCTGACCCACTTCCGCTCCTGTCCCCACTGGTCATAATCAGGCAGAAAACTGCATTTATTTCAGGGCTCCATCCCATTTAAATATGGCCTTCAATCAGCTTCCCAACAGAGGCTGGTTTCCGACACAAACACAATAAACTTGTAATGACAAGTTCAAAACTGCTTTTTTAACAAATTTATACTTCAAGTTAAAAATGTACCTTCTAGATGCTACTAATCATAATTATCAATCAATTTCCTTGACATAATTTAAGGAGCAATATTCTGCAGACTCTAGTAAATGTTACCATAGACAGGATTCATAAAATTCACTAAATAAATGACCAGAAATCAGGAAAAAAAATCCATAAAATCAGTACCGCCCAAGAAAAGTAAAAGAATAATATCTTGGAGATAGTAGGAACTGCAGATGCTGGAGAATCCGAGATAACAAGGTGTAGAGCTGGATGAACACAGCAGGCCAAGCAGCATCAGAGGAGCAGGAAGGCTGACGTTTCGAGACATTTCGGATTTCTGAAGAAGGGTCTAAGTCCGCAATGACAGCCTTCCTGCTCTTCTGATGCTGCTTGGCCTGCTGCGTTCATCCAGCTTTACACCTTGTCATCTCAAATAATATTTTGTACTGTTTCCAGACATTGTCAATACATAAATGGTCAGGATTATAATAGATAGCCAGTAACCAATCCATGTAGAATTTATCTACAGAGGTCTTGCATCACCCTGATTTGGACAAGGAAAGGCTTAATTGGAGGTCATCTGTGTAAAATTTAATGGATCATAATACAGTGGGTTAGAGAAGCCTATTAATAATCATTCAATATCTAAAAGGTCTTTATTCAAAAGTCACTGAAAGCTACCATACAGATGTAGCAAACAACCATGAGGGAAATGGAATTTTGTTGCTGAGTCTTACTCTTTTTGGCCAGTTGTGTTGAGATTTCTTTTGAGGATTATTTGCTGCGAGGCTTTGTGGGTTTTCTCACCATATCTTACCAAACTTCACCTCATTAACTACTTCTCCTGCCCCCACGATGCCCCTAACATTTAGATTGATTTATTTCTGTGTCACACGTACTAAGTGTAGGAATATGTAAGTACAGTGACAAGTGCACAGTCGCCATTCATTGGTGCCCACGTGGTTACGAGAACCAGAATTAAAAGATTTAACAGAGCCAAAGGTAAGGAAGAGAAAAAGAAAAGTCCAGGTCTCAGAGTGCCATCTCCACATTGGCACAGGCACATTTCCAGTCGCTAGGACACCCAGGAGGCTGCCGCCATGCAAAAGGCCTACTCTCGCCACCGACTGCCACGGCCTCACCGGCATGCTCTCACCACCACTGCCTCACCAGCATGCTCTCACCACCACTGCCTCACCAGCCCGCTCTCACCACCACTGCCTCACCGGCCTGCTCTCACCACCACTGCCTCACCAGCCCGCTCTCACCACCACTGCCTCACCAGCCCGCTCTCACCACCACTGCCTCACTGGCCCCGCTCTCACCGCCGCTGCCTCACTGGCCCTGCTCTCACCACCGCTGCCTCACTGGCCCCGCTCTCACCGCCGCTGCCTCACTGGCCCGCTCTCACCACCACTGCCTCACCGGCCTGTTCTCACCACCACTGCCTCACTGGCCCAATGACACTGCCACTGCCGCACCGGCCCTATTCTCACTGCCGCTGCCTCACCAGCCCGCTTTCGCCGCTGAAGCAACCCACTCTTGATCCACACCGTCTCACACTCGATCTGTCGTCGCTGCAGGACACGGCCTACGCGTTCAGCTCCCGCCACGTGGTTCCCGGTCGCCACCCGACTCCTTTCTGACTCCTTAGGCAGATAGTTAAAAGGATGGGTTTGGGGTGGGATAGAATTACTGCAAGAGAGGAGAGAGAAGAAGAAGAAGAAAAAAGAAAGGAAAAGGGAAGGGAACTGGCGAAAAGACAGGAGCTCCGAATGGAGCGAATTACCCTGCTACCATCTTGCAGGAAGAAGTCTGATTGCAGCCCTATCTTACAAGGTGCCATTCCCAGATCAACTCACCATTGCTGGGATATCCCAGAATTCACCACCATCTGTTGTGCCCAAACCATCTTTGACAGCCCATGGTGCACCCTGGTGAGTTTTATTAGTGCTCACCCACGTGGTTCCTGACATTTAGCCTGGCTACTACAGACAGGGAAAATCATTGCTCCCTCCTGTTGGAGGTTCTGTTGGACAGGATGGTGCACCTACAGAACCTCCGCTTCAACAGAATCAGCAGTGGAGGCCACAACACCACATCATCCAAGCCTGCTTTCAGATTACCACCCAGATTAGAGATGTCTCAACCATGTAGAGCACCATAGGAAGAAGGTTAATGTCTTTCTTTGCTCTGCCAATATATGAGTATCTTCTCTGATATTTCGTACTATCTCTACTACCATACCCACCTCCCACAAATGCTCATGCTCCATCACTCTCACTATTACCTACAACATATTCTCTTGCACACTGTCAGCCACCCCAAACTCACACCACTAGCCCTACATACTTTCTGCACTGTGAGGATGGGTCACCAGACCCGAGTTAACTCTGTTTTCTCCTCCACAGATGCTGCCAGACCTGCTGAGCTTTTCCAACAACTTTGTTTTTGTTCCTGATTTACAACATCCGCAGTTCTTTTGGTTTTTATACTTTCTGCACTGCCTACTTACTCGCTCGGGACATCTCCCAACCTGCACCAACAGTAGTAGCTATGTCATCTACTTCCATCTCCCTTAAGACCTGCCTCTCTCTCAGTCCAGGAGGAAATCAGCCCCTGGCATGGCAGAAAGAGACATGACAGGTTAACAGACATTTGACTCAGCACCCCTTATGTGGGCAGCATCTGATCCTGATCGCCCGGAATGTCTGACCGTGTACAAACCTCTGGAGGCTGCCCTTGACCAACTGTGTGGGGACCCCCCGAACAATGGCTCTCTCTCTTGATTTGACTGAGGCCTGCTGACAAACATGACAAGCTTCCAGTTTATGTATCTGCACTAAATGGCACAGCAAAATAGAAGCAATATGACCTTGACTGAGGGGACAAAGCAAGACAATGCTAGGCAGAGATCCTGTCAGAGTCTAGGTAGGCTCTACGTGAGTTAATGCTATGTCAGCAAGTAAAGGACTCGGAGATGCATCCAGTACATGAACTGGGTGCATATTCCTGAGCGAACAGTGCTCTTGCTGCAGCATTACAATGAGAATTGCTGGTGCAGCTTAAGGTACAGCACTGAAGTGTAGAAACATCCTGTATTTGATTCAGACAGGTGTAATGAGTGTTCTTAGAGACTGGTACATTATCAGATACCAATGTTCATGGATGTTGGGTGTATGTGGTCGATACCATTCAGTGTGTCTGGAGATTTTGATGTCTGGTGCTCAACATGGAGGTCCTCCAGAGCACATAGGTGAGCTGTAGTTGCCAGGTATCTTCTCTGACTTCCATGTCAAGATTTTTTGATGTCTAGCTTGTTTGGTACATTTGCTAAGGTAGCAAGCTGAATATTAATGAGGCAAGTTAGGCCATTAACAAGACATTTAACAAGCAATAATTACTCCTTGATCAGCAATTCACCGCTGCCTAGCAAGAAACTCACTTTGACACTTGTCAAAAGTGTAAAAGTTGGAATAAGATGCTCTGACATTGAGATAGACCCACCAAATTTCTCACATCATTCTGCAACAAATCTCACCATAGCCCACATCACTTTAAGATACTGTCCTTGGGCTTTATTCCAAGAGAACTTGAGTACAGGAAGAAAGAAATCTTGCATCTGGAGTAGCGTAGACATGTTTGGTTTCCTTGCCTAAAGAAGGATATACTGGTTATAAAGGGAGAGTAATGAAGGTTCACCAGACTATTACATATGAAGACAGACTGGGGAGACTGGGCCAATATCCTCCAGTGTTTACAAGAATGACAAGTGATCTCATTGAAACATATAAAATTCTTACAGGACTTAACAGTATAGATGGAGGAAAGATGTTTCCTCTGTGTGGCAATCTACTACCAGGGGATTAGGAGGAATTCTTTATCAGAGGGTGATGAATCTTTGGAATTCTCTACTCTAGCAGTCTGCTGGGGCTCAGTAAATAAGAATATTCAAAACTGATTTCATAGATTTCTAGGCATTAGGCTCATCATGTAATATGAGGATAATCTGGGATCAAGGGATCAAGATAGAAAATCAACTACAATCTACTTGTATGATGGAGTGGGCTCAAGGGGCTAAATATCCTATTCCTGTCCCTATTTCCTGCATTCTTAATACCTTTATACTTTGTCTAAAAATCTGTTGTTCATGAAAACATTGAACAAGTTTCAAGGCCCTGCCTGTTATGAGTAAAGGTAATGTGGAATTCATGAAAAGGATATACATGTGGAATAACAAGAGAGAAAGGTGACAGGAGCTAAACAAGCAAACAAAACGCACATGAAATACCAAATATTAACATACCGGTCTTTGGATCAATAGCAAAGAATCCTCGTGGGCTTTCGTTAGTGATTCTGTAGGTCAGCAGACCCTGTGAACTGGAATCAGGATCATCAGCATCAATACGAAGAACAGACACATCTTTCGGAGAGTTTTCAACGACTGAGGCATAGTAAGCAGGTGCTGTGGTCTGAGGAGGATTGTCATTGACATCTAAAATTTTGATGAAGACTTCAGTTGAAGTTACCAGAGGAGTGGCACCTAAATCCGTAGCAAGAACTGTTAGCCAATAGTGGGGACATCTTTCACGATCAAGGACCTCTACTGTCTGTACTATTCCTGTAATGAAAAGAAAATTATACTAATTGCTGATTTACCTTTTTATCTTACAACTTAGTACCTACTCAAGGTTCTGTCACTTAAAGAATCAACTCGGGTTTTATATAGGCCAATTGTTGAGTCATTTTAAAGTAACTTGCTGTGTAAGAATTCCATGGAGTTTAGGTTTCAACATTGGTTCATCTCATCTTGTCACCATCTTTATATTGCTCCAGAGACTATACAGCATGAGCTTTGTCACTAAGGATAAAATAACTAACAGTGCTACCATGAAATTCACGAGCCTTGTTATTACAGAACAAGGCAATCGATGGGTAAGCATTACAAAGTTGGCAAGTATGCAAGGATACTGCTTTGAACAACTGTGTATTTATGCTCTGATAAGTCCAACAAATAATTGGTTTCAGTTCTTGCAGAGAATGCCCATATAAGTCAGATCAGGACAGAATTGGCAGCGATAGATTTGTGCCAGAACTAGTTTTGTGTCATCTTTTCAAAGCAATGTTATTTTTTTGAACTGAAGGAAAATTATTGGTGTATGTACAAGATTTTTTATGCAGTTGAAGGTAGAGAGTAGTGACAACAGCACACTCAAATTGGGATAAAACGACTAGTGAAATCATGTAAGATTCCATCCTGAGGCTGTAGTTAGTCACAATCTTTAGTATTACTTTAAATAATACAATAGAGAGTTATCTTTCCAAATTTTTGATAACAAAGCTGAATAGTTTGGGGCTATTTTCCTTGGAGCATTAGAGGCTGAGGGGGACCTTATAAAGGTTTGTAAAATAACAAGGGGCATAGACAGGGTAAATTGACAAGGTCTTTTCCCCGGGGTGGGGGAGTGCAAAGCTAAAGGGCATAGGTTTAAGGTGGGAAGGAAAAGATTTAAAAGGGACCTGTGAAGCAACTTTTTCACACAGAGGGTGGTACATTTATGGAATGAGTTGCCGGGGAAGTGGTGGACGCTGGTACAATTGCAACATTTAAAAGGCATCTGGATGGGTATATGAAAGGAAGGGTTTAGAGGGTTATGAGCCAAATGCTAGGAAACGGGACCAAATTTATTTAGGATATCTGGTCAGCATGGACAAGTTGGGCCAAATGGTCTGTTTCTGAGCTGTATACCTCTATGACTCTAATGCACACAAATCACTAGAACGTAGTAATCAAGTAAAAAACATATAGTCAAAAAAGCTAATGGACCGTTGGCTTTTCTAACTAGAGGGCAGTACAATTGTGAGAAATCAGAAGGAAAGACATGTTCACCTTGGAAGAAATGCACCAGATTGTTACTCCAGTCTCTAAAGATTAGATTATAAAGAAATGTGATGCAAATTAGGATTTTATTCTCTGTAATATCAAAGATTAAGTGATTTGATGAATATTTTATACTGTTTTGAAACAAATTGTTAGGCTAGATAATGGGAAACTTTTCAACTGATTGGACAGAAAGGAACATAACATTAAAATCAGAGTCCAGAGCTCCGAGGAGAGATGTCAGGAAATACTTCTTCACAAAAAGGGTGGTATTGAAACTCTATCCATACCTACATTAGGAACCAAACAGATTTCTTACATTCCTAGATCATGGTGCTTTCTTATCTTTTTAGATAGTGGTGCAATTTTCATTAAAACATACTTAGTAAATTTGTAATTTCTACTGTTCAATTATTCCTATGGTTTGAGGGCAAGATTTCTACTGGCCAGAAGGCAGTGATGATTATGGCCCGAATATTGTTATATGTAAGGATATTATTGCAAAAGGAAATTGGGTGGAATATTGACAGAAACTTGTTGGGTTATGGGGAGACAGCAGGAGAATAAGACCTATTAGATTTCTTTGTGGACAGCCAGCACCTTTCTCAATGAGCTGAATAGCCTCCTTTCATTCTAGTTTGTCACAGGGGATTGACTTTTTTTTGTACAGTGATGTTATATTTTGGATGAGCTTATTTAAAGAGGCTCAGTTTTCATTCATAAACACTTACTGTTCACATTTTTGGAGAGTTGTGTGAAATCAAAACAATATGACACGCATCCAAATGTCAGCTCACGGCCTTACCTGTTTTCTCGTTAATGGTGAAGACTCCAAGACCTGTTCCCCCCTTGATTGAATATCGAATTGCACCATCTGTTCCTTCATCTTCATCCTGAGCAGTGACTGTGATCACCGAGGTTCCCACAGGCACTCCTTCACTGACAGAGCTTTTGAACACAAAGGAGGAGAAGTGGGGTTGATGCAGGTTTTCATTGACATCAGTCACTGCGATTTCCACATAACAAGTGGAGCTCAGGGAGTACGGCTTTCCACCATCAACAGCATGAGCTGTTAGATTATAAAAATTCCGACTTTCAAAGTCTAATGGTTTATTCGTACGGATTGCTCCTGCTTGCCTGTCAATTCTGAATGCATTTTCTCCCGTTGTTATTAGGCTGTAGTACACTTCACCTCCTGCTCCTAGATCTGGATCATAAGCCTCAAGCCACACTATGACAGTTCCAACTGGAATGTCTTCAGGAACTACCACTCTGTAGGAGGATGGGACAAACTGAGGTGGATTATCATTTACATCTTCTAACACTATTGTCAGATCAACAGTTGAGAATAGCCGGGGCTCTCGTTGAGGCTGATCACGGGCTTCGATTCTCAAAATATATATTGGCTGCAGCTCTCGATCTAATTTGCCAGTGACGTGTACAATACCTGAAGTTTTGTCAATTGAAAATGCTTTGGTATCAGTCAATAGCGAATACTTTATTTCTGCATTTTCTCCCAGATCTTTATCTTTCGCCTTCACCTGGACTATTGATGCTCCAATCTCCACATTTTCAGGTAGTTTTGCCGAGTAGGTATCCTGCAAGAATACTGGTCTATTATCATTTGCATCTAACACACGCACAGTTAATAGCTTCCAAGAGAATTTCTGAGGTTTTCCAAGATCATAAACTGTAATGTTTAAAGTATAAAGTTTTGTTGTTTCATGATCTAAGGGTAGCGCAACTTTCAGCTCACCAGTCTCCATCTCTACAACAAAGCAGCTGTCTTCATTCCCATCCGAGATTACATAGAGCAATTTGCCATTGAAACCAGAGTCAGAATCAATGGCATGAATATTCAAAATGGTTGAGTTAACTGGAATGTTCTCAATTACGTCAATGGAGCTTGGAAAATGAACATCAAATTGTGGAGAATGGGCATTGACAATGTGGATGTACGAGAATGAGTCTTCTTCATGGGGTTGATGATGTGGTTTAACAGAAAGCAAAAGGGTCTCTGCTAGCTTTTTAATAGCTCCAGTGTCTTTGCAGTGCATACTGACCATGTTCATGCTTTCTGTAATGGTGAGATTAACATCCATAGTAGATGCATAGTTATCTCCATCTGTGGCTGTGATTTTAAGATTGAAAGTCAAGACTTGATTGGCAGGAGTGTTAAAAAAGGGGTGCTTCAAAGTTAGTGTACCAGATATTGGATTGAGATCAAAGGAATCCAGTTCATTACCGGATAAAATCTTGTATCTGATCCCTTGTAGCTCATCTGCATCTACGGCTGAGATGGTGGTAATGAGGTGTCCAACGGTGAGATTCCTTGATACATTGCCATGGCAATTGTTCTTCTCAAACAGTGGTTCATTGTCATTCAGATTCTTCAAGTAAATTGTAACTGGGACTTCTACTTCATAGCGATATGGCGATCCCCAGTCTGAGGCCCAAACTCGTAGGTGGTACACTCGCTGCATGAGCTCATAATCCAGCTTGTCAGATGTCATGATGGTTCCTGTAAATGGATGAATACTGAAGGGGATAGCAGTTATGTTGGCAATGCTGTACGTCACATAGCCATTTTCACCTTGGTCTTTGTCCGTTGCATTGACCGTTAAGATACTTGTTCCAATTTCAGCATTTTCATCAATACTCCCTTGGTATGAAGATGCTCTGAACTCTGGAGCATTATTATTGGTATCAATGAGATCAATAACGATATTGGTTGAGATCTGGCCAATAGTGGTCTTTACTTTCAATTCAAAATGTGATTGCTCCAAGTAATCCATTGTAGCAGCAGTGGTAATGAGACCAGTTTGAGGATTTATTCTAAATTTTGCACTGACCTGATTATGTTCCAATAAATATGTCTGATTTGGAAGTTTAGGTTGAGATTTTACCATTACAACAGGACTATTTGGTGGTACATACTCATACAATCTAACCTTATAAAGGTCTTGTTCAAACTTCAAGGCTTCAGACCACTTTGCTGGTACATGAATGACTTTTATTGGCGAATAGTTAGTCGGGTTGCTCTTATCTTTGGCTTGCAGAGACAAGTTATAGCCAAGGGAATTGTTAGCCCAGTTTGACTCTCTGATGTATATTAGTTTGAACTCCCTACTGCCTTGGTAGAATGGTACAACACTGAAATGGTGTGTGGAATCGCCATGCACAATGTCAATAACATCTACTCCTTCCTCTGCTGTGATGATGGCACATGTTGCATTGTAATCAGTTCCAGGACGGGTGAAACGTATTGACAGAATTCCTAGCACTTTTATGCCAGCCTGTTTCACACTGACAGTCAGTTTTGCCACACTGCCAACTCCATTGCCTCCAGAAAGCTTCATCATGCGGTCCACTGCCAAGATTTCCAGGTTATATTGCTTTAGAGTTGTATAATTCAGGCTTCCTGCCAGTATGACAACACCACTACTGGGATGAATGGCAAACACATCAGTCCTGCCTTTGAAAGCGTAATAAAATGCCGCATTGCTTCCGATATCAGCATCTGTTGCAGAGACTCTGGCCACACTGGATCTCATTGGTGTATCCTCATTTATGGAGACACGGTACGACAGTGATGAAAACAGAGGTCGCAAGTCATTTTTGTCCAGGATCTGAATCATGACCTTTGTCCATACATCATGTTGGAATGTTCTGTCAGATGCCTGCACTGTCAGCAGATAATGATCCTTTATTTCTCTGTTCAAGACTGCCATGTTGGAACTTCTAGTCCTTATGCGTAAAAAGCAGAAATCACCCACCACGTATTCCTCTGCTTTGAACACATTCAGATTATCTCCAGAAACAATTTTGTATTTAATGTTCTCAGTAAGCTCTGTGATCCAAATGCCCATTTTTACACTGCTCTCGATATAGGTCTTAGGGGAGGAGTTTTCATAGATGGTTGCATTGTAAACATGATGGGTAAATTGGAATAGTGAGGTGTGTGGTTTCTCTAGATTCTCTTCTGAAATGCCAATCATTACCAAAACTGCTACGAGTGGTAACCATTTGGCTGCCATGGTTCATCGCATTGGCTTTCTTAAAATCTGTGGGAAGAACATTGAAAGTGATTAGCTCCTACAACGACCACAGGATCTTAATAATACAAAACCAATATATGTAAAAATAAAACTCCTATTTTAAAATTCAAGGCTTGTCTTCAACTCTAGTTGAATCTGGACATCTTGGTATGTTAGTGTCATTGAGGCTTCCCACTATTTAGTCTTAAGAAATCCAGCAAGTGTATATGCGGTTGCAATCAGCATCAAGGAATCACAATGTTAATGCCCTTTTCAGCTCAAGGAAATCAACAGCCAATTTTTAGCAAAATTCAACCTGTGGAATGGTGCACAGAAGCTCATTTGGCCCATCACATCCATGACAGCCCCCTGAAGGAGCATTTTACATGAAGCAGCTCACGTGTCTTCCACTAGTGGCCCTGCGCACACCTCCTTTTCAGATAATAATCCAATTCCCTCCTGAATGCTGACTGAAACTGTCTCTACTGTAAACTAGCAGAATATTCCAGATCATAAAGTAAAAGACATTTTTCCTCCTGACCCCATTGTTTCTTTAACGAGTCATTTTAAATCTGAGCCCTCTGATTCTCAAACTTTTTCACGAATGAGAACAATTTCTCTGTCAAGACCTGACAGGATTTTGAATACCTCTATTAAATTTACTGTCAACTTTTTTTTGAGAAGAACAGTCCCAGATGCTCTGACCTACCTGCATAACTAAAGTTCCTCATCCTTGGAACTATTCTCATGAATATTCCATGTACTCTCTGTTCACATTCCAACCAACAAGTTATTTAAGCAGTACATTTAAGAACCGAGACTGCCACGGGTTTTCCTGTGGTCTGCAATTAGTCGATTCCTTACAATTGCAGTCTACAGATTTTAGAATGTAGGAGAGTCAGGGATACTTTCAAAGTTTGTTGTTGCAAGTGCCAGGGCAGGATTAGGCACTCACATTTCACGGAGTCTCCTTAGAAATGAGCTTTTAAGCAGATAAGGGTATAATGAAAATTTTATAAAATTAAGTCTACAATTGGCAAGTAAAATCTCCAAAAAAGTTAGAAACACCGAATCGTTCTATTCTTTGGCTGGCCAGTGGTAATGACCAAAGAAGGGATGTCCAGAAGAGGCAGCGCAGACTCTGGTAGGAGTTTTGCCCCTGGGCCCACACTATAACATAATCGGTGAGCTGCTTTCACAGTATGTGCTCCTTAACGGCAGCTTGCTGACCTGGAGGTGGGAAATCCTGCAGGATGGTCATTTGTGAAAAAAACCTGTGGCAATACCTAGTTAGGTTGAGCATCATGGATATAATGAACCAAAGCACTGGGCCCGCATGTATCATGCGTGAGGAGCCAACAGCAGCAAATATATTTAAAAAGTTTAAAGGCACAAAATCCACTGCTACATCTCCCAATTGTCTTACAACCCACTATTAGCACTCCCTGACAACTGCTGAGGTGTCAGTGTAGGAAATGGGTGCCTCTTAAAATTATAGTTATCGGGCTTAACTGCAACATTTGACCCTGATTTGCAAATCCATAGGAGGCTGATAGGATTTCCAGTCATCGGTCTACAAGCCCACCCGAAAATCCTGATGAGCACCGTGCAGTGAATAGGTTAGTCTTAGCGCACACTATTTAATTAGCCAGCCCCCTGAAGGAGCACTTTACATGAAGCAGCTCACCTGTCTTCTGTCATTGGCCTTGCATGTTTAATAACACGGATTGAAATTCCACCCTCAGGTGACTGTCTGTGTGGAGTTTGTACATTCTCGCTGTGTCTGTGTGGGTTTCCTCTGGGCACTCCGGTTTCCTCCCACAGTCCAAAGATGTGCAGATTAGGTGGATCGGCCATGCCAAATTGCCCATAGTGCCCAGGGATGTTTGGGTTAGGTGGGTTAGACATGGGAAAATGCAGGGGTAGGGGAATGGGTCTGGGTGGGATGCTCTTCGGAGGGGTGGAATGGGCTTGTTGGGCCGAATGGCCTGTTTCCACACTGTAGGAATTCTATGATTCTATGAATTCTGGTTTTGTACTCTACTCCCATTGACCCTAGTTTTGCTAGGACTTCTTGATGCCACACTCAGTCAAATGTGTTTTGATGTTAAGGGCTGTAAGCCTTACTTTCTTTCTTGAATTCAGCTCTTCAGTCTATATTTGGACCAAGATTGTAATGAGATCAGGAACCGAGTGACCATGGTAAAGCCCAAACTGAGCATCAGTGAGCATGTCATTTTTGAGTAGTGCTATTTGGTAGCACGGTTGATGACACCTTCTATCACTTTGATGTTGACCAAGAGTCAACTCATGGGCCAGTAATTGGCTTTGGATTTTCCTGCTTTTTGTGTACAGGATACACCAGGACAACTTTCCACATTGTCAGTTGGCTACTAATGCTGCAACAGTTCTGGACAGCTTAACTAAAGGAGTGACTAATTCCGAATCAAAAGTCTTCAGTGCTATTACTACAGTGTATTCAGCCAATTCGTGCTTTAACATGGATTGAAACAAATTGACTGAAGGGTGGCATCTGTGAGGCTGGTGACCACAGGAGGAGACCACCACTCATCCACTCAGCACTAATGGCTGAAGAAGATTGCGAATGCTTTAGCTTGGTCTTTTGCACTAGTATACTGGGCTCCCCCATCATTGAGGATGGGAATATTTGTGGAACTTCCTCCTCCACTGACCTGTTTAATTCTCCACCATCATTCAGGGCTGGATGTGACAGGGCTGCAGAGATTAGGTCTGATTAATTCATTTTGCATTGCTTAGTTTTGACTATTGCATTTTGCTTACATTGATTGGAATGCAAGTAGCCCAGTGTTGCAGCTTAACATTGTAGCTTAACCAAGTTGACACCTCATCCCTAAAACTAATCTGAACACATATAATCAGAAGTGGAATGCAATAAATATGTTCTAAGCACTCTTTAAAATCTCAGGACACCTAATTCAAAGTTGATCAATCACCTAAGATGGAATTGGATGGCCATTAATTCCTGAAAATTATGTATCATTCTAATAAATCTTATTTATGAAACTCCCTTTGATTGTTGCAGGGAGGGATCTATCACTTGCTTCATTCCTTACAGGACCTGGGTACTCGTTGCAACCCAGCTCTCCTTCAGTTATATTTATGGCCAGCCTATGTTTCTTAGTCACGGCCTCTATGTCTGTACAATATTACCAGGGGTGGAAATCAGCTTTGCTTTAATGTTTTTCTGACCAACAAGAAATCCACACGTGATCAAAAGCCAGCATTATCCCAGTTGAAGAAAAACCTTATTAAATTGGGACAGGGCTTTGAAATAGGATAGCTGGTTCCAGGTGTCTCTCAAATACCAAGATGATTATTTAGTTGTCTGAAGATTCCAGATTTGAAGGTTCTTGTGATATGGTGCTAATGTCCTTGTCTCTGAGCCAAAAGACCCGCTTTCAGTCCCACTTGCTCCAGGGGTGTGTCATAACATCTCTGAAAAGGTTGACTAAAAATAGCAAGATTCCAGACTTAAGCACCTATCTGTGTTGCTGCAGGTAGTCACTGGGTAGTGGTGGCATCCACACCTCTGAACTGGAAGGTCTAGGTTCATGTCCCTGCTGTTCTGGAGATGTGTTGTAATGTATCCAAACAGGTTTTTTTTGAAACTACATCTGCAACTTCATTAAAACAGCTCCATGCTTGTTGGGGTACACTGCAATCGGCCTCACCGTTGCTGGGTGAGAGAAACTGCAGTTCAGATGTCCATTGGCTACAAAGCATTTTGAGGTTATAAGAGGCACTTTCAAAATGTGAGTTTTTTGCTTCATGTAGCTGAATGCAGTTTTTTGCTTGATGGTGATGTCCATTACAATTACGAGACCTGTCAGCACTCACACACAGTGAGATGGTGGTGTAATGATACTGTCTCTGGACGAGTTATTTATTATTAAATTATTTTAAACTTATTATTAAATTAATAAGTTCCAGCCACCAAAACGGACCAGGCCTTCCACTGAAATATTCAACCAACATGACTTTCCCTCACCTGTTTCAGCAATGATTGAATGATGGGGCAGACTCAATGGGCCGAATGGGCTAATTTTAGCTCCAGTGTCTTATGTCTTTTAGTCTTATGGTTTCAGTAAAAAAATTCAAATTTCTGTACTATTTAAGTTACTGGGCTGAATTTTGCACAATGACAGGAATTTTAAGGTGAGACTGGGTGAGAATTTCAGGTTAAAATCATCTGCTTTACGTGCTAAGTTCATTGAAAAAATCTAGTGTTTAAGAATTCACATGTGCACTTCGTTCTGGAGAGTCTGGCATTTTGTGACAAGGAGCGTTCTGCCCTAAGAGGGAGTACTGCACATGGAGACTGCTGGAATACCGCAGACTACCTCAAGCCTTAAAAAATAGTGGAATAATAAGCAATTAACAACTGCACATGATCTAAAAATCTGGTATTTCATTTTGAAAGATGTCTATCAGCACTAAACAAAACTAATGTTACATGTAACCTATACAGAACAGCTGATATAAGGTTGTTTAAAATACTAGGATACAGATATACCAGATTAGAGAGAAAAAAAGATTTCTCTGGGGAAAGAGCATCAGTCGTGATGCCAATGTACAGTAGCATTTCAAAAAGGAGGGAAATCCAACATTTTTACTAAATTTTGCTTTAAAGTGTCTATGTCATTTTTCAAGCTCTGCAAATCTAACTACAGGAATATAGCCTGGTGGATCACATGCTGTTCTAAACTTGAGTCTTTACGACACATTGAATTCCAAGAAATGTGTCTGAAAATCTAATGTCTGTAAGGGCCTGTGTTTTTGGTGAGCAGGCCCTTGGATAGTTGCCGTATTATTAAGCATTGACTGAAAATTATGTTTTAATCCATTTGACATGTCAGTCTAATGTGGTGAGGGTTTAGTAACCTGTGGAATTCACTTTCTCAGAAATCATGGATTCTGGGTTGTTGAATTCATTCAAGGCTGCATTACATCTTGGATGGACGAGGTAGTCAATGTTATGGGCGCTGACTGGAAAGTGGGTTTGAGACCACAATCACATCAGCCATGATGTTATTGAATGATTGACGCTGGAGGTTCCAAGTACGCATCAAATTACTCCCAAGAATTCCTATGTCCCTCCACTTTTTCCAAACAAAGTGCTTCAGGTGATTGCCTGAAGTACAACCAGGAAATCTGTGCTGCCGAGATGAGGAAGAAGATTTGGAGTCAGAGAAGATATTCTGGGAAAGAAGTACGGCAGAGAGGCTACAGAGAGTGACTACCTCTCCGTGGAGGGTGGGAATGGAAAAGAATGGAATATACTGGAAAATTTATTGGCTTGCTTTTGCTAACCTGTGGAAGGAATATGCCTGTGCATACATGCTTAAAAATGCACATATTTTTGTTGTTTTGATTAATAGGAAGATAAATCTCTCACTCATTTATTGCCTTTTCTGTCTGAAACTTTCTCATTAGCACCTGAAAGAAAACTGAAGTGTAATCACCTCCTCTATGTGAAAAAATTTGCTTATATCTGAACGAGATAAATGCCAGTTCACCTTGCTTAATAACAATAACAAAAAAATTAATATCTGATAAGTTTCAACTCATAGGTTGAACAATACATAACACACTTACAGCACATATTTTCCGTTAATGTTTTTGCATGAGATGTGGGCATTGCTGATTGGTCGGTAATTATTGCCCATCGTTAACTGTCCCTGACAGGGTGATAGTAAGCCACCTTCCTAAACCTCTTGCAGACTGTATGGTGTAGTCTGCAACATACAGCGCTGTTAGGGAGGGAATTCCAGGATTTAGACCAAGTGACAGTGAAGGAATGATGACATAGTTCTAAATAGTGTCATGGAGTCATAGAGGTATACAGCATGGAAACAAACCCTTCGGTCCAACTCGTCCATGTGGACTAGATATCCAAAATTAATCTTGTCCCATTTGGCCCATATCTCTCTAAACCTTTCCTACTCATATGCCCATCATGATACCTTTTAACTATTGCAATTGTACCAGCCTCCACCGCTTCGTCTGGCAGTTCATTCTATATACACACCACTCTCTGTGTGAAAAAATGGCCCCTTATTCCCTTTTAAATCCTACCCCTCTCTCCTTAAGCCTATACCGTCTAGTTTTGGACTCCCCTGCCCTTGGAAAAAAGACCTTGACTATTCACCTATCCGTGCCCCTCATGATTTTATAAACTTGTATAAGGTCAAATGATTTGTTTTTGTACATTCATTCGTCGGATGTGGGCATCTCAGTATTTGTTGCCCTCGAAGGAGCATGGTAGCATCTTAT
Source organism: Ginglymostoma cirratum (assembly GCA_024137785.1). Taxonomy (NCBI): domain Eukaryota; kingdom Metazoa; phylum Chordata; class Chondrichthyes; order Orectolobiformes; family Ginglymostomatidae; genus Ginglymostoma; species Ginglymostoma cirratum. Next base: position 36,027,513 of record JAHRHZ010000289.1, on the reverse strand, counting down.
TTCTAACTCTGAGAGAAAGGGAAAATGTATTGGCTGAAAATATGAGGGGATAATTATGCAATTTCTATGCTGAATTAAAATTTACACAACTTTTAAGATATTTTCTGTCTGCTGTTCAATGTTTTATTTAAATATTAGTATAAGGATTAGAAGACACCTTGGCAATACTTTGATATATTTGTATTTCTTCTGCTCTTTAACCAGCAATGGATAGAGATTTGTCACAGATATACTTGTGGTGCTGGAGGGCAATTCAGGCCCCAACCCCAAGGCTTGGGAATGGCCAAAATTGGGTTTCAGGCCTGTTAAGATATATATCTCTTAAGAGCTGTCAGTACTTGCCATATCTTCAAAGACATCATATGTGTTAAAGAAGCATGGTTACTGGGCCTTATGCCTTGCTGTCCAGTCCAATAGAGTATGTTGGAACAAGTGAAATGGTATGACATAAAGGGTAGGCTTAGATATTTTGGGGTTGTGGGCGGTTGCGGGGAAAGTAGTTCTATCTCCACATGCAGATTGTTTTTTAGTTCACAGAACCTGCAAAAAGCTGACCTTGGCTAGCTCCAACTCCGACCACATTCACTACAATCGATTTTCTGAAAGAAGCCTAATAGAGGCATTAGGCTCCTGGAATTTGAAATAACTGCACGGAGGCAGGTAAACCGTCAACAAGTCACCCTTTATTTACATGGGCACCGTGCATGGGCTGTCATTTGCCAGCTCTAAGCCAGTCCATAGACTAAGGAGCCCTTCTGAATCTCCTGTTTATATCTGTCAGTCAAGGCTCCCTGACTGCCCCAGGTTAACAATCCCAATGAAGGATCTTGCAGTCAATGAGATCCAGCTAGCCATGGTTCCAATCACTACAGTAATTAAGGGTTCTAATGCCTGTTTTAGGTGGCCATCAGTGAGATCTGAAAAGTAGCCTTTTTTTTTTAAATGTCCCTACAGTGTGGAAACAGGCCCTTCAGCCCAACAAGTCCACACTGAACCTCAGAGCATCCCACCCAGACCCATACCCTTGTAACCCACCTAACCTACACGTCCCTGAACACTATGAGCAATTTAGCATGGCCAATCCACCTAACCTGTTCACCTTTGGACTGTGGGAAGAAACCAGAGCAAACCCACGCAGACATAGGGAGAATGTGCAAACTCCACACAGACAGTCGCCCGAGGCTGGATTTGAACCCGGGTCCCTGGTACTGTGAGCCACCATGCCACCCCTTATTTAGTTGCATGGCAAATGTCTTTCAGGTGTGCTTGGGGCACAGGACTTATATTCCACTGGGAGTCAGTTCATTGATCTTAGTTTAATTCAAGACTCACATAACACCCCAAAGTGTTAACTTATTTGGAATTCCTTGATGATTCAATTTTTTTTCTCAATAACAACTCTAAAGTTCATGAAAAATCATTGATTTTACAGATTCATTGTCAATTCTAGCATTGTGTTAACAATTATTGGGGATGTCTTCAAACAAAATGTTTTCAAAAGCTTTTTTTAATCTACTTTTTCTCCATTCTTTCCTCTGCAAAGATATGTGTTTCTTTTAGGACAAAAGGGAAACGGAGAATAATTGAGAATAAAAGATGAGGATTATAATACAAATAACTGCTGTTGAATAGTTTTTCAATTTGAAAACAAAATTTTACATTTGTACATGTTTCAGTTTTCAAAGGACTACTGACAGATAAGATAGAAATATAGAAACTAGGAGCAGGAGTAGGCCATTCAGCCCTCCAAGCCTGCTGTGTCATTCAATAGGGTCATGGCTGATCCCCTATCTCAATGCCATATTCCCACCTCCTCCTCACACTACTGGATGCTTTAAAATCAAAAAAGAAATTTATCTATTCATTGAATATATTCAGCAACTTGGCCTCCACAGCCTTCTGTGAAAATGCTTTTCCCCATCTCAATCCTAAAAAGTCTACACAAATCCTATGATTGTGTGTCCTAGTCCTAGACTTCCCAACCTAGGAATTCATCCTTCCTACATCAAATCTGTCCAGCTCTGTTAGAATTTCATCCATATAAATCGGATCCCCTCTCATCTTTCTCAACTCTAGTCATTACGTGTCCAGTCAAACCTATCTCTCCTCATAGAACAGTCTTGCTATCCCTGGTATCAGTGTGGTGAACTTCCACTGCGCTCCCTCTATGGTAACTGTATCCTTTCTTTGGTAAGGAAATGGCATGCATTACTCCAGATGTAGTCTCAATAAGGGCCTATATAACTGCAATAAGACATTCCGACTTCTGAGCTCAAATCTTCTTGCAATGCAAGGCAATATATCATTTGCCTTTCCAATTATTTGCCACATCTGCTCGGCTGCTTTCACTGACTAATGTACAAGGACACCAAGATCCCTTTGTACATTCAAACTTCCCAATATATTATCATTTAAATAATACCCTTCCTTTCTTTTTTTTACACCAAAGTGTATAAATTCACATTTTAACCACACTGCATTGCATCTGCTATGTGTTTGTCCACTCACTCAACTTTTCTAAATCACCTTGAAGCCTCCTTGCTGCCTCCACACAACTTACAGTCCCACCCAGATAACAAGCATGGGGCTGGATGAACACAGCAGGTCAAGCAGCATCATAGTCCCACCCAATTTTGTGTCATCAACAAATCTGATAATAGTGCATTTGGTTCTGTCTTTCAGGTCATTCATAGGGACCAAGCACTGATCCTTGCCTACCACTTGGAAAAAGACTCATTTATTCCCACTCTCCATGTCCTGTCAACTCATTTTTGATCTGTGCAAATGTGTTATCCCCTTTCCCGTGCAATAACGTTCCCCTTAGCCTCTTATGAGGGGCTTTATCAAGAGCCTCCTGAAAATCTAAATACACCACACCTATGGGTTCTGTCTGATCTATTCTACTCATCACATTCTCAAGAAATGCCATATGATGCAGACAAGGTTAAAATGATCTGCTTTAGTAGAAAGAATGTGAACAGATAATATAAAATAAAGAGAGAATTCCAAAGCAGGTGCAGAAGCAGAGAGATCCGGGTGCATATGTGCATAAGTCATTGAAAGTGGTAGTTCAGGTTGACAGCATAGTTAATAACATGTATAACATCTTGGGTTTTATTAATAGGTGTATGAAACATAAAAGCAAAGCATTTGCGTTAAACTTGTACAAACACTTATTTTCACTCGTTCTCAGCTGGAGCACTGGGCCCATTTCTGGGCACCACACTTTAGGAAGGATGTGAAAGCATCAGAGGCCCAGAAAATATTTGCATAATTGGTTAAAGTATTGAGGAACCTCAACCATGTAGATAAACTGGAGCAATTGAGAGATGATTTGATCAAGGAATTCAAATCATCAGGGATTTGGACACAGTAGATAATGTGAGACCATTGATGAAAGTATTTAAAACCACAAGGGGCAGATTTAAGGTGATTAGCAAAAGAAGTAATGGCAACATGGGGAAAAAAAACTTTCTCGTGCAGCAAGCCATTAAGATTTAAAATGCACTGCCTGGGAGTATGATGGAGGAGGTTCAACAGAGGCATTCGAGAGAGAACAGGATTATTATCTGAAAAGGAGCAGTGTGCAGGGGTACAGAAAGATGGTAGGGAAAGAATCAGAACAGATTTAACAGGCTGAATGACCTCTTTCTAGCGTCTTACCATTTCATGATTTTACTACATGATTAGCTGCTGAAACAGTAAGAAATCGGATCCATTGGTTCAAATTTATATTCTCCAGAACTGACTCAAAACCAGTTATTCTGCTTCTCACTCATGTTAGTATACGATTTTGTTTTATTTTGGCAAAAACAAAGGTGATTTAAAAATATTTATTATTTATGCTGCAAGACAGTCATGTGCAACTAAATGTTAAAGGAGGGCATCGCACTTTTAATTCCTGATCTGTGCTTTAGTTCATCTCAGCCCAAGGCAGTAGTTGAGGCAATCATAATTGCCCATACTACCCACCCCACCCCCAACATCGAAGCAAAGAAATCACTGGGATTCCTGTTCCTAGCCACAATGCTCCACCACTTACTGAACACTGCTGTCAGACAACAATGGGATTTGGATTCTGTTGCAGGTACAAATCCTGTTAAAACTCATGGCTGTACACAAAGAATGGTCATTTATGCCTCTGGCACTGCAAGTGCTTGTGAAAACATGTGCTCCCAAAATAGGCAATTAGACTTTTTTTAAAAAAGCCAATATGTACTAGCAACTTCCTAGGTACATTGCCTTTAACATTAGTAATGTTGCAGAGAGCTACAAAATGTAAAGCACAGAAATGATCCTTTCAGCCCAACTGATCTATGACATTGTTATGATCCTCTTCATCTCACCCTGTCATGCAACATATCACACTATGCCTTTTTTCCCTCATGTTTATCTAGCTCTCCTTAAAACGCATCTATAATTGCCTCAATCACTGCTTGTGGTAGCAATTTCCACATTCTAACATGTCTCCTGAATAAACATTACTCCTGAATTCCTTTTTGGATTTGAATCTCATATGTTGCTAAAACCAGCAACATTGACAGCTTTGTTCCTTGATGAAATGCATTTTGTGCAAGTCGAAAACCGATCACAGAACTACTTAGAATATCCACCTACCCTCTGCATAGTTTTCTGCTGCAGGGCTTCCACTCCCTTACTTTCCAGTTCATTTCTTATGTCTGCAGGTACTTGTTAAGCCCAGACCCCTCTAAGGTTCAAAGGCATCTGGAAGGAATGTCTCATTTGAAAAAAAATCTCCAGCAAATAGTGGCTTCCTGTTAGCAATCTGATGAATAAGGGCTCGAGCCCATCATGCTAATTGGTCAAATTGCACCTCTGGTGATTCTTAGAATTTATTCAAATTAAGCTGTTTTAATGATAATCTTTTCCTTTGTTCTGCTCTTTTTGAGAATGGTCTGCATGCTCTGCTCAAACTGTTTATACTCCCACAGACTGGTTCACTGAATGGGCATGAAAACAGGATCTCATGGTGCATTATATCCTGGTGTTGGGTACATTCTTAACTTTGAGTCACAGGGTTCTGGAACAAAAATAAATACTGACACTCCAATGCAGTACTAAGGGAGTTCTGCACTCAGAGGAGATATTAAACTCGGGTCCTATCTGCTTGCTTTGGTGGATGTGAAAAATCCCGGACCAAAACTATACCAATCCCTTAATCAACATAGTGAAAATAAAGATTATCTAGTTATTATCTAGACTTTCCTGTCAGGGGAGCTTGCGGTCTGCCATTGGGTTGCCATGCTTCTGATATTATAAAGTAATTATAGTTCAAAAGGTATCTCCCTGACTATTAAGCACTGTACATATTCATTATTTTCTTTTTTACTTGCACACAGTAGACGGGCCAGGCTCGAAACTGAAGCGGAGGAAAGCATCCACATTGAGCACATGATGTTTTTATTTTGGGCTAATTTACAAGCATGAGCAAAACTGTAGTCAGCAAAGGACCAAACTCCTCAGGAAAGAAATGCCGCCCTTGGGGAGAATACAGTGAAGCTCGGTGCTAAAGGACTCATTTATGAGGACAAGCTGATGAAACTTAGCTATTTCCTTGAGCATAGACAATTGGGGACTTGAGTGACTGACATATTTAGAATGTTAAAAGGATTCAATGAGTTAGTACAAAATCAATTTCCTCTTGTGGAGCAGGTTCAGCATTGGGTGGGAACATAATCTTAAAATTAATGGTCGGCTATTTAAGAGTGAAATTAGGAAGCAGTTTTTAACCTGATGTGTTGGAAGGGAACCTAAAATTCTGTGGATGCTTTAAGCTTTCAAGACTGAGGCTGATATATCTTTATTAATGATTTCTTCCCAATGTAGTTACTTTAAATTTGACTCATTATGTAAGGTCTGGCTCAATGGCAGCAATCTTCTCTTTCTAAGTCAAAAGTTATGGGTTCATCCTCTCTCTAAAGATTACAGCGTGTTGTACAGGCACCACTGTATAATCTGTTCAGAAATAGTAGGAACTGCCGGTGCTGGAGAAAGGTCTAGGCCCGAAACGTCAGCTTTCCGGCTCCTCTGATGCTGCTTGGCCTGCTGTGTTCATCCAGCTCTACAACTTGTTGTCACTGTATAATCTGTATCCCATCTGCCCTTTCCCTGATCTGAAAAAGAGCAAAGGAATTTTCCTGGTGTCCTGAGTAATGCTTATCACTCAAACAGACTGGCAAGCTATTATTACATTACTGTTTATAGAAGCTTGAATTGCACAAATTGCATTCTGTATTTCTTACATTTCACAGTGACTACAATTCACAATGACCACTTTGCTTTGACAGGACTTGCTGTGGGGAAAGGTGCTACATAAGTTTAACTTCCAGAAGGAAACTACATAAGTTTAAAGTTTTGGCAAAGATCTGTAGCTCAAGTTGTGGACGAGGTTGTTGACTTACTCGCCGAGCTGCCTTGTTTTTTGTTCAGACGTTTCATCACCAGGCTAGGTGACATCATCAGTGGAGCCTCTGATGAAGCAATGTTACTCTATTCCGCTTGGAATTTATACTAGGCACACAGTGCATAGGTAGATAGTATGCTTGCCTTCATTGGTAGGGGCATTGAATATAAGGATAGGCAAGTTAGGCTGCAGCTTTATAGAACTTTAGTTGGAATAGAACACTTGGAATATTGCATACAGTTCTGGTCACCACACTACCAGAAGGATGTGGATTCTTTGGAGAGGGTACAGAAACGGTTTAGCAGATATTGCCTGGTACGAGGGATTGTAGCTATGAAGAAAGGTTCGATCGATTGTGTTTGTTTTCACTGGAACACAGGAGGTTGAGGGGTGACCTAATAGAAGTTTATAACATTGTGAATGGCATGGATAGAATGGAAAGTATGGGCCTTTTTCCCAGGGTGGAGGGGTGAGTTACTAGGGTACACAAGTTCAAGGTGCGAGGGTGGAAGTTTAAAAAAGATGTGCGAGGCAGGTTTTTCATACAAAGGCACAATCAGTGCCTGGAGTGCGCTGCCAGAGGAGGTCGTGGAAGCAGACACAGTAGCAGCATTCAAGAAGCACCTGGAAGAATATATGAAAATCAAGAGGATAGGGGGATATGGATCCTGGAAGTGAAGACAGTTTTAGCATGGAAGGGCAAAATGTGTCAGCGCAGGCTTGGAGGGCTGAAGGGCCTGTTCCTGTGCTGTATTTTTCTTTGTTCTTTGAATTTAAAATGTTAACTGCTCCTACCTCCACAGATGCTGCCAGACCTGTTGAGTTTCTCCTGCATTTTCGGTTTTTATTTTAGATTTCCAACATTCACAGCATTTTGCTTTTATTTAATCTGGATAATGTTTTGTTTTGCTTGAAAGGCAATCTCTTGTTGCTCCAGTTCAGACCTAAACCAACAGCAAAATGGCTAATGCTCACTCAGAGATAATTGCCTGGATTTAATGAACAATGATTTAAAGATCAGAAAAAGCCTTGTAATCTTGAAATAAAAAATACTTTCACCAGGATATGCAAGGTGTTAGCTAATGAGCCATTTGTCACATCTGTTAGAATATAAAAAGGTAGGAAATGATAGCGCATGAGTGAATGAAAACAAGCTGTTCATTGAAAGGTGTTTACCTCAGCACATTGTACAATGAAATGAGGCTGAACCTCATTGTCCAGGGAAATAATGTCTTAGCTTCCTTTGGCAGCAGTACTATAATATAAACAGATGAATTGTGGCTTAGAGGCTGTATCCCATAACCAGTGTAACCAAGTGATCTACTAGTTGACCTCTCAGCCTGCATGTCCATTAGGTGCCATTGCTTGCATTCCCATTAAATCTGTGCACTAAGGAGAAGGTGCTGGGGAAGCTGGAAGGTCTGTAGGCAGATAAATCACCCAGACTGGGTGGCCTACACCCCAGGGTTCTGAAGGAGATAGCTGAGGACATTGTGCAGGCATTGGTGGTGATCTTTCAGGAATCACTAGAGTCGGGGGGGTCCAGAGGACTGGAAAATGGCTAACGTAACATTCCTGTTTAAGAAGAAAGGGAGGCAGAAGACAGGAAACTATAGGCTGGTTAGCCTGACCTTGGTCATTAGTGAAATGTTAGAGTCCATTATTAAGGATGAGATTGCAGAGTACTTGGAAGTGCATGGTAAAAAAGGACTGAGTCAGCATGGCTTCATCAAGAGGATATCCTGCCTGACAAATCTGTTAGAATTCTTTGAGGAGGTAAACAGCAAGTTAGACAAAGGAGAGCCAGTGGATATGATCTATTTAGATTTCCAGAATGCCTTTGACATGCTGCAGGCATTCTCTGTTTAAATAATACGCTACTATTTTTATTCTTTCTGCTGTAGTGAATTACTCCATATTTTCACACTGTGGAGTAGTTGGAAGTGCATGGTAAAACAGAGCTGAAACAGCATGGCTTTATCAAGGGGAGGTCATGCCTGACAACTTTATTGGAATTATTTGAAAAGGTAATGAACAAGTGGACATGATCTATTTGGATTTGCAGAAGGTTTTTTACAAGGTGCTGCATAGGAGGCTGCTAAATAAGATTACAGCCTATGGTGTTAGAGGCAAGGTACTGGCATGGATAGAGGATTGGCTGGCAGAGGCAGAGAGTGTGGATAAAGGGGTCTTTTTCAGAATGGTAGCAGGTGACTAGCAGACCTCTGCAAGGGTCAGTGTTGGGACCACAACTATTCACGTTATGCATTAATTATCTGGACAAAGGAATTGAGGGCATTGTTGCTAAGTTTGCAGATGACACAAAAATAGGAGGAAGCACTGGTAGTGTTGAGGAAGCGGGGAAACTGCATATGGGCTTGGACAGGAGGGCAGAGTAGGTAACAAAGTGGCAGATGGAAGACAATGTGGGAAGGTGTGAAGTTATGCACTTTGGTGGGAAGAATAGTATCATAGAGTATTTTCGAAATGGGGAAAGGCTTCAGAAATCTAAAGCACAATGGTCCTTAGGAACCCTACTTCAGGATTCCCTTAAGGTGAACATACAGGTTCAGTTGGCAGTTAGAATGTCTTGTCCTGTTAGAATTTTATAGGTTTCTATGATATCCCTCTCTCGTTCTTCTGAATTCTGATGAACACAGTCCAAAGTGGATTCTGTGCCGAAGGTGCTCTGAGGCTGCTGTAAGGTAGGGTGTTCCCACTTTTGGCATCCATTCCCCCTGATGCCATTGTAGAACACTTTAAGATCTGTTCTACCATTAAAAACACAATATAAACTAAAGCAGCTGTTGTTTCTCATAATCTATATAAATGCTGATGATAACATTGAATGCCGTGGGCCATTACCTCTTTCCACATGTAAGATAGCCCACCCACAAAAGTGATTTATTTGCTGGCTTGCACAGATCTTACATTAACATCAGGGGAGGTTAACAATCAAAAATGTGAAGTGACGACTATGACTTGCAAGCAAACAAGATTGCACAATTGGGCTTTTTAGCAACTGCACAAACATGTTCTTGTACATGTGCATGTGCAGGTACTTCAGTGCTGCTCATGGTGTCTGAAAATCTCTATGCAATGGAATGAATTCATGGACCCTGTGCAACAACAATAGAAACTACACTGATGCAGCACGTTTATCACAGGAAAATATCCACTTTTCACAGCATTACAAGCCTAAAATTGACATCAAACCAAAGAACATTTGGACGGATGATTAAAATCTTGGTCGATGATGCAGGCTTTAATCAGAGTCTAAAGGAGAGAGTTGATGAAGCAGAAAGCCTTAGACAAGAACCGCAGAGCATCAGATCCAGACTGGTGAAGACAGCTACTCACGCTGTGACACAAGGAGAGAGGATTGCAGATGAGCCCAGGGTTGGGGAAATGCAGAATTTTTGGAGGGTTGTGAGGGTGAGGACATTGTTGAGAAAATGAGGGCCCAGCACTAAGGGGTTTGAAAACCAGACTTGTGAATTTTAAAGCTGGGGTGTTTCTGGACCACAGCCAAAGTAGTATCCAAGCACAGGGATGGGTGAAACTTGGTGCAGGTTGGAATACAGGCAAAGATTTGAATGAGCTCAGGTGAATAAACATTTTGTTAACACTACCAGTCCTTCTGCCTATCTTTGTGTCATCTGCAAACTTAGCAACAATGTCTTCAATTCCTTTGTCCAGATCATTAATGTCTAACATGAATGGTCTCAACACTGACCCCTGTGGAGCTCCATGGTATAATAAACATTTTATGTAACAATAGCCTTTCTATTTTAAATAACAATCATGGCCTCTATTTTATAGACCCCACTGGTCTGTTTGAAGGTGGGAGCGTTCTTCTAAAACGTAGTGCCTGCACACCACTTTCACCCAGCCTCAATCCATCTAACACGTAAGATATTGTGGGATCTTGATGGGGTAGATGTGGAGATGGTATTCCCTTTTTTGGGAGAAACTAGAACTAGGGGTGCCTGTTTAAAAAAATTCAGGGTGGAATTTAAAGTGGAAATTAGGCTTTTTTTTCTCTTGGAGGGCCACGAACCATTGGAACTTTCTTCCCAAAAGGTGGAAGCAGAGTCTTTGAATATTTTTAATGCGGCGATGGTAGAAGCTTGCTAAGTAAGAGGATAAAAGGTTATTAGGGTAGACAAGAACATAGATTTGAGGTCACCATCAATTAGCCATGACGTTATTGAATGGTGGCTCAGGCTCAAGGGTCCAAATGGCCTATTCCTGTTTTAATTCACTTGTTTGCACGTTCATGTGTCTCCCATTTTACAGTGTATGGTGGAGATATTTGACTACTAGAACAACCATGGATCCCTTGTGGCTCGTCAGTGGCCAGGAAGTCCAGAACAAGAATCATAGAATCTCTACAATGCAAAAAGAGGCTGTATGGTCTATCAAGTCTGCAGCAATCCTCTGAAGAGCATCCCACACAGACCCAGCCCCCTACACAACCCCATAACCCATAACTCCACATTTACCATGACTAATCTACCTAGCCTACACATCCCTGGACAATACAGACAATTTAGCATGGCCAATCCATCTAAACTGCACGTTTTTGGACTGTGGGAGGAATCCAGAGCACCCAGCAGAACCCACAGAGACACAAGGATAAACATGCAAACTCCACACAGACGGTCACCCAATGCTGAAATTGAACCCAGGTTCCCAGAGTTGTGCGGCAGCAGTGCTAACCACTGAGTCACTATGCCAACCCATTGCTGTTGGCACTTCTCTCGTGCTTTGAGGTTGTTCAAGTTTCTGAAGCATATTGGTGTGCAGGGATTAGTGCTGCTGGTAAACAGTGACCTTAGACTGGGATTTGAGATGTTGGTCCTCTGTTATTTTCACCAATTGTTCTACTCACAGAATGTATCAACTACAGTAAATTCTCTGTTTTCCAGTACCCAGCAACCAATAAAGGCAAAAATGCTAACAAACAAAAAGAATGCTAGAAAAACACAGCAAATTTTGCAGCATGTGGAGAGAAAAGCAAACTTAATGTTTCAAGTCTAGTATGACTCTTCAGGACTGTTCTCTCCCCAAAGACACTGCCAGATCTGCTGAGGTTCTGCGGTGTTCTCTAAGCTTGATCTGCAACCAGCAGATATATTTTATTCATTTGTAGGATATGGGTGTTGCTAGTTGACCAGCATTTATTTGCTAGTCCCTAGTTGCCCTTGAGAAGGTGGTAGCGAGCTGTCTTCTTGAACCATAGTCTACCTATTGTGGGGAGTTGATCCACAATACCATTAGGGAGGGAATTCCAGGATTTTGATCCAGCGAAGGTAAAGGAATGGCGATATATTTCCAAGTCAGGATGGTGAGTAGCTTGGAGGGGAACTTGGGAGGTGATGGTGTTCCCATTTGTCTGCTGCCCTTGTCCTTCCAGATGGAAGTGGTCGTGGGTTAAAAGAAAGCTTACTATTTGTATAAAGTTTCTTCAAAACTGTCTGTTTGAACCAGACGCACCAAGTTCTGAAGTGCATTCATCCACTATGAGGTAGTTCTTCCAGCTGCCAGTAGCAGCAGTGCCCGTCATCCTGCCTCACACAGCCACCATTATATAGTTGAATTTGTGATCATATTATGTCCAAAATCTGTTTTGTCCCACACAAGGACAAATTCAAAAATGTGTTGCTTTAACTTTGAAACAGAAAATGGAACTGTGTGAAAGACTGGAAAAGGATGAAAATTGCAATGTGCTCCTCATGCAATTAGCAAATTCATGTAACCAGCATGCCCCATTCCCTTACCAGGGAACTTACTGTCTATGTGAGCCTGACGTCAGCGGTGGGGAAGCTGCTGGAGAAGATACTGAGGGAGAGGATCTATTTACATTTGGAAGAAAATGGGCTTATTAGTGATAGGCAGCATGGTTTTGTGCAGGGAAGGTCATGTCTTATCAACTTGATAGAATTATTTGAGGAAGTGACAAAGTTGACAGATGATGGAAGGGCTGTGGATGTCACATACATGGACTTCAGTAAGGCGTTTGATAAGGTTCCGCATGGTAAGCTGATGGAGAAAGTGAAGTTGCATGGGGTCCAGGGTGTACCAGCTGGATTGATAGAGAACTGGCTGGGCAACAGGAGACAGAGAGTTGTAGTGGAAGGGAGTTTCTCAAAATGGAGAACTGTGACCAGTGGTGTTCCACAGGGATCCGTGTTGGGACCACTGTTGTTTGTGATATACATAAAGGATCTGGAGGAAGGTATAGATGGTCTGATTAGCAAGTTCGAAGATGACACTAAGATTGGTGGAGTAGCAGATAGTGAAGGGGAAGTCGGAGACTGCAGCAGAATATAGATAGATTGGAGAGTTGGGCGGAGAAATGGCAGATAGAGTTCAATCCAGGCAAACGCAAGGTGATGCATTTTGGAAGATCCAATTCAAGAGCGAACTATACGGTAAATGGAAAAGCCCTGGGGAAAACTGATGCACAGGGAGATCTTGGTGTTCAGGTCCATTGTACCCTGAAGGTGGCAACGCAGGTCGATAGAGTGGTCAAGATGGCATACGGCATGCTTTCATTCATTGGACAGCGTATTCAGTACAAGAGTTGGCAGGTCATGTTACAGTTGTATAGGGCTTTGGTTCAACCACATTTGGAATACTGCATACAGTTCTGGTCACCGCTTTACCAAAAGGATGTGGATGCTTTGGAGAGGGTGCGGAGGAGGTTCACCAGGATGTTGAGGGGGGGACCTGATTGAGGTCTACAAAATAATGAGAGGTACAGACAGGGTGGATAGCAAGAAGCTTTTTCCCAGAGTGGGGGACTCAATTACTAGGGGTCACGATTTCAAGGTGAGAGGGGAAAGTTTAAGGGAGATATGCGTGGAAAGTTCTTTACGCAGAGGGTGGTGGGTGCCTGGAATGTGTTGCCAGCGGAGGTGGTAGAGGCGGGCACGATAGCGTCATTTAAGATGTATCTAGACAGATACACGAATGGGCAGGGAGCAGAGGGATACAGATTCTTGGAAAATACACAACAGGTTTAGATAGAGGATCTGGATCGGCGCAGGCTTGGAGGGCCGAAGGGCCTGTTCCTGTGCTGTAATTTTCTTTGTTGTTTGTTCTATGTTCTATCTCAGTTAATAGTCTGAACTTTCAACTATCGTTAAATAAAAATGATATATGTAATATAATTTGCTTTTTTTGTTAAAAAATTTACATGATAAAAATATAAAGTGTTTTGATGATACCTATAAATGATAAATACCCAAAATTAGTTAAAAGCATGAACAAGTAAATTCTGAGTTTGGGAATCGCAAATCTGATTCCAAAGTGGTGCCAACAGAGCTCAATTTCAACTCCACCGACTGTGTGATAAACTGACTGTAGTAGAACAAGTCCAATTCTTACTGCTACAGAAATTTTAAGTGGGTTCTGGGAGGAGGAATTCATTCCATTTATTTACGGATGACCCATGAGGTAAAAATGCCTCCCAAAAGAATGAAATATTGCCCCCCAAAAGAATGAAATAATGTTCAGCAGAAAAAGATAAAGTCCACTAAATGTTCTTTGAATTCAAATCAGTACCCGGCAGCAATAAAATATATGCATCTCACAAACCACACTGGAAAAGCTTCTTTAAACTTGCAAATAGTTCATGTGGTTTTTTCAGAGCAAACAGCATCTGCAAAGTTAATAGGGTGGAGTCATCTTAGAGACATTTAAGGTAAGCTCCTCTTGTGTGGTAGTTGGAACACTCATCTCTGAAAACTGCAGTATGATGCATATTATATATTAGGAAAAGTGCAGTGGCTGTCATACAGAAACCAAACCTGCTGCTGATATGCTGATCACATCATTGTGCTACCTTTCATCATCATTAGAAACAGGAGCAGGGATAGGCCATTCATTCCATCAAGGCTGCTCTACCATTTGATAAGAACATGACTGATGTGCATTACTCCATTTTCCTGCCTGTCCCTGTTAATCCTTAACTTCTTGTCTAACCCAGCCCTGAATATATTCAATGACCCACCTTCCACTGCTCTTCTTGGGGGTCAATTTCAAAGACTAACAATCACTCTGATTGGATTATACTCCAAGCCTCCCAACAGCCACTGAGAATTGGAGGAACAAATATGTAGGTAGATTGAGGGAAGATGCAATAGAAACAGAGATGTCACAGTGGGTAACTTTACCTTCCCCAGTATTGACTGGGAGCCGCTTAGAAGGAGAGGAATTTGCTAAATGCATCCAAGAGGGTTTCATGAAACAGTATGTGGATAGTCCAACTAGAGGAGGGGCCATACTGGATCTTATATTTGAAAATGAGCCTGGCCAGGTGACTGACCTTTCAGTGGGAGGGCATTTTGGTAACAGTGATCACAACTCCTTAAGTTTTAACACAGCTATGAACAAGGATAAATTAGGACCTTGCAAGAAGATACTAAATTGGGGGAGGACAATTACGTCAGTATTAGGCAGGAGCTAGGGAATGTTAATTGGGAGGAGCTTTTATCAGGCAAGGTATCAAATGACATGTGAGAACTGTTTAAAGACCTGCTGGGGAGAGTTAAGACTGGCATGTTCCAATAAAGAGGAAGGACAAGGATGGCAAGTTAAAAGGCCCTTGGATAATGAGTGAGGTTGTGAATTTCATCAAAAGGAAGAAAGAAGCATATGTAAGGTTTAGGAAGCTAAAATCGGACAGAGCTTGTGAGGAAAATAAGGAAAGCAGGAAAGTACTCAAGCAGGGAATAAAGAGAATAAGAAGCATGAAATAACCTTGGAAAGTTGGGTTAAAGACAATCCCAAGGCATTCCATAGATACATTAAAAACAAGAGGATAACTAGGGATAAAAGGTACTGCAGATGCTGGAGAATCCGAGATAACAAGCATGGGGCTGGATGAACACAGCAGGTCAAGCAGCATCGTAGCAGCAGGAAAGGATAACTAGGGAGAAGGTAGGCCCACTCAAAGGTAAAGGAAGGAGCTTGTGCTTGGAGTCAGAAGATGTGGGTAAGATCCTAAATGAGTAATTTGCATCGGTATTCACTTAGGAAAAGGATATGGAGGGAAGTGAGCATTGTGCACAGCATGCGAATGTGCTAAGGCATTTTGAGATCAAGAAAGAAGTGGTGTTGGATCTCTTGTAAAGCATTAAGGTGGATAAGTCCCCAGGACCTGATGGTATCTATCCCAGGTTATTGAGAGAGGCAAGAGAGGAGATTGCTGGGCCTTGACCAAGATCTTTGTATCCTCGCTAGCCATTGGAGAAGTCCTGGAGGACCTAATGAGTAGCTAATGTTGTTCCTCTGCTCAAGAAGGGAAATAGGGATAATCCAGGAAACTATAGACCAGTGAGTTTCACATTGTTGGTTGGGAAGCTAACAGAGAGAATTCTTAGGGATAGGATTTACACACATTTGGAAAAGCATTGCCTAATTAGGGAGAGTTGGCGTGACTTTGTGCAGGGAAGGCCATGTCTTATTAACATAATTGAATTTTTTGAGGCGGTGATGAAGGTGATCGAAGAGGGTATAGCAGTGGATGTTGTTTATATGGATTTTAATAAGGCTTTCATCAAGGTCCCTCATGGTAGGCACATCCAGAAGATTAAGATGCATGGGGTGCACGGTGACTTGGCTGCATAGATTCAGAATTGGTTCGCCCATAGAAGACAGAGGGTATTGGTGAAAGGGTGTTTTTCAGGCTGGAGGTCCTTGACGAGTAGTGTTCTGCAGGTATCCGTACTGGGACCATTGCTGTTTGTGATACATTTGAGTGACTTAGATGAAAATGTAGATAAGTGGGTTAGTAAGTTTGCAGACGATACATAGTTCGGTGGAGTTGTGGATAGTGTAGAAGGTTGTCAAAGGATACAGCCAGATATAGATCACTTGCAGAAATGAGTGGAGAAATAGCAGATGGAGTTTAATCTGGGTAAGTGTAAGATGTTGCACTTTGGGAGATCAAATGTTAAGAAAAAGTACAGTTAATGCAGTATCGATGTACAGGGGGACCTTGGGGTTCAAGACCATAGCTCCCTGAAAGTAGCCATGCAAATAGATAGGGTGGTAAAGAAGGTGTATGGCATGCTTGCCTTTATGGGTCGGGGAACTGAGTACAAGAGTCAGGATAAGAAACAAAAGAACCACAGATGCTGTAAATCAGGAACAAAAACAGAAGTTACTGTCAAAGCACAACATGTCTGGCAGCATCTGTGAAGAAAAATCAGTTAACATTTTGGGTCTGGTGACCCTTCCTCAAAACGAGTCAAGATGTCATGTTGTAGCTTTACAAGTCATTGGTTCAGCCATATCTAGATTATTGCATTCAATTCCGGTTGCCACATTACAGAAAAGATGTGGAGGCTTTGGAGAGGGTGCAGAAGAGGTTTACTAGGATGCTGCCTGGAATAGAGGATATGAGCTATAAGGAGAGGCTAAAAAAAACCTCTGGTCATTTTCTCTTGAGTGGCGCAAGCTGAGGGGAGTCTTGAAAGAAGTCTATAAAATTATGAGATGCATAGATAGGGTTGACAGTCAGAATCTTTTTCCCAGAGTTGAAATGTCTAATACTAAGGCGCATGCATTTAAAGTGAGAGGAGGAAAGTTCAAAGGAGACGTGAGGGGCAGGTTTTTGCACAGAGAGTGGTAGGAGTCAGGAAAGCAGCATCAGGGGATACTTGAGGGATTTTTAGATAAACACATGAATATGCAAGGGCTGGAGAGATATGGACCAATGGCAGGCAGAAAGGACCAGTTTCATTTGGCATCATGTTCGGCACAACATTATGGGCCAAAGGGCTCATTCCTGTGCTGTACAGTTCTAAGTTAAAAACCCTCTGAGAAAGGAAATTTCCCCTCATCGCTGTCTTAGGTGGGAGATACCTAACTTTCAGACTTTGGACTTTGGTCTCTGGCTTTTGAGGGGAAACATTTTCCAGTACGCATGTTTCAATAAGATTACCTCTCTTTCTTCTAGACTCCAAAGAGTATGTGCCTAACCTTTTCAACCTTTCTTCAGAAAATAACCCCTCCATCCAAGGAATCAGCCACTATACTTTTTCTGAATTGCTTCTAAAGCAAATAAGGAGACCAAACCTACTTGACAACACTGGCCTGAACGCACCAGGAAATGACTAAGACAGGCCCTGCCGTTTTTGGCCCAAGTCGCCAGAGGCTGCTAGCCAATCAGAGGCTGAAAGCTTCTAGCTGCTCGAGTCGACTGGTTGATGCCAATCATTCTGACAACCCACTTGTCAGAAGGTAAGTTTCTTTTCTATTCTTCTCCCAGGGCTTGGTTTGTCAGTGGGCTGGGGGAGGGGGGAGTTGGAGGCGGAACAGAGTGATGACTTTCCAAGGCCATTCCCTTGCCTCTCATCACCAGCTCCAACTGCCGAGGGGTTGGGGCAATTAGCGTACCCTATGTGCCCCCTGCCAACTGCCCAACACGTTGGGTGGGTCACCATAGATTCTCAATCAGGGAGATAGCCATTTATCTTGCCTACGGGGAGACAGGAAACTGGGGAGATGGTGACCTAAGGCCCTTAAGTGCTATTAATTGTCCACTTAAGGGCCCTAACTGCTGGTGAGTCTGGAAAGTTGCCAATGGACTTTATTGCTCAGCACCTAATTGCTGAGGTGGTGAGAAGGGGAAATAATGAGACAAGATGGCCCTGGAAAGAAATTCACCCCTTCTTGCCACCTCGCTCACCAGTTCAGGGAGAGCAATATCATGCCTAGGTGCTTCCAAATACAAATTATAAGGAGTACTGAAAAGATGATGTTACCATAACAGCATTGCTTCCTTCTAATGTGTGGAAATTGCTACTCTTGTAGCTGGTGGTGCAATTTTTTTGGAGGTATGTTAACTGTAATCTCACCTTAATTCTTCCTTAAAATGAGCTAATAATGAGCTTTTCAAATTCATGTGTGCACTTGAACACAAATTTGTTTCAGCTTGTCTGATTAAGATAGGTTAATTTCTACTATTTATTTTGTTAGATTTTGTAACTGTGTGGCATCTCAAAAGTAGGTCCACCTAATTTTCTTGGCAGGAAAATCAAGAAGTTTTGGAGGAAGATTATGCTTAATGTTCACATTTCTATTAATTCAGTGACTGCACTCACACCTCTGAGTCGGTATTGAGTTCAAGCCCAACCACCATGGGACTTTAAAAAATGATAGTGACCTTCAATGTCGGGGTCCCATCTTTCAGATGTAACATTAAAACCGGAGTCCACAAAAGTCCTGCTCCAATTTAGGTACAAGATCCAATTGCACAATTTAAAGATAAATAAGGGAATTAAATCTATTTATCTCTCAATCAATGTCACCAAAGAATAGATTAGGTGGTCATTATACTCATCATCAGTGAAGTTTTGCTCCTATACCTAAATTATTTGCCCAACAAATGAAATCTGCCATTGAATAAAGTCTCACTATTCATAACCTTGCCATTCACAAATTAAGACTATTAGAAATAAGAACAGGAGTAGGCCATTTGGCCCCTCAAGCCTTCTCTGCCATTCAGTAGGATCGTGGCAGATCCGACACTCTTCATACGCACTTTCCGGCTCCTTCCCCTCACCTTTGAGTTCTTTTCTGATCAAGAATTTATCTTGCTCTTAAACATATACAAGGACACTGCCCCGACAGCTCTCTGTGGCAAGGAGTTCAAAAGACTGACAACTCTCTGAGACAAGAAATTCCTCCTCATCTCAGCCTTAAATTGTTGCCCATTATATTCTCAGAATAAGCCAAATTCCATAAAATCATAGATATTGGAGCAGAATAAAACCACTCAGCGCATCAAGTCTGCTCTGCCATTCGATCGTAGCTGGTATGTTTCTCACCCCATTTTCCTGCCTTCTCCCCATAAGCTTTGATCCCTTCACCAACCAAGAACCTATCTATCTCTGTCTTAAAGCCGCGTAATGATTGGCCTCCCATAGCCTTCTGTGGCAATGAGTCCTACAGGTTCACCACCCTCTGGTTGAAGAAATTCCTCCTCATCTCAGTTCTAAAGGGTCCTCCCTTCACTCTGAGGCAGTGCCCTCAGGTCCTAGTTTCTCCTACTAGTGGAAACATCTTCTCCAAGTCCATTCAAACCAGGCCTCTCAGTGTGCCCTCTAGTCCTAGGCTCTCTCATGAGGGGAACATCCTCTCAGCATTTATCTTGTCATGTATCTTAAGAATCCTAAACATCTCAACAAGATCCCCTTTCATTCTTCTAAATTTCAATGAGTAGAGTCACAACCTGTTTAACCTTTCCTCATGAGACAATCCCTCCATACCAGGGATCATCCTAGTGAACCTGACCTGAACTGTCTTCAATGAAGTCATATTTTCCTTCAATAAATTAACTTATCACTTATCCAAAATGACAAGAAAATAAAGAAAAAAGGCAAACATCACAAAGAACAGAACTATGAGACATGTCTAATGATGACACAATGAAACATTTCCTAAATTGGTGAACGCATATCGCATGTATGCTGGTCGCCATGTTGTCTGTTAACACAGATGTTGCACAGTGCAGTACTGTATGCTGACCCCACCCAACAACTTCACCTGAACTACCAAATAATAAGCTGAAACAAAAGCAGATATTGCTGGAGAAACTCATCATGTCTGGCAGCTTCTGTGGAACTATGTCAAAAAATGAGGTTAGAGACAAAAAAAGCCGCAGATGCTGGAATCCAAGATTAAACAAACAGGAGGTTGGAAGAACACAGCAAGTCAGGCAGCACGTGAAGGAAAGGAGTAGTCAATGTTTCGGGTATTACTCTTCTTCAGTCCTGTTCGTCATTTATGATGTTCTCCAGAACATATCTCTCATGTACACTGGAACTTTACTGCATTTTCATAAAAGTCATCCATTACAAGGCATTTTAGAATGTTCTCAGCATGTGCAAAAGCAGCACACATTAATGGAAGGTAGACAAATGCGAGGCTGGAAGAACACAGCAGACCAGGCAGCATCTGGAGGAAAGGAGCAGTCAACGTTTCGGGTTAACAAGGCGTGGGGCTGGATGAACACAGCAGGCCAAGCAGCAGCATAGGAGCAGGAAAACTTGACGTTTCGGGTATTACCTTTCTTCTGGACCCAACGTGCTAATGAAAGACCTTTCTTTAAGTCCAGCTTCACTTCATACTGGCTCACACTATGCAATTCTTTTTTTCCTTAATCAATTTCTGTAAAAATGCATCAATTAACAATTGTGTTCCTCCTCCTCTTGCTTTAGAACTACACCAATAGAGGTACCTTTTGCAAATTTCAATTGCATATGGAGAAAATTTTCAATGTGCGTTCACAGTCAGCAAAGGTCTGCACTGGAATTCAAATTTGTAGCATCCAATCTGTGTTTTTATAACTCTGGTTTTCTTTAAGCACTGGTCTTTCTCCATTATAACTATTATCAGTGTTTTTGAATATGAAAGCTATTCAGCTAGTAACAATCCCTTTTGTCCAAAGCTAATTAAACTGAATGCTCGCCACTTAGCACGTAGCTGCTTCATCTGACTTTTCACTCGAGGAAACACCTAAGTGTTACGCACTGTGATATGTATAAGTGGCCAGAATCTAGAGCACAGGATTTAGCAACAAATTAAGGACATTTAGCAAACCCTTTAAAACTGTTAGAGTTAGGCATGAGAGTGGAGATTGTTATTCCACTGATAAATATACTGAACTAAATGGACCACACCTAGAATGCGTATGAACAGTTTTGGTCTCCTTCTCTAAAGAAATATATGCTAGCACTGGAGGTAGTCCAGATAAGATTCACTGGGTTTATTCTGAGTATGGAAGGTTTCTTTTTGAGGACAGGTTGAGTAGATTGGGCTTGTACTCATTGTGGTTTAGAAGATTGAGAGGTGACCCTATTGAAACAAACAAAATTTTTTGAAGGATTGACAAGGTAGGTGCTGGAACATGATTTCCTGTTGTGAGAGAAGACCAGAGGACATAATCTCATGGTGTGTGGTTGTCCAGTTAGTCTTCTCTAACAGTAGAGAATCTGTGGAATTCTTTACCACTGAGGGCCGTAGAGGCTGGGTTGTTTGGGATAATCAAAGCTGCGATTGACAGATTTCTAATCAGTAAGGGAACTGAGGGTTATTGGGGGAATGACAGGAAAGTGGAGTTGAGGATTATCAGATCGGTCATGATGTCATTGAATGATGCAGGAGACCAGATGGGCCAAATGGCCGCCTTCTGCTTCAACATCACATGGTCACCAAGTGTACTGTATCATGCTTTACTGATGCACAATGAACAGTTAATGTATAAATGAAAAGGTAAGTCAAGTCTTGTGGCTCAGTCCATGCATCTGCTTCAGGTCACATTTCAAGTGGTGATAGCCACAGAGGTCCATCCAAAAAATATCTGAGCAAGTTGATATTTAAAAAGCGCTGGTCACGAGTGAACAACTTCACTGAAATGCTGCACTCCAAAATGTAATAGAAGTCTACACCAAAAATAGCTATCAGCAAAATTTTAGCTCCAAAGACTGAATTGGCTAAATGAAAGTATACCAAAAGAAATAAGGACAAGAATTTGTACAGCTTAGTGGTAGAAATGTTATGAAACTCAGTAAAATAATATATTCATCACTTATAATATCATTTGCGCTTTGCAGGCAATTAAATAGGCACTTTGGAAGTGTATTTGCTGATATAATGGAAGAAATGCAACCATCAATTTCAACACAGCAAGCTCCCAGAACCCGCAATGAGGTAATCATAAGATAATCTATTTCAGTTTTCTGAAGAAGGGTCTAGGCCCGAAATGTCAACCTTCCTGCTCCTCTGATGCTGCTCGGCCTGCTGTGTTCCTCCAGCTCTCTACACCTTGTTATCTTTATTTTAGTGATGTTGGTTGAAGGAAGTATATTGACCAGGGCATGAAAAAGACCTACCCCACTTTTCTTTTAATGGTATCATAAATCTTTTACAAATTGTCTTGGGGCATGTGGGATCTCGGTATAACATCTCATTAACGGGTAGCACCTTTGACAACGCACCAGCACTGGGCTGCACTGCCAACCCAGAGAATGTGGCCAAATTTCAGACTTTCTGACTCTGAGGTCAAAGTACTTTCAGCATGACTGAAACAGTTTGGTCAATATCATTAGATGTTTGTGGGATCTTGTGCAAATTGGCTCCCCAGTGGTACTCTATTTCATATATTACACCACAAGAGTATTCCATTGGCTGTACAGTGCTTCAAGGCATTCTGTGTTGTTGCAGGCAATTTATTAATACAAAACTTTCTCTTCCTTACCACTAAAGGCTCATTGCACTCACTACTACATCTCCTGAGGTTATAGAATTACAGAATCACCTTTTGCTGGCTGGACAGCAAATTAATATAAATGAGTCCTTTCAACAAGATATTAATTTAGCTAAATGATAGGAAACAGTAACTATATAGTAATTAAGGGCCAACAGAACATTTACATCTCATAGAGAAGAAAATTTAACTTCCAAAAAACAACACAAATTAACCAGACTTACCGACAATTTGTTACCTCGCCGAACTGACTTTTCTGTTCGAAAGAGTAAAGGAATTACATTCACACAGCACTTTTCACAACTACTGGACACCTCTTTAGAGCAATGAAGTACATTTTGAAACCTAGTCACTGTTGTGATGTAGGAAATGCTGCAGCCGAAATGCGCAAGGCAAACTTCCACATGTGATAATGATTAGATAATCTGCTTTTGTGATGTTAATTAAGGAATTACATGAGTAACGCCCCTTGTCTTTAAAATTGTGTTATAGGATCTTTACATCCACCCAGGCAGCTAAACGGGGCTGAAAACAAACAATGCTGCAGATCAGTGGGTCAAGCAGCATCCAGAGAGAAAGCAAGCTTAAAAAAAATTAGGAACTGCAGATGCTGGAGAATCTGAGACAACAAGGTGTAGAGTTGGATGAACACAGCAGGCCAAGCAGCATCAGAAGAGCAGGAAGGCTGATGTTTCAGGCCTAGACCCTCCATCAGAAATGGGGGAGGTGAAGGGGGTTCTGAAATAAATAGGGAGAGAGGGAGAGGCGGATAGAAGATGGATAGAGGAGGGAGAGGCACAAATTCCATCCCCGCCTCTTTGACCTGTCTGTCTCCTCTCCACCTATCTTCTCCTCTATCCATCTTCTATCCACCTCCCCCTCTCTCCCTATTTATTTCAGAACCCCCTTCCCCTCCCCCATTTCTGAAGAAGGGTCTAAGCCCAAAACGTCAGCCTTCCTGCTCCTCTGCTGCTTGGCCTGCTGTGTTCATCCAGTTCTACACCTTGTTGTCTCAGATTCTCCAGCATCTGCAGTTCCTACTATCTCTGAAACAATTTTAACCTCACTGCGAAGCCTCTTCTAAGGATGCCTACCCTGAAGAAGTTACCCTCCTCCCTCCGGAACAACCTCCATCCCCGCCTCTTGACCCGTCAGTCTCCTCTCCACCCCTCTTCTCCTCTATCCATCTTCTCTCCGCCTCCCCCTCTTTCCCTATTTATTTCAGAAACCTGTTCCCCTCCCCCATTTCTGAAGGAGGGTCTAGGCCCGAAACGTCAGCCTTCCTGCTCCTCTGATGCTGCCTGGCCTGCAGTGTTCATCCAGCTGTGCACCTTGTTATCTCTTAGAAAAAAAACATTAGCTTGTTCTCTCGTCATGGATGCTTCCTGACTCGCTGTGATCTGCAGCATTTCGTTTCCAGTTCAGATTCCAGCATTTACAGTAATTTGCTGTTATAGTTAAATGAGGTCTTCATTTAACGTCTCAACCAAAAGGTGTCTCTGAAAGCACAGTACTCCTTCAGTAACACAACAGTGTGTCAGGTCTCTGCTTGAGCCCTGGAGTGGCACTTGAACACAGAATCTCATGACTCAGAGATGAGAATGCTGCCAACATGAGCTGCAGCTGGTGCCATGTTGCAAGTCAAGGGAAAGGAAATTTGGGCAATCTGTATGTATAATATCCAGCCTGCCACCAATGTTCGCTTTTGTAACCTTTCCAGTGTTGATTTATATCCTCTATTTATCTTAATACTAGAATTGTTCAATCTCATAATTTACTATAAGCAAAATGTTAACATTTACAAGTTAGTCAAAAATGCTTGAAACATACTGTACACTTATACTTTCATGAAATACGTCAGTCCACAATTTTAACTATGACCTGCTTAAAAAGAACATGTTGTTACTCGTATCAACCAGCACCATTCCAGCCCTAAAGTTAACTGGGAAATCTGGAAATCTGGATTTCCGTTGGTAATGGATATTCTTAACAGAAACCTAAAGATAAGTGGCAGATCAAAAGAAAATGTCCCTTAGTGATCGGAAGAATAGAATGGGCATCTGTTGTAAAAGTAAGAACACTGGCAGCGTTGGGTTTTAAATAAATGACCTGTGCTCAGTGTCAAAAAGAGGCGAATATACTCTTATCAAAATGAAAAAGAAAGTGGGTGCTTTGAATTAACAAGAGAACAAGATGGTGTGAATCTAAGAAGGCCTTAAGTCAGTTCTATCAAATGGGTTATCAAGTAACTGCTTCATGGAATGGATTTTACCGTAACAGTTAACATTTTACAACTCCTACTTTTTTGAAGGTTAGTGATGAGAAGAGTTGCCAGTTTCTGCATAGGTAACTCCCACATGCACACGGAATGATGATATTTTCTGAGAAAGAATCACACTGGACTTGAAACATTAACTCTGTTTCTCGCTCCACCGATGGTGACTGGTCCACTGAGTTTCTCCCATGTTCTTCATGTATGTTTCAAATTTCCAGCATCCACATTATATTTCCTTTGTTATGATAATGAACCAGGTAATTTTTTTTTTTGCGCTATGACTGAGAAAATTGGCCAGAATACCCCCAGGAAAAATCTGCAGAACAGTACATGGATATTTTTCCCATTCATCTGAAAGGATAGGGACACCTCAGAATCATTTTTAATCCCAAAGTACTGCAGCGGGGTGTCAACTGCAATTGCTAAATGAAAATAATCATCAGCAGGCCATTCAGGCTAGGCGCCTGATCCACTGTTCTCAACCATAAGATCATAGGACATGGAGTAGAAGTAGGCCATTCAGCCCATCAATTCTGCTCCACCACTGAACAAGATCATGGCTGATCTGATAATCCTCTACCCCACTTTCTTGCCTTCTCTCCATCATCCTTGTTTCCCTTCCTGATTTTAAAAAAAGGGCGCAATGAGGGAAGGCAGAATGTGGAGAGTAGATTTACTCTTCATCAAACAGCTGTGAGCATACATTAGGTCCCACCTTCAACAGCCCTCTGCATAAAGAATTCCACAGATTCACTACCCTTTGAGAAAAGACAGTCATCCTAATCCCTGTCTTAATTAGACAATCTCTTATTCTAAGATTATGTCCTTTCCAACAAGAATCAACATTTCCACATCTACCCTATCAAGTACCATAAGATCAAGAATGATCATCCACCTGACCACCATATTCCCACACTGTCCCCACATCCATGATGTCATTAGTGGTTATTGTTGTCTTGGAGTGGGATTTGAATACACAACCTTGTGATTTAGAAACAGCAAAGCCACAAGAGGATATAAATTTCCCAGAAAAGCCAGAAAGAAAGGGGCTGATTTGAGGGAAGACGGAGTGTGGTGAATAGCTTTACTCTTCTTCAATCATGATTCCTGTGACAAAATACACGAACATCTCACCAAACGCAGATAACATTCAGGATAAGTTTCGCAGTGGGGTCGGCATCCTTACTTGGCCTGCTGGGTTCATCCAGCTCCACACCTTGTTATCTCTAACATTCAGGATAAATGCTTTCATGGACATGTCTTAAGAATGTCAGCCCACTCTGTCTGATTATTGCTACTAATGCTGTGAAGTGCTTTGCAGTATGGAATATACTGCTACACCTTCAACATTTGGCAGAGAGGCTAAGAAGCAAAGTTTAAACATCTGTCAGAGCGTAAAATGAAGTCTAGACGATCAGCACTCACCCTCCCCCCTCATTAGACACTTACTAGTTTTTCATTTTATTGACTTTTTTTGTTATCTTCCTCTCATCCTTTCTCTCCTAAAAACTGATGGATGGTTCCAAATGTGCAATTATGGTTCCACTCGCTCAGCCAAATAAGTGTTCTTAATCCTAGGACATCAATGTTGAACATTCCACCATAGTAGCACATTTAACCTGGCAGCAAAGCTAAGTCTGACCTGTTCTTACCTGATATTGACATATAGGCACTTTCCAGCCAAGCAATATTGGATAACAGCAAAGGATGTATTTACATAGCAATTCTTTTAATATGATACAATATCACGAAATCATCAAAGGTGAGCAATCAGGAGCAGGAATCCTAGCTGATTTTATCCCACTCCAATCAATGGCTGTTCCATCCAAATCATCTTACAAGGCACACAGGCTGAGTTTTTAACATGGGATCTACATGGTTTAAATATATACATGACTATTCTGCTATGTCCTATTGTCCAAAATAATATAATGTATAAGGTTGTATAAGATGTATAATGTATAAGATAAGAATTTTGCCTACACATCTGCTTATATATTTTACAGTTTTCCCCCTTTAATAAAAAGTTAAGTAACAACTGTTATTAAATTCCATTATGGTCTCACCAGTTCTGAGGAAGCGTTAACTCTGTTTTTTTCTTCACAGATGCTGCCAGACCTGCTGAGCTTTTCCAGCAATTTCTGTTTTGTTTCCTGATTTACAGCATCCACAGTTCTTTCGGTTTTTAATGTCTCCCCCCTCCCTGTTTCTGCAAGAGCCTCTAGATCTACAATTCTCTGAAATTCCTGTGCCCTCCAAATTTGGCAACTTGTACATCCTTAAGTTCTGGAATTCCCTCCATTAACATTTATACCTCTCTTCCTTAAAAAGGCTCCTTCTTTCCACTTATTAAACGTTTGTTTAATATTTGTTCTTATGAAATGCATTGGGACATGTTATTATGTTAAGGTGCAGGCTGGTGTGGTTAAAAAGTACCATCACACTTCCATTGCCACCATATCCTCATTTGAGGATGAGCAGATAGCCCTGACAGTGATGCTCACATCCCATAAAATAACTTTATAATATGTAGGTAACAGATTATATAAACACAAAACCTTCTTCATGGACAACAACTGTATTCTGACTTTGCTTCACTTTCTAATGACAATTTTGGAAACGTTATAGTGGCCTGCCAGCTCTATTCTTGCCCAATGATTACATCATCTGAACACTGTTCTCCATCTGACATCAGCCTTGGAGTTCAACTACAATTCACAAGATTTATAGAGATATGTCTCCATAGCATTCAGAGAGAGGAGGAGGACGGGAGGCAATGACCCCATGATTATTATCACTACACTATTAATCAAGAGATCCAGGTAATGCTCTGTGGATCCAGGTTTGAGCCTGGCCACGGTAGATGGTGGGATTTGAAAATACTAATGATGGCCTTGCAACCTTGGTCAATTGTTGAGAAAAACCTATTTGGTTCACTAATGCCCTTTCGAGAAGAATGCAGCTGCCATGACCTGTTTGTGACTCCAATCCCACAGAATTGTTGCTGTCTCTTAACTGCCGTCTGGGCAGTTAGGGATGGGTAATAAATGCTGGCCTAGCCACATCTGATGAATAAAAAAAAATCTTTTTGCACCTACTCTTAGAATGTCATGTTTGTCAAAAGTAAAAATTTTACAACAAAAACAAATGTCAAGAGACCCTTACAGCAGTAGAAATGGTCATGATATTGTCAAATTCTCATAAAAACATAATATATCCATGAATATCTTGGGGGCAGAAAACAGGATGTCCTTCATGGCCAGCCTAATTGTGACCTCAATCCCACACCAACATAGTTGACTCTCAATCATCCTCTGAAATAGTCTGGCAAATCGTTTAGTTATATCAAAATGTTATTTCATAGAATCACTACAGTATGGAAGCAGGCCAATTTGGCCCAAAGAGTTCACGCTGACACTCTGAAGAGCATCCCACCCAGACCCATCTTCTACCTTAACCTGCATTTACCATGGCTAATTCACCTAATTTACACCTCCCTGGACTCTACACGGTAATTTAGCATGCCCAATCCACCTAACCTGCACACCTTTGGGCTGCGGGAGGAAATTGGAGTACTTGGAGGAACCCACACAGACACAGGGAAAATGTATAAACGCCACACAGGAATCAAATCCAGGTCCCTGGCACTGTGAGACAGCACTGCTAACCATTGTGCCACCCTGTGCCCATACTATTGTTCAAGAAGGCCATTTGCCATTATTTCTGGGCAACTGAAGTCAGTTAGTAAATAGTGGTCTTGCGAGCAACATCCAAATTGTGAGATGAGAAAAAAAAGCAGCAAATACAAGTTTATACCTGCCCACTTACCCCTCAATGTCTTCTCAAATTATCTTCAACGTCTGTACCAATTTACAGTGTGCAATTTTTTTTTTGTTGCGCATTATCTCCCCTCATTTTTAGGACATTATTTCTGTCTTCTGTTTTGTTTTTACAGGTTTTTAAATCTTACTTAATGACTGAAAATGCCAATGGAATTCCATCAATTTTACGCCCCTTCAATAATTAGTCTATTTTTGATCACCAAGCATCAGGTAAAGGCTGTGCACAGAAGTTAGAAATTTCATCAGGATTCATTGTGAATAGTTCATGTAACTCTCGTAAAATTCAGGTAATTGTTTTCAGCCATGACCTTCAAGAGGCTTTTCCCTTAATACCAAAGGTTAATGTTGTTCCAACAGAATGAAGAAAAGAAAGGATGCTAGTGTAGCAAATATCCAACGTGCAAATTTGGCAAAAATAAAGAAAAAACACTTAAATTAATATGGTGTCTTTCACACCATTGGCACATTCTAATATTTTACAGCCAATGAAGCACCTTTGAGGTGTTTTCAGGGTTGTAATGTAGGAAACTTAGCAGCCAATTTGCAAACGAGCTCCACCAACAACAATTATACAAATGACCACATAGCCTGCTGTAAGTGTTGGATGTGAGATAAACATTGGCTAGTGAGAATTCCCTGTTCTTTCTTGAATAGTGGGTGAGATATTTTACATTGATCTGAAGGAACAAACTAGGTCTTGGTTTAACATTTCATTGGAAAGGTGACAACTCTGATGGTTTAGCACTTCTTCACCGCTATGCACTGAAGTCTGGCACCATGTTACCAAGTCCCTGGAGTGCAACCTGAACCCACAACTTTCTCATTCAGTGGCCAGTGACCCACCACAGAGTCACAGTAGTAGAAGTGCATTGCTGGCTTAATATGGTGACTAAACAGTCAAAGGCTAATTGTCCATGTGAATAAAAGTTAAAGAAAACTTTATCCATCAAAGCATGTCAGAAAAACAAAGATGTTTCCTCACAATATGTATGTGCAATGAGATAAAAAATACAATCTCAACATAAGGTTGATATGAACTGTCAACCAGCAATCCTGACTGTCCTGTTTCTTTGTTATATACCACCTTTGACTTAATTTAGAATCACTTGCCTAATGCGGTGGTGGGATCCGTATTAATTTCAAATGGATATGTCACAGATTGCACAGTATACTCCTAATGTGTATCCAAACCACTTAATTGTGTTTGTATAGAAAATATCTAGATACTATTAAGGCAAATCCCATGATAGCTTATCAAAGCGCCACAGTTCGTAACAAAGCCACACAGCTTGAATTCCCAGTATGCTGTGTTTATAGATCTCAACTGCAGTCCAGCATTTGTGATGCCAGCTTTAAGTTTGGTATCCCTGGACTTGGAAGGAAGCAATGAGTCCATGTATCTCCTACTGGCCATGCTGAAAAGATCATGTATGGAAATCAGCTGAGGACATGACCGGTTCCAAACCTTCCCATCGTATAACCTGCTTGCATTATTTTTCTGGGTGCATTTATCATTGAAATTCCTTGCCAAGGTGTGGGTGATGCTGGCTAGACTATATATAGTTCCCATCCATGGTTGTTCTGTGTAGGTGTAATGGACCTTTTCCTTGAACAACTAAAATCTCTGTCAAATCATCAGATTTCCAGCATCCTCGGTTCTATGTCTTATGTTATTGAAAGCTTTATAATATTCCTATGATGACATTTGTTAACATGAGTAATGATGCAGTAGGAGCTGTGATATATGTTCAGTTCAAGTTGGTGTATGACATGGAGGCCACTATTTTGTATTATTGCTTTCTTTGTTCCTGTAGGTAGAGGTTGTGCCGTTTGAGCAAACTGGACAAGTTGTTCTTCAAGTTCTTTAGATAGTTCACGCAACAACTTTAATGGTGAATCAAAATTCATAAAGTCCAGACCGACTGCTTTGTCTTGGATGGTACTTAAGCTTCATATGTGCTTTGGCACCTACATCCATGCAAGAGGTACGTCCATAACAAGGTGTGCTTGAAGAGTTGTGAATGGAGCTGATTACTGGAATAGTAAGTAAGCAATATACTCTGACTTTATAAAAACTCATTAATGTAATAACTAAGATGAATCTTCCCCTGGGAACTCCTGCATCTATTTTTTGGGGATGTATTGACACTTATTGAGTATGATCCAGTCCTTCAACGTGTTTACCCTCAACTCCATTCGCATCAGTTTTTATTGCGTTCGTTTTTGCCACAATCAGTTAAATGCTGCCTTGTTCGCAATGGTCACCAACATTGACTCTCCTCTTGTTTTAGAGATTTGGAGCCAAGTGGCAGAACATGTATTGAGCAAGTTAGAGGTGAACAGGTTACTGTTTGATAGCTCTATTCACAACACTGTCCATGTCCACTGACTAATGGGAGACAACTGATAATGACAGGAATTGGCAAGGTTGGACCAGTCTTGTTTGAATTTCTAGTTAGTTTTTAAACAAGATATTGGGAAGCTGACTCACTGAGGATGAATCACTGCCTTCATGCTGAAATGGAGTGAAAACCAGAATGAACAGCCAAGATCCTTTTCTCAGGATAGGGGAGTCCAAACCTAGAGGGCATAGGTTTCAGGTGAGAGGGGAAAGATTTAAAACGGACCCGAGGGCTAACTTTTTCACAGAAAATGGTGCATATATGGAATGTGCTGCCAGACAAAGTGGTGGAGACAGGCGCAATTACAACATTTAAAGGGTACCTGGATGGGTATATGAATAGGAAGGGTTTAGAGAGATTTGGGCCAAATGCTGGCAAACGTGACTAGGTCAGTTTGGGATATCTGGTCAGCCCAGGCAAAGGATATGTTTCCATGTTGTATGGCTCTATAATAAAAGAAAAATGTAACTTAAAAGCAAGTCATAGAGTCTCATAGTACAGAAACAGACCTTTTGGCCCACCATGTCTGTGTCAACCAAACATACACCAAACTAAACACTAATTCTATTTACCTGCTAGTTACATGGAGCTGAAATTACAGAGCCCTCATTTTACTAGCAAATTGTGCAAAGTGGTACTCTCAATCCTTGATGGAGCTGGTACAGGCTCTACTCTCAGCCAGTGCTCGTAAAAACACGAGTATCTAATCCAAATGTCTATGAGAAAAACTGAAATGTACTTTGTCATACTAATGGTGGATCAAAAGCTGGTAAAGAGCTAAAGATCCTGTTCAAAATTATTTTAAATGCTGTCAACTAAGAGCCAATGTTCAAAATAGAGTTGATCCACATCTGGGGTCAATTGTCACTGTCTGCAGGGCTTTAGCTGGGCCTGAGTGGGACAGAGGTCACCACTGAACTAACGAAAGCTCCACTCAGCCAAACAGGGCTACTGTTAATAAACACTCCTGAAATTTTCATCAGATCCAACAATGAAAATATTGAGCAGCTTGAAATATTGTCCAGAAATACGTCTGAATTTTATTAAGGTTGAGAAAGTGGTTCAGAATGCTGCCACAGGTCTGGTACTTCATAAGGCTGAATTCCAGGTCATTGTCCATTCCTTCTCCAAAGCTGATAAGAAAATGGGACCCACACTGAATACTTGGAAAGGCTCTCTGCCAACTAGGTTCCACGGCACACCTTCCGTACTTCCTCCCTCGTCAGCCCACCACCCATTGCTTAAGATCGACTGTAAGATCTTGGACAATGTGGAATATTTTCCATACCCTCTTGATGAAAGCAACCACGATAGGGTAATGCTATTAATCTTTGATCTTTTTGTTAGGCTATGTTTATGGGCAATGCCATCACTAAGTGGACTAGGTAAATATACATATGCAGAAATGCAGCACTGCAGCATATCTTCACAGAGTCACACACGTCAAAAGCAAGGGAAAAAGGCCTTTTGGCCCATCGTGTCATGCTGGCCAAAAACAACACCTAACTATTCTAATCAGAGATAATAGGAACTGCAGATGCTGGAGAATCCGAGATAACAAGGTGTACAGCTGGATGAACACAGCAGGCCAAGCAGCATCATGGGAGCAGGAAAGTTTGATGTTTCGGGCCTAGACCCTTCATTAGAAATGGGGGAGGGGAAGGAGGTTCTGAAATAAATAGGGAGAGAGGGGGAGGCGGATAGAAGGTGGATAGAGGAGAAGATAGGTGGAGAGGAGACAGACAAGTCGAAGAGGCGGGGATGGAGCCAGTAAAGGTGAGTGTAAGTGGGGACGTAGGGAGGAGATAAGTCAGTTTAGGGAGGATGGATAGGTCAAGGGAGCGGGATGAGGTTAGTAGGTAGGAAATGGGGGTGCGGCTTGAGCTTGGGAACCCTGCAGCCTAGTGGTATCAATGTGGATTTCACAAGCTTCAAAATCTCCCCTCCCCCTACTGCATCAACAAAACCAGCCCATCTCGTCCCCGCCTCCCTAACCTGTTCTTCCTCTCACCTATCCCCTCCTCCCACCTCAAACCGCACCCCCATTTCCTACCTACTAACCTCATCCTGCCCCCTTGACCTGTCCGTCCTCCCTGGACTGACCTACCTCCTCCCTACCTCCCCACCTACACTCGCCTTTACTGGCTCCATCCCCGCCTCTTTGACTTGTATGCCTCCTCTCCACCTATCTTCTCCTCTATCCACCTTCTATCCTCCTCCCCCCTCTCTCCCTATTTATTTCAGAACCCCCTTTCCCTCCCCCATTTCTGATGAAGGGTCTAGGCCCAAAACGTCAAGCTTTCCTGCTCCTATGATGCTGCTTGGCCTGCTGTGTTCATCCAGCTCTACACTTTGTTACCTAACTATTCTAATCCCATTTTCCAGCACTTGGCCCATTGTCTTGTCTTTTATGCCTTGGCATTGAAAGTGCACATCTAAATGCTTCTTAAATGTTATGTGGGATTCTGCCTCTACCATCTTTATAGAATTCCAGATTCCCACCACCCTGTGTGAAAAAAAATTCTCATATCCACTCATAACCTTCTGCTCCTTGCCTTAAATCTATGCACCTTGGTTATTGTTCTCTCCGTCCCCTGACTAACCAATCTATGCTCCTCATATAATTTTATACATCTCAACCATGTCCTCCTCAGTCTGCTTTGCTCCCAGGTAAACAACAAGTCTACCCAACCTCTCTTCAGAACTAAAACTCTCTCGTCCAGGGAACATAGAGTCATAGAGTCATTGAGCTGAACAACATGGTAACAGACATTTCAGTTCAACTCATCCATGCCAACCAGATAATCTAAATTAATCTAGGCCCATTGGCCAGCATTTGGCCCATATACTGCTTATTCGTATACCCATTCAGATGCCTTTTAAATGTTGTAATTGTACCAGCCTCCACCACTTCCTCTGGTGGCTCGTTACATACATGCACCACCCTCTGCACGAAAAAAGTTGCCCCTTAGGTCCATTTTAAATCTTTCCCCTCTCACCTTAAACCTATGCCTAATTTTGGACTCCTCCACCCCAGGGAAAAGACCTTGTCTCTTTACCCTATCCATGCCCCTCATGATTTTATAAACCTCTATGAGTCACCTCTCAGCCTCTGACATTTCGACGCTCCAGGGAAAATGACCCAACCTGTTTAGCCTCTCCCTATACCTCAAACCCTTTAACACTGGCAACACCCTTGTAAATCTTTTCTGAACCCTTTCAACTTTCACAGCATTCTCCCTATAGCAGGGAGACCACAATTACATGTAGTATTCCTAAAGTGGCCTAACCAATGTCCTGTACAGCTGCAACATGACCTCCCAACTCCTATACACAATGCACAGATCAATAAAGGCAAGCATGTCAAATGCGTTCTTCACGATCCCATCTACCTGCAACTCCACTCTTAAGGAAATATGAGCCTGCAGTCCAAGGTCTCTTTGTTCAGCAACACTCCCCAGAACTTTACCATTAAGTGTATAAGTCCTGCCCTATTTTGATTTTCCAAAATGCAGCACCACATATTTATCTAAATTAAACTCCATCTGCCACTCCTCATCCCCTTGGCCCATCTGATCAAGATCCCGTTGTATTCTAGGGTAACCTTTTTTGCTGTCCACTGCACCTCCAAGTTTGGTGTCTTCTGCAAGCTTACTAACCCAGAGGATTCTGGGCAATCCAAGATGGAGGATGGGAAAAACTTATGGCTATAAGAGCTGCTCTTTTTTTGAGATTTTTCAGTGTTGGGGCTGATTTCCTTGAATTCTAGGAGCAGTAATTACTGTTTTATAAGCTTTTGCATTGTTTTGGAACATCTTGGCAAAAACTCCTCCGCAGCCTCTCCAGTGCAATCACATCCCTCCTGTAACGTGGATTCCAGAACTGGGGACAATATTGTAACTGTGGGCTAACCAAATTTTTATACAGTTAGACCATAACCTCCCTGTTCTTAAACTCCATGCCTTATCTAATAAGGGCAAGTATCCCATCACTGAAAATTACGACCAGTCCTTTTGATATTTTCTCCCTTGCCCAGGATGCATTTCATCTGGCCCTGTATATTTATCTACTTTTAATCCTGCCAGACCACTCAGAACCTCCTCTCTGTCTGTGTTAATTTCTTCAAGAGTATCATCGCCCTTCTGTCTGATTTCGGTACTCACATTGTCCATCTCACTAGTAAACATTTAAGAACTTGGTCTACATTCTGCAGCTCCACGCTCAAATTACCACATTGATTTGACAATTAATTTCATTCAGTCTTGTTCCAAACTAAAAGCTTCCTGCAGAACAATATGCATTAGCTCCAGGGCTAACACCTTACAGTATTCGCAGGAAGTTTTTAAGAATAAGTCGCGAGTCTGGCATTTCAAAATCTGTTCACATTCCCTGGTTTTGAGATCAGCAACTGAGTGAAACCAAAAGAACTGCAGATGCTGTAAATCAGGAACAAAAACATAGCTGCTGGAAAAGCTCAGCAGGTCTGGCAGCATCTGTGAACAAAAATATCAGAGTTAACGTTTTGGGTCCGGTGACCCTTCCTCAGAACAGGAAGGGTCACTGGATCCAAAACGTTAACTCTGATTTTTTTTCTTCACAGGTGCTGGCAGATCTGCTGAGCTTTCCAAGCAAATTTGTTTTTGTTTCCCACTGAGTGAAACTTCATTTCTCTAATTCCATGTTCTGGTTATCTTATGTCATTAGTAAAAGAATTCTCAAATCATCTTGTTCTTGATTGTGAGGTTGGCTATTTTGACAATGAAATAAGCAACAGCTCTAACCAAGAGAAATTTTCTGTTCAGCTATTTTAAAAGTGACACTATATTGCCTGTATTGGGAATGCACACTCCGATTTTTTTCTTTTTAATTCATTCTTTGGATATTGGATGAAAATCATCGTATCCAATTTAGTAAATGTGATAAAATTCTACAAGATAAGTTACAACATTTGTGTGAATGTTGACACTATTTCAAAATGTTTTGTTTTCTAACCATTTCTTATCTGAAATGATGATAGCTCATTATCCAAGTGTGTCCTTGAACCCTGCAACTAAGATTGGATTTGGTCCTTTATCAGTGCTCCACTACTGTGATTTAAGTTAGGGATGTCTAAGAAAAATGGAACAACTATTTGCTTCTTGCTTTATGGAATAATATCTGCTCCTGTTCCTTCTGATTTCTAGACGTGTCGGTATGTGTGCATATGTGTATGTGATGAACATAGAAAGGGACATAGCTAAACTTCTCCAAGATTGGAATTCTTAGGCAGTCCCTCAGGATTGCGGAAAACTTGCTTCCACTCCAGTTTGATGAGTTGTGAGATGGCTGATAATTCCAATGTGCAATCTGTTGGCATGTATGGAGTAGGTGGATATTGAAGGATTGGATAGATGAGGAATTAGAAGTTTTGTGTGCTCTATTTAAAGCCTTGGCTTAGCCTTTGCACATTCCTGGCAAAGTATCATGATATGCTCAGTGCTTTTCCAAATGCACTTTCTCTATTTTGGTCCATCATAAGTCAAGGTTTCCCATGATTAGATGGTTATGTTTGACCTCTTCTCAAATGCTTTGAGGATTTCCTGTCCTCCATGCAGTCTCCTACCAAAACCAATTTCAGCGTAGACCAGTTGTTTTCAGAGTCTGCTGTCTGGACCTGATTGTCATTTATTGCTAAATATAGTTGTTTTTGAGTGATTTGTTATTTCAGTACTAGGCATATTGGTTTACTAGCACTGTATTGCCTTTCCTGCATTCATACATTTTTAGTGTTTTGCAAAGATTCTATTGCAATATTCTCTCCAACTTACATTTTCCATGATGTGGACCTCTGAGGTCTGTGTGCAGAAGCCCACCAAGCTGATCAACGTGCATGGAGCTTCCTAGTGGCTGCACTGCTTAGAGGCACCATTAATGAAATAATGTTATGTGTTTTGAGGAGCCTGCTTTACATCATCTAAGTCTCCATAGATGCGTGGGGATCACTGCTGTCTGGTAAACCATGATCCCCTTCTCAAATTTGAAGTTACTGTTCTCAAATCTTAATTTTCCTCACTGAGCTATAGGCTGAGCTAGCATATGGGAGGCAATGATGATGGTCTTCAGTATCGTCTGCCTTCATTGTGAGGGGACTCCAAAAATATGGAATGTGGTTCATATTTTCCAGAATGTCATTGTTGATCTTAATTGACAGGTACTGATGTTGCGCAGTGGGAGCTGGTTGGAAGATTACCTTAGTGTTTAATCAAAGACTAATTTTCTCATATGATTTGGAAGAAGGGTTGGCAATAATCTGGAGCTCAGCTTCTGTGCGAATATCATTTGAAAAGCTAGAAAATGTTCACTACCTAGGCTGTCCTGAGAGGGCCGACTTTGAACAGGAAAAAGCGAGCAAACACTGACAAAGAGCAGGTCAGAAAAGTATCGGAGATTTACAAACAATGCTGGAATTCGCAGTTGTTCAGACGGGAGGTAGTGGTGGTCTTTGGGTCAGGAGATGGGAACATTGTCTGGCAGTGGCTTAAATACCTTGAATGGGGGGTCAGAATGAGGATTCTGCAGGCTCCAAAGCAATGCCAGGTAACATTGCCAGTTCCCGCTTGCCCCTTCTTGATCACTTCCCTTTATATCAGAGTCACAACCCCAAATTAACTTTGACTTCAGTTCTAAGCTGCCTGGTCAGTGCCCACGCCCTGATGGATCTAAATGGAAACCATTGAACTTAGCCAATTTCGAAATGGTCCTGGCGCTCTTGTTTTGCCTGGCTTTGTGCCAGCAGACCAATAGTAGCCAATGTCACCCTTTGTTTCATAACAGTGATGCTTATTTTATCCTAGGAGGGGCCATAACGGTCCTCATTTGTTACGTACAACATGCTGTAACTTATTTATTATTAATTGGGTTTTCGAACTGGGGTTGATGGTAACCAAGAGCAAGTCTTTCCTTTCCTGTGATGTCCACTGGAGAAGCAAAAGAAGAGGTGGTAAATCCCACTCTGACTGAGGTTCAGGCAAGCATTTATTGTGAACCTAGCCTTCACACTTGGGCAGGCCATCGCACTAAGATGTAGAATACAATAAAATAATCAATAAATCCTTCATAGCTGTGCAGTATAAGGTAATGACTCACAAAGGGTTAATGTTCATGTTACAATGACCCATCCATTTTACTTAAGTGGTACACAACTTGTGGTTGGAAACAAGGAATTCTCTCCCTTTCAGGGGGAGCAGATGTATCTGTACATCTGTAAGATCCTCAGAAATATGCATGAATCTTATAGAGGCATGAGCAAAGTGGGCTTTGCCAAAATTTGTGGCGGAAATGGGCAAGAAGTCCGGAGACCCCTATCTTGACATTGGAAGCAACTTATTGCATTTGCCAAGCAGTAAGGCATGTGTCTCACTAGCTAGCCGTGACTTGCCAATTAAGGGGACTATAGGTGGTTAAATGCACCTCATCTCATTAAGAAGCAGCTTCCTATCATTGAGAATTCTCAACATGGAAGTCAGACCTGTACCTAACAACTTCAGGTTGACCAGAGAACCTTTTATATTACACACTGGCCACCAACATCTCAGGGCATGCTGTATGGGCACCAGACACAACTGCCCCATCACCACAAAATTGTCATGTGCCAGTCCGTAAGAACCCTCATGGCACATCTCCAATCCACTGACATGAAGCTTTTGAACTTCAATGCTGTACCTTGGCTTTACTGACAACTCTCATTGTAACACTGCAGCAAGGCCACTGGGCACTCAGGAACATGCACTCATCTCATAGACTGGACCAGGCTGCACCTACAGGCTTTTTGCTTGCTGTCATAACATGCACTCATACTCTGAACTTCCCTGGATGCTCACAGTATCGCTGCTTTGCCTCGCATTACTGAGCTTTTACCCACCAGCCAGGGATACCAGGCTCACAGTACTGCTGCACTGCGGTGCTGATTAGCACAGACACTAAGCCAGGAAGCTAGCCATGGACGTCAGCAGTCCTCAGGAGGATAACCTTCGGTTAGGGGCTTGTAACAATAAGTCAAGGGCAGCCTCCAATATGAGTCCTGTGGCCACAGTCAACCAGCTGCTTGGAGGGGCCAGAGTCAGGATGCTCTCCACTTAAGGGGGCGTGGAGCGAATGTCAGGCAGCCCAACGCTCGTCTTGATGCTTTCTGCCCTGTTGTGGGCTGTTTCCCCCATGGAATGGAAGAAAGGCAGGTTTTAAGGGAAATGAAAGTGGGTGGCTTATCTGTTACTTTTGGTATAGATGGGGAGATGTCCTCAGAGGGTAAGTCGGCAGCAACAGAGGGCATGCAGTGTTAGTGGTGCTGCAGGTTGAGGTGAGGGCCAGTGAGTGAGGCAAGACATTATATAGGCAATAGTTAGAGTGATAGAACATAGTCCTTGGTGGGTGGTGAGTGCGGTAGCAGAGGCAGTGTGCGTGTGAGTAATTGAAGAGAAGACGGTAGAATGGGGAAGGTCATTGACCGTTTTTGTACACTGGATTCCACCAGATTGTAGAGACTGCTTTAAGCCAGGTGGCTACCTCAGACCCTGCTGGCAATGTTCTGGTGTCGCAGCCTCCACTATTGGCCCTGGGGGATGAAGACATCCCGCCTGAGTGACATCCCATTCATCACGGCCTTCAGGTGCACTAAAATTTCCCTTACAGTCATGCCCAGGCAACTGTTAAGAACTGTGCAGGGCAGTTTATCCAGTACCACATACAGGTAGAGGTGGTAAATACACAACAGTCGAGGAGCGGTCATTTGGGAAGATACCATGGTTCCTGCCAAAAAGAACAGGTAATCATGTGCATTGCTAACAAACAGTTAATTGTTGTGGACACTCCCCTGACTGAGCTGGGTGACTCACTATCTAACCACAACTCCCAAATCCTTACTCTTTGTACCACTGTTATACTGTTCAAAACTGCTCACCTCTACAAGAACACGATTCGGGTGACAGTAGGATAGGATTTGAGGAAACAAACATTTAAATAATACTTTTAATATGCTACTAAAATTGGATTTCCTGTAATTTGTTAAATGCCAGGAGTAGGCAAAACATTTGAAAATTCTCACTTTCTCTGCTTTAGCTGAGCTCTAAGGCAGTGGGGTTAATCTTTGCCTCTCAAAGTTTTCTTTCCTGATTTGATAATGGTGTCAACTCAAGCTCAGATACATTCCCATGGGAGCCAACTGCACTCAGGCAGTCACTCCTAAGGTAACCCTAGCGGTGAGTGGTAGCAGGTTTTTCCACTGTGAAGTCATCACAGACTAATTTTATATGGGCCTCATTCAATATCTGTGTATAAACATCTTCCAGTTGAAATTAACAATCAGGAAAGGAACCCATAGTTAATGTTCCTTCTCCATGCCACCACTATCCCTAGCTCAACAACTTTGATCTAATTGCAGCATGGACTACTATTACCCCTGCTGAGATAATCTACCTCAACACAAACCAGGGCTGGAACATGAAACCCTTTGACCTCTAGAATTCTGTTCTACATTGGCCGTTTAGAGAATCCAGTATCATTAATATGTGCGAAAGCAAGAGCTCTCAAATCAGGCAGAACATCGCTGCCCTGTAAGCCTCAACTTAAAACAAGCAGTTCTTTTCTTTAGGCCCTAAGACTTTTCATCCCAATTGTTGCCGTGTGATATTGCTTCATATGTTTTGGTTTCAATGATATGGATGGTCTATATGTCTTGAGTGTCAGCATTCCATACCTTGGTAAGGTGCTATAGAAATATAACTGTACTCATTATCAACCTAGGATCAGTGGCAGCACTTTCACTTCTGAGTTAGCAGGTTTTGGAGTCATAGAAGCATAGAAAATAGGAGTAGGCTATTTGGTCCTTCAAATCTATTCAGCAATTTAATATGCTCATGGTTAATCATTCTACTCAGTACCTCACTCCTACTTTCACCCTGTACCCTTTGTTTCTTTAACCTTAAGAACTACATCTGAGTCCTTCTTGAAGATTCCTTCTTAGTTTAAATCCAGAGACATTAACATCCAACCTAAGTTAATACTTTCAGTGTGAGGGAATGCTACTTTATCAGAGGTATCATCTTTAGGATTAGATTTTAAATCAAAGCTCTGTCCTCTCTCACTAGTGAATTCAAAAGTTCCCTGGACACTCTGCTGTGCCCTGGCTGATATTTATCCCTCAACTCACTTCACTAAAACAGAAGCCGTCACCATCTCATTGCAAGATCTACTGAAAAGCATTTTGAAATGTCCTGACATCGTGAAAGACCATTTCATTGAACGTTTATTTTCCTTTTTCCAATTGTTACCAAGTTTACTTTATGGCAAGTTCATTATTTTATCTCATTGTTAAATATGTTTGCTATGCCTCTCTAATGAGCACTTTTATTGTATCTCATTCCTAAATGTTAATTTTTACCTTGGTTATCATCTCCTTTCTCATTTCGTTGCTTTATTAATGATAATCATCCTTCCTCTCGTTAGAATTAGACAGAGAACTTTCTGAGGTGACTGACAATTTTCTTCCGTACTGCGCCGATGTAGACTTGAATAGTTGCAGCAATACAGCTCCACCCTCTGTACTTTTTAGTTGCTGAAGACATGTATGCACATGTTCTTGCAGCCTGCCAGCTAAACCACAGAAAACAGATATATCAGGTTTAAAACATAGGGAGAGGCTCATCCAACAGGAGTTCCTGGTCAATTTAAAGAAGTTTAGCAACTAACTGGTCTGGTAAAGAACAGTAAGCTTAAGAAGGGAGAGATTCACAATGCTACTTTAGAATTGGGTTTCGATTTCCAGAACACACTTTGCAATGCAGACGTTCATCTGATATTTCATTTTACTAATTTCAATACAGTACCTTAAATTGCAGAACATCACAGCATATCAACAGATCATTTTCATTTGACTAATTTACCTGGAACTGCTATTACTACATGATGTCACAGCAAATGTGGTGTAACCTGTTAAATATGGGAAAAGAGCAAAATCTTTATGCAGATTTCCCTCTGCACTTTCCCAATCTCACATTTCACATACTCACAAACAATATTTTCAACATGAGACACTGGACAGAGATCCAAAGTATAAAGACTGACACATTTCAACATTCCCATTTACCTATTCCAGGAATTATGAGACTGACTACAGCATCTAAATGACAGACAGATTCAGGTGGATAAGTAGATGTATCATTCACACACTACAAATGTCCAATATGATCTTCTCCAACAAGAGAGAATCTAACCACCTCTCCTTGATGCCCAACAGTATTGTATCATCGAATGACCCACCATCAATAGCCTGGGTGTACCACTGACCAATGCTTACCCTGGTACTTGATATAACTACAATGGACGCAGGACCTTGGGTACTCTGTGCAAGTATCTCATATTTTGACTCCTGCAGATCACTGTACCAGGACCTGACCATCACTCTAAAAATTCAGTGCCCCCATCACTGAAGAGTGTGATGGGTGTCCTTCCATCATCACATGTACTGCGATGGTTCAGCAAGGTGGTTCACCACCACCACCTTTTGGGCAATTAGAGATGGGCAATAAATGCTGGCCTAGTCAGCGATGCTCACGTTTCATGAATGAATAAAGAAATCCCAGCAACGTTCAAGCATGTCACCCAAAATATTTCACATGAAAAAGTCACATTATTAATCTAGTCTTACAGTATAGTAGATTCATTCATAGTAGATTTCACGTGCTGCACATACTGGCAAGGTTCATTCAGCATTTAATTTCCAGCCAACGTTGTCTAATTTCATCCTTATATATTTCAATCTTGTTCTCTAACAGATGTTTATCCAGCTCCTTTGTAAAGAATTTAGCTTGATTTAATATTACTTGCTTTATCTAGAAGTCCGCTCTCCGCACCTGTTACACCTGGGATGGTTCTGTCTGAGGCAAGTACCTAGTTTAGTTACCTCCACCGGCCATACTAAGGGTTGGCATGTCACCTTCAACACAACCAAACACAATTTGATGGTTTTTTTTCACTCCTCCTTCCCCAAGACAACCCAGGCTTAAGACTTGCCACTTCTCCCAATAATGCAGTAGTGCCCTTTTGAAGGTAGATACCTAAAATTATTCACATTGCCATTGTGACAAAGACTGAATTTGGGAAAATGTTCCAATGCATTCAACAAATGTGTAAGGAAAGTATAAATGTTGAGCTAAAGGAGAAGTAATCTATGGGGTGACTAAAAGCTTCGTTGAGGGGCAGATTTAAAGATCTGAAAGTAGATTTTAAAAGCAAAGGGGGAGAGGAGTTTAAGAATGATTCTTCATGTGTTGAGACTAGGGGACAGATTTTCACAGTGAAGAGCTGAATCGGGAAGAGAGTTTTTTTTTGGATTCTGAACCCTCTTTGACAGGAAGTAGAAGCTCATTACTGAAGGAAAGGTGTGAACTCAGTCAGTGTTGAGTCTTCTCATCAAATCGTGGTGGGGATGGAAGGAGCAGAAGTGGGCATTTGGAAAAACAGAAATAACAAGGCGTACAGCTGGATGAACACAGCAGGCCACGCAGCATCAGAGGAGCAGGAAGGCTGATGTTTCAGGGCTAGACCCTTCTCCAGACAGGGCACCTTCTCACTCTCTTCAGTGACTACTGCTGTGGCTTCTGTTTGGTCAGCAATTTTCAAAGTAGGAAAAATTAACCATGCTGATTCTTCATATTTCAGAAGGCAGATGGTGATGTGAAACTCGAGAAAGAATGAGAATGTGACTATTTATAAACTTTTTTTTACTTCTTTTTAATGGGG
Source organism: Ginglymostoma cirratum (assembly GCA_024137785.1). Classification (NCBI taxonomy): domain Eukaryota; kingdom Metazoa; phylum Chordata; class Chondrichthyes; order Orectolobiformes; family Ginglymostomatidae; genus Ginglymostoma; species Ginglymostoma cirratum. The sequence continues at coordinate 35,983,511 of JAHRHZ010000289.1, read as the reverse complement.
TTGGCTCACTCCACTCCACTGAACCTCTTCACTTATAAGTTGCATTCTCCAGTCAAAGTAAGTGGATTGGCCATGTTAAATTTCCCAGAGATGTGCAGGCTAGATGGGTTAGCCTTAGGAAATGCAGGGTGAAAGGGATAGAGCAGGGGTATGGGTCAGGGTGGGATGCTCTTTGGAGGGTTGATGTGGACTCATTGGGCTGAATGGCCTGCCTCCATGCTGTAGGGATTCTATGATTCTATGACCCTATTCTCACTACCTTTGAGCTGGTTGGTCTGTATTAAATAAATGCCCCTGCGAAAACTTTGGAAAGAATGTCAGGGTCTAAAAGAATTCTTTAATTGGCCTGATTGTTTCTGTGGGCAGGATTACTGTCCAGGCCATTTGACTCTTACCCTCTCCTACTGCCTTCGTGGCAATCATCATGGGGACAGCAGATGAAGGACCAGTCTCCACACTGCAGGAATTCTATGAAATCAACACACTGACCAAGAATTGTATCAGAGATAAAAGGTACTGCAGATGCTGGAGAATCCGAGATAACAAGGTGTGGGGCTGGATGAACACAGCAGGCCAAGCAGCATCATAGGAGCAGGAAAGCTTGACATTTCGGGCCTAGACCCTTCATCAGAAAACCATTTTCAAGCTTTCCGGCTCCTATGAAGCTGCTTGGCCTGCTGTGTTCATCCAGCCCCACACCTTGTTAACACTGACCAAGAATTTCTCTTAGTTGCCCACTCTCAGTCACCCTTATTCAGACCAGGATAACTCTACCCCAGGTGTCTAAAGACACAGCTGTCTATGTTGCAGTGAAGAGAGGAAGGCATACAAAAGAGGTTTTAGTGACAGGAATGGGCAATAAATTATATTTACAATAATTTGTTTCAACATGTAATCCACAGCTGCGCAATAAATTTGGATAATGGTGATGGCCGTAAAATGTCACTAATGTGGATTCAGTGATGATAATACCATTCAATGTTCAGGGGTAATAGTTAAATTATAGAGATGTACAGTACAGAAATAAACCCTTCGGTCCACCATGTCCATGCCGACCAGCTATCCTAAACTAATCTAATCCCATTTGCCAGCGTTTGGCCCATATCCCTCTAAACCCTTCTTGTTCATACACCCATCCAGATGCCTTTTGACTGTTGTAATTGTACCAGCCTCCATCATTTCCTCCAGCAGTTCATTCCATACATGCAACACCCTCTACGTGAAAAAGTTGCCCCTTAAGTCCCTTTTAAATCTATCCGCTCTCACCTTTAACCCATGCCCTCTAGTTTTCGACTCCCCTATGTAGGGGAAAAGGTCTTTGACTATTCACTGTATCTATGCCTATCATGATCTTATCAACTTTTATGAGGTCACCCCTTAGCCTCCGACGCTGCAGGGAAAATAGCCCCGAGCTATTCAGCCTCTCCCTTTAGCTCAAACCCCCCAACCTGGCAGCATCCTTGTGAATCTTTTCTGAACCCTTGTAACTTTAACAACATCTTTCCTATAGCAGGGAGGCCAGATTGAATGCAATATTCCAAAAGCAGCCTAATCAATTTCCTGTACAGCTGCAACATGACCTCCCAACTCCTATGCTCTCATTGAAAACGGTCATTGCCTGGCACTTGCGTGGCATGAGCTTTTCACACCACTTGGCAGCGCAAACTTAAATATTGCCCAGGTTTTGCCGCATTTGCACATGGACTGTTTCAGTATTTGAGCGATCACAAATATTGTTCAATATTATGCCATCATCAGTGAACGTTCCTGTTTCTGACCTTATAATGAAGGGAAGTTTATTGATGCAACAGCTGAAGATGGTTGGACCAAGGACACTACTCTTGAGTATGTCCTGCAGAGAGGTGCTGGAGCTGAGATGATGGATGTTTGAAATCCATAACCAATTTCCTTTGTGCTAGGCATGATTAAAGCCAGCAGAGTGTGGTTTCCCCAATTCAAATTGGCACTAATTCTGCTGGGATTCCTTGATACCACCATTGGCAAAATGCAGCCCTAGTATCAAGGGCAGTCACTCTCACCTTTCTTCTTGAGTTAAGCTCTTTCATTCATGTTTGAACCAAGGCTGTGGTGAGACCAGGCGATGGGTGGTTGTGGCAGAACACAAATTGAAGTTATTGTTAAGCATGTGCTGCTCAATAGCACTGTTGATAAGTCCTTCCATCACTTTACTGTGGATTGAAAGCAAAATGGTGGAGTGGTAATTGGTCAGGTTGGATTTGTGCTGTCTTTTTTGTGTACAGTGCGTGCCTAGGCAATTTTCCACCTTGTCGGGTAGGTGCCAGTGATATAGCTGAATTTGAATTGCTTAGGGGTGAGGCAAGTTCTAGAATACATTGTTAATACTATTGCCGGAATGTTGTCAGGGTCTTTAGGCTTTCATACACAAGATTTCATAAAAATCTCATGTACAAATTTTATTTTTCCTCTTCATAAACACATAAATGCTATTGTTATCCATATTTACAATATTTAGTCTTTCCGGAACCCAGTCTACGTAGTCTATCTTTGTTACCTTTCTTTATAACCTGTTTGGCAGTCTGTGATCATCCTGGGACAGTATGTACTGCCTCCAGAAAATATGAGGCTTAATGCACAGCCAAGGAGCTGCTATGCACTGTTGTACAATCAGTATGAGGATCTGTACTTTCAATTTTAGATCCAAGAATAGCAAGAATGAGAAAACAATTTACATTTCATGTCACTCAATATCCAGTCAACATTTCCGGGCAATGTCTATTCCAGTTAATGTTGTGAAGCCATAAAACATAACTGTGTTTCTCTCTTCGCAGATGCTGTCAGAACTGTCAGATTGTCAGATCTGTTTTTCTGACAATCTATGTAACATGGTATTTTGGAGATGTAGATAAATACCAATATTCCAGTTTTCTTGTTGTTAGCATGGATCAAGCCACTATTGAAAATGAATGCAAAATTTGACAAGAGTTATTCCCTTTGAATATTTAATTTTGACCTCAGGACCTCAAATTTGGCTGAGATTGGAATCAATATCAGTCAATTCTGCAACCTTCTTAAAGGACATCAGCTACTATTTTGTAATAATCAGTGAAAGATTATTCTTCCGCTTAGCCACAACAGTTTGTCTACATCCCATGAAACATTCCCCTGATGCTAATACCCACCAAGGTAAAACCCCAGCATTAGATTTCAAAACTTCAACAGCTCATTCACACCATGACCTGATTTAGGAGTCAGTGTATTTACATGAAAACAGTGGAGCTTTCAACAGGATTTAACACAGTTCTTTTGCATGTGTAAAACACACACAAGAAGGAAAGCTAGAAATCTTGGACAGCACTGAGATATTCTGTTTATCCTAGGCACTTGGAGCAAACATTCTAATGATTGTTGGAGTACTACGTAACAAAGAAGTATTATTTGACACTGTGAGATCTGAGACCTGTTAAGTTTCACATTTTTGTTGTCATTAAGACTGAACTTTAAAGCATTCTTCTCTCCACCTTTTACCAATGCCACCATGACTTTTCTTGAGTCTTCCCACACTTGATGTCTTTCATGCGCCATTGCAAAGTAATTACATGAAGCATTCCCTCTGATCTCAGTATTTACTCATCGAAAACCTCAACATAAGGCTCCAAAACCTCAGTAGCTAGTTTGCACTGTGAGGAAGGGCTTGTCTTTACTCAGCAAGTAGAGCTGCGGTTGGCTTTCATTCGCCAAACCGACATGAATGCACAGCTAACAGGCTTTGGCATATGGAAGATCACTAAGACAAGTACACGCCCTGGAGCTTCAATATATCGCGCGACCAGCTATCTCTTCCATCAATTCTTACCATTTACCACTATTTTTCATGGTGAGGGGGAATTAACTACCATTGTAAAGGGAGATTACAATTTTCTTCAATGGACTGTGTTTTTAAGGGGAGTTGATATCGTACTGGTAATGTTACTGGACTAGTAATCCAGAGATCCTGTCTGATTCTCAACAGACACAGGTTTAAGTCCCACCATAGCACATTGAGAAATTTGAGTTTAATCGTAAAACTGGGATTGAAAGCTGACTCAGTGATTGCGAAAAGGTAGCTAATATCGATCATCATAGAGACCTAGCTGATTCACAAATGGCCACGTAGGGGATGGAATTTTCTATCCTTACATGGTCTAGCCTACATGCGGCTCCCGTCCTAGGTCAAAGAAGTTGATTCTTAATGCCCTTTAAAAAGGCCAAACAAGCCACTCAGTTCTATGGAAATTGGGAAGGTGCAACAAATGATGGTCTTGCTAGTTATGAAAGAAAAATTAACTTAGAAATTTAAAAACTCAACTCAGAAACTCCCTGTTTGCAAAGGTCTCATGTTAATAGTGTTGAATTGAAACATTTTTCCTAAAAGCTTGACAACACTCACGCAAAATCATGGGGGTATGTTTCTTGCTTATATTAAAATAGGGCACATTTTTTCCAAAAAATACATTTGTTCAAGTCCTTGTTACATGTCTTCCCAATATTCAATATTCTACAATTCAGGATAAAACTTCACTGCACCTGGGCAACCTTTCAAAAGCATTTGTATACAATAGTGACAGAATTGTCATAGAGCTATTAGGATTCTCTTGACCCCTGATAGCCTAAAGGATATTCCTTACTTTATTGCTTTAGTTTTATTCATATGTACATTCTTAAGTTAATTTTAAATTTGGGTTTATTATTTTCAATTCAGAAGCTTAAGTGAAGGATTAAAGGCTTTTAGATGAAGAATGCCAAGGGTGAACTCAATAAAAAGAGATGGAGATAACTCAGTCAGTTTAATTAATTCAGTTTAAGCACATTGCAGGAAGACTGAACCAGCCAAGGTGTTTCACTGGTGTATGGAACAGCACCTTCTCCAAATCGTCCACAGAACATTGACAGAGTGGGGCTGACTTCTATCTGCTCGTGGGAAACTGGTGAGTGAGTGCAGGGTTTCGGTGCCGGCTAATCGCGTTGGAATTCATTTTTGGCACTTCGTAACCCAAGGCTGGTGCATTGCGGGAGCTGACGGGTCATACAATAGAAAACTAACCAGTTTAGTGACTGAGAACCAATATTAAATGAGACGGATTTTTTTTAATTGAAAGCAAATCTCGCCCAGTGGCACATTGCCCCCACCTATATACTCCGAGCCCTCTTCGGTTTTTGGAGCTGACTGGAACACATGAGACTGACTAATCCCCGCCTCCTTGGACGATCGCTCCAGATCCGAACTTTAAATCCGATTCCCTCTACAAATTTCAAAATTGCTTTTTTGAGCTGTATTTGATTTGAGGCAGATTGCATTGAAATATCCTTGCATGAAACTATAGTTTCGCTCCTGCTTTCTCGTCCAGTTCAATGCACTGAGATAACTTAATTGAATCCCAAGTTGCACAGAGCACACTTTCAATGGAGCCGCTGTCTTACTGTGGCTTCAATTAATGTCCACCAACAGCCGCCTGTTTCCGAAGTTGTTAGCTGGCCATCACAGCGCAGAACGCTGCAGCCCATAAACCTGAGCAAGGGGCAGGAATGACAACTTTCGGCTATCTGACAATGTTACTGCTTACCTGGGTCAAACACTTTCCTGGAATATCCCAGAGCAGGAGTGCTATCCTGGAATCCCCACGTTTCCCCAGCCCCTCAGCTCTCCAGATGGCGAGCAATCTTCAGTCCCATCTTGATGAGCGAAACGATAAAGTCCTGGAGCCGGTCTGCCCACGCTTCGCGTCTGCGAGTGTTCCACAGACTTTCGCTTAAGCGCCGAGTTCCTGCACTGACTGTCATGGGAAGAGGTAGCCTCCAAGATGCAAAACCTGGAACCTCCAGGAACTTCGTCAAACCTGGAGGGGAGCCAGCTCCTGCAAGCCAATCCTTCAAATATTTGGCGCATTAAAAACTACAACTAAAAATGCATATATGAGTTAATCAACAGGTTTGTTTTTAAAGCGATAATTCTCGCTCCAGGAGCAACCTGTATTTTTTTAAAAATTGGAATAGTAAAGGCAGTTGTTTCCCATTACGTTCCTGGATCAAATAGTCCCATTTACCAAAAACCCAAATAATAGTTTGGTGGATAAACTGACTGTCTACTGTGGAATGATGCAGCCCAAGTTAAGCTGAAGTACAGATGAATTTACTTGATGGTTGGAGGGTCGGAATGGCCCCTTCAGCTTGTGATTTAACATTACCGAGAATCAGTAAAATGGCTTTAAGTGAATAAAGGGAGCAACGTTAAATAAGATGTTAAGTTCCTTTGGATATTATCTTGACCGGAAAGACTGATGTACGCATTGAAATACTGCCCCACATATGTGCAGCACTGTGCATTCCTAGCTGAAATAACTTGTAAAATAAAATGCATTACTGGATCAGTAATTACGATCATGTAATTACTGTAAAATGTTAAGCATTATTTTGTTGTTTCAAGCATGCAGGTAACTTCTTCTTGGTATATTTCTGTTTCTACTTTGTTATTTTCCTGGGAAAAATGTCCATACTTTAGATAATCATGTAAAATGATCATTGTGTCATTTTTAGAATCATAGTCAGAGTCACAGAGTTGTACAGCACCGAAACAGACCCACTTAGTTCAACTCATCCATGCTGAACAGATACCCCAAGTTAATCTAGTCCTATTTGCCAGCATTTGGCCCATATCCCTCTAAACCCTTCCTAATCATATACCCATATAGATGCCTTTTAAATGTTGTTATTGTACCAGGCTCCACCACTTCCTCTGGCAGCTCATTCCATGCAATCACCACCTTCTGCATGAAAAGGTTGCCCCTCAGGTTCCTTTTAAATCTTTCCACTCTCACCTTAAACCTACGGCCTCCAGCTTTGGACTAGTTTTGCAAAAGAATTTTGATTTTAAACATTCCCAACCCTTCAGATATAATGAAAAACCTCCCCGATGTATGGCAAAGTACAATTGCCCCCTTTCAATAGTTATTGAGCAAATCCAGAAAGCCACGCACTTCTGTATGAAGCAACAGAATCTATTTGTTTGAGCTATTTCACAATCTCTGTACAGACATCTTTCTCTTTATCTGTGTCACTCTGAATTCTCAGCACCAAGCAATTCCTGATGTTCGTTGGCTCAAACATGGGTTGAAGCTCAATGCATGATGTAAATCTGGAAAAACAAACGTGAATCGAGGAAAAAAGCCCTAGAAGATGTTCAGATTACATAACAATGAAATGGAGAATGTTAAATGAGGACTCTCTGCACTGAACTGTTTAGGGTTAGGAAAGTGATAATATCCATTCCCAATGTCCTCCATAATGGTTATTCTAATGTAATATCTCCAGGCTAGCAAGATTGGGAGCATCAGCTAATAATCCCACTCCCAAGAATTATTTGCCTATTGGAAACTATGTGAAAACTAGTTAAGATCATGATTGGATTTGGTGTGCATGTCCACTGGCCCCTTAACATAGGAACAGGTAGCTAAAGTGGTTACGAAGGCATATGGGATATTTGCCTTTATTAGCTGAGGCACAGAGTTTAGGAGCAAGGAGCTGATATAGGAATTGTATAAAATGTTGGTTACACTGCAGCTCAAGTATTGTGTGCTGTTCTAGAATCCAGATTATAGGAGAGATGTGATTGTGCTGGAGAAGGCGCAGAGGAGATTTGCCAGGGTGTTGCCTAGACTGGAGAATTTTAATTATGAATAAAAATTGGGTAGACTGGAGTTATTTTCCTTGGGGCAGAGGAGACAAAGTGAGGACATGATTAAGATGTGTGAAGTTATGAGGGGCATGGAAGGGATAGCTGGAAGAAAGTTTTCCCCTTGATGGATGGATCAATGACCAGGAGCATGGATTTGAGGTAAGGGGCAAGAGGTTTAGAGGGGATGTGAGGAAGAAATCAGAGGGTGGTGGGAATCTAGAACTCACTGCCTGTAAAGGTGGTAGAGGCAGAAACCCTCATGGCATTTAAGAAGTATTTAGATGTACACTTGCAATGCCAAGGCATACAAGACTGTGGACCAAGTGCTGGAAAATGCGATTAGAATAGTTAGATGGTTTTTGACCGATGCATACTCAGTGTGTTGAAGAGCCTCTTTCAGTGCTGTAGACCTTTATGACTCTAAGTCTGCCATGAGCCAATGGTCAAATAATTCACTAAAATGTGCTCACTAAACTCTTAAATGAAGGATGGCTACTTTAATGCGGTACCAAGAGGGCTTTCAGTTCTTAATGGAATCACAGCATAGCAAGAGCCTGGATCATTGAAGAAGACATGACACGGGTTGGAAATTCGAACAGAACTTTTTGCAAGTAAGCAACTCTTTTGTCTCTGCCTTTTTGTTTTCCTAGTTGGGAAGTTTCCAACAGGAAGTGGCAACTGGCTGACAGCAGGAGGTGAAAAATGGTTGTCAGAGACACAGCTTGCCAGAAGAAGAAGGGGGAGGACCTTGTGGCATGTTGGCAATGTCCCTATCTCTGGGGCAGAAAATTCTAAGTTCAAGTCCCATCTGATTCAGAGGTGTGTCATGACATGCCTGAACAAGGTGATTAAAAATAATAATACTGCAGCTGGCTACACAGTACGTGATAACCTGCCGCTGACACTGCATGATTGAAACAGTGCAGATGAACACAATTGTTGACAGTCGCTTAAGTCCAGAGAAGGTGAGTGAAGGCTGATCTTGCAAAGCTCCTACAATGGGGAGGTGGGAGGGTGGGGTGGAGCTGGGGGCTGGTGGCAGGATAGTGTGATAGTCTAGTGCAGCAGAGACCTGTGATTTCTTCATGGGTTCTTGCTCAAACTGTTCTGTTTCTTCAGCCCTCCTCTACAAAAATGCTTTTTTAAAAAAAATTCACTTTATGATGCCTCGCTGAGATCCCAACAGGTTTAGAAGCAGGTTAAAATCTGTTTCATAGTTCCATTCTTGCACAAAAAGCAACAAAATGATTGATTCATTACAAATCAAAATTTATTCAATGGAGATGCAGAACTGGTTAACACAGTTTGTATTACGGAAAATATAAATGCAAACCCATCTAAATAAACCAAAACATGCACACCAGGTAAAGGGAGAATGGATTTCTCACTACAGAGATTCAGTTCAGGACAAATAACAACACTTTTGATCTATAAATATTAGTTCTTTTTAAATCATTCATTCATGGGATGTGGAATTTGCTGTCCAGGCCAAAATTTATTGCCCACACCTAATTGCCCAGAGGGATATTAGGGGTCAATAGCATTGCTGTGGTCTGGAATCACATGTAGGCCAGAGCAGGTAAATGTGGCAGGTTTCCTTCCCTAAAGGACATTAGATGGTTTTTATAATAATCAATGGTATTTACATGTGATGGTGAGATTGGACCGATAGCTCCAAAATGTAGGCCATGGGGTCTGGATGGATTTCTTGTCCAATGGCATTAGCACTATACCACAACAACCCCAAGTTCTTGAAGGTAAAATGGATAAAGTGTGGAAATGTTCAGATGACTGTCAATCTAACATTCTGGCAACATGTGTGGTTGTCCCTGGGGTCTTGGCAGATACAGCTTGCTCAGGAAACATTGTATCATGATGTCTTTGCATCACACTTCAAGAGGATAATAAAGTTTCAAAACAGTTTCATTTCAGAAGCAGGGGAGAGGTGAACTGGGCAGCCTTTCCTTGACAGACATTTACCCCAATTCAAAATTAAAGAATTTCTAAGTAAAATCATTCAAAGAAGGCAGCTGTAAAACCCAGGCGGGTAATTTCTGAGAAGCCAGTCCAAGCAATTAGCTGAAGTCATTTGATTTCTCAGAAGTGTCTTTTTCAAAGAAATATTCCAATGTCCTTGCACTGTTCCATTTGTAAAAAAAAATGAATCCAGGTAGCTCCACAAAACTTGAAGCAAATCCATTTTACCACCACTGTTGAAACCTGAAATCCTCAAAAAAAAAGCCTCCATGATAGCAGTCACTGATGTAATCGAAGAAATGGAGCAATTTGAGGATAAATCTAGTAGAGTAGTTTGAAATTATGAAGGGTTTTAATTGAGCAAATAAAGAGAAAATGTTTCTGCGAGAAAGTGGTTCAGTAATGAAAGATTTAAGAGGTGTACAAAATGATCAGACGTATAGATAGAGTTGACAGCCAGAGACTTTTGCGTAGGGTGGACGTAGCTATTACGAGGGGGCATACTTTTAAAGTGAGTGGAGGTAGATATAGGGGAGATGTCAGAGGTAGGTTCTTTATTCAGAGAGTGGTAGGGGCGTGGAATGCATTGCTGGAGAGGGTACTGGAGTCGGCCTCATTAGAGGCATTTAAGCAGCTATTAGATAGACATATGGATGATAGTATAAGGTAAGGGTGGAGGTTAGATAGACTTTAGGATTATGGTAAAAGTTCGGCAAAACATCGTGGGCCAAAGGGCCTGTACTGTGCTGTACTGTTCTATGTTCTATGTTCTATGATATGCCATAATATTGATTAATTATGTAGAGGCAGTTAGAAGATGTGGAATTTCTATTATTGATGAAGCACGTGGAAATGGCAAGCAAATGTAAGCCCTATTATATAGATTAAATAAATCTGGTTAAACAAAACCTGTAACAATGATCAAATACATGTAGATGGAAACTTTCTTTTTATTAATCTTGAGAATATTAGGTAATTATAAACTGCTTTAATGCGTTTTTCAACTTGCTCCTAATTGGCATAAATTAGTTGTAGTTAGCAGTAATAACAATACCTGGAAGGATTATGAGGACTATTTACAAGAGTAAAATGCTGTACTATTAATTGTCCTCTTGAACAGAAATGCAAAGACATCATGATACAATGTTTCCTGAGCAAGCTGTGTCTGCCAAGACCACAGAGACAACTGCACAAATTACCACAATGCTAGATTGACAATCATCTGAACATTTCATAATTTATCTTTAATAATTTTAAGAACTTGGGCTGGTGGTGATGCAGAGCTAATGTTGCTGGACAAATAATGGATTTTTCACTTAGCCTTTAGAAATAGAGAGTGAAGATAAGATAAAAACAATCACATATACTTCAAACTCAAGTAAATTGCTAAACGGTTAGAGATTTTTGACAGTAAAGGCTTCAATATCATTATACTTTATTCTGTAAATTGTCATTTTGAGCTGTGTGTAGGATATTTTACTCTACTGATTCATATTAACCATGAAGCTTCCTGATAAATGTTGAAATAATTATTTGCTCAGTCAAGCCAATAGAGTCAAGTGCCACAATAAATTTTTGTGTACCCAATTCAGAAGAGGAAATCTGTTCAAGTTTCTACTTATCATCATTATCTATCAATTCCTGTTCAAAACTCTACAGTAGGTAATGGCTGGATCAAGTTGTCATGATTAATGGTTGGTTATGCCACTGATATCAATATCCATGTTTTTACATGAAGAATCACTCCCCTAAGTAAAATAGCAAAGAGCTTATGCCCCTTGTAGAACCATTATGCACCAGACATATCACCATTGAATGAGTTACTCAACAAGAGAGAATCAAAGGACAAGTGCAAGAGAGAAAGCCAGATTTTCCAACACGATAGTTCAGATTTTGTTCTTACTTCCATTTACTACTCATGCAGTTTAAACAATGTAATTCATGATGTGACAAGAATGTGTACAACTTTGCAAAATACATTTAATGCTGCAAAGTATATTTCATCGCAAAAACTGTTACCTTTACAGTCAATAATTGCCTCCATTGCATATTAAGGGAAATATATGCAGTTGCAATGAGTAATTTCCAGAAAAAACATAATCCAATAAACCTGTTTTCCCACGGTATTCAGAACTATTTTCACTGTAGTAATATTATGAGAATTTTAACAAATGTGTTAATTGTTCCATCCTTAATCAATATTGACAATCATTATCAATGTATTGTGCAATGAAGGGTGACTGAATAATAATTAGAAGAGATTCGATTCTTCTTTGTCTAGCACAGAGGCCAATTGAAGCAACCCTACCACAACAAAGAATGATAGTTGCTGAGTACGAGGAAATACCAAGGTGAATCAGGTAGCATTGAACTTACTGGCAGTGACATGTGGTAACACTATATTATACAGTATTGAGTGTTGATTACTTTTATTCATTCATGGGCTGTGGGCATCACTGGCTGGCCAGCATTTATTGCCCAGCCCCAGTTGCCCTTGCCCTTGAGAAGGTGGTAGCGAGCTGACTTCTCAATCGGCATGCTTCAGGTAGACCCACAATGCCCTTATGGAGGGAATTCCAGAATTCCAGTATTTTGATGAGTGACAGTGAAGGAGCGAGATATAATTCCAAGTCAGGATGGTGAGTAGCTTGGAGGGGAAATTGCAGGTGGTGGTGTTCCCATGTATCTGCTGGCCCTGTCCTTCTAGATGGAAGTGGTCATGGATTTGGAAGGTACAGTCTAAGGATTTTGGCTGAATTTCTGCAGTGCTTCTTGTAGATACTAGACACTGCTGCTACTGAGTGTTAGGAATGGAGGGAGTGGATGCTAGTGGAAGTGGTGCCAATCAAGCAGGCTGCTTTGGCCTGGATAGTGTAAAGCTTTTTGAGTGCTGGGATACAGTTGCATTCATCCAGGCAAGCAAGGAGTATTCTATCATACTCCTGACTTATGCCTCGTAGATGGTAGACAGGGCTTTGGGGAGTCAGGAGGTGGGTTTCCGCCAGGTGCTCTGGTTTCCTCCCACAGTCGAAAGATGTGCCAGTTGGGTGGATTGGCAATGCTAAATAACCCATAGTGTTCAGGGATGCGTAGGTGCATTAGCCACAGGAAATGCAGGGTTACAGGAATAGGGTAGGGAGATGGTTCTGGGTGGGATGCTGTTTGGAGGGTCGGTGTGGACCTGTTGGGCTGAATGGCTTGTTTCCGCACTGTGGGGTATTCTATAATTCTATGAGGAGATGAGTTACTCTTCGCAGTATTCCTAGTCTCTGACCTGTTCTTGTAGCCACTGTACTTATGTGGTGAGTCCAGTTGGATTTCTGGGCAATGGTAACCCCAAGGATATTGGTAACGGGGGATTCAGTGATTGTAACATTGTTGTGTGTAAAGAGGTGCTGTTAAGATTGTGCCTGGCATTTGTGTGGCACGAATGTCACTTGCCACTTGTCAGCCCAAATCTGGATATTGTCCAGATCTTGTTACATTTGAACATGGACTGCTTCGGTATCTGAGGAGTCGCAAACGGTGCCGAACATTTTGCTTCTTATCTTATGATGGAGGGAAGGTCATTAATGAAGCAGCTGAAAATGGTAGGAGCTAGGATACTACCCTGATGTCCTACAAAGATATCCTGGAGCTGAGATGACAGACCTCCAACAACCACAACCATCTTCCTATGTGCCAGTTATGATTTCAACTAATGGAGAGCTCGCCCCCGATACCCATTGAGCCCATATTTGCTAGGGCTCTTTGATATCACACTCAGTCAAAGGAAGCTTTGATGTCAAGGGCTGTCATTCCCTCTTCACTTCTGGAATTCAGCTCTTTTGTCCATGTTTGAACCAAAGCTGTAATGAGGTCAGGAGCTGAGTAGCTTTGGTGAAACCCAAACTGGGTGTCAATGAGCAAGTTATTGCTGAGCAGGTGTTTTTTTAATAGTGCTGCTGATGACACCTTCCATCCCTTCACTGATGATCGAGAGTAGACTGATGGGGCGGTAATTACCCATGTTGGATTTGTCCTGTTTTTGTGTACCTGGGTTATTTTCCATATTGTCAGGTAGATACCATTGCTGTAACTGTACTGAAAGAACTTGATTAGGGGAGCGGCAAGTTCTGGAGCACAGGCCTCTGGTACTATTGCTAGAATGTTGTCAGGCTCCATAGCCTTTGCAGCATCCAATGTCTCCAACCATTTCTTGATATCATGCGGAATGAATCGAACTGACTGAAAACTGTTCACTGTGATGCTAGGGACCACTGGAAGAGGCTGAGATGGATCATCCATTGTTGTAAATGCACCAGCCTTGTCTTTTGCACTGATACGTTGGGCTCTTTCATCATTGAGGATGGAGATATTTGTGGAGCCTCCTCCTCCAGTGACATGTATAATTGCTCACCACCATTCACGACTGGATGTGATAGGACTGCAATTTGTGGTTATCATTGACTGCGCACGTTTGCAGATCATCACTTGATCATTGCCTGTAGCAACCCATTGAAGGCGCTGAGATGGAAGGAAGCATAGCAGCAAAAAGAGCGATGCAATTTTAAAAAATTGGGCGAGAGATGTTTCTAGGGTTTAGCAAAGTATCAGTCAAAATGGTTAGTTTTAGGAGTAGCCTTAGGGAAGGAGAGGGTGCAGAGGCAGATTGCTTTGGAGAAGGAATTCCAGAGTCTGTGAATTAAACAGCTGAAGAGATTGCATCCGTGGTGGTGCAGAGGGAAGGGGAGGTACAATAAAGAGAAGTTAGATGAATGAAGAACTGGAAAGAGCTGAAGAAGCTTAGGGAAAAAGGAGAAGGTGAATGCCAGAAGTAATTTCAGTATCAGAATGAGAATACTAAATTTGTACTGTTTGGGAGACAGGACTGAATGGAGATCAGTATGAATAAAGGTGATTGAAGAGTGTGAATTTGTGTAGGATAGATTACAGACAATATAGTTTGAATTAACAAAAGTTATCAAGGGTAGAGTGTCTGTGGCTGTGCAAGATAGCACTAATAAAATCAAGTCTGGAGGTGGCAAGATTCTTTGTGATCCAGAGGCAATGGAACTGGAGTCTCACCTTGTGTGAACAGACTGATTCAGTTTGAGAGTGGCTGTGAGGTTGAAGAGAATCATTAACAACATTATAGAGTTTGTGGAAGTGAATGTGATGACATGTCCAGTCTTTCTCGTGGGATGAGATTATAATAATCCAGGAATATGTTCTTCACAAACAATAGAGACATTGAAATGGTGGAGATAGAGTTGAAGACAGAGAGCTTGACATCTTCCCTGTATGTCTGAAACAAAGAATTGAATCAGAGAGTTGGTCATTTCCTGGATGGCAAAATGAGTGGCATGCCACATATTCAGTACTTGGTCCTCGACCTTTTACAACGGTTTCAATGAATAGACTGAATGTATTGTTGCCAAATTTGGTTATCATGTAAAAATATTAGAAAGGCATTTATGAGGTAGTTACAAAACACTAACCTTTTTTGGAGTTCTCCACAGATGGAAACAGAGTTGAGGAGAGGCTCCATAAATATCAGCATTGGCATGTTGATTCCAATGTGCCAAACTCAGTGCCAGCTGTTTTATCGCATAATTGTTCTGAAAGGGAGATATTGGGGATTGACTTAAGATCCACGTAATCTGATGATGGGACTTTGGAGAAAAGGCAGAACATCTTGAGAGCTTATGTACATAGGTCTTCATCCTACATCTCCTAATAGACTTAATCACAATGTCAGACTTGCTAGTGTAACCTGTGTCTGATTTCTATCTTGCAGTAAAGTACATCCTGTTTAAAACAAGAGTCACTTCTCATTAAGACTTACCTGTGGTTCTCCTCTACTACTTGATACAGAGTAGATCCAGTCAGGAAAGAGGATGGTGGCAGCCAACTACTCCAAGCCACATACTGACGGTGCAGCACGTACAAAATGGTGATCAGTGGTGTGGGTTGGAATTCAATTTAGGTTCACCATAAATACTGTGCCCATAGTGGAGATGATTGCTTAACAGCACAAGATAACAATGGTAAAAATTCGAATAGACCAAAGAACAGAGAATTCCAGTGGACCCAGAAGTAATATAGGACATTTACAGTTTTAAAGACATTTAAGGCTTTAAGAGCGACTAATACAGACAGTTGGCAGATTGCAGACAAACTAATGGAAATATCAATAAGGGTAAAACTTAACATTTAATGGAAAAGCAATTTAGTTAAGATGTTTCAGAGATAGTAGGCACTGCAGATACTGGAGAATCTGAGATAACAAGGTGTAGAGCTGGATGAACACAGCAGGCCAAGCAGCATCAGAGGAGCAGGAA
>JAHRHZ010000289.1:35941191-35967121 GCA_024137785.1 Ginglymostoma cirratum | reverse complement strand
AACAGTTACAGATTGAATCGGGAAGAGGAGATGTTTGTGGCTGGTCCTGATTAGAGGTTCTGTGAGGAAGCAAACTGGCATTGGAGCTCTGTAAGTAAATGTAAAAATTCCGAATGAGGAAAAGCAAAAGTTTTAAATTAATTGTGCATAACAGGATGAGAAAGCTGGAAGTTAAAAAGCAGTACTTACAACTTACAATAAGCTTTGTCTCCAAAGTGAGTGAACGGCAGGAGGTAAAGCTACAACAAGGAAATAGAGACCAAAATAATTGAAACTGAGGTTGCAGCAATGGTAAAGTGTAAAGCTGGAATTAAGGCAATAAATGAGCATTTCACATAGAATCAATTACAAAGATTCTAACATATGATGATAGTAAGGAGACTATTGAGGCTATGATATTACCAGGAAACCCATATTTTAAACCACAGTTCTGTTGAGAAGAATTTATTAAGGCTGCAGGCAACAAGCGTTATTTGGAAAAGTCCTTAAAAAAATGGTCATTGTTTATGAGACTATGAAAGACATTAAGATCATTCATCTTGCCTGAATATATTTCTCCCATAGGTCAGGAAACCATTATTTGAATGCAAAAACAAGAGAAAATCCTCAGTAAGTAGCACTGAAAAGCAACATTGCTATATTGAAGAAATAAGAAACCAAATAGAAAAGAGTTCAAAAAGCCTTTAAACTCAGAATTAACCCAGCGTTGAAATGCTACAGAATTAGAAAAGTTTCAAATTCAGATTAAATAATCACATTAAGAAGACATGACAGGGGAAATGATAATGTATGGCAGAGTTAATATCAGACAGTGGCCAAATAGAACACAGGATTAGACATCTTGAGGACAACAGATACCACAATTGCTTCCAAGTGAGACGTTAAATCATAAGATGAACAAACTGAAGACAGCAACATTCAAGAAGCTTGACACTATCCAGGAAAAAGCAGCCCACTTGATTGGGACTGCATCCACAAGTATCCACTTCCTCCAACACCAAAGCTCAGTAGCAGCAGTGAGTATTATGTACAAGATGCACTGCAGAAATTTACCAAAGATCATCAGACAGCACCTTCCAAACCCACAATCCCTTCCATCTCGAACGATAAGACTAGTAGGTATTTGGGAACACCACCACATTTCAAGTTCCCCTCCAAGCCACAGACGATCCTGATTTGGGAGTATATCACCACTCTTTCACTGTTCCTGGGTCAAAATCCTGGAATTCTCTCCCTAATGGCATTGTGGATAAATCCACACCTGTTCGACTGCAGCGGTTCAATGAAGCAGCTCACCACCACCTTCTCAAGGGCAGCTAGGGACGGTCAATAAATGCTGGCCCAGACAGCAATGCCCACAGCCCACAAAATGAATAAATAAAAAAAGAACAAAATTTATGGACAAACACTACAGTATTTAAGAGGATCTACAGCAGATGATGTTTGAACTCATCAAGACGTTAAAGAAGTTGCAAACACTTTTGCTGAATTTCTATAAGCTTTTGACAATTACTTCAAACTAAAACAATTAAATTTTGAATGATTAAGATTTAACAAAGCAGTTCAGCAATTGGTTCCTTCACATAAAAGTGTTAATATGGTAGAACCACCAGTATTATTGACAATACACAATGCATTCCAGGAGGAAATTTGCATCTTTATGATTTCAACAATTAAGTTTGGCCTGTTTATGTCAATGGATACCATAGTAATTTTAGGTTTGATACAAGTATCTCATTTTATCAGGTCATTTCACATTGTAAAGAAACAGCTCTCAGGATTAAAGGTATGTGACAAACAACTCTGCAAATCAAAGGGTGTAAGATGGTGAAGCGTAGAAACATAATCGTAATCATGAAACCTCACTTTTATGCATGCTTGCATGTCTTGGCCTCAACCTACTAGAATGGCAGGAAGAGTTTAATTATCTCCAACAAACAGGTCAAGAGAGATCAAGTTATGCCAAATCTGTTCAAAGAAAACTCATTTAGATAACAACTGGTGCAGGAGCAGACAGTTATTGAACAACTAAGTCAAAGGACACTCACAGGATCACAGCAGTGTTAAGATTCTGAAGGAACCCATTTGGTCCATCATGTCTGCACTAGCTCTCAAAGTGTTACGTCCTTCTTATAACTTGGCATCCAAATTGTGTACCATACCCCAGCTCAGCTCTAATGAGTGTCTTATATCAGTTTGACATAATCTTTTTTCTCTTGTACTCAATGCCTCAATCAATAATGCTGAAAGTACTGTATACTTTATCAACTGCTCTCTCTACCTGTCCTGCCACCTTTGATGATCTGTGCATATATAGAGGTCTGTCTGCTCCTGCAGCCCTTTGGAATTGTACCTTTTTTGTTTCAAGTTTTCCAATTAAAATGCATTATTTCTAGCACTCATGCTGAATTTTGTCCCCATTATGGCAGACAGGGGTAAATCAGCACCCTGCTCTATGGGCAGGGTTTTGGAGGTCCTCCTGAATGGGATAGTATACACAAGGTACTTCTTCCCCGACTAGGACCAGACATGAAATCTATGACACCAGACTGTGAAAGCCTGGTCTCAGGATGTTACACAGCTTAAAGAACTTTCGGCTCACAGGAGGAATGCACACCACTGAAGGGTTAAGGTCAATGACCTTCTCCATTCTGCCAGTGTAAGTGCCATCATCTTCGCTTTGATATCTCTCCCTCACTCTATCACTGCTTCTGCAGAGGTACCAACTTGGGTGAGAGGGTGAGCTGTGATGAGAATGCAGAGATCCTTAAGCATGATCTGGACAGGTTGGGTGACTGAGCAAATCAATGGCAGATGCAGTATAATTTGGATAAATGTGAGGTTATTCATTTTGGAAATGAAAGCAAGAAGGCAGACTACTACCTGAATGGCTCTGCTTCTGGATTTATGAAGGGGGAATCATGTTTGATAAATCTGTTGAAATTCAATGAAGATGTAGCTAGTAGAGTTGACAAGGCGGAGCTAGTCGATGTGGTATATTTGGACTTTCAGAAAGCGTTTGACAGAACTCCTGCATAAAAGATTATTGTGCAAGATTAAAGCGCATGTGATTGGGGAAAGTATATTGAGATGGGTAGAAAACTGGTTGGCAGAGAAGAAACAAAAGAATAGGAATTAATGGGTCCTTTACAAATTAGCAGGTGATAACTCGGGGGTGCCACAGGGTTTGGTGCTGGGACCCCATATTAATGATTTGGATGAAGGAACAAAATGTAACATCTCCAAGTTTGCACATGATACCAGGTTGGGTGGAAGGATGAGCTGTGACGAGGTTGCAGAGATCCTTCAGCATGACCTGGACAGTTGGGTGAGTGGGCAAATCAATGGCAGATGCAGTATAATTTGGATAAATGTGAGATTATTCACTTTGGAAGCAAATAAAAAAGGCAGATTACTACCTGAATGGCTGTAAATTGGGAGAGGGGAGCATGCAGCGGGATCTGGGCATCCTTGTGCACCGGTCGCTGAAGGTAAGCATGCAGGTGCAGCAGGCAGTAAAGAAGGCAAATGATACGTTGGCCGTCATTGCGGGAAATGTTGAGCACAGGAGCAGGGATGTGTTGTTGCAGTTGTACAGGGCCTTGGTAAGACCACACCTGGAATATTGTCTCCTTTGGTCTCCTTTTCTGAGGAAGGATGGTGTCGCTCTCGGGGGAGTGCAGCAAAGGTTTACAGGCTGATTCTGGGGATGGCAGGTCTGATGTATGAGGAGAGATTGACTAGGTTAGGATTGTTTTTGCTGGAGTTCAGATGAGTGAGGGGGGATCTCATAGAAACTTATAAAATTCTAACAGGACAAGACAGGGTAGATGTAGGGAGGATGTTCCCAATGGTAGATGTGTCCAGAACCAGGGGTCACAGACCGAGGATTCAGGGTAGACCATTCAGGATAGAGATGAAGAGACTTTTCTTCATCCAAAGAGTGGTGAGCCTGCTAGATATAGCACTTGGGGAGAATGGGATCAAAGGTTATGAAGATAAAGCAGGATCAGGCTATTGAGTTGGACGATCAGCCATGACATGATGAATGGTGGAGCAGGCTTGAAGGGCCGAATGGCCTTCTCCTGTTCTATCTTCTACGTTTCTATCCTTCTCCCACCAAAGCTTATGTTCTATCATCCCTTATTCAAGCTGTCATCCAATCAAATTTGATTGAGATTGGATCAAGGATCTCCAAGGAATTTTACCACATAGAAACATAGAAATATAGAAAATATGAGCAAGAGTAGGCCATTCAGCCCTGAGAGCTTGCTGTGCCATTCAATATGATCATGCCTGATTATCTAACTCAGTGAGCTGTTCCTGTTTTCTCCCTATACCCTTTGATCCCTTTGGCCTGAAGAAACATGTCGATCTTTTGGAAAACATTAATGTTTTGGCCTACTTTCTGTTGAAACAAGCGGGCATTTTTCTTTTAAATGAGTTATGTGCTGTCTCGAATGAGGTCTGAGACCGGTGACACAATTCGAACTGCAAAGTAAAGCCTTCCAGGGAAGAAAGTTCGATTTAGCAAAATAATTCAGGCTGTGGAACACTGAGTTACAGAAAATGGTGTGTCAAACAGAGGTTCATAAATTTTCCATCTTTAGCCCCAAGGAAGCCAATCTGTTAATTGTCCTAATTTGCGCTGCACTGGTTATTTTTTGGTTACAGGTGGACAATTCCATTCTCATGAGTAGTCACACTGAATGCCATCTGTTGGATCAAAACACTGCTGTTCTAAATAACGAATTAACAGGGTATTTGTTTTCATACCATATGCTTTTGAGTTAGCAGGAGGCATACGCAGCATGGCAGTGTTATTTACAAGAATCTTTTCTAGGCAGATAATGATGTCATTGCACATGACTGTTTGGTTGATCAGCTCAATTTATTAATTCCCTGCTATTTTCCTCATTTATTTGCAATTCTGTTCTTTGTATTGCAAAATATTCCTTTTGTGCAGTAATTCTCTCAGATCAGTGACACTATCTCAATTTTTGCCATCATTCCTGGTTTTGTGTGTCTTTGTTCCACTTTTCTTTGTTTTTTTTCACCTTTCGCTCCTTGCTGAAGGCTGTTCAGTCATGCTGTGGTAAAACTGCATGTGAGCTGCCAGCTAAGTCTGCACTTCAGCTGTATATATGGGATGTTGCTACCTTTTCAAATTCCTTTCTCTTTCCATCCTTCCCTCTCCCTCCGTATCACTTTTACCTACTCTTATTTTATTTCATTTTCTCTTGTCATGTATGAGACCAGAGCTGAATCCATTCTATCCCATAACTGTATATGTGCAGTCTCCATTTCTGAATAGCCATCAGAAAGGGGCACTATATCTGCTGCCGTAAATGACCCCTCTGTCGTTAATTTTCATAATCTAAGGAACATACTAAACTCTAATGGGGTTAGAAATTCAGATTTTAAACACCTCATTTCTAATCTTTTTCCTTATCCCATTTATTTTACAACCTGAGGCCAAGGCTTGTGCTGAAAACCAGTTGCATGCACATTGTCAGTCTTCTTACACCTCAATCAAATGTCCATCCTGTATGATTAGACCTGGAGAGAAAACACAATCCAATTATTCAAGAGGGATACAGCAAGGAACTATCTAAACCTCTCCTCATCCAATGCACATTATGAAGCATTTTAAAAATTTTACTTATTTTGTTAGGCCATCATTTGTTACTCATGCCTGATTGTCCTTAGAAATGTGGTGGTTGAAATGACTCTAAGAGGCCAGTATCCCGTCACCAAGTACCCACTTTATTTACACATGGAGAGTCCTTGACACTGATCCAGCTTCCTCATGGCCAGCTCTCAGAGTGAACAGAATCCCTGGCACTCCTGTTTATACCTGTCAGCCAGGGCTCCCTGATTGGACCGGATTAATGGCCCCAATGAGGAAACTCATATTCCGTGAGGTCCCATGGCCAACTTTGTTATAATGCGACAGTGATGAGCTGGCTGCTTGAACCATTGAAGATGATGGGTTAGAGGTACATCCACAATACTGTTAGGAACAGAATCCCAAGACTTGACAGCAAAAAAAATATATTTCCTAGTGAGGATAGTGCAGCGGTTGCAGCTTTGTAAGGAGTTACTGCAGTGTATCTACTGCCACTGTGCACTGTTGGTGGAGGGAGTGGCGCTGATTGAATGAGCTGCATTGTCCTGGATGATTTTGGACCTCTTGAGCTTTATTAAAGCTGCCTTCATGCAGGCAAGTGCACAATATTATAGCACACAACGTGCAGTTGCTTGCTGCAGATTTCCTAGATTCTGACCTGCTCTCATAGTTCACAGTGTAGCCCAGTTCAGTTTGTTTCCAATGGTATGATTCAGTGAGATTAATGCTGTTAAATGTCAAGCAGAAACAAATGACTAAGCAGTGAACAGAAGTAACAAGCATGGCCTAGACCAAAGGCTTTAAAGCCAGTAGTTGTCATTGCACCAGGCCTTAAATGAGACCCACATATACAGCCCTGACTAGAAAGCAAGGCTGCAACATATTTGGTCTATATTGCTCAGTTTCAAGATGAGATAACTCACTCATACCGTATTAGCATATTGGTCAACTCATTTATCTTACAAAAAGGCAATTATTGACTCATGTCAAAAAGTTATGTTACCAGTCCACAAGTATGGCACCACATCATATCAGCCTCTACTTTTAAAGGGTCATCATTTGCCATTTCTGCCCCATCCAGGAGGATGCCACAGTTAAACTCATCTTTGTATCCCCTCTCTTGTCAATATTTCACCTAACTACCAAGTTTCCACAATCTTCTTGTGTGGCTACATCCATGTCTTTCTCAAAATCAATATTCACAAGTCTCATGATTTTTTAAAAAAATGTGATGCTTTTCCAAAATCCCCACATTTATATTCTATCTGTCACTTTGAACCTAATCAGCCTGTCTTCATCTCTTTGCAGCATCTTTGTGTCCTCCTTGCAGCTTACATTGCCTCCTAGCTTTGTCAACAAATTTAAATACATTACTCCGAGTCTTTCCCTAAGTCATGAATGCAGATTCTACATAGTTGAAACCTGTGCACTGATCCTCATTGACCTATCAAATGAACTGCACAATCTTGGTTTTGTTTCTCCTGTGCTAGAGAATTTTTTGCTATGAATGCAAAGGATTAAAATTGAAAGTGTCAGTCTGGTGTTGGGTATTATCAGACAAATATTGAAAGTCAGTGAGTGAGGGATGAATGAAGCTTAAGGAATCATGTCTATGCCACCAATAATGCACCACTCTCATTGTTAAAGTAACACACAAAAAATAGCCCCTTGTTTAAGAATTAATGGATATCTTACTTAGAATGGAACAATATCTTCATAAGAGGAAGGAACCCAACTGGGAGAAATGAAAGATTATTCAGTCTTGTGGTCATATATTTATTCAAAGACTTTGACATTTATCACTTACATTGGTCAGGGAATAGTTTTTTTTAAATGCTGCGATTCGATGTTCCTCCCTCATCAGGAATTAAGAAACGTAAGTAGGTATTTAAAATAATGGTTATCTTAGATCATCTGTATGACAGAAATATTAACTTTACATAAAGGATAACTAATTATCAATAGGATCAAGATTCAGCCTCTGGGAATATAGTTTATCATCATTAGCAGGGGGAAACATCTGACTATTCCTTTTAATGTTCACATGGCTGTACCACAGGTCATCTTTTCCCTCCAGTACGTTCTTCATTGCTCCTGAAGCTTAATGTTGGAACGCTGTGTCATAAGAATCAAAGATCTGAGTGTATCCTGATCAAGTTTCTATTTCTCATTTTTGCACCCAAGTGAGGAGTGTCAGTACACTATTCAAATCACAACTAAGCTACATCTGGTGACTATCACTAAATTGCAGGTTTCTGCCAGAATCTGGCTGATTTTCCCTTCTTAACCCGGGGACACTGAGGACAAGCAAAGCGTTCAAATTTTGACACCATAACGTCTGATTTGTAACCAAGATTGTTTTCTTCCACCTCTGAGACAGCACCCACCCACCCCTATTTGACTCATAAAAACAAAACGCTGAGGATGCTGGAAACCTGTGGAGAGAGAAATGGAGTTAATTTCCCAAGTCCAATATGATTCTTCAAGAGATTTTTTTTTATTCATGTTTCTCCGACATTACTCTGACAGTCATAATACTGGCCTTTAATTATCCCATTTGTCAAATTTTCCTCTTGCTGTTTTGACTTTACAAACCACAATGCACCCAGATAGCCAGAGCCCTAATGATCAGTCATTGGCTAGGTCTTAACCTCCTATTCCTCCTACTTGTCAATTTCTTCATATGTAGAGCATTAGTTTTTGGATCTCACCTTGAAATCCTGCTTTTGCTGAGTAATATTCATCTCAATGCCCTTGCATGCCACTTTCACTGTTTGGACCCTGCCTTTCTCTTCATTCCTCTATCCACAATCACTGGATTCCCCATTTGTCATTCTCTGGCAATCATTCAAATCCACATTTACAGATTCCTTCACTGTTTTAAGGACACTAGCCTGAACTTTCACCATGTCACAATAACTGGAGAGCTCTTTAGAAATGGCAGGCAGGATCTCTGACCACGTTACTAGGGTTTTGAATTTTTGGTAAGACCTTTTAAGGATGCAAGGCAACAAATGGGAACCTAAACATGACCAGCTCCATTGCAGAAAGCTTCTCTGTAATTTCTATGAATTCAGGCCAGTTTTTTAAGGAGTCATGATTTGATTTGTAATAAACAATCATCTGCATTAGGAAACTTTTGATAGGTAAGATCAAAAGGTCCTCTTTATGTCACCCATGTCAGGATATGGCTCTTCACCTGGTCCCTCATGACCACATGATAGCCTATGGCATTTTCATTCCTATTCACCTACTCTAAGCTGCGTAGAAGTAATGAACCTAGCAGTGACAGTTCAGTGTGTTAAAAAAAGACTTTTGAAATACTGTCATTCAGTGCTAACTTTCTACTATGTTAAGAAATAGTGAAATAATGATGTCAATTATTCAGGCCCTTTGAATTTTTAATAGATGAAACTGTAGTCACTTGAACTTTCCTTTAACTTGTGCAAGAAACATTTTGAAATTGATAGAGATCAGACAGACAAAATTATCAATTAAGCAAAGGTTCAGATGTTTCAATAGACAAATAGATGGCTAAGCTCTTTTAAACCTCTTTGAGCCTATCAATCCATAGAATTGTAACAAACTGCAAAAGAAGTCTCACAAAAGGAATAGAACTGATCATATTACCTGACATCAACCTAGGCACAGGAAATGACAATAGCCAAATCAGCACTGTTGACTCTATAAAGTCCTCCTTACTAACATCGAGGGGCTTGTGCAAATATTAGCAGTACTGTTACATAGATGAGTCAAGTGACACCTGAAATAGTTATACACATGGAATCATTCCTGGCAGACAATATCCCAGACACCACCGTCACTAACCATGCCATGGATGTCATGTCCGATCCCACTGACAGGACAAACCTAGCCGAGGTGGGACAGTGGTATACAGTCAGGAGGGAGTTGCTCTGGGAGTCTTCACTATGTTATCACAAAATGTGGGCAAAAAATGCTGTTTGCTGATGACCATAACACTGCCTTCCACAGCTCACGAGTCAGTACTCCTCCATGTTCAATAATATTTGGAAAAATTACTGAAGATTGCAAGGTCGCAGAATGTACACTAGATAGGAGACATCAATGTCCGTCACCAACAGTTGATCAGCAACAGCTTGACTAATCAAGCTGGTCATATCTTAAAGGATATGCTGCCAGGCTGGGTCTGCGGCAGGTGGTGAGGGAACCAACAAAAGTGAATAATATACTTGACTTCAAGCTCACCAGCCTGCCTGCCACAAATGCATCTGTCCATGAGTGTATCAGTAAGATTGACCACTGCACAGGCCTGTGGAGACAAAGCCCTGTCTTCATGCTGAGGTCACCCTTCATCTCATTGTGTGACATTAGCACCCTACCAAATGAAGCAGACTCAAAGAGATCTAGCAACCCAAGACTGGGCAACCATGAGGCAATGGGGGCCAACAGCAACAGAATTATACTCAAACATAATGCACAAAGTGATGGCCTAGTATATCCATCATGCTACCATTGCCTTTAGGTCAGGGGGTCAATATGATTCAATTCTCCTATTGGGATTGGGATTAAAGAATGTCAGATTGGGACTGAGGACAGTTAAAGGGAGATTGAGTACAGTTACAGCTGGAGTGGGACTGACGACAAGTAGAGTGGGATTGAGATCAGTCAGATCAGGACTGAGGAGAGTCAGAGTGGGACTGAGGGCAGTCAGAGGGAGACTGAGTACCGTTACAGCTGGAGCGGGACTGAGGACAGTCAGAGTGGAACTGAGGACAGTCAGTGTAGGACTGACGACAGCCAGAGCGGGACTGGGGACAATCTGATCAGGACTGAGGACAATCAGAGTGGGACTGAGGGCAGTTAGATTAGGACTGTGAACAGCTGGAGTGGGACTGAGGATAGTCTGAATGGGACTGGGGAAAGTCAGCCTGGCAGTGGCAGAAGCAGAGCTGAATCCAGAGATGGGGTTCTGGAGGTGATGTTTCCTAAGTTCCTAAGTTCTATCCATATGGCCTCGCGGGATGCGCCCTCCAAGATGTCCGCTCTTAGTGCAGCTGTGACATTCTCTTTAATCAGTAATGTAACTTCCCTACCCCTTTCACATCCCTCTCTGTCTCTTTTCCAACAGGAGCAAATAGAATCATTACCCCTTGCAATTTCAAAGCATTACCATCACTGAATCCTTGGAATTTCCATTGACTAGAAACTAAACTGGACTAGCCATATAGATACAATGGCTAGAAGAGCAGGTTGGAGGCTCAGTATCCTGCAGTAAGTAACTCAGTTCCTGAGTCCTTATTGCTTGTGCACCATCCTCAAGACACAAATCAGGAGTGTGATGGATTACTGCCTGGATGAGTGGAGCTCCAACAACTCTCAAGAAGCTTGACAATGTATAGGACAAAGCAGCCCACTTGATTGGCACAATTTTTACAAACATCCATTGCCTCCACCACAGGCGCTCAGTAGCAGCAGAGCGTACCATTTCCAAGATGCACTGCAGAAGTTCACTAAGCTTCCTTTGACAGCACCTTCCAAATCCTCAACAACTTCCATCGAGAAGGACAAGAGCAGCAGATACATGGAAATACCTCCACCCGCCATTCACCATCCTTGACTTGGAAATAAATTGCCAGTCATTCAGTGTTGCTAGGTCAAAATCCTGGGAACTCCCTCCTTAATGGCATTGTGTGTCTACCTACAGCACAAGAAATGCAGTGGTTCAAGATGACACCTCACCACTCTCTCAAATGTACTTAGGAACATAAACATTGCAAGGGCTTCTGGCCCAGTCAATGACACCTGCAGAATGTGGATGATAGATTTTTTAAAAGTATGAAAGCCCACCTCTCTCTTTTGGCCTTCTCTACTTTCTGGACAGTGCTCATTTTTGGTTCTTCCATCTTGTAACTTATTTTGCATCACCTTTATCTTTGTGATGAAAACAACAGGAGATTAAGTCATTCTAGAAACTGCCCAACTCAGTCCAAACCAGAAGTTAAGATTTCAGGCATTTCTAATCTGCAGGATTCAATACATAGAAGCAAAAATTGTCAACATTGCAAAATGTTAATTGGGTGTTGAATTGCATTTAGGTGATGGGCTGTAGAGCTTATATATATGGAACTGGCAGACAATAATTATTCGATTTGGATGTGTATTATATGAGTCTCTGAATAACAAAGCTGAAGAAAGATCATTTTGACCTGACATTGACTCTGTTTCTTTCTCCACAGGTAATCTGCTGAACATTTTGAGCATTTTTTGTTTTTATAACCTCAGTGCTACCTTGTATCCCAATCTCTTAATGCTTTAAGTTTAAAATTAACTTGCTGTATTTAATTCTCCATCGATCTCTGTCATCTTTACCATCTGTACAACACCTCACTCCCATGAACCCTCCAATCCTCTAAGACTTTTGCACTCAGCTACCTTTGCTCCATTTTTAATGACTGTGAGCTCAGCAGCCCAACTCCCACAGTTTGGAATAAGCTTCGGTCATTCACTGTCCCCCCCACCCACCCTCAACTACCAGATGCCTCACATCATAAGACCATTGAGCATTGCGAGGAAGGGCATATTAGTGATTTTATTGGGCTTGAAAGTGAATATATCTCCAGTCCCAGAAGCAATATAATCTAGGCTGCTGTGAGAGGCAAGGCAAGAGATTACAGGGGTCTATAGGTGTGGGGAGGTTGGACAGCATCCGAGGAGCAGGAAAGTCAATGTTTTGGACTGAAGGTCCTTCATCAGGATGGGGAGGGAGAGGGGAGCCCAGAAATAAATAGAGGGAGAGGGATTCAGGCTGGGGGAAGGGTAGGAGAGATGGCGATAGGTGGATACAGGTGGGGTTATTGTGATTGGTCTGTGGCAAGGGTGGAGCAGATAGGTGAGTAGGAAGACAGACAAGTTAGATCAGGTGAGGGAGGCGAGGAGGATTGGGTGGGCTGGACATGGGATAAGGCTAGGGGTAGAGGGATTTTGAAGCTGGTGAAGTCAATGTTGAGGCCATGGCTGTAAGCTCTCAAGATTGCAGGGGCTCTGACATTAATTTTCAAATTCTCTCTGGCCACAAGAGTGGTTTCAGAGGATGGGCAATGGCTATTTGTAGTACCATTATTCAAAAAGGGTGGTGGGAATAAGCCAAGAAGCTACTATCACTGATAGGCCAAGGACTGGGAAAGAGCATTGGAATACATAGGTGCTTGAAGACTAGCACAGAAATGATGTGCCAAAAGGCCTCTATCCATGCTGTAAAAATTCTATAATTCTATCAGTTTCTATGGCCATTAGAACCCAGCTTTTTTGACCAAATTGATGATTTTTGATGCGAATATGTATGATTATGTTAACGTACACTGCACAGTAAAGGCCATTTAACCCAACCAGTCTATGCCTGTGTTTATGTGCTTCCTTGTCTCGACATATCATCATAAACATCTAATGCCTTCTCCCTCAAGCGCTCATCCAGCTTCTCCTCAAATGTACCTATTCACTTCAACCATTCTCTCTGATTGTGAGTTCCACATTCTCACCACTTTTTAAGTGAAGTGATTTCATCTGAATATCTGTTGGATTTCATGGTGACCATCAAGTCTTGATGGCCTCTAGGTGTGTTCTTCCCACAAGAGGAAGCTTTCTCTTTGCGTCCACTCCTTCAAAATCATTCATATTTGTAAAGATCTTCAGTAGGTGACCCATTAGCTTTCTCCACCTCAAATTGGCATCTTTTGATGTGTCTTTGTGACATAGCCTGTGACATTTTATATGTTAGAGGTGCCAGTTTTTTCTGACATAACTCATTGGCTGGATCTTTAGGAAAGTGAAACCTCTATTTGTAAGTGCAGATGTAAGTGTCCTTACCCGTTGCTGGTGAATGTTGTTCATCTCTGATACAGCTATCCAGTTTGCTCTGTTATTGCTATCTTCTAAACCTCAAAGATAGAGAAGCATTTCCAGGAAATAATAATGTTGATATGAAATGAACATTATGTGGGCCAATCAATTTATCGACCTGGTGTTACCAATGAGAAGCCTAAAATATTTTCTGTTTACCCTCCGTAATAATAATGTTGAGGGTGGCTGACACTGAATAATTAACTCTGCATTGATGGCTATCAATTCTCTAATCACAGCATAAGTTTTGTAGTTTGCTTTATTTAAATTATTTTAAAATCTGGATTATGTACCTGGAATATGTCTTTTTCTTTTTTCATTCATGGGATGTGTAGATATTGCTGGCTGGGCCAGCATTTACTGCCCACCCCTAATTGTTCTTGAGAAAGTGGTGACGATCTGCTGCAATCCCTGTAGTGTAGGCACACCCACTGTGCCTTTAGAAAGGGAGTTCCAGGATTTTGACCCAGTTACACGAAGGAACTATGATATAGTTCCAAGCCGGGATGATGTGTGCCTTAAAGGGTTATTTGCAGATGATAACATTCTGATGTATCTGCTACCCTTGCCCTTCTAAGTGGCAGAGATCACAGCTTTGGAAGATGCTGCCTAAGTAATCTTGGTTATTATTTGCAATGCATTTTACGTACAGCTACCATTGTATGTCAATGGTGAAATTTCAAAGTGTTGAATGGAATGTCAATTGAACAGTTTACTCTGGGTAGTGTTGTAGAAAAGAGAGACCACAGAGGTTGAGGTACATAATTCTTTGAAAGTTGCTTCACAGGTAGACAGGGTGGCTAAGAGGTATTCAGCTTGCTTTTATTGCTCAGGCCTTTGAGCATATGAGTTGGGATATCATGTTGAGGTTGTACAGGACACTAGTGAGGCCACTTCTCAAGTAATGTGTGCAGTTCTGGTCGCCCTGCTATAGGAAGGATATTACTAAATTGAAGAAGGTTCAGAAAAGATTGACCAGGATGTTGCCTGGAATGGAGGGTTAGAGTTAGAGGGAGAGGCTGGATAGGCTGGGACTTTTTTCACTGGAGCGTAGGAGGTTGAGTGGTGACTTTTATAGAGTTTTATAAAATTATGAGGGGCATGGATAAGGTGAATAGCAAAGGTCTTTTCCCTAAGGTGGAGGAGTTCAAAACTAGAGGGCATAGTTTTAAGGTGAGAAGAGAAAGTTTTAAAAAGAATGTGAGGGGCAACTTTTTTATACAGAAGGTGGTTAGTGTGTAGAATGTACTGCCAGGGCAAGAGGTGGCTGCAGGTGCAGTTAAAACATTTAAAAGACATTTGGATGAGCATGTGAATAGGAAAGGTTTGGAGAGATATGGGCCAACTGCAGGCAGGCAGGACGCGTTTAGTTTAGAAACATGGTCAGCGTGGACTAATGGGATCGAAAAGTCTGTTTTCATGCTGTATGACTCTTTGACTCTGTTTTGAATGGTGTCAAGCTGACTCTATTAAAATGTTTTAAGACTTTGAATGTTTCTAATAAATTTCTCTTTAACTTTCTCTGCTCTGAGCAGCAATCCCAACTTATCCAGTTTCATTACGTAACTGAAGTCTTCCAACTCTGGTATCCTCTGACCAATCTCCTCTCCACACTTTTGAAGTGCTTGGTGACATGCCTATAGTGTGATGCCAAGAATTGGGCATAATACTCTAGCTGAGGCCTATCCAATGTCACATAAATATTTAGAATAGCTTTTGTACTTTTATACTTTGCTCCTTCTGATATATAAAATATATATTTAATATATTTATTAATTTGCCATGCCACCATAATGATAAACATCCTGTCACCCTGACTAACATTCAAAGTGCGCAAGTATTAGAGAATTAATATCACTTGCGCCTGTGAAAGTTCATATTGTTCAAGAGATCCTGAGTTCAAATATCAGAGCTTACAAGTCACATGTATGGACTCAGACATTAATTTGTAAATATAATCAATGTTAATGGGACTACAATTGTATAAATGGAATAAGTCTTCATCCTATACGTATATAAAGCTTCTCATTCAAATGTTTCCACATCAACACCACTTAGAAATGCCAAACAGATTATTCACCTTCTGGTAGAATAGTCACTGTCTAACCTAATAATTATCGGTTACCTGTTGGATCAGAGAGAAGAGGCAAAAACTTATTCAATAACTGTAATTTAACTCAAGATAAAAAGAATTGTTTTGTTGGGCTTCTCTTGCAATTTTGCAACCATGTTTGCAAATCGAACATGTTACACATGCTACACTATTCACACTCATAGGTAACATTAACTATTTTCGAGCCCTGGAGAAAAAGCGTGGGATGTTTTGTCTGTGGTTCATACCTTCATTTGAAGGTTGATGACTATTAGTCCTAGAGATGATTAATCTGCTTTTCATCATCATTGTTGTCTTCTGCATTTACATAACATGGTTATCCAATACCACAGTCAGCAATTTATGGGGATGGGAGGGTTCTGTTTATTAGTGGTGATTTCTGAAGTGGCCACAGCATTCCCTGGACTTGTTGTTGCATATTTAAGGGCACAAAGGCAAATATGTGTGGATCACTTAGCAACTTTGCAGAACCCTTATAAGCCTCTGCAAAGAAGGTTAACGCTGGTAGAAAGCTTTTCAAGGGCACAAGTGACTTTGTCCATTATTATAAGTAATAGAAGATAACACTGCAGATTGGGCAGACATATAAGTCCTTCAAAAAGCTTTTATATTTACATAAAATACTGCATATTGCTTATGCAATAGTATTGTATCTTATTATGTCTTTAGCCACTTAGGCTCCCTGCTCTGCATTGGCTCTCTAAACCCACCCCCTCTTCAGATTTTCATTCTCCTTTAAGAAGCTCTTAAAACCCACATTTTCTCAGCTTTTGTTGAGCCCCGATACACAGTCCTCCCCACTGGTGGGGAGTAAGCATTTATATTGGACAATTAGTGATAACTATTTTCCATTACCACAGAAATCAATCATAACAACATTGTTGACAAGGAGTAGAGTTGGATGAACACAGCAGGCCAAGCAGCATCAGAGGAGCAGGAAAGCTGACGTTCTGAAGGATTGTTGATGTATTAAGACTACTGACTATTTTAGACAATCGGATAAAGACTTTAAATCATTATTACTGATGAGGTTCATTGCTGATAATCTTCTGAAATATCTTGCATGTCAGTGTCAAAGCAAACTCAATAAAATAAAAGAAACGCTCGTCATTAATTTCATACAAATCATGAAGAAAGAATAGAAAGCCACTGGTGCTACAGCTCACTGTTGCTGCCTATAGTGTATGCCGGGGAGGAGTAATGGACCTTGATAGGAGAGAAAGTAAGTCTTGACTTCGCGTGTTTTCTAAAAATGTGTAGAATCTTAACATCTTGATGTGGTTAATTTCAAAGCTCCTCAAATGTTGCTTTGTTGCTTTTTTTTTAAATCACAATGTTTTCAAGCACCATTTAATATATTGAATATGCAAATTTAATAGAATATACTAAAGCATCATCGTCACCTGCTCCTCCATTTGAGGATGGTGTCTACACATGGTCGTAAATTTCTGTCATGGGACTTCATGTGACTGAATAGACCAATTCTCGACTCACAGAACTTTAGACACATGGGGCAAGACATCCCATGTGGTCGTGGGATCTGGGTGAAGGATTGGTTTCCAAATCTTTCCTTCTCTGCCACTGCTTTGCCTCAGCATAAAGGCATTTTGGACTCAAGTTGTGAAGCAGTTTGATGATCAAGTTGGCATCATTTTGTAATGGATAGTAACAATTTCTCACAATCTTTAAAGTTACCATTGCCACACTTTAAGGCAATGTAATTGTAATGTTTTCTTATCCGCTCCTTGAACTCTAGCATCAATTCACATGAACACAACTTTAGAGTCACCACCGTCTTTGGTTGTATAGGTGTCTGGAAAGGTTTGAAAGCATTAATACTTCACTGAATGCAAGAAGCACACCTACTATGATGATGTTGTGGGGACCTAGTAGGAAAGTAAAGTAGGATCTTGTGCAAGACACACCTAAGGCTAAGTCCTCGTTACAGGCTTTAGAGTAATGTAAACCCTATCCTTGTAAATGGCAAATGGCATAGGGAAGAAATAAGCCACAAGTTGTTTAGAGAATCACAGAATTATCACGATGCAGAATGAGGTCAGTCAGTTCATTCTGTCTGCACCAAATTTACTCAGCAAGATTCTTATTCTTAGGTCTAAAGAAACATTGCACATGCTAGATTATCTAAAAACCCCATATACAGATAGCAGCATACACAACATGGTGATTTGTGTGGGCTCTGAACTTTTAATTCCACTCCGAATGAGACAAACTTTCTGGTAACACGGAAAGCTTCAAGGAAAACATACAGCTGAATGTTGAGGACAATGAATCCCTTTTAAAGCATCGTGGGCAGCATTAAACATGAAGACTTTTTCAAATAATAACACAAAGCATTTTAGACATTGTAATAGATGAGCTGACAAATCTGCAGCTCCAGGGTAAGCTAGAGATCGAGAGTAATGCCCACTTTGAATTCAACTGGTGAGCGAACAGACGTCAGAGATTGAGTTAAGATATCAAGTCCGATATGACTTTTCATGACTTTCAAAGAGTCATAGTGGCTCAGTAGTTAGCACTGCTGCCTCACAGTGCCAGGGACCTGGGATGGATTCCACCCTCGGGCAACTGACTGTGTGGAGTTTGCACATTCTCCCCGTGTCTGTATGGGTTTTCTCCAGGAGCTCCGGTTCCCCCCCACAGTCCAAAGATGTGCAGGCTAGGTGGATTGGCCATGCTAAATTGCCCATAGTGTTCAGGGATGGGTCAGTGGGGGATTCTTTGATGGTTGTTGGGCTGAAGGGCCTGTTTCCACACTGTAGGGATTCTATGTTGCCAGGACTGGATATTCTATGTCTACATTGTCATATCAGACTCAAAACATTAACTGTTTCTCTCTCCACAAATTCTGCTTGACCTGTTGTGTTGTGTTTAAACAGCATTTTCTGTTTAGATTCCAGATTGCCAGCATCCACAGAATTTTGCTTTTAATAGACATCAGAGATGTCTTGAACCGGTGAACAAACTTCAAAAGTACTTAATTGGCTCAAAACACTTTGAAAAATTCTGCAGCTGAGAAAGTTGATCTATAAATAGAAACGTATTTTTTTTATCTTCCTTTATCTTTGTTTATTAGAAGCACTTTTTGTTAATTATGCCTAGATTTTGCAATTGTAAAGGCATGGCTGGTGTTGTTGACTTTCACAATCCCAAACTAAGCATACCAGAAGTAGTAAGGTTAGCTTCCAGGAAACCTGGTAAAAATCATCTCCCAGTGTTTAAGAATTTGTTTCAAGGACATAAAACAATGTCCCCAAGGTCCATATAGAAGTCAACACCTTTGTAAGTACAGTATTGCTACTACACTGACCTGTTAACCTAGATTATATTTCAGATATTGGAATTAGTGTTTCAATCCTTATTTTCTAATTCATAGCAAAGAGTGCAACTAGTAAGCTAGCAAAAAAAAAATCAGAGAATCCAGGAAAATAACAAAAGACAGGCTGCAACATTAAAAGATAAATGGAGGTAAACCTTATTTGATTCCTTAATATCCTTAGTGGACTCTAGGACCACACAAACACAAATCAACGACTGAAATGGACAACAACAATCCAATGTGATGTCAAAGAAAATCAGAAGGAAAGCAAAAGAACATAGCTAAGTTATTCAAAACTGACAGAGAATAATCACAGTATAGAAATGGACGGGCAAAGGTTGACTGAGGTCCACCTAGATCACCTTGAAATTCTGGGAATTGCAGGGTACAATGATGGTGGCATAATTGACCAGTTGCAGCAATTGACCTCTATCAATTAGTCTGAGAGAGACTTAAAAATGAAACAAGGAACACCCTGTCACACTTACTACCTATCAAGTCTCAAATTACACACAAAAAAGATTTTAATGACATAAAGTTAATAGTCAACAAATGTTTATCCAGTGTAATGCAAATGTAATGTGTATCTCTGTGAATAAAATTTTACAATGAGAGAAGATTAGATTCCAGCTCCATCCATCACCGTCAGAATTTCTAAATAAGAACAAATAGAACAGGATATAATCAGCAATAGAGTTGTTTGGAGGCTCATGCATATGGATATATATAGCAAAAACTATTTCTGATGAAGGGTTTAGGCCCGAAACGTCAAGTTTTCCTGCTCCTATGATGCTGCTTGACCTGCTGTGTTCATCCAGCCCCATGCTTGTTGTCTCGGATTCTCCAGCATCTGCAGTACCTTTTGTCTTTGTCTATGAGTAGAACCTGTTGTTTTCTCAAAATTGAAGAAGAAACATTGATACTCCATCTAGTGTACCCCTCGAGAGTCTACTCATTCTCCATTCAGCACTTTGTGTAAGAATGTTGAAATGGATTTTTGTTCCTTTCTTTGTGATTGCTGGCTTAAAAAAAGACAACAGTACATTCCTGCATCTTATGATGTCCAGTGGTAATTGACAGAGTAAGGAGAGATCCAACACATTCAAGTCCATACTTTCTACAGGTGATTTCTGCTGGAGTTGTGGCACGAACACAATGGAACACATGAGGAGACTCAAGCTCATTTATCAGGTTGTGAAAGAGCCAGATTCAAATTTTTAAGTAGTTTCTCAACAAACATTAATTTGAACCTATTTTTCTGACCAAAGAAATTCACAGCAATGTGATCAACACCAACAACATTGGTTTCCAAATTGCCTAATGTGCCTAGGATAACAAGGTGCAGAGCTGGATGAACACAGCAAGCCAAGCAGCATGTGATGCTGCTTGGCCTGCTGTGTTCATTCAGCTCTGCACTTTGTTATCTCAGATTCTCCAGCGTCTGCAGTTCCTGCTATCTCTGCCTAATATGCCTGATTAGTCTTCTGTCAGACAGTTTTTGCAATGGCTTGAAGAAGTCGAACACATATATCCAGTCTTGAAGGTCTGACCATAATATCTCTATGATGTGGAACTCTGTACCAGGCTATGAAATTTTGGCTAGATATAATTAAACACTGCTTGAGGGTCAAAGCACTTGGAAGAATGTCTATTTATTAGGGATAAAACTCCCCCTCAAACATTACAACCAGCCTGTTGGCCCTGAATTCAGTTGTGGTGCTCAGCTTAGCACCTAGCCCACATTGGTTTATTGTTTTAGGCTGACTTCCAGCACACCAGTCTCTGCTAGTGTGCTGGTCCCTCAATACTGACTCTCCATCTTTGCAGCATTCCCTTAGTATTATCATTGAGATTGCCAGCCTAGGTTACATTTTCAATCACATACATTTAAAATGAAAAATCAGTATTAGCTTGTGCGTGCATATACCTCCTCAGGAATGTCTGATTAATAACATAGAGACAATAAAGTGAGAACCAGCTATATGCAAAAGAGCTACCATCAGAGAAACACAATAAGGATTGCATTGACATGTGTGGATAGATATATGGAGGGATTACCAGGTTATAGAAGAATGGAATGATCAACAAGGCAGACAGGGATGAATGTTAGATAGCTGAAAACCGTGATCAATAAGCAGATATGGATAGATACTGAAAAAGATGGATTATAGTTATTAAGGAATAAAGAAAGTAGCATAATGCCAGACAGCAGAAGAAAGAATATGAGCTGGAATTTATTTTAGTTTGGATTACGGTCCTCTCTTTAGCATTGGCGGTGCTGTGTTTTTTTCCATGGGCATAAAGAAGTGTAAGTGATAACTTAAGGACCATGCCAGAGCCACAAACCTAAATGTCACAAATGAACAATTTGTTGCAATTATGGAATTGAGTGCACCTTTTTCATAATTTGTCGTTCAGATTATTTTAGTTTTAAATGATATTATTTGTAAACAATGTTAATTAATGTTTATAATAATCAGTTGTACAGGCACCAGATCTGGAATATTATGTACAGTATTGGTTATCTTGCTTGATGAGGAAGGGGGAGATGATGGCCCAGTGGTATTTTTACTTGACAATTAACCCAGAAACTTAAGTAATGTCCTGGGGACACAGGTTCAAATCCCATCATAGCAGATAATGGAATTTGAATCAGGGTACACTGTGGCATAATGGAAATTTTTAGGACTAGTAAACCCAGAGTCCCTGATATTTTTGAACAGTTTTGGGCCCTGCATCTAAGCTGGCATTAGAGGGGGCCCAGAGAAAGTCTACAAGAATGATCCAGGGGATGAAAGGCTTGCCATATGAGTAGCAGTTGAGGACACTGGGTCTGTACTAAATTGAGTTTAGAAGGATGAGGTAGGATCTCATTGAAACTTACAGAATACTATGAGCCATGGATGATGTAGATGTGGAAAAGAAGTTTTCATGAGTAGGAGAGACCAGGAGCTGAGGGCACAGCCTCAGAGTGAAGGGATGACTCTTTAGAACTGAGACGAGAAAGAATTTCTTCAGCCAGAAGCTGGTTAATCTCTGGAACACTTTACTGCTGAATGCTGCGGAGACCAAGTCATTAAGTATATTTAAGACAGAGATAGAGAAGTTCTTGATTAGGAAGGGGATCAAGGATTATAGGGAGAAGGCAGGGGAATGGGGTTGAGAAACTTATCAGCCATGATTGAATGACAGAGCAGACTCAATGTGCCGCATGGCCTAATTTTGATCCAATGTCTTCTGCCCTATAGTCCTTTGGAATATAAATGCATTCGAATATAAATACCTGGAATGGATGGATTGTTATGTAAGGAGAAGTTGGACAGTCTAGGCTTGCACTTGCTGGCATTTAGAAAAGCAAAGGGTAACTTGATTGAAATATTTAAGATCCTGAGGGGTCTTGACAACGTTGATGTGGAGAAAATGCTTTCTTTTTTGGGAGAATCTATAACTGGGGGTCACAATTTCAAACTGTTCATCTATTAAAGCAACGATGAGGTAAACTGTTTTCTCTCAGAGGGTCATGAGTCTTGTAAACTCTCTTTCTGAAAAGGTATTGGAAGAAGAGTCTTGACATAGATTTAAGGTAGAAATGTACAGGTTTTTGGCAAGGACAGGGTGAAGGGATGCTCCTGATGGCCAGGTCATCATTGTTGAGAGTTGCAAGATGGGCCACTTGAGACTGAGATGGGGAGGGAATTCTTCATCCAGAGAATGGTGAGTCTATTGAATTCTCTGCAATGGAGGCACTGAGTGTTTTCAGGATGGGTTTACAAAGAAATCTTGGGGATGGTGGGGTTGGGAGTATGGCAGGGGAGCGGAGTGGAAGCAGGCTGCTGGTTTGGATGGTCAGCTATGGTCATGGTGGGCTTGAGGGTCTGGGTGGCCTGTTTCTGCTCCTATTTTCAATATTGCTATGGCAGGTCATCAGGGAAGCTGGGAAACTGGACTTGGGGGGAAGTGATGGCTTAGTGACGTTATCACTAGTCTTTTAATCCAGCATCCCAGGTAATGTTTTGGGGATCATGGTGGAATTTAAATTCAATAAAAATCATGAAGAGTCGAATGATGACCATGAAACTTTGCTGATTGTGAGGAAAGACACACCTGGTTCACTACTGTCCTTTAGGAAAGGAAAATGCCATCCTTAACTTGGTCTGGCCTACATGTGACTCCAGTCCCACAGTAATTTGGTTGACTCTTAATTGGCCTCTGAGCAATTAGGGATAGGCATTAAATGCTGGTCTAGCCAACCATGTCCACATCCCTTGAACAATTTTTTTTTAAACAAGTCACAATTAGATCAGCCATGATCTTCATAAATGGTGGAGGCTGAATGGCCTCCTTCTGCTCTTTGTTCATATGTTCAAAATACACTGAGTGGGAGGTAATTTGATATACGTGGGATTGGATACACTGAAGCATTATGATATTCATTATATATACACTAAACCTGCTAGGTGTAAGCCAATTATGTATCTGACTCTTGGTCAGAATATAGATTAATGCTGGGTCACTCCCATTTCCTATTGTCCATCTCAATGGACTGTGGTACGGATAATGGTGGGTTTGATGGTCCATGACTTTTTGTTGTAGAATTTGTGGAACTATCACCATTTGTGAAATGAGGCGTTAGTGAGTGATGAACGGATTGATGATGAAGGAAGAGCTAAGGGATAAATGGAAATGAGAACTGGGTAAAACAAATGGCCAGACATCAATCTGTGACTGAACATTTTCCGACAAAAATTAGGAGAATTATTTTCTCAAAGAGGGTTAGGAGCCTTTGTAACTCACTTCATCAGAAAAGATTTTGGAGGCAGAGTACTTCTAAGGCAGAAGATGAAAGATTCTTGACAAGCAAGGGGTGAAAAATTATTTTGGCAAGCATGAATATGGATTTCAGGTGACAATCAGATCAACCAGGCAGTTTTTGAATGGCAGAGCTGGTTCAAGAGGCTGAGTGGTCTAATCCTGGTCTCAAATCCCATGTTCATTCAGCTGCACGGTGGCTCTGTAATTGACAATGCTGTCTTACAGCACCAGGGACCAGGGTTTGATTCCATTCTTGGGCAACTGTCTGTGTGGAGTTTGCATTTTCTCCTCGAGTCCGTGTAGGTTTCCTTCGGGTGCTCCTGGTTCCAACCCATAGTCCAAAGAGGTGCAGGTTAGGTGGATTGACCATGCTAAATTGCCCATCATGCCCAGGAGTGTGTAAGTTAAGTGAAATCGCCATATGAAATGCAGACTTAGTGGGGTTGGTCTAGCTGAGATGCTCATCAGAGGGTCAGTGTGGACTCAATGGGCTGAATGGCTTGTTTCCACACTGTAGGGATTCTATGCTGGCAATTGGATTGGCTGGTATTTTTCTCAGCCATGACGTCCTCTCCAGACTGAGACTGAAGTATTTTATTTCAATAAAATAGTTTATTCACAAAATGTAAAAGCACATTAAAAAGCATTTCAACTTGACAACTGCAGAAAGTTTCTTTTTTAATTCATTCATGGGAAGTGGGCATCACTAGCTGGCCAACATTTATTCCTGTCCCTAATCGCCCTTGAGAAGGCGGTGCTGAGCTGCATTCTTGAACTGCTGCAGTCCACCAGCTGTAGTTTGACCTATGGTGCCCATAGGGCTAGAAGAGGGGCATGTTCTGGAGCAGAAGTCTTTTGTACCTTGGTAGAATATTGTCAAGGCCCATAACCTTTTCAGTATCTAACGCCTGAACCATTTCTTGATATCACATCGAGTGAATCAAATTGGCTGAAGACTGGCATCTGTAATGCTGGGGATCAAGATGAGACATCCATTCTGCACTTCTGGCTGAAATTTGCTAAGAATGCTTCAGCCTTATCTTTTGCACAGGCATGCTGGGCCCTTCCATCATTGCACATGGGGAGATTTGTGGAGTGTCCTCCAGCGTCTTGTTTAATTTTCCACCACCATTCGCGACTGGATGTGGCAGGACTGCAGAGCCTAGATCTGATCTGTTGGTTGCGAGATCACTTAGTTCCGTCTATTTCTTGCTGCTTATGCTAATTGGCATGCAAGTAGTCCTGTTCGGTAACTTCACCAGGTTGACATCTCATTTTTAGGTATGTCTGGTGTTGCTCCAGCTATGCCCTCCTGAACTCTTCATTGAGCCAGGGTTGATCCCCTGGCTAGATGGTAATGGTTGAGTGGGTGATATGCTGACCCATGAGGTTACAGATTGCCCTGGAGTACAATTCTGCTGCTGTTGGTGACATACAGCACCTCATGGATGCTCAGTCTTGAGTTGCTAGATCTGTTCGAAGTCCGTGCCATTTAGCACAGTCATAGTGCCATACAACATGATGGAGTGTATTCTGAATGTGAAGGTGGAACTTTATCTCCACAAGGACTGTGCAGTGGTCACTCACAGTGATACAATTATGGACAGACGCATCTACACCTGGCAGATTGGGAAGGATGAGCTCAAGTATGTTTTTTCCTCTTGCTGGTTCACCCACCAGCTGCCATAGACCCAGTCTAGCAAATATGTCCTTTCGGATCCCACCAGCTTGATCAGTAATTTTGTTGCCGAGCCTCTCTTGGTGATGGACATTGAAACCGCCCACCCAGAGTATATTCTGTGCCCTTGCCACACTCAGCGCTTCCTCCAAGTGCTGTTCAACATGGAGGAGTACCGATTCATCAGACAAGAGAGGGCGGTATGTTGCAAGCAGCATGATATTTCTTTGGCTATGACTTTATTGGATCTGGGCTCAATGTTGAGGACTTCCAAGGCAACACCCTCCTGAATATGTACCTTTGTGACGCCACCTGTGCTATTCAAAAAAAAAGTTTCTTCGCCAACATAACATCCTCAAAGGCAATGTATGAAGTGGATGATACTAAGCAAAAACACAGTTGCTGGAAAAGCTCAGCAGGTCTGGAAGCATCTGTGAAGGAAAAAACAGAGTTAACGTTTTGGGTCCGGTGACCCTTCCTCAG
>JAHRHZ010000289.1:35895018-35940791 GCA_024137785.1 Ginglymostoma cirratum | reverse complement strand
TCATCCAGCTCCACACCTCATTATCTCGGATTCTTCAGCATCTGCAGTTCCTATTATCTCTGACCCTTCCTCATAATCTGACAAACTCGGAGCATGCAGGAGTGATCTGACAGCTAGGAAGACCTTTCTCCCCATCTACAGCTTTGTGTTTCATTGTATGACCTGTATGAATAATTCTTCCAAATGCCCTTGATTGCCTGTTGAAGGAACTATCCGACAGGATCTACCATTTCCCCTTTCCTACTGAGCCTCTAGTATGTGCAGACCACTGCCTGAAGGCTGGCAACATGGCCAGACCCAGTCTTCACAGTCTTAGGGTGCATACCTTGCTTAATGCTGCTGCACACAAAGGATTGTGAGGGCAACGTTTCCCCCTTTATCCCTGTAAATCTTCCCCTGACCAATTAACCTACTGCCAAGTATAAAATTGCACAAGTGCAGCTGGGGTCTTTTGTGGTTGGGCTCACGAATGACTATTTAGTTGTAGGGTAAGATGTAGAGGAGCACAGTGCTCCATTAAATCCAGCCCAACAGGTTTCTGCCTAAAATCTGAATTGAATCTCAGCCAATTTTTATGCGTAGGTTTGGGTTTAATAGCCTAATAGGGTGTGAGATGCAGTAAAATGGTATTAAAATCTGATGTCCTTTTGGCATACAAAATGGTGTTGAATTTCAACCACTGGATAGGCACCCAGGTTTTCCCAGGCCTACAGAAATCTAAAGCATTAGCATATATATTATCT
This sequence comes from Ginglymostoma cirratum, assembly GCA_024137785.1. Classification (NCBI taxonomy): domain Eukaryota; kingdom Metazoa; phylum Chordata; class Chondrichthyes; order Orectolobiformes; family Ginglymostomatidae; genus Ginglymostoma; species Ginglymostoma cirratum. The sequence continues at coordinate 35,940,048 of JAHRHZ010000289.1, read as the reverse complement.
ACTGCCTGAAAAACCTAGCCTTTGTCTTTAAACAATTCATTGAGCATTATTGAGTGCAATGAAAATCTCACAAAGAATATCTCAGAGACCAAGTGCTGCAATTATCAGTCAATTATATCAGATTTCCTTCTCAAGTCAGTTGAAGAATGTCAACATTCTGAGTGTTATCACAACGTGATTTTATGCTCGAATACAACAATAACATTTCTGTTCACTCCAAGACATGACAAAAGCCAAACAAGCAAAGGATTTATTTTTATCCGTGTGCTCTCTAACAACTTCTGATGTTGACAAGGTTCCAAAAACATTGATAATTCTTTGAAACGCCAATCACTGGCTGCCATTTTATAATCATAGAATCCCTACAGTGTGGAAACAGGCCCTTCAGCCCAACAAGTCTACACTGACCCTCAGAGCATCCCACCCAGACCCATCCCCCTAGAACCCATCTAATCTACACGTCCCTGGAACACTACGGGCAATTTAGAATGGCCAATCCGCCTATAGCCTGCACATCTTTGGACTGTGAGAAGAAACTGTTGTACCTGGAGGAAACCCATGCAGACCCAGGGAGAATGTGCAAACTCCACACAGACAGTCGCCCGAGGGTTAAATCAAACCCAGAACCCTGGCACAGCAGTGCTGACCACTGAGCCACCTATTAGATAATCCAGACTCTGGGCAACATCTGAGTGACTCAACTTGAAGGGAGAAAGATAAGGGACACAAAGCATCGAAAAAACTGTGGATGCTGGAAATCCAAAACAAAAAGAGAAATGGTCTGGCAGAATCTGTGGAGAGAAATCAGAATTAACATTTCAGGTCCAGTGACGCTTTTTCAGAAGATAAGGCGCACAGTTACAGAAGAGCAGAGTGTAGAGTAGAATGGTGTAGAGTAGTTGCAGGGAAGCATGCTGGTAGGACTGAAGGGCTGGATGTTGGAGTCAAGACAGGAGAGTGGGTGATGCCAAATCAAGCCTCCAGCTCCCTCACCCTCACTTCGGCCTCGCTGGATGCCACTTGCCCCGCCTCCTTCCCCTCAGGCATGTTTATCACCTGTCTCCCCCATTTTGCCTGTCTGGACCCTCCATCCCCCAACTTCCACTCTGTTCTGCCTGCACCTATTCCTCCACCCCTTCAGTCCTGTCCAGACTACCTGTCGCATACCACACAGCAATCGGTCAGACCGGCAGGAGCGTCCTGCACTTGTACTAGATCCAAATTCTTAGGCCTCAGACTCAGGGTGCTGCTCTGCTGACTATCCAGATCTTAATTTTGGAACTGGACCACTGACAGTGCTCCTGTGTGGAATCTGAGTGTTGTCACTGTCACTGCCAGTGTGCGTCTCCAAACAGCCTCCCCAAAAGAAGTTACTTCATAGAGTTGCATTTCTTTTAAAAACATATTTGTTAGCATTATTGGCTCAGCCAGCATTTATTGCTCATGTCTAAATGCCCACAAGAAGGTGGTGGAGAGCCATCTTCTTGAAATACTGCAGTCTTTGGGATTTAAGAACATCTGTTAGGATATGAACTCCAGGGTTTTAAAATAATGGCAGTGAATGAATGACAATAAATTTCCCAGTCAGGATGGCGAATGGCTTGCAGGGGGACTTGCAGGGTGGTGTTCCCATGTATCTGCTGCCCTTGTCTTCCTGAGTGACACAGCTTGCAGGTTTGGAAGATGGAGTTGAGGCTTGGCAGTGTATCCTGCAGTGTATCTTATATTTGATACATACTGCTGCTAGCATACACTGGAGTTGGAGGGTTCCATTAGGAATCACCAAGACTATGAGTAGTCCACAGTTGCTCAGGAGAATTGCTGTCGGAGAGTGGGGAACAAAGTATATGGTGGCATTACTGAGTATCTCTGTTATATGCTGCCTTCCTTATATTCTCTTGGCCCCTCTTGACTGCTGCTGTGCTGTCTAAGTGGTCAAGGGGTGGCACGGTGGCACAGTGGTCAGCACTGCTGTCTCACAGAGCTAGGGACTTGGGTTCAATTCCACCCTGGGTGACTGTCTGTGTGGAGTTTGCACATTCTTGCTGTGTCTGCGTGGGTTTCCTCTGCATGCTCCAGTTTCCTCACACAGTCCAAAGATTTGCAGGCTAGAAGGATTGGCCATGCTAAATTTCCCTGTAGTGTTCAGGGATGTGTAGCTTAGGTGGGTTTGTAGGGGGATGGGTGTGGGTGGGATGCTCTGAGGTTCAGTGTGGACTTGTTGGGCCAAAGGGCCTGTTTCCACACTGTAGGGATTCTATGACTTCATGTCATCCACACATTCCTCCTTTACTTTATCTCATTTCAGCCACTTTGTCCTTACTGAGCTTAATTCCTAGACAAATAGCCTCCTGCTACTGCCCAGTTCTTGACATTATATTGAATTAGCTTGCACAAGTATTTTGTATTTCTATTGTTATTCACAAGGGGCCTTAAGTTTTGAGTCACCTACCTCAAAGGTAGTGATCTCAGGATTACTACCAAAGCCACATGCTAGTCAGAGGAGAATGACAGGATATATCGGATGAATACATTGCTGCAAAGATGGTGTCAGGGATAGGTTTCAGATTCCTGGGGCATTGGGACCGGTTCTGGGGGAGGTGGAACCTGTACAAATTGGTCATGTTATACCTGGGCAGGAATGGGACTGATGTCCAGGAGGAGTATTTGCTAGAGCAGTTGGGGACGGTTTAAACTAATATGCCAGGGGTTTAGGAAACTATGTAAAGAGTCAGAGAAGAAGGCAGCAAGGACAAATACAAAAGCTAGAAAAGGGAATAAGAAAAGTGATAGGCTGAGAAACCAAGGACAAGATTCAAACAGGGTTATTGAGAAAAATAAGGAGGAGACGAACACTGTTAAACGGACAAGCTTAAAGGCTTTGGATCTTAATGCGTGGAGTATCTGCAATAAAGTGGATGAACTAATTGTGCAGATGGATGTAAAAGGGTACAATATAATTGGGATTATGGAGACATAGCTGCAGGGTGACCAGGGGTGGGAACTGAATGTCCCAGAGTATTGAGTACTTAGGAAAGACAGGCAAAAAGGAAAAGGCAGTGGAGCGGCATTGCTGTTTAAAGAGGAAATGAACACCATGGTGAGAAAGGATATTAACTCTGACAATGTGAATTCTGCGTGGGTAGAGTTGAGAAATACCAAGAGGCACAAGACATGAATAGGTGTCATTATTAGTTGCCCAAACTGCAGTAGTGATGTTGGGAATGGCATTAAACAGGAAATTAGAGATGTATGTGATAAGGGAAAATTGGTAACCTTGGATGATGTTAATCTGCACATAGATTGGGCAAATCCAATTAGCCACAATGCTATAGAGGAGGAATTCCTGGAGTGTGTATGGGATGGTTTTCTTGACCAATATGTGGATGAACCAACTACTGAGCAAGCCATCTTAGACTGGATGCTGTGTAATGAGAAGGAAATCATTGCCAACCTAGCTGTGCAAGACCCTTTGGGGAAGAGTGAGCATAATATGATAGAACTTTTTATTGAGATGGAGAGCGAGGTTGTTGATTCAGAGACTAGGGTGCTGAACCTTAATAAAGGAAACTGTGAGGATATGAGATGCGATTTGGCCTTGATAAATTGGGGAAAGTTACATAAAGGGATGACAGTGGATAAGCAACAGCAAACATTCACAGAATGCATGGGAGTTCTACAATAACTGCATATTTCTGTCTGTCGCAAAAGCAAAATGGGTAAGAGGGCCAATCCATGGCTTACAAAGGAAATAAGAGATAGTATCAGATCGAAGGAAAAAGCATACAGATTGGCCAAGAAAACTAATAAATCTGAGAATTGGGAGCAGTTTAGAATTCAGCAAAAAAGGACCATAGGATTGATTAAGGAGGCTGATTCTGGGGATGGCGGGTCTGATGTATGAAGAGAGATTGACTAGGTTGGATTTGTTTTCGTTAGAGTTCAGATGAAGTGGGGAGTTCTCATAGAGACTTATAAAATTCCAACAGGACTGAACAGGGTAGATGCAGGGAAGATGTTCCTGAAGGTGGGTGTGTCCAGAACCAAAGTCATAGTATGAGGATTCCGCGTGGACGATTTAGGATGGAGATGAGGAGACATTTCTCCACACAAAGAGTGGTGAGCCTGTGGAAATCATTACCACAGGAAGTAGTTGATGCCAAAACATTGAATGTATTCAAGAGGCAACTAGATATAGCACTTGGGGTGAATGGGATCACAGGTTACGGGGAGAAAGTAGGATTAGGCTATTGAGTTATTGAGTTGGATAATCAGTAATGATCATGAAGAATGGCAGAGTAGGCTCAAAGGACTGAATGGCATCCTCCTGCTTCTATTTTCTATGTTTCTATGATTTGCCCATTTGGTCTAATTCTGCCCGTTGGAATATTCCAGGGAATCAAAAGTCACCACTTTCCCGTATTTCCAGAATGTCCTCTCACTTTAGTCACTTTTATTATTTCCACACAGATTTGTCAGTTTCATGTACTTACACGCACATCCATATGCTACTCTTTTAATTTGAAGTCTGGGAGCTGTCTTTCTGCACTTAAGGTGTGTTAAATTTATTTTCCACATATCTGCAATAATTATGTATAGATCCTGTCAAAACTGTACATTTCCTGAGGCACAGCAATCCTAATATCTGTGGTTTGGCAGAAAGAAAACTATAACTTATTCTGAGAAGAACACTTCTACTTCTCCCAGCTCTGTCCTCAGCTATGTACATTTCCAATACTTAGCTCGTTCGTTACGCTTTATTGTGGTCTTTTCAAAGACCACTTATTGGGCCATATATAGATCTCTGTTTTTCTGGCTTCAGTCCAAACCAATCTTACAGTGAAGGTCTAGAACAGCATTAGGCTCCTTAGAGTCAGAGTCTAGTTATCATATCTGAGTTCCAACATACATATATAATATATACAACATATAGAGCAACATATAAGATCCTGAGGGGCCTTTACAGGTTAGATGTGGAGAAAATGTTTCCTTGGGTGGCATGGTGGCTCAGTGGTTAGCACTGCTGCCTCACAGCACCAGGGACCTGGGTTCAATTCCAGCCTCAGGCATCTGTTTGTGTGGAGTTTGCACATTCTCCCTGTGTCTGTGTGGGTTTCCTCTGGGTGCTCTGGTTTCCTCCCACAGTCCAAAGATGTGTAGGTTAGGTGGATTGGCCATGCTAAATTGCCCATAGTGTTCAGGGCGGTGTAGGTTGGGGGGATGCTCTGAGGTTCAGTATGGACTTGTTGGGCCGAAGGGCCTGTTTCCACACTGTAGGGATTCTGTGAATTTACAAGAGAATCTAGAACCGTGGATGACTATTTAAAAATCAGATGACATAGATTTATAACAGATGTTAAGGTGAAACTTTTCTCACAGAGGGTCATGAGTCTTCGGAACTCTTTTCCTCGAAAGATGATGGAGCAGAGTTTTTGAATATTTTTTAAGGCAGAGCTGGACAGACTCTTGGTAAGTGAGTAGTGAAAGGTTTTCAGGGTAGAAATGAATGTGGATTTTAGATTGTAATTAGATCACACATGATCTTATTAAATGGCAGAGGACAGTCAAGGAATCTAATGGCCAACTCCTGTTCCTTGATCATATTTTAATGCAGGTTCTGGTGTCAAAGCTTTTTGCCTGTACAAATCTACCTAGGCTTTCCTTTGGGAGATTGGAAGTGTTTTCCTGCTCCTTCTGACTCGACAAATTGTATCTTTGTTCATGCCAAGCCTAACTGTAGCAGCTTTCTCATTCAGAGGTGTGTTAAAGTAGCAGATGGGTCACAGTGAAATCATTAGCACCTCATATTTACATGTAATGAAGAGTCCTGTGGTCTATGCCTGAACTGGGCCATTCATAGCCTTGGTGCCTTTGACTTTGTGACGATTTTCCAATTACATGTCTACTCCAAGATCAAAACTTCCTACTTCCACCTCTGTAACATAGCTCAATTGTACCCCCTGCCACTGCTCATAGAGTCTTAGAGATATACAGCACAAACCCCCCAGCTAATAGGTCCAGCCAATTCAGCCTTTCCGTTTAGCTCAAACCATCCAACCCTGGCAAAACCTCATAAATCTTTTATGAATCAGCTGGTCATTTGTTACCTCTACATTTGACTATTTCAGTTCTATCCTGACCAGCTGTCATATCTTATGCCCAATATTAATTTGAGTTTGTCCAAAGCTTTGCTGTCCATTTCCTGACCTGCACCAAACTCCATTCACCAACCACCTCAGTGTTTACTGCCTTACACTGGCTCCCACTATGAACATAACTTAAAATTCACCAACGAGAAAGGAAAATGCTTTAAACATTCAGTAGATATGACAGAATAGGTGGCGCCTTAATGAATCCAGGCCAGACTAATATACTGACAATTTCAAGGTGGGCTATAACTCAGGACATTTTAACAGGATGTCTGCTAGTTTCCACTGGGCATGTAGAATGTGAAAATCAAAATTTGTACTGCCTTTGCAACAGGTGCGATTACAGTCCACCTCTAATAAATAATAAGTAAACAGAACTTTTTATTAATGCCTTTATGCTTTGAACTACTCAACTCTAAAAATAATACTTAATGTCTCATCACCATATATCATGCATTCTGATGCTGTAGCTGCAGCTGTCATTCACATCAAATTATGATTATCTTGAAATTCTAACACATTGCTACACAAATCTTCCTTAAAATTCAAGAAAAAAATTACTCCATATGCAGTGTTTAAATAAAACAAACAGTGAATGTGTTGTTTTTGAATCAATTTATATTTTAACCTTGAGTTTAGTAAAAAAGACTGGATGAAAATTTCTTTTCAAAAATTGGACACGCCATGTTGTAATAAGTCACTAAGCCATAAAAGAATGCTGTTTCCCTTTTGCACAAAATGTGATAATATCATGCTCTGAATTTTGAGATATCAATGCTTTTACAAACATTTGCATGGAAAATGTTATGAATGGCATAATCTGAGGACTTTCTGTATTTAAAGAAACAATTAGACGTATGCAGTATAAAAACTAAACAATTGCGGATGCTGTAAATCAGAAACAAAAACAAAGTTGCTGAAGAAGGGTCTAGACCCAAAACATCAGCTTTCCTGCTCCTTCGATGCTGCTTGGCCTGCTGTGTTCATCCAGCTCCACACCTTGTTGTCTTTGCTGGAAAAGGTCAGCAGGTCTGGCAGCATCTGCGAAGGAATAAACTGAGTTAACGTTTTGGGGCCGGTGACCCCTCTCAGAACTTGAGGAGCTTTTCCAGCAACTTTGTTTTTGTTGTTGTTGTAGATGTATACTGTGCCTGTCTTGATCAAAGGAATTCCAAAATATATTACTTCCAAATATTATGGCTCTGAAATGTTGTCATTGTTGTAATTAAGGTAAATATTGATATAATGTGCTTTTAAAATGCTTGATAGTTGCAAAAGGTTATATGTAAATACTTATTTTAGTTCACATGGCAGCCAGTTTGCATCAACAAGAATCCCACAAATGGTATTGTGAATACATTTTGGCAGCAAATAGGCCCCAAGTGGGTATGATCATGACATATCTGATGCTAGAAATGTCGAAAATGGGAGGTGGAGTAGGCCATTTAGCCAATTGAGCTTGGTCTGCAATTCAGTATGATCATGGTTGATCATCCAACTTGACTTCCACTTTCTCCCGTATCCTTTGGTCCTTTCAGTCTAAGAATTATATTTGGCTCCTTCTTGAAGACATTCAATGCTTTGGCTTCAATTGCTTCCTGTGGCAGAGAATTTGACAGGCTCACTACTCTCTGGGTGAAGGAATTTCTCCTCATCTTAGTCCTTAATGGTCCACTCCGTTCTTTAGACTGTACCCCCTGGTTCTGGACTCCTCAGTAATCCTGGCTCTGTTAGAGTTTTATAAGTTTCTATGAGATTCATCCTTACTCTCCACATCATTATTCTAAACTCCAATGAACGTAATCCTAACTTATCCAGTGCTTGGGACCCATGTGGTGTGTTAGAGGTGGGGTGAGGTTACGTGATGAGTGGGTGGTTTGGAGGGGACAAAAGAGAAGCAATTAGAGGGATGAAGAGAGAGTCACAGAGGACAACAAGGAGGAAAAGTTTGATGGGGGGAACTAATTGAAGGAAGTGGCAGAGGAAGTGATCGTTAGTTAAGCAAATGTAGTTGAGAGAGGGCGTTGATAGGTAATTGGGGGTTACAATGGTCAGGGAAAGGAGTGATTGCGAGAGAGGGGGTATTGATCGGGGTGGCCTGAACTCAGACAGGCAACAGTTTTTAATATTATAGCAGATGCATGAGGAGCTTTCCAGTTTCTCATGGATCCACCGTCAGTGAAATATTGCTTTAAAAATATCAACCTCCTCTTGATCATGTTCTCAGCGCAGCATCAGTTGTAATTGTGGGAGACCCCTGATTTTGCGAAGACAGCCACAAATGTAGATGGGGTGTCTCACAATTTTTATATAGAAAGGATCAAAAGCCCTTCTTGGGAAGCCAGAATGCTTTTTTTTTGCTGCTGTAATGGCTTATGACTACTACTGAACATGTAGATTCTGCCTGGTGTATTGAATGGTTAAGTGCCCATTTGGTGCCTGATAGAAGACCAGCAAATTTCCAGGCCTTTTTTTTCATGGATAGGTCTAGAAATTTATTCTACATGGCTACGCAGATGTTTATACACATAAGGCCAGACTTGCATGGTCCAAATCCAGCCAGAAGGGAGACAGTGCCAAAACATATAGCATTGACATTGTGTTTGTCAACATTTATTGTATAGTGATTCTGAAAAGTAGAGTTAGTGTGAAGTTGAAATAACCTTCAGTTTGGTGATGTCACAAAACTTTGGGTGAAGATGCGGGCAGTCTAGCACAAAGTTCTGATGGAGACAGATGTGTCATCTTTGATTCCTGACAGTCTTGATAATTATGTTTAGACTGTCAATGTAACTTGTACCTATTGTTAACATGCAATAATCTGCCTTTTGTTATGTGAGACAAGTACCTTTCTTGTTAGAACTCACCAATGGTCTATTCTCCACCTCTAATAATCAGGCAGCTCTTTAGATTCAGCATAGAAATGAGGAGCCTTGAAGCCCCTATGATGCATTGGTAGTATCCCTACCTCTGAGCCCGGAAGCCTGGGTTCAAGTCTCGACTGCTCAAGAGGTATGTAACCACATCTCTGAGCAGGTTGATTCAGGAATACCTACAAGGAGTCCTGACCTTTGAGGTGAGGTTGGGAGAAATCAGAAGACTTCCTCATAGGCCTGGTCAGAGTGGTCATCAACAATCTAGGCAGAGGGTCATGGAGGGAGTTGTAGTAACTGACTATCTACCCCTCTTCCATGATTACATCCTCACATGGGTGTCCATGGAGAATCCTGAGGCCTTTAGGGATGAATTGTCTCCATTCGGGCTGGATATATCACCACTGGAGGTGACATTTTTATTTAATTTTGATAAGATTCTGTTGCAGTTCTGTATAATTCCGACGACTGTTTGATTTTTGTCTCCATTACATTGCCCCGCCAGGGGCTGTCTAACATATTCAATGTTTCATAAAAAAGTAGAAAAAAGGAGTAGGATACTTATGCCATAGTGGTAACATCCCTACCTTTGGGCAAAAACATACATATGTAAGTCCCATCTGCCATGGAGGTGTGGCATAACATGCCTGAACAGAATTTAGAAAGGAGGGTTGGTTGGACTATATCTGAACCACAAGCTGCCAAGGAGTAACCCAGAGCCCATGACAGCAACATTCTGCCTCTGATTCTCACGTGAGAAATCTTGACGATGGCAGAGGCGCGTACAAAATCACTGTCACTCTGGCTGTGCCCATTTAAGGTCGTCAAGGACTTATTAAAATCATACTTCTCTGAACTTCTTTGTGAAAACAGCTGGCATTTAGGAGATGTCTGCCACAGATCAGCTGAAGGCAGAAGTGAACCACATCAGGGCCAGTCAGGGAGCTCAGACTAATTACTGACAGTAGGTCTGAAAGCTGATCAATTGTGAAAGAGCCTATATCTTTTAGATGAAAGTTAATGCCGTGCTTTGCAGTTCAGAGGAGGTTTCAGTGTGAAGTACTTTGCCAATTCATTGGATTGTCAGCCTCCTGGCATTAGAGCAGTGAGCTAGGGCTTTTTTTTTTGCACTTCATCTGAGCACCAGAAGTCTGTAGCTGGAACCGAGTGCTGTACCGTCAGAAATCAAGGCCAATGGGAGTGAGGAGCAACAGTCTATGCAGGAGGAACAGAGCGCCAGTCATCAGAAGACCAGTGAGGATGGGCACAAAGGGAAAGGAGACACTATCCCGAAAACAGGATGCACAGATAGACGTGGAGTTAGCTGGAGCTGACTGAAATTCAGTGCAGAAGATGATTGCCACGCTGTAGGTATGGGGTTACAGATATCAGTGTCCTCCTAACCCTAACCCTAACCCTAACATTCAACATAACGTTAACCTCTGTGACATTTCACAGGGATCTGCACTGTTTGGCCTATTTGCCAAGGCTGAGCAATTTATCAATTTCACAACTGATGGATATCACGGCCTCAGAGGCACTGAACCCCGGGCCAAGACAGTTCGGGTGATGCCTCCCAATCCCACCCTGCAGGGGCCTCTGTCATTATGGTGGTGTCTGCTTAATATGGCCTTCTAGTCAGGTGCAGTCCTTCAGGATGGTGGGATTCTGGAAGAAGACTAGGGGGCCAGAGATAAGAGAGGGGGAAGAATTGGAGAATGGGGGAGGTGACGCTGAACAGAGTGGTGTCCCAGCTGCAAGGCAAAATTGTTTTCTGCTGCAGCTTCCAGAAAATGACCTCCTTCCTCTCCCTCTCAGTCTCTATTTCTAAGTCGAGATTTACATTGATCAGGTGAGGACCTTCTCTCCAGTACTTTGCTACAGTAAAACGTTTTGGTTTAAATCCTGGATCTCATCCTCAAGGCCAGTAGCCTCAATAATGGCTGTTGTTCAATAATGTTGTTCATGTCTGAATGAGTGTCATGTTTCATCTTATTTTCAATCAGCAAATCAGATCTAAGCCCTGCACTCCTGATACATCCAGTCATGAATGGTGGTGGACAATTAAACATGTCACTAGAGAAAGAGGCTCCGCAAATATCCCCATCCTCAATGAAGGAAGAGCCCAGATAAGGGCAAAAAGTAAGGCTGAAGCTTTCGCAGCAATCTTCAGCAAGAAGTGCTGAGTGGATGATCCATTTCGGCTATTGACAGTGGTCCTTGGCATCTCAGAAATGAGCCTTCAGCCAATTCAATTCACTCCATGTGATATCAAAAGAATAGTTGGAAGTACTGGATACTGCAAAGGCTATGGGCTCTGACAATATTCTGACTACAGCACTGAAAACCTGTGTTCTAGAACTTGCTGCTCTCCTAGCCAAGCTGATCCGGTACAGTTACAACACTGGCATCTACTTGACAATATGGAAAATTGCTGGCTTTGTCCTGTCCATAAAAAGCAGGTCAAATCCAACCTAGCTAATTACAGCTCCATCAGTTTTCTCTCGAGCAGCAGTAAAGTGATGGAAGGTGTCATCAAACGCGCTATCAAGCAGCACCTGCTCAGCAATAACCTGCTCAGTGGCGCCCAGTTTGGGGTGCGCCAGGGCCACTCAGCTCCCGAGCTCATTACAGCCTTGGTTCGGACATAGACAAAAGAGCTGAATTCCAGAGGTGAGCTGAGACTGACAGCCCTTGACATCAAGGCTGCATTCAACTGAGTGTGGTATCAAGGAGCCCTATCAAAACTGAAATCAATGGGCATCAGAAGGCAAACTTTCTGCTAGCTTGAGTTATACCTGGCACATAGGAACATGGTTGTGGTTTTTGGTGGTCAGTCATCTCAGCTTTAGGACATCTCTGTAGGAGTTCCCCAGGGTAGTGTCCCAGGCCCAACCATATTCAGCTGCTTAGAGTCATAGTCACAGAGTAAGGGAACAGACCTTCTGTCCAACTCACGAAGTTTCCCAAACTAAACTAGGCTCACTTGCCTGCTTTTGGCCTGTATTCCTCTAAAACTTTCTTATTCCTTTTTATTTATTCATTCACAGGATGAGGGCATTGCTGGCCAGGCAGCATTTAGTGCCTAGAGGGCAGTTAATAGTCAACCACACTGCTATGGGTCTGGAGTCACATGTAGGCCAGACCAGGTAAGGATGGCAGTTTCCTTCCCTAAAGGGCATTAGTGAACCAGATGTGTTTTTCCCCCTGACAATTGACAATGGATTCATTGTCATTAGACTCTTAATTCCAGATATTTTGTTAAATTCAAATTCCACCATCTGCCAAGGTGGAATTTGAACTCAGGTCCCCAGTATGCTATCTGGGTCTCTGGATTAACAGTCCAGTGAAAATACCACTAGGCCATCACCTCCCCATTACTAGTACTTATCCAAATGTCTTTTAAATGTCCTAACTGTACCTGCGCCTACCACTTCCTTTAGCAATTCCTTCCACATATGAACCACCTTCTGTGTTAAAACGTTGGCCCTCAGGTCCCCTTTAAATCTTTCTCCTCTCACCTTAAAAATATACCCCCTAGTTTTGAACTCTCCAAATCTAGGGAAAAGACCTTTGCTATTCACCTTATCTACACCCTTCATGATTTTATAAGCCTCTATAAGGTCAACCCTCAACCTCCTATGGTCCAGTGAAAAAAGTCCCAGCCTATCCAGCCACTCCTTATAACTCAAACCTTCTGTTCCTAGTGACATTCTGATAAATCTTTATTGAACACTCTCAAATTTAATAACGTTCTTCCTACAACAGGGTGACCAGAACTGCACACAGTACTCCAGAAGTGGCCTTGCCAACGGCCTGTACGACCTTAACACGACGTCCCAACTCCTAAATACAGTTGTCTGAGCAATGAAGGAAAGCATACTAAATAGCTTCTTAAACACCCTGTCTATCTGTGACACAAATTTCAAAAAACTACATATCTGATCCCTGGGTCTCTCTCCCACCATCTTAAGGTCAGAAGTGGGGATGTTTGCTGATGATTGCACAATTTTCAGCACATTCATGGCCCCTCTGATACTGAAGCAGTCTATATTCAAATACAACAAGACCTGAACAATATCCAGGCTTGGGCTGACAAGTAACATTCATGCCACACAAATGCCAGGCAATGACCATCTCTAATAAGAGACAATCTAATCTCTGTCCCTTGACATTCAATGGTGTTGTCATCACTGAATTCCCAATTATGAACATCCTAGCAGTTACCTTTGACCAGAAACTTAACTGGACTCATCACATAAACACCATGGGTACAAGAGCAGGTCAGAGGCTTGAAATACTGTGACGAGTAACTCACCTCCTCACTCCCCATAAGCCTGTTCCCCATTGACAAGCACAAACCAGGAGTGTGATGGCATAGTCCCCATTTGGTTGTATGGTTGCAGCTCCAACAACACTCAAGAAGTTTGACACTATCCAAAACAAAGCAGCCCGCTTGATTGGCATCGTATCCACAAGCACCCACTCCCTCTAGCACTGATGTTGTGTATACTATCTACAAGATACACCAAAGATCCTTCGAGAGCACCTTCCAAACACATGGCCACTCCCATCAAGAAGGACAGGGGCAGCAGATACATGGGAACACCATCACCTTCAAGTTCCCCTCCAAGCCACTCACCATCCTGACCTGGAAATATGTCATTGCTCCTTCATGGTGTCAAAATCCTGCAAATCCCTCCCGAAGGGCATTGAGGGTCAAACTACAGCGTGTGGACTGTAACGGTTCATGAAGGCAGCTCTCCACCACCTTCTCAAGGGCAACAAAGGATGGGCAACAAATGTTGGTCTGCCAGTGATGTCCTTATCCCAGGGGTGAATAAAAAAAGAATCTGACCCACCTCCATGCCTTTCCTCACTGTATCTTTAATTGAAAAGGAAACATGACTCTATTCTCCCGTTAACTCTGAACTTCAGTTTCTCATCAGAGGTGGATTTCCTGCACAAAAACTGAGCATAATGTTGGTTCCAAGCTCCCATCGAGAAAATACTGTCCTGTCTTGCATTTTCCTTTAGTAGTCGCTTGTCTGCAATTACTTTGACTGTTATGTCAATCAGAAATCCAAGTGCTATTTGAATACACTCTGTGAAAGGAAAACTTATGATGGTTAAAGCAAGGCTTCAGGCACAACGTGCAGTCAAATATTCTTGGAATTTTGAAATAAAAGCCGAAAGTGCTAGGAATTGGATTTCGACTCAAAATGTTAGTTCTGTTTCTGTATCTACAAATGTCACCTGACCTGCTGATTTTCTCCTGCACTTTCTGCTTTGATTTCAGATTTCTTGCATCTGCAGTGCTTTGTTTTTCTATCCTTGGACTTATAAATTGATTTAGGCCTTTAGAAGCTGAATTAATAAGTGCTAATTTTCCTTGTTTCCATCTCCTAGACAATATGTGAGGTGAGCTCTACCACTTGTGATCTGAACCTTTCTGTATAACTGTGCTGAAGCTGCTTTCATAGGTGAGGTACCTCCTTGCACAGACGCTCCTGTCTGCTACAGCTTGCATATATGTCAGTGCCTGGGATCAAGAGGCTCTGCTGTAATTTGCAGATCAAGCAAAGCTTAAGGCGGCCGTAATATCTGCCAGCTGCAAATTGAATGTTGTCCAAAAAAAGAAGTCAGAAGGCCTCCAACACTGAAGTTGCACGGCAGAACCTGACAAACAAAACTTGACTTTTTTGGAACTCCCCTTGTCCTTGAATCCGACTCATTTCAGAAGCCTTGGCTCAGACCCTCAAGGTCAACTCCAGACACTTGAACACAAAATCTAGTCCAACATTTCTGTTCAGTACAGAGGGGCAACACTGTCAGGAGCTCTGTCTTTCAGGTGAGACACTAAATCAAGGCCCTGCCTGTCATCACAGATGAATGTAAAAGAGCCCCTGGCACTGTTTTGAAAAAGATCAGCGGCGTTCTCCTTGACGTCCTAGCCAAAACTTACACATTAACCAACATCATTAAAATATTAAAGTAAAACAAAGAACTATAGATCCTGGAGATCTGGAACAAACGAAAACAAAAGTTGCTGGAAAAATTCAACAGGTCTGGCAGCACCTATGAAGAGAAAATAGAGTTAACATTTCAAGTCCAGTGACTCTTCTTAGAGCTGATAATTACATATCAGCTCACCGTCACATTTTTATTTGTGGGACCTTGTTGTGCACCACTTGGCAGTTGCTTGCATTGCAATATTGACTATAGTAGCAAAGACAGTAATGACAACAATGAAGAACAAATTGAGAGGCCAGTTAATAAAGAAAACAGCATCCTAGACTTTATTAATAAGATCGAGTATGAAATCAAGGAAGTTATGTTGGACCTTTGTCATGGCCACTGGGCATAATTTACTACAGGTTGTTACTGAAAGTTCCTTTGGGATAAAGAGACAAAGCTATTAACAAGAAATTACAGATATCAAGATTAAAACAAGTACCGCTAAGGATAAAGAATCTTATAGTAGAAAATCCCAATAAGTCTCTGTGGGATACAACTGGGGCCCATTGCTTAAGTTCCTTTATTAATGAAGCAAACAGATTTACAATCAAAGTCAGATAATTGAATCAGGGAAACAGGGTAAGGCCATTCAGCCCCTTGTGTCTGTTTCGCCATTCAGCGACCAACAGCCACAATGGTTTCTTGTACAGGTGGAGCAGAATTTCAAAAGATTTTGGAAGCAAGAGAAGATTCCTGGCTTTTGGTGTTGTAGGCATGACACTTCTAGCTTAAATAAAACAAAGGACCATGAATGCTGGAGATCCAAAACAAACAAAAACGGAATTTTCTGGAGAAACCCAACAGGTATGTCAGCATCTGTGCAGAGAAAACAGAGCTCACTTCTGAAGAAGCGTCTCTGGGCTTGAAGCATTTGCTCTGTTTGCTTTAAGAATTAGAATTAAAATTAGGTTTATTGTCACTGTATACTCTAGTTATAAAAAAAGAGGTGTACAGTGAAAAGTGGTACAACATTGTCAACATATGGTGCCATTTTAGGTGCAAAGTATCCAGGTACAATCTTTGTTACAAAAAATAGAGAAAATAAAGAAAAAAATTCACTCTATATTATCGATATACGTAGTGTAAGCATAAGTTACGGATAGTAAGAAATAAAGCTAAAAAGATCGACGTAACAGTCTTTCTAAAAATAGGATTCCAAGTGGTCTGACAGGACTCCACCAATTCCCAACAAGTAGCTATCTTCTCTCCAGGCCCACTGGCCATTGCCCCCGCTCTGCTCTGAGCTGCTGACTACTCCCACTCTGGGCCACTGGCCACTAGCAGAAGAGGAAATAGACAGGGAAAAAAAGCGCAAGAGAAAGAGAAAAAGACAAAAAGGAAGAAAAAAGAAAACGAGTGGACAGAGCAGATGAGCTGTAGCTGGAGTGTTCTACTTCACTGCCATTTTGGACTTAGCTTTCACAGGTGCTGCCAGACCTGGCAGGATGACAAGTGGTGTTCCACAAGGGTCAGTGTTGGGACCACAACTTTCCACTTTATATGTTAATGATCTGGATGAAGGAACTGAGGGCATTCTGACTAAGTTTGCAATTGATACAAAGATAGTTAGAAGGACAGGTAGTATTGAAGATGGTGGGAGGCTGCCGAAGGATTTGGACAGGTTAGGAGAGTGGGCAAAGAAGCGGCAGATGGAATACAGCATGGGAAAGTGTGAGGTCATGCACTTTGGTAAGAAGAGTAAAAGCATGGACTATTTTCTAAATGGAGAGAAAATTCAGAAGTCTGAAGTGCAAAGAGACTTGAGAGTTCTAATGGAGGATTCTCTCAAGGTAAACTTGCAGGTTGAGTCAGTAGTTAGGAAAGCAAATGCAACTTTGGCACTTATTTTGAGACGACTTGAATGAAAAAGCAGGGATGTGCTTCTGAGGCTCTATAAGGCTCTGGTTAGGTCACATTTGGAGTACTGTGTGCAGTTTTGGGCCCCATATCTCAGGAAAGACATATTGGCCCTGGAACAGGTTCAGAGGAGGTTCACGAGAATGATCCCAGGAATGATAGGCTTAACATATGAAGACTCTGGGTCTATGCTCAATGGAATTTCGAAGGATGAGGGGGGTATCTAATTGAAACTTACAAAATATTGAATAGCCTGGACAGAGTGGATGTTGGGAAGATGCTTCCATTGGTAGGAGAGACTAGGGCCCAAGTGCACAGCCTTAGAGTAAAGGGAAGATGTTTTAGAGTGGAGATAAGGAGAAATTTCTTCAGCCAGAGAGTAGTGAATCTGTGGAATTCACTGCCACAGAAGCTGTGGAGGCCAGGTTATTGAATATATTTAAGACAGAGACAGATAGGTTTTTGATTATCAAGGGGATCAAGGTTTACAGGGAGAAAGCAAGAGAATGGGGTTGAGAAACTTATCAGCCATGATTGAATGGCAGAGCAGACTCGATGGTCTGAATGGCCTAATTTCAGCTCCTATGCCTTATGGTCTTATGACTTGCAAGGTTTCTCCAGCAGTTTCTCTTTTTGTTTGTTGCATTTCTAGCTGCACAGTTACTTGGCATCAGGCCACAAGCTGTTTTGAGCCATCTCTCTTACTCTCTATCTTCACTTTCCCACATCATGGGGCCTTAATGCAGCACTTTTACCAGGTCGAGTATGGCTGATGTCAGGTTGAGATGAATACAAGCGTTTAACTGTGTTGAACTATTAGAAAGTGATAGATGTGTTTTAAAAATTCAGACTCGAGCCTGAGCCTGCTATCTCCTTTATTTAATTGGCTATGCCACTACAATCCTGGCTGGTTGAGATACCAGAGAAACCTAAATTTCAACTGCTGAGCACATTTCCTGAAATTCAACAAACAGGCATTCAAATTGCACACATACATCACTGTAAATTTTATTACTATCGTCAGTCCGAATAAAGTCTTGTTATACTTGGTGACTCTTTAAACATTTTGGAAAGCTGACTGTTGAATGTCTGTAGTGAATTTTCAGTTACTTTGTCTCATATCCATGAAAATGCATTGAACATGTACAACTTACTTTCTAATGTATGATTCTCTGTTGCAGACACACTGTCTCCAGGAATGTTTACACTCATTTAATTTTTACACTAACTGTTGTCATATTGCTTTCTAAACATCTAATTTGGTGCTGAGATTCCAAAAAACCTGTTGAAATCTCAGCACAGTTTTGAATGGAGGAATTGCTAACGTTGATCTGACAGGGCAGAGTCTTTAGCAGCAGATTCAGGGTGATACCAACAACAGGCACAGGTATCCCTTCTATACTAATGGACCGAAGCCAGCACAGGTTGGGGAAATTAAAAGGAAATGTGTGCAGTTGTATGTGCAAGAAAGCATTTACAATATGACTGGCACAGAATATCTTTCCGCTCAGTGGGTAAATAATTCTACATGCACAAACCTAGCGTGAGGAGGCTATTGAAAAAATATAGCATATATATAACACTTTCAACATCTTCAGGATGTACCAAAACAGTTTGCAGCCAATTTTTCTATTCTTAAAATGTAATCATTATTATTACACGAGAAAATTTGGCAGCCAAATTGCACAGAGCAAGATTCCACAGATAGCAATTTGACTAGCCAAATTGTTTTAATACTGTTGGTTGAAGGACAAATATTTGCCAGGACTTGATCTTCCTCAAATAGTGTAATGGAAGTGTTCTTGTGGCACAGTGGTGGTTGTAGTGATTATAATGAGGCTAGCCAGGTGAACCTCATTAAGTATGAGTTCCCTGATTGCTAATCCCTGCTAATCTTGTCCGATCAGGGAGCCCTGGCTGATAGATATAAACAGGAGTGTCAGAGGTTCTGAGAGCTGGCTCTGGATCAAGGTCAAGGACTATCCACATGTAAATAAAGGGTGACTTGGTGGCAGGATGCCAGCTTTTGTGGAGTCATTTTGGTGGCGATGGGAGAAAAGCACACTCCTGAAGAAATTCGCTCTCAACAGTCATATATAAGTTGGCTTAAACATTTCGGGCATCATGCTGTTATTTGGGAATTTTGACTCATTCAATCGTACATTGAAGACTGTAGAAAGAATGTGTTTTTTTTTCTGGGCAAGTGACATTGGGGCAGATGAAAAGCAATAAGTAATTCTCTTGACAGCTTGTGGACCTGCAGTTTTTTTGGTTATTAGGAGCCTGACTTTCCCCAACGCACCAGAGTTGAAAACCTTTCGAGAGTTGAAGGATTTAATTAAGGAATATTATGACCCCAAGCCTCCTTTAATTCTGGGATGCTATGGGTTTTACTCAATAATTTGTGACCCAGGGGAATCTGTATCAGAATTTTTGCCTAGGTTAAGATGACTGGTAGAAGATGCTGAGAGACTGTATAGTGTATGGAATGAACGATGTAACTGTGAAGCTCAAATAGACCTCAAACAGGCACTAAAACTGGCTTTATCATTGAGAAATGTGACAAGTGGAGCATATGAGTCGAAGGTACCCAATAGAAGTGGACACCATCACCAGTCCGACTGCATATTGACCAGGAAACAATTTCATGATTCTGCGAGGCCCGCCCAGGGCCATTTGCCTTACTTACAAAAGTAGAGGCAGAAAGCAGAAGGCTGGAAAATGAAGGAATCATCAAACCAGTCCAGTTTATGGAATGGGCAGCGCCTGTCATACCGATTATGAAGCCTCACGGCTCAGTTTGTCTTTGTGGGGATTTCAAATGAACGGCATACTGCTTTTTGCAGCTGGATAAGTACCTAATCCCCAGCATAGAGAATTTATACACAAAGCTGGACGTGAACCGTCTGTACTTGCAACTGCGGATAGGGGAGGATTGCCAGAAGTATGCTACAATTAATACTCTTAAGTGTTTGTACCAATATACGAGACTGCCATGTGGGGTACCATCAGCATGTGCAATTTTTTAGTGGAAAATTGAGAACATTTTACAAAGTCTAACCCTGGTTGCCATTTATCTGGATGACAAGCTAATAACAGGGAAGACCAATAAGGATCACTCAGAGAACTTGGACATAGTTGTTAGATGTTTCTCCCAGGCAGGCCTTAGAAGGGAACAAGGTGTGTTCCTGGCACCCCAAGTGACCTACTTAGGCCTCACAGTCGATATCACCAGGTTACATGTGTTGGGAGATAAAGTGAAGGCGGTCAAAGATGCCCCAGCTCTCACGGCTGTACCGCAGCTTAGGTCATTTTTTGTGGTGGTGAATTATTATGGAAACTTCATGCATAACATGGCCTCTATCCTGGCACCAACTTTTATAAAAAGGTCAGCGTTGGAAATGGTCATATAGCCAAGCCATAGCTTTTGAGGAAATGAAGAAACAATCATCCTCCTCTAAGCATGCTATGATCCCAAATAAGATCTGGTATTAACATGCGATGCTTCCCCTTACAGTATTGGAGTAGTATTAGCTCATAGGGGGCCCAATGGAGAGGAACGCCCAATAGTGTATGCATTGAAAACTTTGGCTAATGCAGAGTGCAAATGTGCCCACATAGAGAAGGAAAGTTTGGCGGTCACATTTGTAGTCAGGAAGTTCTACCAATATCTTTACGGACATAAATTTGTAATAATAATGGACCACACACTTCTGCTAAGTCTACTTAAAGAGGACAAGACAGAGCCACCCATAGCTTCAGGCCAAATTCAGCAATGGGCTCTAATATTAAGTGCGTATAATTACAAGTTGGAAAACCATCAGGAGACAAGTAGCAAATGGTTTTAAATTTTCTGGACACATTTCCAGTCACAGCTGACAACATTAAACTTTGGACACAGAAAGGTCTGGTCATTTCAGAACTGAAAAAGCTGGTTTTGATGGGGAAAACCAAAGGGCTATCACAACCACGATTGAAGCTTTTTTGGACCCAGAGAGAGCAGAATACAGTCGAGGATGGTCCATTATAATGGGGAGCAAGAGTGATTGTCCGAGCAAAAGACTGAACTCCACCAGGGTCATCCAGGGGTTTCCAAAATGAAGATGTTGGTGAGAAGTTATGTCTGGTGGCCAGGTTTGGATGCAGACGTTGCTGTGTTGGGAGGGCAGTGCCCAGCATGCCAATGAGGACAAAAATTACCACCAACACCTCACTGATGTTTGTGGGCATGGTCAGGTAAATCCTGTACTTGGTTACATGTCGACTTTCAAGGGCTCAATGTTCTTCATCAGTGCGGATGTTCACACAAAATGGCTGGACATGCATAGAGTTCATTCTTCAAACACAGGTATGACACAAGTAAAACTGCGCACATCTTTTGCACACATGAACTCCCACAAGTGTTGGTCACACATAATGGGCCATCGTTTACCAGCAAGGAATTTGAGTATTTCCTAAAATCAAATGGTATTCATCATATAAGGACAGCTCCCTACCATCCATCGTCCAATGGCCTGGCAGAAAGAGCATTCCAAGCTTTGGAGGTAGACTTAAAGAAACAGCCTACAGCTTCACTAGATAGCAAACTGTCCCGATTCCTATTTGATTATCGGACAACCCCTCATGCAACTACACAGATAACTCGAGCAGAGTTGCTGATGGGAAGAAGACGCTGCACCAGGTTAAACCGGACCTGGTAGGGGGGACAGTGGGCCAGTGGTTAATGAAAATGCATTAGCAATGCCATTGCCAGACATAAAACTGCACTAAGTGAGAGAGGAAGCTTACTTCAGGAAATGTAGTTTGGGGAGATGTAGTTTGGTGTAGGAACCACGGGAATGGCCCTGCATGAGTGAGAGGCATGGCAACGTGATGTCAGGTCCAGTGATGTATAAAATTTGTGTGTGTGCAATGGTCCTGAACAAGCACATGGACCATATGAATGCTGCAAACTTGCAAACAGTGAAAAAGTAAAACACGCCTACCCCCTCGACTGCCTTTCCAACTGTTGTGGAACCCTCTTCTCCCTCTCCGTCAAGCATTGAAGATACCTTAGAATCTGGGATGGACATGGCAGATGCCGTCCCCTCGATGCATTTTACCGCCTGAAGAGGAGAATGAATTTCTTCTGAGATGCTCCAGGTGCAAGAGGCAAGCTATGGTGTGTTACACACCACCCGTATCAGAGGCAGACTTGGAGGAACCTGACCCACTGCTAAAACTCCCCAGGAGGACCTACAAAAGAAAGAACCAGCCTATGTCCTCAGACTCCAAGAAGGATGTAATGATTGTAATGAGGTCAGCTAGGTGGACCTCATAGAATATGAGTTCCCTGGTTGGGGCTGTTAAGCTGGTCCAATCAGGGAGCCTTGGCTGACAGATATAAACAGTAGCGTCAGAGAGAGAGTCACTGTGAGAGCTGGCTCTTAGGGAGCTGGATCAGTGAGAAGGACTCTCCACATGTAAATAAGGGGTGACTCTGATGGGATACCGGCCTCTCTGGAATTATTTCAGTGATGTCCCTACCCCTGGATCAGGAATCTTAGGTTGCTGTTCCACCTGCTCAGGATGTGTATAATAACTCCTCTGAACAGATTGAGAAAATATCTAGTGTAATTTTTTTTATCTTTGTTTTATGTTTTCTATAGAAAATGACACTCCTGAGGATGAAATACTGTTGGTAGGCATAGTAGCTGTACCCTAGACTGTGGGTTTCGATTGTGTGTATGTGTGTGTGTGTGTGTGTGTGTGTGTGTGTGTGTGTGTGAGCGCACATGTTTGTGTGTTCGTGTCTGTATACATGTGTGTGTATGTGTACGTGTTTGTGCGCATGTGTGTACGTGCATGTATGCACATGCGTGTATGCATGTGTGTTCATGTGTATGTGCATGTGTGTGTCTTTGTGCATGTGAATGTGTGAGCATGCACACGTGTGTTTGCACGTGTGTGTTTGTGTGCACATATGTGCTTACGTGTATGTGTGTGTTTACGTGTGTGTGTATGTGTATGTCTGTGTGTTTCTGTGTGTTTGTGTGTATTCATGCATATGTGTATATACACGTGTATATATGTGTGTGCAACTGTGCATATGTGTGTGTGCATGTGTGTGTCTGTGTGCATGTGAATGTGTGTACATGTGAATGCATGTGTGTACGTATGTTCTCGCATGTGCATGTTTGTGTGTGCAGATGTGCATGTGCACATGTGCATGTATGTGTAAATGTGTGTGTACGCATGTGTGTATGTGTGTGTGCACATATGTGTGCGTGCGTGTGTGCAGTGTGTTTGTGCTTGTGTGTGTACGTATGTATGTACATGTGTGTGTGTGTGTATGCATTTGTCTGTGTGTGTATGTGAGTGTGTGCACATGTGTCTATGTAGGTGTGCATGTGTGTGTGAGCATCTGTGTGTGTGAATATGTGTAGGTGTGAATGTGTGTGTGTACGCTTGCATGTTTGTGAATGTGTGTGTATGCGTAAGTGTGTGTGTGTATGCATGTGTGTTTGTGTGTATGTATACATGTGTGTGTACGTGTTTGTACGTGCGTGTGTATGTGTATGGATGAGTGTTTGTGCGTATGTGTGTACGTGTTTGTGCACGTGTGTATGTGTGTATGCGCAAGTGTGTGCATGTGTGTGTGCCTGTGAATGTGTGTATGTGTAAATGTGTGCGTTTACATGTGTGTGTTTGCATGTGTGTGTACGTGTGTGCACGCGTATGTACATGCGCACATGTGTGCGTGTGTGCGTGTGTGTGTGCGTGTGTGTGTGTGTGTGTGTTGTGGGAGCTGGGTGCGGGAGACCAGGTTTCTGCAAAAGCTCAGGTGTACGGTTTAAAATTACATTTCATGACTGCCTGGGTCATGGTAGTCCAAACACTGAAACCACACACAACTCAAGCTACGGTCCTATTTGCCTCCTGGTGAATGAGGTGAGATGCACTGCTTAAAAAATTAATTACTTTGAGATCAGAACTGCTTTCTTGGCTTAGACCCCACATACACCCAATCACTGGAAAAACAAAATCAGCCAGCATTCAGAATAGGCAGACAAGGCATTTCCATCTGTTTTACATTCATGCTGAAATTGAAGGCTTCAGTCACCGCAAGTTGTTTGTGGAATAGGGAAATTAGAATGAGCAAAAATGTATAGTGGAACAAGTAAAAGTCTTCGAACCTTTCCATCTGTCCTTGCTGAAGTTGAAAGATTCACTTAGTGAGTTGGCTTTTGAAAATCTCAAAGAATGATCTAATCTGAATAACTGCAGTAGATCCTTACAAGCCGAATCATTACCTCACAAGCTGCTTTTCAGGGTGACATTAATTATCCACCTTATGAGCCAAGTTCTCACAGCAAGTAAGATCTTGACTATTGAAGAGGCTGTTACCAAATATGATCCTGCCAAAATTTCTTAACAAGGTTACCTTCAAAGAATAGAACAGGTGAACAATTGTTTAACTGTTATTGCTTCATTGAAAGTATAATTCAAGCTAGGCGCACGTACCTTAATAGGCTCCTTTCTTAAAATCCTTATTCTCTTCCACCCTTCCAAATACCATGCCAAGTTACTCAGTAAGATATCTTCAAAGCTTTTCTCCTTCAGCATCTGCATTGAGACCCTTCTCTTCTTCGGTGATACCAATCTCCAACTCAATTCTCCATGCCTTCTATCCCCTGAGCTTACCACCCTTTATTCTCCCTAAATTTCTTTCCCAATTTTCAGTGTCCTCATTCCTGGCCACCCACTCAACATTCCCATTCAGGTTGCCTCGCTACTCCCTTTAGCTCAAGAACGGCTTGGCCCAAGTCTGATCACTTCTTTCCATACCTCTTCACATATACCCTTCATTCCATCCCAAATTTACTTCCTTCTGTGTATATCCAGGAGTAAAATCTCTGCCCCATGACATTTATAATAGCGCTTCCAAATTCCAAACGGACTGATCTCCAGACTGCCATTCACCATGAAAATTATTCAGCTAATGATCTGCTCAATCACACCCTCACCTCCATCTTTGACCCACTTGTTCCCACTAAAAACATTACTTCACTTCATACTGGCCATTAAAGCTGGTTCAACACTTCACTTAAGTCCAAGCAACGCAGCATTGAAAATTTACATTGGGCAATTTATTCAGTAACTTATGAACAGATCAGGTTGAAATATACAAAGGATGATTAAAAATTCATTCACAGGATGTGGGCATCACTGCCTAGGCTAGCATTTATTACCCACATCTTCCTTAACCTCCATCATAAGGTCAGAACTGGGGATGTTTGCTGATGATTGCACAATGTTCAGGACCATTTGTGACTCCTCAGACACAGAAGCAGTCCATGTTCAGGTGCAACAAGATTTAGACAATATTTAGGCTTTAGCTTGACACAAATGCCAGGCAATGCCCATCTCCAATAAGGGGCATTTTAACCACTGCCCCTTGACATTCAGTGGTGTTACCATCATTGAATCACCTGCTATCAACATCCTTGGAGTTACCATTGACCAGAAACTCAACTGGACTTGTCACAAATACCCTGTGGCTACACAAGCAGGTCAGAGGCTAGGAATCCTGCGGCAAGTAACTGACCTCCTGACTCCCTAGAAACCTGTCCACCATCTACGAGGCACAAGTCAGGATTGTAATGAAGTAGTCCCCATTTGCCTGGATGGGTGCCACTCCAACAACACTGAAGTAGCTTGATACCATCAAAGACAAAGTAGCCCTACTTGATTGGCACCACATCCGCAAGCATTCACTACCAACGCTCAGTAACATCAGTGTTTATCATCTACAAGATGCACTGCAGAATCCCCAAAGATCCTAACAGAGCACCTTCCAAACCCAAGACCACTTCCATCTAAAAAAATAAGGGCAGCAGATACATGGGAGCACCATTAGCTGCAAGTTTCCCTCCAAGCTACTCACCATCCTAAATTGGAAATATATTGCTGTTTCTTCACTGTCACTGGGCCAAATTCTGGAATTCCCTTCCTAATGGCATTGTGGGTCAACTCACAGCACGTGGATTGTTGTGGTTCAAGAAGGTAACTCACCTCCGCCTTCTCTGTGACTGTAACACTGTATTCTACACTCTGCTTTGTTATCCTGATGCACTTTGTACAGTATGATCTGCCTGTATTGTGCTTAAAACAACACTTTATCTCGGTGCATGTGACAATAATAAATCAAATTAAATCAAGCCAAAATCTAGGAACGAGCAACAAATGCTGGCCAGACAGTGATGCCCAAGTCCTACAAATGAATAAAAGAAAACGTGCTGAGACGTTTCCTGCAAGAGGCAAGTTGACCCTTCTTGGCATGCACTTCTAAGATAGGATTCCAAAACAGTGGTGGAGTAGGGCCCAGCCACCTAGGGAGTATCCTGAGAGCTGATTTTTGAATGGCCTGTGTGTGATTCCTCCTACAGCTGGATGCCTCGTGGCATTGTCCTCTGTCGTTGTGAGGAAGGGACACCTGATGTGTGAACTAGTTTTTCCACACACCCACCCCCAAACCACCGCTCCCCCACCCCTTCCAGTTGCCATATCTTTTGTGCTGCGGACCCCTGGCTGGAGCAGTAGAGTGCAGGTACGTGCACTTCTCCAGCAGAGCCTGAGGGTGATGAACTTGGCTGGTCATAGCAGCCACCAACCTACTCATGAAGGCAGCCAGGTAATTGCATACTAGTGGCAGCTGGTTGCCTATAGCACAAGTGCACTCCTGAAGACTCTGGGCTGTGAGGGACATTGCCTCCCACACATCTGGCTGCTCGAACAGTTCATCCACTTCACCAACACCTTCCACCTCAACGTGAAGTTCAGTTGGACCATCTCCAACACTTCTCTCTCCTTCCTGGACCTCTCTGTCTCCATCTCGGGTAACCACCTAGAAACCGATGTCCATTTCAAGCCCACTGACTCCCACAGCTACCTGGAATACACCTCCTCCCACCCACCTTCCTGCAAAAATGCCATCCCCTATTCCCAATTCCTTCGCCTCCGCCGCATCTGCTCCCAGGATGAGACATTCCACTCCCGTACATCTCAGATGTCCTCATTCTTCAAGGACCGCAACTTCCCCCTCACAGTGGTCGAGAACGCCCTCGACCGTGTCTCCCGCATTTCCCGTAACACATCCCTCACGCCCCGTCCCCGCAATAATAACCAAAAAAGAATCCCCCTCGTCCTCACATACCACCCCACCAACCTCCGGATCCAACGCATCATCCTCCGACACTTCCACCATCTGCAATCAGACCCCACCACCAAAGACATTTTTCCCTCCCCACCCTTATCTGCCTTCCAGAGGGATCACTCCCTCCGCGACTCCCTTGTCCGCTCCACACTCCTCTCCAGCCCCACCACACCCGGCACTTTTCCCTGCAACCGCAGGAAGTGCTACACCTGCCCCCACACCTCCTCCCTCACCCCAATCCCAGGCCCCAAGAAGACTTTCCACATCAGGCTGATGTTCACCTGCACATCTGCCAATGTGGTATACTGCATCCGCTGTACCCGTTGTGGCCCCCTCTACATCGGGGAAACCAAGCGGAGGCTTGGGGACCGCTTTGCAGAACACCTGCGCTCAGTTCGCAACAAACAACTGCACCTCCCAGTCGCGAACCATTTCAACTCCCCCTCCCATTCCTCAGACAACATGTCCATCCTGAGCCTCCTGCAGTGCCACAATGATGCCACCTGAAGGTTGCAGGAACAGCAACTCATATTCCGCTTGGGAACCCTGCAGCCCAATGGTATCAATGTGGACTTCACAAGCTTCAAAATCTCCCTTCCCCCTATTGCATCCCAAAACCAGCCTAGCTCGTTCCCGCCTCCCTAACCTGTCCTTCCTCCCACCTATCCCCTCCTCCCACCTCAAGCCGCACCCCCATCTCCTACCTACTAACCTCATCCCGCCGCCTTGACCTGTCCGTCCTCCCTGGACTGACCTATCCCCTCCCTACCTCCCCCCCTCCCCGCCCCGCCTACACTCACCTTTACTGGCTCCATCTCCGCCTCTTTGACTTGTCTGCCTCCTCTCCACGTATCCTCTCCTCTATCCATCCTCTATCTGCCTCCCCCTCTCTCCCTATTTATTTCAGAACCCTCTTCCCCTCCCCCATTTCTGATTAAGGGTCTCGGCCCGAAACATCAAGTTTTCCTGCTCCTATGATGCTGCTTGGCCTGCTGTGTTCATCCAGCCCCACGCCTTGTTATCTCGGATTCGCCAGCAGCTGCAGTACCTTTTATCTTTGGCTGCTGATCCTGTTCCTTTCTGTGCGCCTGGATGAAGTCTCTGATTGCTGACACCTCCTGGCTGGAGGTGGGTAGGTGCCTGCTCTCCACATTCCTCCGAGTGCCAGCAGCCTGGCATGTTTCTCCCTCAGCCAGCTCTGGAGAGCTGTCACAGTGAGGTGCTCACCAGCCTCTGCCCCCAAACTTTCTAATGTTATAATTCCTAACAAGGAGTCACGATTGCTCAGTGGTTAGCATTGCTGTCTCACAGTGCCAGGGACCTGGGTTTGATTCCAGCCTCAGGTGACTACCTGAGTGGAGTTTGCACATTCTCCCCGTGTCTGCGTGGGTTTCCTCCGGGGGCTCCGGTTTCCTCCCACAGTCCAAAGATGTGCAGGCTAGGTGGATTGGCCATGCTAAATTACCCGTAGTGTCTAGGGATGTGTAGATTAGGTGGGTTTTGGGGGAATGGGTCTGAGTGGGATGGTTTGAGGGTCGCTGTGGACTTGTTGGGCTGAAGGGCCTGTTCCTACATTGTAGGGATTCTATGATCTGAGCTGGTGAAGGGTGAAAGAGGCAGCCTTGTTGATGCTTCCTCCATGGCATTGATAGTTCCTTCCTCAAAGTTGAAGGAGGTGGTTTCTGGCAGAGCTAGCCACTTCTCCACTGATGTCTGCTGGCACCTGCAAGACACGAGAGAGAGTGAGAAGACATTGAGGCCTGTGGGTAGACACAGAGTTCCCTCTAAGTTCGTGTTCTTCTGCACCAATTTCCAAGGCCTGACAGTGACTTCTTGAACTGGAAATTCATGCTGCGATTCATGTTGGTTATACGTGGAGTGCAGTGAATCACCCAGATAGTGTGGTTAATGTGAGAGTTGCAGTAACACTAAGAATGATACTTATTTGGTTCAAGGGAGTATGGGTGCCTTGACATCCTCCTCAGAGCAGTTCGGTCTTCTCCTGCAAGGGATGGAATTCTTCCCTCATAGGAGGTGACTAACTTTATATCGGGCTCTTCTCCATCCATCTGGGTCCTTTCTGCCCTTGTGTGGGCTGCCTTCTCCAGGAATAAGAGAAACAGAGGGGTTGAGTGAGGGTGTAGTGGGTGTCACAGCTATTAGAACTGGTACAAGTGGTGGATAGTTGGCGAGGTTTCTCAGTTGAATAGTTCGGAAGCCATGCAGGGTTCATGGTGTGGAGGGGGTTTGGGGAGTTAGGGGGAGTGGGGGTGGAAACGAAGAGCAAATGTGGAAAGATGTGGAAGGCAACTGTGAGACTGCTCGATCATAAACTTTGGTGGGAGCTGGATGCAGTAACAGATATACAGTGAGTGTGAGGTAGCAGAGAGAAGAGTGTGGCACTTACCCTGCCAAAGCAGAGAAGGTCATCGATCTTTTTATGCCACTGCCAACTGTTCCGCCAAACCATCAAGGAGGCATTGACTGGGGTGGTGACCTCACAAGCGTGTGGTGTTGTAGTCTCCTCTGTCTGTCCTTTGGGAAGAGGGCATTTCTCACCTGTGCCGCCCCCTATACCAGGACCTCTCGGTCACTGTTCAGGAAACCTGGTGTCATGTTCCCTTTCTCTTCTGATTGAATGTCCATCATTGAACAGGACAGCTTTGCAATGTCAGTACTCATTCAGGCGCACAGTAACTTTTTAAAGATGGCGAGGATGCCAGGGCCTCCGATCTATCAGTGGGTAAGCTCTGAATGGCAAGTTGCTCTGCAATGGCCCATGCTAAGGTCAGAGATAAGAATCAGATAACAGTGTCACCACAGGGACGGAACAGTTAATGAGGCAAGCTTGGTAAGAATATGGAGAGAGAACTTGCCAGGTCTTATTGGAAAAAAACCCTTCAAAACACTTGAAGCAATTGACATATATCCATAAAAAAGTAAGATTCAGCTCCTTATTTCCTCTCACCTGCACACAAAAAGATGTCTATTGGAAGTTTCCAATTGTGTCCCTCCTCAACACACTTTGGCACAGTGAATGTCAAATCCAAGCTGGTATAATAGCATGAGCATGCCAGCACTCTGGCACACAAAAGCCTGGATTTTATTTGATTTTTAACCCTCTTTCTTGTGAATTCCTGAAGAGTAGAACACAAACATGTCTTTCGCCCAAGACTGCTTTTCTTTTAACTCATATCATATCCACAGTTTGGGCCACAATCCATAGGAGATAGCTTTCTACTGATAGGGTGTAATCAGCTCCTCACTGTTTCTGTAGCTATAAGAGAGCACAGTCTCAGTAAAAAATGAAAGAGATCACAGTCTCATGTTTCTGAATGGCATCTCTTCCTTTGAAGTGTTATTATCTGAATTTCAACGTTTCAGTTTACTCATCAGTTGCAACATTCCATGGTTCCTGGCTCAGTGTAATCCGCAGTGCTGTTCCAGACAGCTGCTGAATTAACATCCTCAGTCATCTTCTGGCACTGGTCCAACCTACGCAATCTTTCCTCATAAGACAGTCCCTCTGTACCCAGGACCAACATAATAAACCTTCTCTGGACTGTTTCTAACTGCCATCTTTGTTTTTCGGTCCCTCCATGACTTTAATTTTCTAAGGTCCTCCAGCCTTACAAAAGTATGAGATCTCTGCTGCTCTCAAATTCTAGTCCTTCGTCGATTCCTGATTTTAATCACATTGCTGTTACTTTCAGCTGCCTAGGCCTGAAGATTTGGAACGCCTTTCTTAAATTTCTCTGCTTCTGCAATTGCCTTTTAGGACACGCCTTAAAGCCTACCTCTGTGACCAGGCAGTTAAAGGGTCACTGGACCCGAAACATTAACTCTGTTCTTTTCCTTCACAGATGCTGCCAGACCTGCTGACCTTTTCCAGCAACTTTGTTTTCGTTCTGTGACCAGGTATTGTCCAAACATCTTAATTTATTTGGCTTGGGATCAAATTTCATTTTTTGTTCCTTTGAGTTGTTTTCACTGGCTTAAAATCACAAAATAAAGACAAGCAGATGTATCTATTAATACTTAGCAGTGTTGTAATGTCTGAGACCGTATCATATGGTGACCTGGATTTTCCAGACGTAATAAAGATGAAAATGTCAATCTTACTGTCAGAACTGAATAAAACTTAAACCAACTGCAGGCATCTGCCTATGAGTTAAACATGAAAGTCCCAGTTAGTGCAGCATGTGGCTCAGTGGTTAGCACTGTTGCTGCATAGTGCCAGGGACCTGGGTTCAATTCCAGCCTTGGGTACCTGTCTGTGTGGAATTTCCATGTGTTTGTGTAGGGTGCACCAGTTTCCTCCTACAGTCCAAAGAGGTGCAGATCAGGTGGATTGACCATATGTAACCATTCTAAGTTGCTCATAGTGTCTAGGAATGTGCAGGCTAGGTGGGTTAGCCATAAGAAATACAGGGTTACAAGTGATGTTGTTGACTGGCTTGTTTTCATTCAGATGTTTTGTCACTATGCTAGGTAACATCATCAGTGAGGCCTCTGATGATGAGATGTTGTTTCACTCTGCTTGGAATTTACATTGTCTGGTCCATCATGGTGAGAAGTGTCATTTCCAGTTTTGGTTTGTATATGGGGTCCAATTCTATATGTTTGTTGATTGCATTATGGGTTGAGAACCATGCTTCTCGGAATTCCCGTGTGGGTCTATGTTTGGCTTGGGCCACTGTGGTTATGTAACTGAATGCAAGTCAACAACCTCACTCACAGCCCGAGCTACAAATCTTTGTTAAAACCTTAAACAGGGTTACAGGGATAGAGTAAGGGGCTGGATTTGGGTGGGATGCTCTTTGGAGGGTCTGTGTGGACTCGATGGGCTGAATGGCCTACTTCCTTGCTGTAGGGATTCTGTGAACAGCTTTGTGGTATTATTGCTAGACTGCTAATCCAGAGACCTAGTTCATGTTCTGGAGACCTGAGTTCAAATTGTGCCATGGCAGAGGGTGGAATTTGAATTCGTAAAAAGTCAGGAAATAAGAATCTACTGATAACCATGAAATGATTGTCAGGAAAGATCCATCTGGTTCACTAAAGTTCTTCAGGAAATGAGACTGCCATCTGTACCTGATCTGGCCCACATGTGACTCTGCACCCACAACAATGTGCTTGACTCTTAACTGCCCTGTGGGCAATTAAGGATGGGCAATAAATGCTGCCTTTGCCAGTGACACCCACAGCACATGAATGAATAAAAAACAGTTGCTGAAATGATTTTATGACCTGCCACATGCGCATTGTTGGAAGTGCCCATAGATCCAAATGCTTAGTCATCACTGAATTGATTAAAGTTTCCCTTAAATTCTATAACAGCGCTGTTAAAACCCTAAATAAAGCAAAACCTTTCTTATCCTGATATCAATGTTGCTAGATGGCTGGTGATGTTCTGCAGTTAACAGCAGATTCAAATTAATATCAGGAAAGATTAAATCCAATTTAAAGGGATTGTTCTTTTTGTGGGCAAAGTCTTTATCACTCCTCTACTTATTTAAAAAATGAAGCCATTATAAAAGTTCCCAACTTTTAGGGGAGTTGGAGAAGAAAGTGCTGTGCTTTTTTCACTGAATTATTCCATTGCTCTCATAACCAGCTTCCCTGCTTCCACCATCTATGAACTTTAGATTAGCCATTAATCTGCTACCACTACTGGCAGGGAAGTGAAGTTGATGATTTTCAGATCAGCTAAGATCTGATTGAATAGTAGAGCAGATTCAATGGGCTGAATGGCCTACTTCTCTACTTATATCTTATGATTTTATGATCTTTTCACATCCTAATCTCCCATTGTACCTCTACTTGCTGACCTGTATTGGTATCTGGTCAGCTGATGCTTCAGTTTTAAAATTCTTATCCTCTTGTCTAAGTTATCACACGGTCATATACTAGCTTTGTCATCTCCTCTAGGCCTGAAGCTCTCCAAGAGCTCTGAGTTTTCCAATTCTGGCATCCCACAGCCTTTCGTTGCTCTGCTTCAACTGTTTAACCATATACTCAGAAATGCCTTCCCTAAAACTCTCTGACACTCAACCCCCTTCTTTCACTTTAATATCCTTTAAAGCTAATTCTTTCAATAAGTTTACCCTCACCCCTTATGTCTATCTCCTTCCTCATCTCAATGTTGATTATTTTTTGTTTTCACCTCTTTGAAGTAACTCATTGCATTTTTTCTATGTTATGAGTGCTATATAAATGTAAGGTTTTGTTTTTGAATATTGAGTCTAAAAGGTGCAAATAGTAGGGAATTTTATACAGAATTAAAGGGCATTTCAATGTATATGCTATTAGTTGGATATATTGGCCAAATGACATCATGCATCTGTGGGTTTTCTCTTATTCCTCCATGGGATTTATGGTCCAGTATTAGAGCTTTTAAAACAAAAACATGCTCTGTTAGTGTGAATTTACATCAAATCTTGCTGACTGCTGATAAGTAAGGAAGTCTAATCCTGTCCTGATAATTCCAGGGGTAGCAGTATGTTTTAAGTCGCATGATTTTTCTACAGAAAGCAAAGAGGAAAAGTACAGACTAGTGTTCCGACCCGAAATGTCAGCTTTCCTGCTCCTCTGATGCTGCCTGGCCTGCTGTGTTCCTCCAGCTCCACACTGTGTTACTTCTGACTCCAGCACTGGCAATTCTTATTATCTCTGAGTGATTCACTCATGTTGCAGTTTTATGCAAGTTTGTCTTTGGCAAGGGTGAAAATTGGAGTCTGATTTAATTGCAAGCTTTGAAGTTTTCCTGAGTAAACATTAGTTCATCCAAAACTTACCTGATTACATGTTAACTCACACCAATACTGTTCACCTGCCAAACCTGTGCTCACAGATCTGAATGGACACTACCTGGCAAAGGTTTTGAATTTTAAATTTTCATCCGCCTGTTCAAGTCCCTACGTGTCCTTGCCCCACTTATCTCTGTAATCTCCTCCAGCCCGCCAACACTCTGAGATCTCTGTGATCCTCTTGCAAGGTTATAATTTCCATTGCCCTATGATTATTGTTTATAGCTTCAGCAGCTAGGCCCCTATTTCTCGAATTTCCTGGATTGACAACTACTCAGCATCTTATTTCTCATGCATAAAAATTGTTGTTCCCTTTGAAAGTTGATATTCTTGCATTTGTCCTGGTGAGCACCAAATGAACAGTTCCAACAGAATGTCTCTCAATTCAGCAATACTAAAGTTCTGACCTGCCCAATAACAGCTTCAGGACATACCTGGTGGATAGGGACTGGACAAATTCTTTCCCTAAAGTATCAAATAGTGAGATGCCACCTTTACAACGAAGAAGTCTACAACTTTATGTGCATTTGTGTAACCAGAGGTTAGTTTATGGTCTAACTGAAAATTGCAAGCTGCAAACATTTCAGCATTAGAAAAAAAAATCATTATCTGGTCATTATCACATTACTGGTGTGCACATATTGATTGCACGTTCCCTACATCATAGCAGAGGTTATCCTTCAAAAAGTACTTAATTAGTGTAAAATACCATGAAACAGCTGGTACTCATGAAAAGCCCTACATGCGTGCAAATCTTTCCTTTTCTTTTCGTGTTGTATGGTCATGTTACAACCCAGTGCTTCTCCTGGCATTCAGATATAAAGATGTGTAGGACTGACGATTTAGTTAAGTATGCATTATGAAGCATCATGAATAGCCATGGTTTTGCTTGACCATCCTACAGAATTGGAAATAAATTTGCCAGCACATTTCTTAAAATTGCCAAGCTTTTTTTTTCGATCTCTCCTGTACTCTTAACTATCTTATGAAATTTGATTGCTGATTGTTGAGAAATATCATAAGATTCTATTATCTAATGGATAAGGTGAGCACCTTCTCTTGCCTTTTATGTCAGTTCATATGGTTTCGGATGGCAGCACCTGTTTACAAAAAGAGTAATTCATTTCTCAATCACAGAATAATGGCCACTGTCAGTCACTGGCCTTTGTGAGTTTCAAGTCTTTGATGTCGTCCTTATCCTATTTGCTCTCAGGTGATTTCTCAACTCAACTCACATCTTTTTCCCTCTTCATTCATTTTTCTTTTCAATTACAGAAAAGATTTTTTAAAAAAAAGACAATTTCTTCAAAAGCCTGTCCAAAATCTATAGTCTTACAGTGAATTAGTTCCTCGGGCTGTTAATGCATTCGTCTCAATTTTCTGGACAGTGTGGTGTATCAGAATAAGGATCTCACTTCATGCTGAATGAGTCTCAGTGTCCTACAGTCACTGAAGAAAAAGAACTGGCGGCATTCCCAGTACAATTGAACATGCTGGTACAGCTCTATGCTTGTATTTTTTAAGGTTACAAAAAGAAGGCACTGTAGCTTACTGTTAGGAGAGATTTAAATGTTTACCCATATGTTTAATTGTCAAATGATCCTTTCATCTGTTAGGGCGTGTGGAGAGATATGCATCCACCAGCTCACATCGCTCAAAGCAAAATCAGCACTCATGCAGGTATGCTCTCTATTGTATTGTGCTAATTCGAATATTTGTTTTGCACCAAGCATGGCTGTGCCTGCAGTGACATTGCCAGATCAAACATGTTCAGCTGGTGCTGACAGAAAGAAAGGGCTTTTTTGGACATATTAATCTCCACATAAATAATGATGGAAAAGTCATATTTTCAGATGTCAGACTCTCCAGAAACAAAATAACATTTTCCCTCTCTGCTAAGTTCCAAATTCACAATTGGCAGTTAGAATTATTTATATTTTCACGAAGTATTGCATATTACATAATAAGTACTGCATGGAAATAGGCCATTCAGCAGAATGTGTCTATTGCAGTGTTTGTGGTCCAACTGCTCCTGTCACTGTACATCCTCTCACCCTATTGACATATCCCTCTATTCCTACCTCCGTCCTCTAGCTTCTCCTCAAAGGCATCTATGCTATTCAGATCAAACACTCCACATCTAACCACATCCTGTGCGCAAAATTGTACATTTTCTTTGCAATGATTAATTTAAAATGTGTAGCTTTGAAATTTTGTTCTTTCTAGGATGGAATTCATGTGCAGAACTAGGTCAGAATTCGGGAACAGCCCAACTCTATTTGAATTATTCTGCATTGATACCAGACACAGATTATTCTCTTCAAGGAAGTATAGGCATTTGTTAGGGGAACAGCATCTGCACACCCGGGTGAGAAGCACTGATTTTGAGCTGCACACCAAGACTAGTTGGTATGAAAATGCATTTATAACATGGTCAAACAGATTAATTGTCAGCCTATAAAATCTTCCAATAAGCAGGTGGTAAGAGCAGGAAGGTTGCTTTGTTGACCATATTGCAGGAAGCATAGGCACCCCAGTGCAGTACTTTACTCATAAGCATTAACCAATCCAGTAGAAGTAATGACCCAGCCCTGGGGATCCCGGGGTGGGAGAAAAGATGTTGGCATGGATATTATATGCCACTGCTGGGTGTTCTTAAGCAGGGTGAGGAAGGTGGTGTGTGGGCTGTAAAATGGATCAGCCCTCCAAGTTCCCACCCACCCCCAAGCTCACTCCCAAAATAAAGTGAGTGGTTAGGTGTCGAAATTGAGAGCCCACCCATACATGAGTAAATGACATGGGCAAAAGTAGGCAGCTTCTTTTTAAAGGGGATGCAATGGCCTAGTGGTATTATTGCTAGACTGTTAATCCAGAGACCCAGACAACATTGTGGGGATCTGGGTTCAAATCCTGCCATAGCAAATGGTGGAATTTCAATTCAATAAAAAATATGTGGAATTAAGAGTCTAATGATGACCATCAATCCATTGCTGATTGTCAGGAAAAACCCATCTGGATCACTAATGTCTTTTAGGGAGGGAAACTGCCATCCTTAGCTCATCTGGCCTAAATGTGACTCCAGACCCACAGCAATGTGGTTGACTCTCAGCTGCACACTGAGCAATTAGGGATGGGCAATAAATGCTGCCTAGTCAGCGATGCCCTCATCCCATTAACGAATAAAAAAAAAATGCCTCCATGAAGAAAGATGGGAAAGGAGGGGCTACCTCATTTGAGGGGGTGGGGTTTTGCCCCGCATACACACTTCACAATCACAATTTCATAGTGCTCCCTAGACTCAGGTGGAACCCGAGCAGAAGATAGTATTCATTGAGCTTAGATACATTGGCATAAGACATTTGTTTCATACCATCAGCATGATAGAAACGTGCGATAGTGCTCGATTGCTTTTCACTTTTATCAACACAGAATCGAGCTCAGATAGCATGAATCAGCAAGGTTTACAAGGAATCACAAGCAATACGATAACCAATGAGCAATACATCCCACTTCAACTAATTGATGAACCTATAACTGACCGAACCTGGAGTACAACACAACATGGTGCGCAAAAATAATGACAGATTCAAGTGTGATTTCAGATGCTCAGGTGACTCAGTAGTGACAATTTCAAGAACAGTATTTCATTTCCTCATTTTGCAGGGATAATCCACAGTAATAATGATAGAGATAGTGCCAAGCAAGAAGCAATCCACAAATAATAGAACTGAGGAAACGAATGTGCAGGTTTCACCAATGATGTCATCACTGAGGGTGAAAGGGAGCACACAAGCCAACCACCAAGCTGAAATAAAAACGGTACATACTCCATCACATACTTACCAAGAATAAAGATCTGCTGACACAGGTTGAGGATGTGCTTTATACAAGTCCATGGAAGCCACAATTAAAAAGGAATATACAAACATTCAGGATGCTGCAAAAATGACATTGCCTGTTTCAAAAGAGCATCTATCCACAGTGAAAGAAATCCATGAAATTAACTGTCCTCCAGATATTGCAAAGAATCAATTGCCAACAGTTGTGGCAGGGAAAATGTCCTGTGCAAAGGAAATCCAAGTGATTAAATGTTCTTTTATGAAACAAAGGACTGTGGAGGCTGGAAATTTGAAACAAAGACAGAAATTTCTGGAGAAACTCAGCTGGTCTGGCAGCATCTGAGGAGAGAAATCAGAGTTAACTTGTCAAGTCCAGTGACTCTTCTTCAGATTAAAGGTCTTCCAGTTAAAGGGACTTTCAAAGTTTGCACGGTCAGGAAAAGCGACAAAATCAACAGTCTTCAACCCAGAGATGCACCAGTCTTCCAAATCTGAAGAGAACGCCTTTTGGAAGAATAGGGAAACTTCAGACTGCCTGAATTTGTGAAGTCATCTTCTTGGGGCTAGCAAGATTCTGGCCAATTCGTTTTCTGCATTACAGCAGTGATTACCCTTCAGGAACACTTCATGAGCTATGTTATAATTTTGGATCTCTTGAGATTGTGGAAAGAAGGCACTACATAAATATATGTGTTGCTTTCTCCCTCACTGTGAAGAATGTCCAACTGCAACTGCCAACACTATGGGTTACTGGCTCTCATATGGAAGAACAGAAAGTCTCCACACCAGTACTATTCCTTTAACTTCTTACTCTCTCCTTGAAAAGGCATTACTGACCACTCAGAGAATATGGGCAAACAATGTGGAACAATTCAAGGAGTTAGTGGATAGACTGCGCTTGAGATTGACCAGTTAATCCAAAAATATAGATGGAAGGGAGATTGAAAATTGAGGCACTGGCCTCAGTCTCCAGGTGGTGTTGGAGCTCTGGACAATTGTGAACATTACAGCCATGTTTAAAAAAGAATGTGAAGTTAAACCTAGAGTATACAGACTAAAAAAAAACCAAAAGAACTGGGATGATGTAAATCAGGAACAAAAACAAAGTTGCTGGAAAAGCTCAGCAGGTCTGGCAGCATCTGTGGAGGAGAAAACAGAATTAACGTTTCAGGTCCAGTGACCCTTCCTCAGAACTAGTACACAGACTAGTCAGTTTAAACCTCAGTATTCCGCCATCTGTTTAAATGGGATCAAAGAAAACTTTAAAGAAAACACTGAGGCAGTAAATTCCTTGCAAATGAATGTGAAACCTCTAATTTAAGGCTGTGTAAGATCAGGAGTTACTTTACTTGGAAAAATTGTACTGTAACGAACACTGTGTAAATCACTGAATTTAAATCTGAGATTGAGATCTGAGATGCAAGAAAAAAGTAACTTTAACTAAAGTTTCCCAGCTTGTTTATAGGTGATGGAAATGAACTAGCTGTGGCTTCATCTGTTTAGGTGACAGGTATCTGTCAGCTGTCTGTTTAAGGTGAGTTAGGGTGATAGATTTATGTATGTTGAAGTGCATAGCAGATATTTTGAATAAAATCTTTTGTCACTAAGTTATGTCTGGCATTTAAGAAATTCATACTTTTCCTCTGTGCTGTAGCTTTCAATTTACTGGAGAGTTTATTGTCATTGTCAATATTGATCAATTTGTCTAATATTGTTTCTGTTTGAGTCTGTCTACACAAACACAGATAGAACATTTATTTTGTGACTGCAAGACCAAATAATGAGTTCATGAAATTGAAAAAATAGACCCCAAAAACCAAAATGTAGTCCATGAAAATCAAAAGACTGCTTTCAAGAAAATCTGAAGACGGGCCTTGAAAAACTAAAATATTTTGATCCCCGTTTTTGGACTGGAAGGACCTGGGTGTACATGTGCATAAAATATTGTAAGAGGTAGAACAAGTTGAGAGTCATAGCCATTGAATCATTGAGGCCTACAGCACAGAAAAGGACTCACGAGTCAGCACTGGTCAAAAACAGCCATCTAACTTATGTTAATTCCATTTTTCAACGCTTGGCCCTTGTCTTTTATGTCTTGGTCCAAAGTCTTGGAGAATGGTTAATAAACCATTTGGCATCATGGGCTTAATTTATAGGGCATAAATTACAAAGCAAATAAGTTATGTTAAATTTATGCAGAATATGGAGTTGACATCAGCTGGAATATTGTACCCAAATCGAGGAACGACAATTTAGAAAGATATGAAGGCATTAGAGGCACGACACAAGTAAAGATTCATGAAAATGATTCCAGGAAAATGAAACTTCAGTTGTGTAGATAGAATTGGAGAGGTTGGACTGTTTTCTTTAGAGAAAACCAGGATGAGAGAAGATTTGATAGTGCTATTCAAATTCATGGGTGTCTGGACAGATAGAGAGAAACTGTTCTCATTGTTGGAAGAATCAAAGCAAGAGGACACAGATTTAACACAGTCAAAACAGTAATGGTGACATGGAAATAAAATCATTCCCCGAAAACGTCAAGCTCTCCTGCTGCTATGATGCTGCTTGGCCTGCTGTGTTCATCCAGCTCTACACCTTGTTGTCTCAGATTCTCCAGCATCTGCAGTTCTACTATCTCTGAAATAATTTTAACCCCACTGCGAAGTCTCTTCTAAGGATGCCTACCCTGAAGAATTTACCCTCCTCCCTCCGGAAAAACCTCAGTGGATCTCTCTCCCATTGCAACTCTATCATATCCAACTTCTATCCGCCTCCCCCTCTCTCCCTATTTATTTCAGAACCCCCTTCCCCACCCCCATTTCTGAAGAAGGGTCTAGGCCTGAAACGTCAAGCTCTCCTGCTGCTATGATGCTGCTTGGCCTGCTGTGTTCATCCAGCTGTACACCTTGTTCTCTCAGACAGTGGTTAGGATCTGGACTGCACTAGTTGTCAGTGTGGTAGAAACAAGTCCACACTGACCTCTTAGAGCATCCCACCCGGACCCATCCCCCTATAAACTCATCTAATCTACACACCCCTAAACACTACAGGCCATTTTGCACGGTCAAACCACCTAGCCTGCACATCTTTGGATTGTGGGAGGAAACCAGAGCACCTGGAGGAAACTCATACAGACACAGGGAGAATTTGCAAACTCCACACAGACAGTCGCCCAAGGGTGGAATTGAACCCACCCTTGTGAGGCTGCGGTGCTAACCACTGAGCCACCATAAGGAGAGGCTGAATAGGCTGGGGCTATTTTCCCTGGAGCATCAGAGGCTGACGGATGACTTTACAGAAGTTTATAAAATCATGACAGGCATGGAGAGGATGAATAACCAAGGTCTTTTCCCCAGGATGGGGGAGTCCCATATGTTTAAAGTGAGAGGGGAGAGATTTAAAAGGGACCTAAGGGACAACTTTTTCACACAGAAGGTGGTATGTGTATGGGATGAGCTGCCAGAGGAAGTGGTACAATTACAATATTTAAATGGTATCTAGATGGGAATGAATAGGAAAGGTTTAGAGGGATATGGGCAAAATGCTGGCAAGTGGGACTAGATTAATTTAGGATAGCTGGTCAGCATGGACGAGTTGGAAGGAAGGGTCTGTTTCCATGCTGAGCAGCTCTATGACTCTGTGATTCTAAATCTCTGAAACGTCTTAATTTTGCCAGGTCCTGGTCTATAGATGAATGAAATATCACACTAATTTTTTCTTGGCTATGTGGCATCCAGGATGGACAACTCAGTCTCTGACACAGGCAATAGCTGAGGAATGGACTCCCAAAAGGATTGTAGCGTTTCAAGAGCGTAGTTCAACACCATCGTATCAAGGACAACTATGGTTGGTCAATAAATACTGACTCTGCCCGTGATGCCCACATCCCATGAATGAAGTAAAGTAAAGGAAGAGTGTACACATGTGCAGTGACAAAGCTACTTTGTTGCCAGCGTGCAATCTAACAGCAGAGCTTAAGTCACAGAACTCAGAGCTGATCATATTATGTGATGTTTCTTGCCTCAGTACACAAATTGTTTAACATTTACACAATCATTATAGGAAAACTTTGGGGTAATTTAACAGCAATAGGAGTATTAAGTTCATGATAAGCATTGGTCACTGACAGTAGCAATGATATAGATCATTAAATTTCTTACTTTTGTGACAATCTTTGACCAAGACAGCCCGATTCTATATGAAAAAAATAATTAAAATACTTGTATTTACGTAGCACTTTTCATGATCTCCAGATATCTCAAAATGCCTTATGACTGGTGATGTGCTGTTGAAGCATAGACACTGTTGTAGTGTGAGCAATAGTTAATGTGTAAACCAAAAGTTGCCACAAACTGCAGGAAATGAGATATGTAACCCGCTAATCTAGGAAGACAAAGGTTGCGAGTTGACTAATTGAAAAGAGTTTCTGTTTATTCAATGGAATTAGGATTATTCTAGTTTACAATGCTTGATTAGTAAACAGCAAAAGGGTTCAAAGAACCCAGAATGTGGTTGCTTCATCACTACATAAGCACATCCAATAATAATCAGACAACACAATTAATATTAGACTGTCAATCGGGCATAGCAACAATGCACCCCTAGGCCTGCTAACTGATATATTATCCCTGCATGCTGCTTTGCATGTGCAAAGATAACAAAAACCTTGCATTCCTTTAAAACCTGTAAGTACCATCTGGTTACAGCATATTTCATTGGTCAAAATGAAAGCCTCCCTCTGATTCTCAAATGGTATATCACCCAGGAAAGCAGAGCCTGTCTCATGTTATTTTCTTAGTTGCCCTTGGAATGTTCAATGAGCTGGTGAACACTTGTGCAATTGTATTGCCTGATAGCAGATAATTCTGATATCACTTCTCCTTATTTACATTTGTAATAGTCAACAGCT
Organism: Ginglymostoma cirratum; assembly: GCA_024137785.1. Lineage (NCBI taxonomy): Eukaryota > Metazoa > Chordata > Chondrichthyes > Orectolobiformes > Ginglymostomatidae > Ginglymostoma > Ginglymostoma cirratum. The sequence goes on along the minus strand of JAHRHZ010000289.1, from coordinate 35,897,396 downwards.
ACTTGGTATCATCTGCAAAAGCACTGGCACTGGTGTTGTGATAGGTAATATTACGACATGAAAGCTGAAACGTTAGCCCATTGAAAAAAAACTTTTCTCTTCTGATTTTCTCTTCTGTTTTTCTGAAGGCGATAATGTATGCCAGCTCTGAAAGTTCTATGTTGTCTAGAGCGCTTTGCGTTTATTTCATCCAGAGGCTTTTTTTCCATAGAATGTGGACTATTCTGCAGAGGGGTGAGACCTCTAAGTCTAGCTTCAACATTTCTTCTTTGGATGCTTGAAAAGGTGCCAGCTGATTCTCTGGTCCCATGACTGGAATTAAAGGGTTATTTCAGCACAGTGAATACAAGACTGCTGACCAGGGCAGATTACATAGATGGAAAGCAATGAATAGCTTAAAAATAATATGGGCTCCCTAAAACACATGTCCTGCTCCTTGTTTAATTTTCCTTCACTAACTAGTTTTCTCACAGAGGCAATCCAATAGTCCCAGCAGAGTTCCTGATAAATCTCAAGATCATGGCAGTGCAGGACACTCCAGCCAGAGCTCCTCTGCTTTGCCAGTTCCTTTTCATTTTTGTTTCTTTTTTTCCCTTCTCTTTTCTGCAGTTCTCCTTTCCCACTGTTCCTCAACTTTTAACTTCTTAAACTTACCTGAAGGAAATGGAGGATGTCAGAGTGAAGGCCGGCCTGGGAGAAAAGTTCCAGAGGTGAGTTGCAGGCCGGAACCCAGAGCAGGAGGCAGTCCAAGCCCAGCCCGGCCCGGGAGACGAGCCTCGGTCCTGTGTTGCAGGCCGGAGTCTGGAACTGGAGGCAGTCTGAGCCTGGACCAGCCTGGGAGATTGGTCCGGAGGTGAGTCCTGGAGGTGAGTCCTGGAGGTGAGACCTGGAGGTGAGTCCTGGAGGTGAATCCTAGAGGTGAGACCTGGAGGTGAGTCCTGGAGGTGAGTCCTGGAGGTGAGTCCAAGCCGGGGGCCAGCATACGGAGGCAGTGACGCCCTGTAATCTGAAGCCCGGTGAGCAGAGACTCAGTGAAAAGGACTATTACTGGAGTACTTCTTGAAAATACTTTTATTCTTATTCTGGACTTTGAGTAAGTCAAGTAATTTTTAAAACTTTGTATTCCTATGCTAACCATTTTTTAAAAGTCTTTCAATTCTGTAACAAACACTTATTAAAGTTTCTGTACCTAGGTACCCAGTACCTAAGATGACACCAAAGCAGTAACATTACAAATTTTTCACTGCACTTATTCAAGTGCACGCGATAATAAAGGCTAGTCTGTTGTAAATCTGCTCCACTTGCTTTCCAGGAAGAAGAGTTCTCATGCCACCAGCTTTGAGACAAGAGGGGAGCAATATGGCTGGGGTGGTATTGTACTAACTGGTTGGTACTTTTCTCACCTGAAGGCAACTGAGCTGAATATGGGGCCACAAAGAAAATGATCAACTCCTGCAATATTACCTACTTTGCTCTGCTGTCCAAGGTAATTGTTTATCCAACAGCATCCGTATCTTACTGAAAAGACGAATTCAGAAAAGCTTGTATTAAGTGCATATGAAATAGGAACAGAATTAACCCATTCAACTCCTTGATTCCTAGGCCTGTCAATAATCTACGCCCGTTTCTGTCTTAAAAATATTCAAAGACCCAGCTTCCAACACCTCCTGAGGCAGAGTTCCAAAGTTGCACAATGCTCTGAGAGAGAAAGAAGCTCCTCATTTCTGTCCTGAAAGGATGACCTCTAATTTTAAAACAGAGCCCTCTAGCCCTGGATTACGCTCAAGAGGAAACATTGTTTCAAAATCCACCCTGTCAAGACCATTCAGTTTCTTGTGCATTTCACTCAAGTTACTCTCATGTCTTCTCAATTCCTGTGGAAGCAAGCCCAACCTTTCCAACCTGTTCTCTGAAGACAAACTGTTTATTCCAGGTATCAATCTAGCAAACCTCTTCTAACTTTCCCCCAATGCATTTAGCTTCCTCCATAAACAAAGAGCCCAGGACTGCACACAGTAGAACTGGGTGGTTAGTTGCAGTGTCCCTCTGATAAGGAGGTAAAAGTTGACCAAGGTCTCTGCTCCTAAATCCAAGTCAAGGATTGCATGTAATTATAAGGAATTGTACAGAATTCACAGCGCAGTGACAGACCCTATTGGACCATCTGATCCACATGAACCTCAACTCATTCCCCTGTCCTTTTACAAAAGCAAAATACTATGGAGATAACAAGCATGGGGCTGGATGAACACAGCAGGTCAAGCAGCATCATAGGAGCAGGAAAACTTGACGTTTCGGGCCTAAACCCTTCATCAGAAATGGGGGAGGGGAAGAGGGTTCTGAAATAAATAGGGAGAGAGGGGGAGGCGGATAGAGGA
>JAHRHZ010000289.1:35880766-35894618 GCA_024137785.1 Ginglymostoma cirratum | reverse complement strand
TGGCGGAAGTGTCGGAGGATGATGCGTTGGATCCGGAGGTTGGTGGGGTGGTATGTGAGGACGAGGGGGATTCTTTTTTGATTATTGTTGCGGGGACGGGGCATGAGGGATGTGTTCCGGGAAATGCGGGAGACACGGTCGAGGGCGTTCTCGACCACTGTCGGGGGGAAGTTGCGGTCCTTGAAGAATGAGGACATTTGAGATGTGCGGGATTGGAAAGTCTCATCCTGGGAGCAGATGCGGCGGAGGCGAAGGAATTGGGAATAGGGGATGGCATTTTTGCAGGAAGGTGGGTGGGAGGAGGTGTATTCCAGGTAGCTGTGGGTACTATGGACTCTGGCAATCTGAACTAAATCACTGGGAAGAATTTAATGCACTTTCCAAGATGAATTTGGAGTTGGGTAGTTAATTGAGTGGAGTGACATGATCCTGAGCCTCTGGTGGGCGCATTTCTGACATTTACCACTACTCCTGTGTTACTGTTTGCAATGGACAATTATTAGCGTCTGAGAGGTGAAGGTGAGGTGTGGGGGACATTGGTGAATCACTATCCCCAGGATCCTGAAACCAGGGGAAGCATGCTGCTGGACAGTTAAGTGCCCAATTGGCATTTAATACAGCAGATATTCCCAAAATCTGACAACATCAGGCTCTCACCAGCTCTCCAGCCAGTGGGCAGTGTCTTCACCTGGATAAAACACCACCTGGAAAATGTTGCAAGTACGCAGTGTCGCCAGTGCATGTTGGAAAGCATAGCAGAATCAACAGCTCAGTTTGATGAGCCTTCACTGGTGGGAATGGGGTGAGTTTTATGGTGACTTTTTTAGGACCAGAGCAATACTCATAAAATCCTGCCCATAGCTTAGCTTTAACTAAAATTTATTTTCTATGTCTTGGTCAACATTTACGCATTGACCAATGCCACTAAGGATGGCCATCTGGTCATTATAACATTGCTGTTTGCTGGTTCTCTGTTTGACCTGCACTTAACAAAGTTTGGAGTCTGTACAATTTCACCACTCAAAGTATATCGAAATGGCATGCAAAATACACTGATACTCCAGTGCTAACAAAATCAAAATATAGCGAACTATTAATAAAGAATGATTGTGTAACAGATCAAACATACAATTGAACTGGGACCACAAACTGAAACATTAATTATAACAATTATGAAAAGTACGCAACTGTTTTGACAGTGAAAAAAGTCACAAATATAGATGTGAAGAGATGACTCAAATAGCCATGACAATAATATGTTCTTAATAGCAGATTAATGTCTTTGCCTACCAAACAAGAAATTAAGTTACACTTCACGCTGCAATTTTAATGAAATTAGTCTCCAATTTACCGACTGTGCTACAATCGAAAAAATTCCCGTTCGTTGTGCCTCAAGTTGTTAGTTCTACTTTGACATAGATATTGCCGAGGTTGTACTGCTAATAAAAATCATAGTTGACATGTTATCGCTGATTACCTCCCATGTAATCCCATTGCATACTCTGTGCTGTTTAAATGTGGCACTTAAGAGGTCCTCTACACTTTAAGTGTGACACGTACTCCACTAACGTTAAGAAATACATACAGAGTCAATGTAAGGCCATTCACCTCACGCATCATAAATGGATCTGATTTTGCTAGAGTGGGCCATTCTGCAGAGTGGTGCACATTGTGCCACCTTCTCAAGGGCAACTAGGGATGGGCAATTAATGCTGGCCAGCCAGCAATGCCCACATCCTGTGAATGAATTGAAAATAAACTAGCAGATAAAATATATTCAAAACAAAACGATCAAAAATCAATCAAATCGCCAGGGTTCTAAAAGTTGTAACTGCATAGATAATTGTGCTTATGATTTTCCATGTTTCCCTTGATTTCCAAATGATTTCAATGACTTGGTAGTTAACAAATGTAACACCACTATTCAAGCACAGGTCAGTTCACCAGACGTTAGGAAAATACTGAGAACTTTTATTAATAAAGTCTTAACAATGCACTTAAAAAATCCAGAGTAAGATCAAGCAAAATGGTGGCACAGTGGTTCAATGGTTAGCTCTACTGTCTCACAGCACTAAGGACCTGGGGTTGAATGCAGCCTCAAGAGATTGTCTGTGAGGAGTTTTGCACATTCTCCCCATATCTGCGTGGGTTTTCTCCGGATGCTCCAGTTTCCTGCTACAGATATCCAAAGTTGTGGAGGTTAGGTAGATTGGCCATACTAAAATGCCCATAGTGACTAAGTATTGCAGGCTAGGTGGATTAACTACGGTAAATATGGAGTTACAGGCGGGCGGCTGGATGGGATGATCTTTGACGAGGTTGATGCAAACTCATTGGGCTGAATGGCTTTTTTCTCCACTGTAGCGATTCTATGAAAAACAACATGGTTTTATCAAAAGGAAATCAAGTTTTTGAGGATGAGATTAACATAGCAGACGAAAGGGGCACAATAGATGTAATATCCTTGGATTTCCAAAGTACATTAAATAATAGCCAAATGAAAGGTGAATAGACAAGAGAAGGGCTCATGGAGCTGACAATAATATTTTAACATTGATGGAGGATTAATCACAGAAAAAAAACACAGAAAAAAGATCAAAGAACAATACGGAGATAGTAGGAACTGCAGATGCTGGAGAATCTGAGATAACAAGGTGTAGAGCTGGATGAACACAGCAGGCCAAGCAGCATCAGAGAAGCAGGAAGGCTGACTTTTCAGGCCTAGACCCTTCTTCAGAAATGGGGGAGGAGAAGGGGGTTCTGAAATAAATAGGGAGAGAGGGGGAGGCGGATAGAAAATGGATAGAGGAGAAGATAGGTGGAGAGGAGACATACAAGTCAAAGAGGCGGGGATGGAGCCAGTAAAGGTGAGTGTAAGGGGGGAGGTAGGAGGAGATAGGTCAGTCCAGGGAGGACGGACAGGTCAAGGGGGCAGGATGAGGTTATTAGGTAGGAGATGGGGGTGGGGCTTGAGGTGGGAGGAGGAGATAGGTGGGAGGAAGGACAGGTTAGCAAGGCGGGGACAAGCTGGGCTGATTTTAGGATGCAGTAGGGGGAGGGGAGATTTTGAAGCTTGTGAAGTCCACATTGATACCATTGGGCTGCAAGGTTCCCAAGCAGAATAGGAGTTGCTGTTCCTGCAACCTTCGGGTAGCATCGTTATGGCACTGCAGGATGCCCAGGATGGACATGTCATCTGAGGAATGGGAGGGGGAGTTGAAATGATTCACGACTGGGAGGTGCAGTTGTTCAGTGCGAACCGAGCGTAGGTGTTCTGCAAAACGGTCCCCAAGCCTCTGCTTGGTTTCCCTGATGCAGAGGAGGCCACAACATGAGATGAGAACACTTTATCGATTCTCAAACTATTCTGGAAAGTGGACAGGAGCAGCAGACACCAAAGTTCTACTGTGTCTTTGGTGACGATTTTTGGTAGCAGCAGTCTTTGCTCTTCCCCCAAGTTGAGGTAAAGGAACTTCTGGTCTTCTGTCAAGAAGATGGTGAGTGTTGCCTTAGATCCTCTCTCTATCCCTGTTGATATCCCTTATTTTGGCGACTGGTTGTCTATGTTTGTCAATTACTTTGTAAACTCTCTTGGCCAATGACCATGGGTAACTATCCATGGTGTAGGATGATCATTATCACATGGCCAATCTCTGTTTCAAGATTAAACAACTATTTGTTTAACGACTTATTTAACTTGTTTAACACCCCATTAACAACTATTCACCCTCCCAGCCTGATCGTTAGCAACTCCTTTGTCTGTCCAACTGTCTTCCTCTCTCTTTGGGCTCTATCCTATCATTTACTCCCTACCCCACCCACCTCCCTATTTTCTGCATATAAACTGATGTTTTCCCAGCTGCCACCAGTTCTGAGGAAGGGTCCCTGGACCTGAAACCTTAACTCTGTTTTCTCCTCCACAGATGCTACCAGACTTGCTGAACTTTTCCAACAACTTTGTTTTTGTTCCTGATTTACAGTATCTGCAGTTCTTTTGGTTTCTATTTCAAGATTACTATTTCATTTCTTTTAAGAACAAAAACATCTTATTTTTCAAAACACTGTGGATAATAGAGTAGAATGCTGCCTGATAAATCTTTGACATGAGTTATGACTTGTGATCCTTCTAAACTTTCCTTTGTTTCCATATGCTAGTTAATACTTGCAGAAAGTTAGTTACTGCACTTGGGCTCCACAGAAAATACTAAATCTGAAATATTGAAGGAATTTCAATTTTAAAAAGGACTTCAATTTCTTACAATGGGGAAGGTAATAAATAGTGTCCTGATGCAGCTCAGTTTGTGGGCGTTGGGGTGGTTGCTAGTGTAACTGAGTATCTGGTTTGTATGTGTAGTCTTTCTGTAAACGCTAGTCTGGAGCTCTCCATTGTTTTTTCGTTCTACCTTTATGTCCAGGAAGAGTAGTCTGTTGTTGTTCTCCTCTCTTGTGAATTTTATCCCCGTGAGGATGTTGTTTTTGTCAGTGGGTTTCTTCTAGTTTTGTGCATTTGATAATCACAAAGGTGTCATCTACACATTGGACCCAAAGTTTGGGCTGCATAGTGGGAGCGCTGTCCTTTCTAACCTTTGCATTACATATGGCCCAGATAATGGAACTGCATCAGGAAACTATTTAAATGAGCCACAGCACATTGCAGCAACCCAGAACTACACAAAGCAGAACAGGAGCACCCATATGGAGTCTTCAAAAGGAATGGATACCCGAAAAGCACAATCCATCGTTACTTCCGAGACAGGCCACAACACGACCAGACTCACTAATCACTCTACCATACATCAAAGACATTTCGGAGATGACCACAAGACTACTCCTACCCCTAGGTATCAGGGTAGCCGACAACCAACAACCACCCTACGACAGCTATTGACGAATGTAAAGGATCCCATGCCCAAAACTGGCAAAAACCGGTATAATATACAAGGACTGTGAGAAACACTACATAGGCCAAACCGGAAGAAAACTGACTGCACAGATACATGAACACCAAGAGACACAACCAATTTTCACTTGTCTCACTACACATGGACAAAGAAAGACATGAATGCGACTGGGACAACACATCCGTAATCGTACAAGCCGAACAGAAACACACCAGGGAATTCCTGGAGGCCTGGTATTCTAATTGGAACTCCATCAACAAACACATTGAATTAGACCCTGTGTACAAACCACTGAGAAACAGAAACAGAACCAGAAGTGGTACTAAACACTCCAACATACATGAGGAATATAAATAACAAGCGGGACAGAGCACCAACGCTTCACTGCAGGCGCACTGACAATGTTACCTAGCAGGGTGACAACGTGTTTGCAACCAAACCCACCGATTCAGCGAGCAAGTCTACAACCTCGTCTACAACCTCATCCACAACCTGAGCTACAAACCTTCTCAAACTTTAAATAAAGATTTAAAAATAGAATGGAGGGATTTGAATCCTCTATCTTCATAATTCTTACTTTTCTCAATCCATTGTTCTTGCCTTGCCTCTCCTCTCCAGAACTCAGTGATTCATGCTGAAATACAGGCTCATCGATCTTGGCAGTCCTGTGTTAACCTTACCTAATGCATTTCTTTTTAAATGAAAAACTAACAATAAGAATAAAGCAGAATCTGCTCAGGAATAAGTGAAGATTTAATAGGTTGAATTGGGCGATTGCTGTGAGTGTTAGGTAGAATATGAGTTTGGATTTGGCTGCCTGTTTCCAGAGACAAAAATTCGGGTAAGGAGTTTGGTGGCACCCAGATGTCCAAAATCATAGAGCCACAGGTGTGTTATGGCCCAGAAGGAAGCCATTCGGACCATCATGTCTGTACCAGTCTCCAAACAAGCATAATTTTGTACCATCCTCCTGCTCTCTCTCCATGCCTTGTACAATCTCTTTTCAATTCAAACAATCATCCAAGCCTTCTTGAAGCCTCAACTGAACCTACCATCATTAAACTTCCCCACATTTCCAATCCACTTGTTGAGTTAAAAATCATTCTTACAGCCTGTTTACTACTTTTACAAATCACTTCTTGGAAACCTCCTCTGCATACTCTCCAATGCATTCATATCCTTCCTATCATGAAGTGTCCAAAATTGTAAACTGTACACCAGCTGAAACTAAATGTATCCTTGCTTTTGTACTCTATGCCCCTAGTAATGAAGCTCGGGATACTGAATGCTCTATTAACTGCTCTCACTATCTGTCCTGATAACTTCAATGACCTATGCAGATTATATACCCTGTTCCATCTGTTCCTGCAAACTCATAAGAATTGTACTGCTATTTTGTATAATCTGTCAATATCTTTCCTACCAAAATGCATCACCTCACACTTCTTCATGTTGAATTTCACCTGCCGCCTATCTGCCCACTCTACCAACTACATTCTTTTGGAGTTCTACACTATCCTACTCACAGCTTAAAATGCTTCCAAGTTTTACATCATCTGCAAACTTTGAACTTATCCCCTCCGCACCAAGAACTAGACAATTAATAAATATCAGGAAAAGCAAAGTCCCAATACCGACCCCTTGGCGAACTCCACAACAGCTTTCCTCCAGCTGGAAAACTATCCATTGACCATTACCCTGTTTCCTGTCGCTTAGCCAATTTTGTATCCATGGTACTACTGAACGTTTTAGTCCAATGAGCTTTAACTTTTCTCAAAAGTCTATCATATGGAACTATGCTGAATGCCTTTTGAAAGTTCATGTACATCAATTACACTCATCTGAAACCTCTTGAAAAATCTACAACATATTATTTAAATTCAAGTACTCCTTTAGAAATCCAGACTGGCCCTTCCTCATCAACCCACGCTTCACCACGTGATGACTAATTCTATGTTGAATTGTACACAACAGGGTCCAGTCGCAGTGATGATCCTTTGGGAGACACAATATAATTGTGGGTTTCTAAACACCCTTTGACTCACGGTGCCCCTCCATCCACAATGCCCCCATCACCACTCATACTCACAGACCTGCAAAACCTATTCCAACACAACACTGCCCCACCTTCACCTATCTAAATGTCTTTCTGATTTGTTGACATTGTTCTTTTGCTGCTAAAGTTTATTGTTAGAGATTTCGATTTAGTGCTTGCATTTCATGGTAATGAAAAATATTTACCAGTTCTAATGATGAAAGTACAAACCCACCTTTAGCATCAGAGATGAGTAGGAGCACAAAAACAGAAGTTGATGGAAAAGGTCAAGGTCTGGCAGCATCTGTGAAGGAAAAAAGAGTTAACGCTTCGGGTCCGGTGACCCTTCCTCAGAACTGAGTAGGAGCACCTTGCTCTATCACATTTTGGGTTTTTGAAGTTTGGCAATTGAAGGTTTTGGTGTAGCATAACAAAATATAACTGATAATTAGGATGTTCTTGAAGAATCCAAAATAGCTTATTTTATTTTAAATAAGACTGTGGCTTGAGCTGGAAATAATCTTGTAATGATATGCCTCAGGCACACTGCTCTCAAGTCTAGGCATATAGAGAGCTTAAAGCACTTGAGGAATTAGCTTCTTCGCAGCATAATGGTACAAGCCATTAAAGAACACCATTGACAGTGGGAACACAGGTGTTATTGATACATGTGGATGAACTTGTAATCTGAGGACTTTGGAGAGACCCAGAGCAGAAACCTGCATTCTTCTGACAAGAGAGATGGAAGAAATGTTTTTAACTCATTCAAGAACATCAGCATCACTACTAAGCCAGCACTTATCGGCTCTCCCCAGTTGCCATCAAGAAGGTGACGGAGAGCTAAATTCTTGAATGGCTACAGTCAATGGCATGTTAGTACACCCACAGTTCCATCACAGTTTTGATTGACCAACACTGAAGGAGTGGTGCTATAGTTCCAGTCAGGTTGGTATGAAGCCTGAAAGGGTGGTGGCATTCCTTGTGATTTCAGGTGATGGATTGTGGGTTTGGAAGGTAATTTTGAAGGAGCTTTGGCAGTTGCTGCATTGCATCTGGTAGATAGCATACACTGCTGCCTCTGTGCATGATTGGTGAAGGGAGTGAATGTTTCAGGTGAGGTGCCAAGTAAGCAAGCTGCTTTGTCTTAGATGATGTAGAATGTTTTTGGAGCTGCACTTATACAGACAAGTGAAGAGTATTCAATCATCTGCAGTTTGCAACTCTTAAATAGGGCTTTATTGTTCTCTTGTCAGATGTGGGCATTGCTGGCTAGGCCAGCATTTATTGCTCATCCCTATTAGCCTTTGAGGAGTTGCTGAGCTGCCTTCTTGAACCGCTACAGTCCATGTGCTGTACGTAGACCCACAATGCTGTTGGGGGGAGTTCCAGGATTTTGTGCAATGACAGTGAAGGAACAGTGATATATTTCTAAGTTAGGATGGTGAGTGGTTTGGAGGAGAACTCGTAGGTGGTGGTGGTCCCATGTATCTGCTATCCTTGAATGTCTAGATGGCGGTCATCATGTATTCAAAAGTTGTGGTGAATTTCTAATGATCTTTGGTGAATTTCTGCAGTGCATCTCCTGGATAGTACACACTACTGTTCCTGAGCATTGCTAGCAGAGAGAATGGATATTTGTGGATGCGATGCCAATCAAGTGGGCTGCTTTATCCTGAATACTGTCAAGTTTCTTGAGTGTGGTTAGAGTTGCACTCACCCAGGCAAGTAAGCAATAATCTACCATACCCTGATTTGGGTTTTGTAGATGGTGGACAGACTTTGGGAATCAGGAGGTGAATTACTTGCTGCAGTATTCCTACCTTCCCACCTGCTCTTTTGGCCACTGAATGTATACGGTTAGTTGAGTTCAGTTTCTGGTCAACGGCAACCTCAGGATAGTAATAGTGGTGGATTCAGTGATGGTAATACCATTTAATGTTAAGGGGGAGTGGTTAGATTGTCTTTTATTAAAGATGGTCATTGCCTGACATTTGTGTGGTGCAAATGTTACTTGCCACTTTTCAATCCAGGCCTGGATTTGCCAAAGACTTTGGACATGGGCTGCTTACATTTGATGAGTCATTAATGGTGCTGAACATTGTGCAGTCATCAGTGAATATTCCCTATTTGAACTTTATGATGGAGGGAAGGTCATTGAAGCAGCCGAAGATGATTGAGCCTAGGTCACTATCTGAAGAACTCTTGCAGAGGCGTCCTGGTGCAAGGATATCTGACCTCCAACAATCACAATCATCTTCCTATGTGCCAAGTATGACTCCAAATAATGGACAGGTTTCCCCCTGATTCCCATTAGTTCCTGTTTTGTTAGCGCTCCTTGATGCCACAATCAGCCAAATGCAGCCTTGATGTCATGAACCATCACTTTCAACTTACAAGCTTTGGGGAGCCAGGAGGTGATCTATACACTGCAGAATTCCCAGCCTCCTCTGATCTTCTCTAATGGCCAACGTATTTGTGTGGCCAGCGTACTTAAGTTTCTAGTCAATGATAACCATCAGGATGTTGATGGTGAAAAATTCAACTTTGGAAATGTCTTGGGACTGTCAACGGAAGATGATTAGCTTTTCTCTTATTGGACATGGTAATTGTTTTGCACTTAATTGTTATATATATGAGCACAAAATGGCACAAAATATTACTTGTCTCTTACCAGCCCAAATTTGAATATTGCGGATTTGGCCCAGACTGCTTCAGTATCTCAGGAGTTAGAAAACTGAACCCCGTGCAATCATCAGTGAGCACCATGATTCTGACCTGATGTTGGAAGGCAGATCATTTATGACGAAGTTAAAGGTGGATGGACTAGTCCACCATTCTGTGGAACTTCTACAACAATCCCCTGGGCTAATAGGATTAGCCCCTAACAACCATAATTGCTTAGGGTCATCACCTATTTCCACCGAGTTCAGTTTTGCTAGGGCTCCTTGATGAAGCACTTGGTCAAATCTTACCTTATCAAAATAATGATTTTCACCATACCTCGAGACCTCTTGCATCCGTGTTTGGCCCTGGAAGGGTTTAGGAATAAAGTGCGTCATACTGAGGTTTCTCATTAAAAAAAACTGGAAAACATTTTAATGCATGATGTAAGGGACAGATGCTGAAATACATGCATAATTGGAAGGGGACAATATATGCGACCAGGCACAACTGAAAAACCACACACCTATATGTAACTACTGTTCACACCAAGCTGCAAATGTCACAGAAATAATGATTGACAAGAAAAGATTGTTCGATCCATTTAGCTGTCCATGCAATTGTGATGTTTTGTCCATCACAATATATATGCTACCCATTTTCCCCCAAACCCGCCCAAACCAGAACTGTGGGTTTACGATGAGTGGTCTGGTTTCCTTCCACAGTCCAAAGATGTGCAGGTCAGATGGATTTGCCATGTTAAATTGTCCTTTAGTGACCGGGAATGTGCTGCCTAGGTAGATTAGCCGTGGTAAATGCAGGGTTATGGAAGTAAGGTGGAATGCTCTCCCGAGGGTCGATACAGACTCAATGGTCCGAATGGCCTCTTAGGGATTCTAAGTTTTCCATGTTCTATGTTAGAACCATGTGAGTTCCAAGCAGAATCCAAGCAACGTTTGGAAAAGTGAGATCTCAAGAATTCCTCTCTGATCTTCTTAAGAATATGCATGCATTCCACAAGATGCAGCCCTGATAATTCTCTGCAATTTGCCACCTCGGTGAAAACTTTTACACTAAAATATTTAGTGTTTTATTTTACTTCTTTTGCGTTCATTCACATGATGTGGAGATCACTGCTTAGGTCACATTTATTATCCATTCCTAATCATCTTTGTGAAGTTGATGGTGAGCTGCCTTTTTGAACTGCTGTAGCCCTTGGGATGTGGGTATATCCAGAGTGCTGTGTTCCAGCATTTTGACACAGCGACAGCGACAAGATATGCAGTTCCAAGTTGGTGCAGTTTGTGGTGAGGAATTTGCACTTAGATTGTTAATTTTATATCATTCATCCCTGCAGAGGCTAGAGAAAAAACACAATTTATTTGATTATGTGAGGATCATTAATACTATATCTTATCATGTATTTTTAATTTATTTCATACCAATCATAACGCATTTATTTCCAAGAACTGGTCTTCAACATATTCACAGGGCACAATTGAAGTGGTTTCCATTTGTACTGAGGTACTTGCAGCCCAACTTCATGCAATTTTAATCCTGTATCAGGTGAACAAGTTGCAACATACTTGGCTAGAAAACAAGAATAAGCAAAAAAGAACAATAAACATTGCAGTTTTCTCACCCTGGTCATACACTACACTGATTGTTATTGCACGCTAAAAAAAACTCCCCAACATTTAATAATGAAACAGGAAGTACTTCACTGTCAGACCATACATTATTTGCGAAATATTAAATAATGCCAATAAACACAGGGCCTTCAGCTGAGACAATGAAAGTCGTTGTGTCAGCGAAAATGGGCAGGCTCTCAAACTGAATCAAATTGCCGTTGGTGCAGCCCATTGTGGTGACAATTCTTGCTGATCAAGCATTAATTAATGCGAGCAATTATTCTAACAGTTCTCAACTTCGTCTTACAAGTTATAGCTATCCTGCAGCTGATCTGTGTGTCTGCTCCCCACCCTCTCCATCAATGTCCAATTGTTGTAAAATTAACAGATACATCAGTTCATTGTCAATAGAGGAAAGAAAGCACAACAGGCCTTGATCCCCTTATTAAGTGTCCAAAAGGTGTAGGAAGTGCATGTTTAAATAATTTCTATTTTTTTAAAGCAGTTAAAATTGTTAACAGATGCATGAGATCAATGATTACAGAATTTACACACAAGAATGCTTTTCAACCTGTTGGGCTCATTTTGATGTTTTAAACTTTGATTCATTTTATGATTGTCACATGTACCTAGGTATAGTGAAAAGTTTTGTTTTTTTGTGCAGTACAGGCAGATCATACCGTAAAAAGTGCACGGGGTAAGAGAGTGGAATGAGGAATGCAATGTTATGGCTGCAGAGAGGGTACGCAAAGGGTAAAGGTCAACATTAAATTTGAAATTTAAGAGGTCAGTTCAAAGGTCTAATAACAGCCAGGAAGAGGCTGTTCTTGAATCAGTTCATCTGTGTGTTCCAGCCTTTGAATCTTCTGCCTGATGGAAGAGGTTGGAAGAGATTATAATTGAGGTGGGTGTTCGACTTTGATTATGTTGGCTGCCTTTCCAAGGCAGTAAGAAGTATAGATGGAGCCAATGGATAGAAGTTTGGCTTGTGTGATGGTCTGGGCTGTGTTCACAACTCTGTAGTTTTTTTAAATTCCCGGGCAGTTGCCTTATCTAGCGATTTTTCCAATATCCTCTATGATTTTTCATTTTCAAGTAATTACTGGGTTTCTTTTTAAAGATTCATGTGAAACTTGGCTATGCCAATTGTCTGGCCAAAGCCAGCCCAAGTTATACTGAAGTTACTCCACACAGTTTTGCAGCATTACTTAATTAACTGAGTGTCATTGGCTCAAATTTAAGGAGATAGGCAATGTTAAAAGGTAAGTGAGGTTATAGTGGAGGGAGGGGGAACTAGAGTTTTATCCATTATAAAGCAAAAAAATTAGTTCCAAATAATTGTCACCTTTATGAAACATAAGCAAAAATATCCTAATTGAAGTAAAATGAGATGCAATGTCAAACTATGAATAGAATCTCAGCAATATCAGTAGGGAAGTGCTTATACCTTTTGTTTGATTGCTGTGTTACATAGTTTTCCAGTTTGATAATTCAGGACATCCTGCCCAGTGGATAACAGTGTACTTAATCTATCAGCTAAATTGAGGCTCATGTCATTACCTGTATGGTACATGACTCTCACAATCACACTTTGAGGTTCATGGTTTAGGGTTCTTCTTCTGGGTCCCATTTGGATGTTCTTTTGGATATCATGTAGCCTAGTATATATTAGTAAGGTTTCATCTTTCTAAGAGTGACTGCAGTCATTCTGTTAGATTTCTGCAAAACTGATTTTATTGACATAATTATATATGGACTACTGTGAAGTAGTACAGTTCTGTGTGGGTCAGACGGTTGATGTTATTTTCTACAGAGTCCAGCAGATGACTACTGATGTCACATTACAGCACGGTGGTTCAGTGATTAACACTACTGCCTCACAGCGCAAGGCACCAGGGTTCGATTCCACTCTTGGGTGACTGTGTGGAGGTTGCACATTCTCCCTGTGTCTACGTGGGTTTCCTCTGGGTGCTCCGGTTTCCTCCCACAGTCCAAAGATGTGCATGCTAGGCAGATAGGCCATGCTAAATTGCCCGTAGTGTTCAGGGATGTGTAGATTAGGTGGGTAAAAGTGGGGTGGGTCTGGGTGGGATGTTTTGAGGTTCGGTGTGGACTTGTTGGGCCGAAGGGCCTGTTTCCACACTGTAGGGATTCTATGATTACTGAATACACCATAATCTCTTCTTAGTCTGCACCTTGCACCATCAAGCTGATATCTTGTCTCCAAACTGAAAATTGCAAATATGTTGATGTTTGTGAACAAGGTTTTATAAGGAATAAAGGCCTTGTGCATGCCAATGGGTAGCACAAGTTGTCTGCAGGTTTTTCTCCAAGATATAACATTGATTTCAGCCTGGCTTCTATGAAGCAAAATGTCCTCTTATATGCCATAGTATTGGCTTATAAATGATACCTCCAAACCAGATTGTTCAGAGTTAATCATTAGCAGTTAATTGGACATGGTAAAAAACACAATTGGATGGAAATATGTGAAAAACATGCTTTGTGTGAAAACAAGATAACAAGCATGGGGCTGGATGAACACAGCAGGTCAAGCAGCATCATAGGAGCAGGAAAACTTGACGTTTTGGGCCTAGACCCTTCATCAGAAAGGGTCTAGGCCC
>JAHRHZ010000289.1:35827405-35875766 GCA_024137785.1 Ginglymostoma cirratum | reverse complement strand
TCTCCCTATTTATTTCAGAACCCTCTTCCCCTCCCCCATTTCTGATGAAGGGTTTAGGCCCGAAACGTCAAGTTTTCCTGCTCCTATGATGCTGCTTGACCTGCTGTGTTCATCCAGCCCCATGCTTGTTATCTCGGATTCTCCAGCATCTGCAGTACCTTTTATCTCTGATACAATTTATGAGATTGCATCAGGATAAGAATTGTATGAAGAACGGGAGCCCTAATAAGATATAATAGACTCTCTGTGCAAAGCTTTCACAGATGCAGAACTCCAGAAACACCGAGGCAAGGTAACTCAGTGCAAAATGCATAGTCACTAAAAGAAATTCAAAACTTTGATGGGTTTCGATTTTGAAGCATCACAATACAGTTCCTTTTTAAAATGAAATGAGAAATGCCACAGCTAATATTTATATCAAAGAATGGTCTTTATTTTTAACCACATTTTTCACAATATTGGGACATCCCAAAGTGCTTTACAACAACTAAAGTACTTTTGAAGTGTGATCATTGTTATAATGTAGGAGACAAGGAACCAGTTTGCACACAGCAAGCTCCCAGATACATCAAAGTGACAGCAGCCAGATCATATAAGATGGTAAGATATATAGGAGCAGAAGTAGGCCACTTGGCCCATCAAGTCTCCTCCGGCATTCAATGAGAATAAGGCTGATCTGATAACTTACAACTCCATTTTTCCCCATAATCCTTAATTTCCATGTTAACTAAAATCTGCCTCAAATATACTTAACAATCCAGCTTCTACAGCCTTCTGCATTAAGTATTTCATGGAATCACTCCCTCTGAGAAAAGATATTACTTTTCATCTCTGTGGTAGCCCCTTACTCTGAGATTATGGCTTCTGGTCCTAGACTCTCCCATAAGAGGAAACAATCTCTCAAGATGACATGTCAATTCCCTAAGAATCTTGGAGATAGTAGGAACTGCCAATGCTGGAGTCTGAGATAACAAGGTGTGGAGCTGGAGGAACACAGCAGGCCAGGCAGTAGTATTGACTTCTGAAGAAGCGTTCAGACCCGAAACATCAGCTTTCCTGCTCCTCTGATGCTGCCTGGCCTGCTGTGTTCCTCCAGCTCCACACCATGTTACCAAAGAATCTTGAATGTTTAAATAAGGCCTCCTCTCATTTTTCTAAACTTAAATGAGGACAGGCCCAACCTATTCAAACTCTCCACATAAGAAAGTCCATCTATCCCCAGGATCAATCTAATGTACTTTCTCTGGACTGCCTATAATGCCAATATGTCTTTTCTTAGATAAGGGGACCCAAACTGCTCAGTATTCCATATTTGATCTAACTAGAGATTGTATAGTTTTAGCAAGACTACTCTATTTGTATACTCTGTTCCCATTGAAATAAAGGCCAAAATTCCATTTGCCTTCCATATTATCCACTGAACTTGCATGCTACTTTTCCATGGTACATGCACAAGGACTCCCAAATCCTCCTTTCTGCATTTTTCTCCATTTAAATAGTATCCAACTCTTCTATTCTTCCTTCCAAAGTGCATAATCTCACATTTTTCCACATTATATTCCAGCTGCCAAGATTTTATCCATTTGCTTAGACTGTATCTAGCCCTCTGTAGAACTCTGTGTCATTCTGTTGTCTGCTTACGTACTTTAGTGTCATCTGCAAACTTGACAATGGTACGTTCATGTCCATCATCCGTGTAATTAACATATGTTGTAAATACTTGTGAATCCAGCAATTATCCCTCTAGCACTCCACTAGTTACAGGCTACTAACCTGAAAATGCCACCCTTATCCCAACTTTGTCTTCTATTCATTAGCTAATCCAATATTCATACAATTATACAACCTCCAACACCATGGGCTCATATCTTATTAAGTAGCTAATGTGTATGAACTTATCAAACGTCTTTTGGAAATCCAAATTTTCACTTTTACTGATTCCCCGCAATATATCATGCTTATTACCACCTCAGAGAATTCTAATAAATTTATCAGACTTGATTTTCCCATCATGACGCCATTTGACTCTGCTTGATTATTTTATGTATTTCCAAAAACTCTAGTACATCCTACGTAATACTTTTGACAGTTTCCTGGTGACAGATGTTAAGCAAATTGGCATATAGTTATCTGCTTTTTTGTCTCTCCTTCCGTTTTTGAATAAAGGTGTTTCATTGGCAGTTTTCTAATCCTCCAGTAATTTTCCAGAATCTTAAGAGTTCTTAGAGGATTACAACCTATGCATGGGTTATCTATATAGCTTTTTCCTTTAATACCCTAGGTTACAATCCATCTGGGGATTTATTAGCCTTTAGCTCTATTAGTTTCCCATCACTTTGTGATACTTACTGTATTTATTTTCTCTTTCTTTTCTGCCCGTGTACTATATAGTATTTCTGGAATGTTGTCAGTGTCATCGACCACAAAAATTGATGCAAAGTACATCTATGAGGGCAAACGGGTCCTCTATTTAACATCTCCCACCTCCAACAGTGTAGAACTTCCTCTGTTCAACACTCAAATGCAAGCCTTAAGCCTTTGTGCTCAAGTCCTGAAGTGGGTCATTATGTCACAATCATCTGACTCAGATATGGGAGTGCTACCAAATGAGCTGTAGTTGACTGCAATTTAGTTGGTAACATACTTGACTGTGAGTCAGAAGATTATGGATTTAGGTTCCAATCCAGAGTCTTAAACACAAAGTGTTTGTCTGGTACCTGCACTTTGAGATACTGGTCTGGAGTGTCCCAGCAGGTGTCTGCATGTACACTGTCTCTAAAGCTGCCTGCTTCTTATCTCTAAGTAAGCCTCTTTAACTCTTTATGACCTGTAACACTCCTTTATTTACATCTGTACATTGTAGGTTCTCAAATACAGCTCTCTGGTGCTATGTCTAAGACCTCTCTCTTCATATGCTCATTCTGGACTGGTGTCTTCTCTGTTACCAATGTTGTAGTCATGGGACCAGTTGCATCACTGTAAGTCTATGACTCTCATTATACAATAGTTTAGGCCGTGCAATACTGCCCGGTTGGAATGCCATCTTTCAAATGAGGCATTAAACCAAGTACTTGACAGTTTTCTCAAGTCATTATAAAATTTCCCAAGGCACTATTTCAAAAACTAGAGGAGTTAACCTTGTCTATAATTAATTAATCAACCTCACAAGAACTGATTATGTGGCCAATATCATATTTCTGTTTGTGAGAGCTTGCTGCAGGCATTTTCGCTGCCATGTTACCTACAAAGCAAAATTTTTAAAAAAGCACTTAATTGTTTATAAACATGCTGGATTCACTAAAAAAGGTGCAATATCAATGCAAATATTTCTTTGAAGTTGGATATCTGTACGCAGTTAAAGCAGCACCCACGCTCCTTATGCATATACCACTGATAATTGGTAGCAAATGCCAAGTTGCCAAGGCAGACCATCTGCTGTAAGGATACCTGTAGCAAACCTCCACCACAGGAACTTCTGGTGACCGTCAGCGTCACTATAGTGCACAATAGGGATTTCCTGCAGTGTCAGCCAATATTCTGCCCACTTAATTATCGAAGATGGAGTTGATACCTCAGTTAGTACAGCTGGCATTTTAATATTCATTCTATTGAGCAGCAAACGGAGCATAACATGGCTACCTAAGGTCATTATAAAGGCTATAAGTTTTCCAATGTGTGTAGACAAGGACATTTGGATCCCTTAATCCTTACTATAGACAATATCTAAGTATCCAACAAATTTATTATTTGATTGAGAGTTGATAAACTTTATGTAATGTTTTTCTAAGTACGTCTTTCTTTGTGGTTTCTGTTCCCCAATCTCCTCCACTGCAGAGATTGTCTCAACAGCATTTGTCTCATGCCTTTAATGTAGAAAAATGTTTCAAGATGCTTTATAGGTATATGATCCAAAAAAATTTGACACCAGGTCATGTAAGGTGATTTTGGAACAGATGACTTGAAACTGGGTCAAACAGTTATATTTCTGGTCTCCCTGATTTAGGAAGAATATTGTGAAACTCAAAAGGGTTCAGAAAAGATTTCAAAGAATATTGCCAGATTGGAGAGTTTCACCTACAGGGAGAGTTTGAACAGGCTGAAGCTATTTTCCCTGGAGCTTCGGAAGTTGAGGGGTGACCTTAGAGAGATTTATAAAATCATGAGTGGCATGGATAGGGTGAATAGCCAAGGTCTTTACCCTGGAATGGGGGAGTACAAAACTAGAGGGAATAGGTTTAGGTGAGAGGGAAAAGATTTCAAAATGATCTAAGGGGCAACTTTTTCATGCAGAGGGTGGTGTGTGCACAGAATGAGCTGCCAGAGGAAGTAGTGGAGGCTGGTACAATTACACCATTTAAAAGACATCTGGATGGGTGTATGAATAGGAAGGGTTTTGAAGGATTTGGGCCAAATGCTGGCAAATGGGACTAGATTAATTTAGGATATCAAGTCAACATGGACGAGTTGGTCCAAAGGGTCTGTTTCCACGCTGTCTAGCTCTATATGACTCTTTAAGCTGTGTGCTAAAGATGGAAATAGAGCTAGAGAAATGGTGAGAATTAGGAAAGGAAACCACAGTTTTCACAGCTTAGGCCTTGATTAGAGGGCATAGCTGCTAATGGTAGAGCAATAGGCCTTGACACCATTCCAGTAATGGTACTAAAAATTTGTATTCCAGAAATATATGATCTCCTAACCGATATGTTCCAGTACACCTCCAAATCTGGCAACAGTGGAAAATTGCCCAGGTATGTCCTGTTCACAAACGAGAGACAAATCCAATTCATTCAATTGATGATCTATCTGCGTACTCTTAATGTCAACAATATGATGGAAAATGGAGTACTATCATGTCATCTTGATTAGCATTAACCTGCTCACTGATGATTACTGTAGGTTCCACCAGGCCCACTCAGTGACATGACATGATTTTAGAATTGAAACTTTGATTTACTGACTGCCAAGAAGCACAGGAATGATGGGTGAATGGAATTTGTTGCAAATAAAGATATGAACAGCAGGGATTTGGTTGGCTTCAAGGTTATAGAGAATGGAAAGTGGGGTTGAGGACACCACTGGCAAGGTATACATCGGTATGGTTAAATCAAGGAAAAGCAAAGGCACAGATGAGGCAGTAGTTGGCTGCTATTATGTAAATGGACAAAAATGCCAAAGGTCAGATGTTCATCTCAGGGTGACTGTGAACAGTTTGAATCAGCGTCATTCATGTTGTCAGGGAGGAAGAAACAACTAGTGACTAGGGAACAGAGTTTGTGGCGGAGACTGAAAAACTTCTGTCTGTCTACTAAAAGATGTCAAACTAATCATCTAACAATTTAGCAACATTGAAGAAATTGTGTGTGTTTGTGTAGGGGGGGGTGTGTGGGGGGGAAGGGGGTGCTGGGGGTGGGGAAAGGGGAAGAGGATGGGTGTTTGGGGGAACTGTAGCGGCATTCAACTATGGAATTCTGGGAATAAACAGCCATATCTGGGAGGCAATAGGACATTTCAAGTGCAGTAAATAGGAAAGGGAAGTTACAGGAGCGACTGTAGTTTGTAAGGAGGAAGAATTCAAGAGTTAAATTTTTGTGGAGAGGGCCGATGATGGCATATTTTAAGGAGATAGGGACAGTACCTGAACTGACATCCAGGTAGACAAGAACTGTGGTTAACAGTTTAGTGGGAATCGGATTGAGACAGAACTGGAGGTGGGTCTCACAAACGAGATGAACTTAGAGACGATGAGGCGAAATTGAAGACGAAATGGAGGAAGACGCAAGTTCAGGCCTAAGGCAGGGAGAACTTTAGATGAGGTTTGGTCAGTAGGCAAGGGAGGGTAATGGCAAAAATAACTGAACTGATGGTTTCAACGTTAGTGAAAGAGGTCTATGGGCTCTGTATTTATCATTGGAGGTGAGAATAGGGTAGAGACTTACAGCATCAAGGGGTCAGTCACTTTCCGCTACCTCAACTAAATGTCCATTATTTGCAAGCACAGCTTGATGTAAAGGTTTATCACTCCATCTATCCCTTGACCAATCATTTGGGTCATTAGTGCTAACTGGAGGCCTTTCACTGCGGTCCCTGGTTACAGGTACCTGCCTCAGCCCAGAATTAGAATCAAATTTTAGACATGTGGAATTTATCTACTTACTGCGCCTTTGGAGGAGTTCAGAAAAAGATATAGAAACTGATGGACCCAGGTTTCAAACGACAATCCTGCAGTAACAGGAATAACCGGTCTCTGCTGCCCACTCCAGGCTATACATAATAATAGCAATTGATGATCACAAGTATGTTCAAAATTCTAAAGGTTGTGATTCAAAGCTGAAATAATGTATGTGAGATTGACAAACATACAATGACTGGATTGAGAGAAAAGGTGGAGGAAATAAATAACCCTTTGTGTAGCCAAGGTTAAAATATTTTGAATAGTTCTGTGTCCCTTATTTAAGAAGGATACCAAGTTCATAGACAATGTACAGAACAGAAGTTACCAGGAATGAAACACATTAATTCTGACAAATTGTTAGAGAAATTTGTTCCTTTTCAGTGGAATAGATAAGTTTAAGATCAGTTCCAAATAACAAAAACAAAATCAGAAAATAGTACTGCTTAGGTGATACACTAATACTTCCGATCATCAGCAAAAGACCCAAGGGACAGATTAAAAGAATTTATTTTTGGCACACAGAATTCTTTATCAGCTTTTTATTAACTGTTGTATAATTTGCCTTGGCAATTTTAAAATGTGAAAAAAAGAGGCGTGGGTTGGAATACTCTTTCACAGTTCTGACATGTTTCAGATGCAGAAGCCATAGGTTTGAAAGTCCAAGTGCAGAACACCCTGTTAATAGCATGGAACTGGTCTTTAGAGACCCTGCAACACATCTGATCTGTCAGTACAGCCTCCATTTCCTTAAGACTTGTGCTTCTACTGCAGAATGACCAAGGGTCAACAAAAAGAACAGGGACATGTCAGCCTGCACTCGAGAAGATTGCCACATCATGAAGTTTCCTTGCTCCAGATTCTTCTTAGCTGCTCACCAAAGCAAGGAATAATTGTCACATTATTTGACCAGAAGTACACACATGCATTAAGCAAATGATAAACATTATGGCCTCAGATAGAGCACCAGAGAAAGAGCACGTTCCAGCATAAGTGCTGTGCTGAAATGAACTATGAACTGTTTACAGATTCTGCTAAAGATTACGGGATCATGAGAGGTCAAATAATTCTTGCAGAGGGAATGATGACCGCCTGTACCAAAGGCTTGTTTTGGTTGCTAATCCAGAGGAAAATCTGCAACCAAAGAGATCATGGGTGCAGTGGTGTCAGGTTGCCTCCCATGAAACTAAGTAGTGTCCTTTATGATTGAATACATTATTTGAAAAAACCATTTCCCTTCTTCTTTCAAGATCTAGATCATGATTTTAGTTCGGATCCCCAGGTGAGTCCTGTTTGAAATAGTGCTCCCCCACCCCACCATGTCCTTAATTCTTTTGCAAGCCAGCAGATTCAGGAGGCTCTGACAGAGGAGACCCTCGTCTTTCTGTATCTGTTGTCCTTGTGGTGTATGTAGATCACAGCTTAATTTTTAGCATTTCTGGGAGATTCAAAATATGGATGGACTGTGGATTCAATGCCTTTGTTTTTAACGAGTATAATTTCTTATTGAAACTGTGGAAACAAAAGGCAGCAGATGGTCAAGTTGTAGCCAAGATAACTGTGACTTCAAAGAATCAGAGCTTACACCCATGTGTGAATTAAGGCTCAATACTTCCTATATTGCAACATTGACTACGATTCAAACGTATTTCATTATCTGCAAAATAAATTGTGATGCCTGATGATTGTGCAAAGCACTATATTAATGCATGCCTTTTGATTTATGCCTTTAATGCATAGAGTTAAGTGACATCTGCCCTTTAGACTGGTTTACTGATGCTGCTTGTTCCACTGAATATTGCCAGGACAGACATAGAGTCAAACTTACCCTCCACCATTTTACTAAACACTCCTAGGCCAAGCATAGAGCAATGTTAGGTCGGGTTTCATGAGTAGCCACTCTTTTTTGAATACGTAACTGTGAGTTTTGCAGATTGTGTTGCCTGCTTACCGCCGGAGATAAAAGGATCTCCTCGTGACTGGACAAGAACCTGCAGCTGGACGGGAATGATTCAGTTACGGCGGTCCACGTAGAAACCAATGTCAAAGGTTGATGGGGAATTATTTTTGGACAAGAGTTTAAATTAGAAAGCATAACTTCAAAAGTAATACTTTCCAGGTTTTAACTTCAACCTTGTGAAAATTGGTGTCCAGAAAAATAGTTCTAGAGTTTCAACTTAGTGAAATCCAAGACTAGGGTTTAAATCCAAAAGAAACAAATTGCATAATTATGAGGTGTGAGGTGTCTCAGAATGGGGCAAGTTTAGAATTCAGTAATGGAGAACTCAGAAAAACCGAGAGTAGACCAGCAGATTAAAAAAAATGTAAAATATTCTCTAAATATGTCAATAGGAAGAGATTAGTGAAAATAAACAAAACTTGCATGGGACAGGCTGGAGGGCCTTTTTAAGTTTGACTTTGTATTTGGTGTTGCATGTAAACTTCTTTACTTCCTGCTTAGAATTTACCTCTTAAGCAAACAAATGGTCATAGACTACATGTGAAGGGTTGGAAGCAGGTGGGGAGAAGAGAGGCAGGAACTTTCTGCTTAGGTTTTATTTCCTTGAAGGAATCAACCAACAATTAAAGATAATAAGAATTGCCGATGCTGGAGTCAGAGATAACACAGTGCGGAGCTGGAGGAACACAGCAGGCCAGGCAGCATCAAGGGAGCAGGAAATTGGATGTTTTGTGTCAGAACCCTTCTTCAGAAGAAGACCCAAAACGTCAACTTTCCTACTCCTCTGATTCTGCCTGACCCGCTGTGTTCCTCTAGCTCCACACAGGGTTATCAACCAACGATTAGAAATTTGGTTAATTTTATTGCCCGATCAAACAAGGAAATTGAGCTCTGACTTCAGACTTAGCATTGCTGGATGAGCTCAATATGGAACATAGATGAGACTGGGACACCCCTCGTCTACAAAATTTAGTACGACAGCGAACAGTACAAACTATTTCAGATCCCACAGGAGTGAGTAAACTTGATTCTTTATGTAATCCCACAATGTAAAATTAAAGCTGTAAGCTGCAACCAAGTGTACAAGGTGATATGTGACCACCACTGCTGTGATATACGTCAAACTAGGAAGTTCCAACACAACACACAGGTAATGTGAATGATGGGATTAAAATCCCCGTTTATTGCATAACCCAAGTTTGACCTCCATTAGCGTTTAAGATGGGATGGGAACAGACCTGTTAAATTTGCTGCAGCTGGAGGCAGAATAGAGTTCTGTGTTTTCCTCATTGTACATGAAGTTGCCAAAACTGAAGCTCATTTCATTTTTCTTTCTCATTTTCTGAATTAATCAGTGATGAAATATTACCCAGAGTTTGACCATTTAACCTATAGCTAATTAAGCTACATTCCTAACAATACTGGGATCAATGATTAATACTATTAACTCCATCCAACACGGAGAATCTCTCAGTAATAGCAGAGGTGAACAGTTGTGCAAACTAATGCACATGACTGAATATTGTCTGCTGAACATTTGTCTTAACTTGTAGAGAGATGGTTTGACAATTGTAACAATTACAGAGAAAACAAAAGAATGTCAAACCCTAAGCTGAACAAACCAGTCTGCCAGCATCATTGAGGCATTTCCAATGGCTGGGGTTTTCTGGAGGTGGGGAGGGGTTCTGCCAAAAAGTCCAAATGCAGGCAATGGAGTAGTGAAGCAGCTGGATCTAAGGCTGCATGTTAAGAATAGCACTCAATTAAGTAGCCTCCAAGGCACCTGCTGTCTGATAAAAGGTTGGCTGCCTGAACCCATGAGCTGCTGGCTCAATCAGAAGGCTGGCAGCTCAACAATGCCACCTGGAGGTGGTGGCCACCTCCAGAACTACTCCTGGAGGAACAGAGCAGGTCAAGCAGCATCATAGGAGCAGGAGGCCCCAAGAAGACTTTCCACATCAGGCAGAGGTTCACCTGCACATCTGCCAATGTGGTATACTGCATCCGCTGTACCCGTTGTGGCTTCCTCTACATCAGGGAAACCAAGCGGAGGCTTGGGGACTGCTTTGCAGAACACCTGCGCTCAGTTCGCAACAAACAACTGCACCTCCCAGTCGCGAACCATTTCAACTCCCCCTCCCATTCCTCAGATGACATGTCCATCCTTGGCCTCCTGCAATGCCACAGTGATGCCACCCGAAGGCTGCAGGAACAGCAAATCATATTCAGCCTGGGAACCCTGCAGCCCAATGGCATCAATGTGGATTTCACAAGCTTCAAAATCTCCCCTCCCCCAACCGCATCCCAAAACCAGCCCAGCTCATCTCCACCTCCCTAACCTGTTTTTCCTCTCACCCCAAGCCACACCCCCATCTCCTATCTACTAACATCATCCTGCCCCCTTGACCTGTCCGTCCTCCCTGGACTGACCTATCTCCTCCCTACCCCCCCACCTACACTCACCTTTACTGGCTCCATCCCCGCCTCTTCGACTTGTCTGCCTCCTCTCCACCTGTCCTCTCCTCTATCCAACCTCTATCCGCCTCCCCTTTTCTCCCCATTTATTTCAGAACCCTCTTCCCCTCCCCCATTTCTGATGAAGGGTTTAGGCCCGAAACGTCAAGTTTTCCTGCTCCTATGATGCTGCTTGACCTGCTGTGTTCATCCAGCCCCATGCTTGTTATCTCAGATTCTCCAGCACCTGCAGTACCTTTTATCTCTGGAGGAACAGCACATGTTTATAAATGTACAGTAAGACAAAAAGCTGAGAGGTCAGCGACAGCGATAGTCAGGTAGGGCCTGGTCAGGGATGGTGTGGTCAATGAGGGTGGCCATGGGGCAGCTACTATCAGAGACAATCCTCTGTAAGCCAAAGAGAACTCAATAAAGGTGGAAGCCCCAAAAATCGGGAAGTTCCAACAGTCTCACAATGTGTCATAGGGCCTTCCCTGCTGTGTACAATAAAATGCTAGCAGTGGCAGGGAGCGGTCCTTAATTAGCAACTGAAGTGACACAACATAACCTTGAGTAGCATGCTACCTAACATCTTCTCTGCCACTGGAAAAATTACATGGTGCAGCAACTTGCTGACATGTCAGCCCCAACACTCACCACACTCCCAGTCTTCCTCCCTCTGAGTCTGTTCCTAAAAGCCTTGTAAAATTTAAACATTTTATTGCCTGGAATCCTGATATTCCCATTTCCTTGGTGCATGTTGCATTACTAAGCTTCCGACATGCTCCTCACTATAGTATTCCAACACTAAAATGGGGAGGTGACGGTCAACTTGTAATATTGTTGGCTGTTGATCCAGAGGCCCAGGTAATGTTCAGAAAACCTGGGTTTGAATCCTGCCACAACAGATGTTGCAATCTGAATCCAATTTTTAAAAAAACGTCTGGAATTAAGAGTCTAATAATGACCATAAATCTGTTACCGATTGTTGAAGGAAACCATCTGGTTCACTGATGTCCTTTAGGGAAAGAAACTGCCATTCTTACCAGGTCTGGCCTACATGTGACTCCAGACCCACAGCAATGTGATTCTTAACTGACCTCTGGGCAATTAGGGATGAGCGACAAATTGTGGTCTAGCCAAAGGCACCCTCATCCCATGAATGAATTAAGAAAACCTTGCATTAAAATCTAACAGTCCATTAGTCTTCCTGATTATTGTTTCTACTTATGCAGTTGTTTATAGAGTCATAGAGATATACAGCATGGAAACAGACCCTTCGGTCCAACTCATCCATGCTGACCAGATAACCTAAATTAGTCGAGTCCCATTTGCCAACATTTGGCCCATATACCTCTAAACTCTATTCTTATACCCAAACAGATGCCTTTTAAATGTTGTAATTGTACCAGCATCCACCAGTTCCGCTGGCAGATCATTCCATAAATGCACCATGCTTTGCATGAAAAAGATGCCCCTCAGATCCCTTTTAATTCTTCCTCCTCTCACCTTAAACCTATGCTCTAGTTTTGGACTCCCCCACCCTGGGGAAAAGACTTGGCTATTCACCAATTCCAAGCCCCTCACGATGTTATAAACTTCTATAAGCTCACCCCTCAGCCTCCAATGCACCAAGAAAAATAGCCCCTGCTGCATCATGACATTTCAACTCCTAAACTCAATGCGCTTACCAATAAAGTCAAGCATACAAAACGCCTTCTCTACCTGTAACTCCACTTTCAAGGAACTGTGAACCTGCACCCAAGGTCTCTTTGTTCAGCATCACTCCCCAGGACCCTACCATTATTAGTGCCAGTCATGGTTCACTGTTGTTTATTTGCTTGAGCTTCACCCAGAAACCTGAGCAGAAAATAGAGGCTGACACTCTAATGAATATTCAAAGGATGTTCCCGTTCTCCTTACTCTCTGTGTAGCAGTTCCCAATAAATTTATCAAGCTATTGATTTATTTATTTGATTTATTTATTTATTGTCATGTGTATCTTGTTGCAAAATACATTGAAAAGTATTATATTGTGTCAGCACTCTCTGGCGCCATTTTAAAACACGGAAAATAAACCAAAATAAAGAACATAAGGGCAGAAAAATTAAGAAATAAAGAAAGTGTCCAACTTTATAGTCCTCCTTATTTAGTGCTCCATTATAGGCCACGGGCCTGGTGGCCAGGCACAAGACCCCTTCACCATAGTGCTGCCACTGGAATGAAAGTTGCCACTCTTCAGTATCACCTTGCCTCCACCAATGCCCTTGCATCCATGATAGTATTGCATCCATGGATCCCAACAATGTAGACACAATTGATGCCACCGGGTGCCACACTGGCTCAAACTCGACTCCGCTGCTGCCATTAGTCTGCTTCAGGCCCACCTCGCTGATGCAGCCATTGCTGATAACATTGGGTCTCCTACTGGGCCCAAACTCACCTCCACCACCTCCATGAATCTGCGCTGGGCGCAGACGCTGCCGGGAACCTAAACTCGTCTCTTCTGCAGCAGCCATGAGTCAGCGTTAGGACCACCTCGATGATGCTGAAGCCACCTGGAATACAAACTCATCTCTGACACCGATGCCAAGAATCTGTGCTGCTGGGCCTAGTCTAGTCAACGCTGAGGCCACTCGGGTCTGTGCTGCTGGGTCCACTCATCACCGCCAATGCCATAACAGTGACCAAGCTCTTCACCAACAGGTAAGTAAAACACAAAAAAAGAGAAAAGAAAGAGAAAAAAAAAAAAAAAAATGAAAAGAAAAGTGGACGGAGCAGAGCAAATCTGGGCTCAGAAGCAAAAACAAAGTTGCTGGAAAAACTCAGCAGGTCTGGCACCATCTGTGAAGGGAAAAACAGAGTTAATGTTTCGGGTCTGGTAACCCTTCCTCAGAACATGGGCTCAGAAGCCCTACTCCACCGCCATCTTACCGGAAGCAATGTCACATTGTCTCCATTTCCATACTTTCCCCATTTTGTTTTAATCTCCCCATTCTTACAGTTCTTAAATATGCTGGCCCAATTTGCTTCAGAGACAGTAGGAACTGCAGATGCTGGAGAATCTGAGATAACAAGGTGTAGAGCTGGATGAATACAACAGGCCAAGCAGCATCAGAGGACCAGGAAAGCTGACGTTTTGGGCCTAGACCCTTCTTCAGAAATGGGGAAGGAGAAGGGGGTTCTGAAATAAATAGGGAGAGAGGGGGAGGCTCACCTTTACTGGCTCCATCCCCGCCTCTTTGACCTGTCCTGTCTCCTCTCCACCAATCTTCTCCTCTATCCATCTTCTATCCGCCTCCCCCTCTCTCCCGATTTATTTCAGAGCCCCCTGCCCCTCCCCCATTTCTGAAGAAGGGTCTAGGCCCGAAACATCAGCCTTCCTGCTCCTCTGATTCTGCTTGGCCTGCTGTGTTCATCCAGCTCTGCACCTTGTTATCTCTGGCCCAATTTGCTGTCTTGTTTGCCAGGTTTTGTATTATCTCAAAGGCAGGTCTAACCACTCCCTATCATTTTCCTAGCACTCAATGTTGAACAGCCTTATGAACTTGCATTTCCTCATTTGAGCACTACAGATGGGAAAGATAAAGACGGGTGACTGACATCACTTAGGAAAGTAACCCAGTGAAAATCAATGCTTTTACATCAATGCCAAGGAAGACCATGCTGGGTGAAAGAAGAAACTGAGGCTTTGTTTCTCTGTGCAGGTAGAAATTAAAGATCCCGCGGCACTTTTTGAAGAAGATCAAGACATTTCCCTAAGCATATTAGTTAAAATTCTACCTCTAACCACCATGACCTAATAAAAAGGCAAAACAACTAGTCATTCATTTTATCAATTACTTGAGATCTTGTTATGTGAAAATTGGCTTCAGCATATGATTAGATCCCAAGAATATTGGAACAGAAGTAAGTCTTTGACCCCTAGAGCCTGTTCCATCATTCCAGATAATGGCTGAATCTACATTAACATCATTTACCATCAATCACCATATTCCTTGTTCTCATTAATACCTACAAATACATTGATCTCTGACAGGAACATACACAACGATCAAGCTTTCACAGCCCTCAAGAGTACAGAATTCCAAATTCACTGATACAAACGTCGGAGAATGAATTGCTTGAGTCATGTCTTATGGGTAAAATGGAACAATTTTCCTTTTACATTCATTGGATGTCTCTAAGCAAATCCAAAGTTATGAATGAATAATTATTGAGGGGTATGGATTATATGAATGGCAGCTCTTTTTCACCTAAGGTGAGGGATTTCAAGACTAGAAGTTTTTAAGGTGACAGAGAGAGATTAAAAAGGATATGAGGGGCAAAGTCATGGATGCAGGGATAGTTATAACGTTTAAAAGACATTGGATAAGTACATGAATAAGATAAGTTTGAAGGGATATAGGCCAAGCTCAGGCAGGTGGGTCCAGTTTAGTTTGGAATTATGGTTGACATGGACCGATAGGATTGAAATGTCTGTTTCTATGCTGTATGACTCTTTGACTGTATGGTAGCAAAACTTGCTGATGTCTTTGTCTTGACACTGGGCGGAGAAGCTGAAAGGAAATAAAAAGAGAAGAGGCCAGATTTTTCAAGGAGCAGTAATCTCTTGCACCATATCATTTTACTCAGTTTTTGTTTTATGGCAGAATTTCTGACAGGAGATTCCAATCAGGACTTCTTCAGTAATATGGAGCCATCTTCCAATCTCATAGTGTCAGGGGAAGACAAGTCTTTTTTCAGCTCTCAGTGCCATATTTTGAAACTTAAAAATCCAGAATCACAGACAGCCAGTTTGACACTGCTGGCAAAAGGTAAGTACTTAAAGTATGTGTGACCTTAGGGGGTCAGAGGGTAAGGTGCCAGGTTTTTAGAGAATAGGCCAGCAGGTGGATAGGGTGCCAAGTGGGCACGAGGTAGCATGCCAATACGGTAGGAGATAGGGTGTCAACAAGTAACAAATAAGCAGGTGGATAGGCTATCACACAAGTAGGGTTCTAGGGTGCAAATAAGTGACAAATAATGTGGTTTAGGATGGGTGGGTAAAACTGGATATTGTGGGGTTGGAAAGACATCAAATCCTGGGGTGGGTAGTGTGGTTGGGTTCTGATGTAAGAAATGGTGTTGGGTCAGGATATGGGGTGGGAGTGTAAGGGGTCAGGGAGATGTGCAGTTGGAATGTGCAAGGTGAGTTGGCAGGGACGGGTGGTCAGTTAAATAACTAACTTAGAAGTTAGACTAAGTCTATAAGAGGCTTTTTCTTGAGCAGGGTCTCTTCAGCGCCTGGTTATCTCTGTAGCCACAAGAGATCACAGTCCAATCTGTTTTCAAGTGCCTCTTCCCTGCTTTGAACATTAATAGTTTGAGATTGTGTCTTTAGGTTTGACGTTCCGTGGGTCACTCCATTGCCAAACAACCGCTTAATTTACATCAGCACCGAATTTTTGGCAGTATGACCCCTCTTCTAAAAACACAATTACGAGGAAACTGCCCATGATTCCTTGGGGTTCTGAACCATGGTCATTGCTGAAGAGGTATAATCAGTTTAAGTTAGATAAAGTTTAACTTTTCAGTTATTTTCTAAAAACAAATAGGAACCACTTGTTGTGCAAAGGCAGCGCACAGAGTGTAGGAGTTATACTATCAGACAGACAAGAACAGCCCTGAGTGAAATATAGACAATGCCTGTGAAATCTGTGGGAAAATCGTAGATGATACAATATTATAAAAACAAAGAACTGCAGATGCTGGAAATCTGAAACATGAACAGAAAATGCTGGAGAAACACAGTGACAGTCTGAGTCTCGTGACCCCTTGTCAGATAGTGCAAGATATATGTGTTGTAATGGTTTGTATAAAGTTTACAGGTGTAAATGGTTCTCTTTACGTATATGTGAAAATCAACAATCTTTGACCATGATTTCCTGTGTCCTCTTATTGCTTTGGCAAGCTGTCCAATAAGAATGACAAACACATCATCAAGCTAAAGGCAGTGAGAGTCAGAAGTACAGTCACACCACAAGAAGATCTAGAACAACAACTTGCATTCATATAGTGCCTTTAGCCTGTTAAAACATACCAAACTGCTTTATAAAGGCATTGTCATCAAAATCTGATGCCAAGCCACATATATGTTGACCAAAAGCTTCATCAAAGCAGTAAATTTAATGGTACATCCTAAAGAGAGAAGGAATGGTAACAAGGTTGAGAGATGTAGGATGAGTGCAGCCCCAACAACACTCAAGAAGCTTGACACCATCCAGGAAAAACGAGCCCGTTTGATTGGCAGTACATCCATAAGCATTCACTCCCTCCACCACCGACACTCAGTAGCAGCAGTGAATACTATCTACAAGATGCACTGCAGAAATTCACCAAAGATCCTCAGACAGCACCTTCCAAACCCATGACCACTTCCATCTAGAAGGACAAGGGTATCAGACATATGGGAACACCACCACCTCAAAGTTCCCCTCCAAGCCACTCACCATCCTGACTTGGAAATATATTGCTGTTCCTTCACTGTCGCTGAGTCAAAATCCTGGAATTCCCTCCCTAACAGCATTGTGGGTCAATCCACAGCAGGAGGACTGCAGCGGTTCAAGAAGGTAGCTCACCACCACCTTCTCAAGGGCAACTAGGGATGGGTAAAAAATGCTGCCAGCCAGTGATGCCCATATCCCACAAATGAATAGGAAAAAAATGTAGGGTGGGAATTCCAGAGCTTAGGGCCCAGGCAGCTGAAGATATGGCTGCCACTGTTGATGTGACGAAAAATGGGGATGTGCAAGTAGCCATAATTGGAGGAACAGAGAGATATTGGAGAAGTGAAGTACTTGAGGAGAAATATTGAGAGAGATAGGGTTAAGGTCATTGAATGATTGACAACAATGGCAAAAATCTAAAATTTCTAAGGCTGCAAGGACAGAAATCCATGTCGGTCAACTAGCACAGAGCTGATAGATGAACAGTACTTTGTGCCATTTAGAATATGGGAAGCACTGTTTTGAATGACCATTCTACTTTGGCCGCATAAGACCCATCTGCAACATCAAGTGGTAGGACAAGATCGCTAACGCTCAAATTTCTTGCAAGGTACACGTTCACCAGAAAGCAGCTTTGCTGAAACAGCTATGTAGTACACACGGAACTCTCCTGTGGTATTCTTCAGCCAGCTGGGCACAGAAACCCACACTACAGGACATTCCAAACCTAGATACAAAGACATCCTAGAAGTCAACCTAAGACCCTGTACCTTGGATACCCCCGTCCCCTCCCCAGGAGGAGAAACAACCCCAGATCTCGACACCATCAAGCAATAAAGAAGAGTCATAAATGTATTTTTTCTTCCAAACTAGACCCTCATTCCAATGTTCCTTCAAAAAGTGACAAGCCTATACTCTGGAAATCATCCAGACTCTGTGATTCATTCCAGCACTGACAGGTCAACACACAGCCTAGGGCTAAGGAACATTGAATAATTTCCTTTAGCTCCCCCCAGTGGTGTCGTCTTAATACTCCTCACAGCCATAAACAACAATAAACTCTTATGGTTAACTAGCTCAATCATACTAAAGCAAAATTTTGCAGAAGCTGGAAAACTGAAAAGAACACAGAAAATGCTGGAGAAACTCAAAAAGATTGTCTTTTGATGTGTTAAGTCAGTTCCAAGATTTCCAGTTTTCTGGCCCCAGCCACCTCCTTTTCTCCATGGATAAGAAATTCTTCTACACATCCATTCCCCCATCAGGGTTAGCTGTAAGGTCTCTGCTTCTACCTTGAAAAGAGATTTGCATTGCCTCCATCACTGCCACCCTTCATCGCTTGGGTGGGCTTGTTCTCACTTCATTTCTCCTTCAACTCATCCCATTTTCTCCAAGTCAAACATGTAGCCATGGATCCCTGCATGGGTCCCTGGTAAGCCTGTCTCTTTGTGGGGTATGTGGAACACTCCTTGTTCCAGCCCTACTCAGGGTCCCACCCACAAGTCTTTCTCTGGTACATCAATAATGTCTTCCTGCTATTGCCTGGAATTTGAAAATAAAAATCAGTCTTGCTTCCAATTGCCATCTTTCTCACACCTCCACCTGCATCTGACTCTTTCCTTCCCTTACTTGACTCCAGTGTTTTCATTTCTATGGATAAGCTGTCCCACAGGTATCCACTACAAACCCGTTGATTCCCAGTGAAGGTTATCTAAGATTTCAAAGAGGTCTCGATCAATTGGGTCAATGGGCTGAGGAATGGCAGATGGAGTTTAATTTAGATAAATGAGAGGTATTGCATTTTGGTAAAACAAAAAGGGGCAGGACTTACATGACTAATGGTAAGGCCTTGGGTTGTGTTGTAGAACAGAGATTTAAGGGTTCAGGTACATAATTCTTTGAAATTTGCTTTAAAGGTAGACAGGGTGGTTAAGAAGGCGTTTAGCATGCTTGCCTTCATTGCTCAGACCATTGAGTGTAGGAGTTGCGACGGTATGTTGTGGTTGTGCAGGACATTAGTGAGGCCTCTTCTGCAATACTTTGTGCAGTTCTGACAGCCCTGTTATAGGAAGGATATTATTAAACTGGAGAGGGTTCAGAAAAGATTTACCAGGATGTTACCAGGGATGGAAGGTTTCAGTTATAGAAATAAGCCTGGTTAGGCTGCAACTCTTTTCACTGGAGCAGAGGACTTTGGGGGGTTGCGCGGCGACATTCGCCTCTAATTGAGTTGCGGGTCTGAAGTACAGCCCGCGGGCTCCCCTAGCGGCGGATCACTGCGTTGCGAGTCACAGGGGTGGATCGCTGGGTTGCGAGAGCGCCCAAGGTCCGCGGGCTCCCCCTAGGTGGCCGATCGCTGGGTTGCGAGTCAGGGTGTGGGCCCGCGGGCTCCCCCTAGTGGCGAATCGCTGGGTTGCGAGTCGGGGGTGTGGTGGGCCCACGGGCTCCCTCTAGCGGCCCTGTTTGTGTAGGTGAAGCGTCAGTTGCGCATGCGCCGAGTTGACAGCGGGTTGTTGTGGACGAGGTTGGGAGCGGGAGCCGTGGTCGAGATCCCGGAGACATCATGACGGTGAGGGGGAGGTTTTGGGGGTGTATGGGCTCGAAACCCGGAGCCCGGGAGTCCGCTCAGACACCGCGCTTGTCACGGGAAGCCCCGCTCGGGATGGGTACGGTCTGAGCGGTTGCTTGTATTTCCTGGCGCCTGGATCATCCTCCCCCTTCCAGGAGCTGGGGCCTTTCCCTCGGCCGTCCGCCTGGGCTATGAGTGCGGCTGGAAGTTCGGCTACAGGAGGCGTGCTTGACCGTTGCCTCGTCCCAGGTCCAGCTGCTCCCGCGAAACGGCGCAGCAGAAAGTGTTTGCATTCCCAGAGATGTTTCGTGCATAATTTTGTTAGGGTCCAACCTTTTTGGAAGGCTGATAACAACAAATGTTCGGGGGGGGGCGGCGTGAGGGGGAGACATGATACAAGTTTTCTGTCGAATACATTGAAACCAGTTTTTGGGTTTTGGTTCAGAGAGGGTAGGAGAGGTGAATCACAGAGTTGTAAGTTCCTCTGCAAAAACTGAATGCAAAATCTGGGCTGGTACTTCAGTGCAGTGCTGAGGGAGTGCTGCACTGTAGGATGGGCATTCCTGATTTCAGGCGAGATGTTACATCAAAGTCCACCCCTGGCAAGAATGTGGAAGGTCCCATGGCACTGTTTGAAAATGTTTCTCTGTATGCAATTCAATCGATATGCTCAAGCACAGAAGTTGCTGGAAAAGACTCAGCAGGTCTAGCAGCACCTGTGCAAACAAAGTTTAAATTTCAGGTCCAGTGACCCTTCTTCAGAGCTTCAGTGTTTTGTAGAAGGGCCACTGGACTTGAAAATTTAACTTTGCTTTCTCTGTCCAGATGCTGCTAGACCTACTGAGTTTCTCCAGCAACTTCTGTTTTTGTTTCTAAATTTCCAGGATCTGCAAGTTTTTTTGGCTGTCTTTGATTCAGTAGGTACAGTGGTCAGTTCTGATGAAGACTCAAGGGATTCAAACATTCACTTTAGTGGCGTGGGATCCTTTATATGAGGCAATGCGCTCAGAGCATGGATTGGCTGTGGGGACTGGGATATTATAGCCATAACA
Source organism: Ginglymostoma cirratum (assembly GCA_024137785.1). Taxonomy (NCBI): domain Eukaryota; kingdom Metazoa; phylum Chordata; class Chondrichthyes; order Orectolobiformes; family Ginglymostomatidae; genus Ginglymostoma; species Ginglymostoma cirratum. Next base: position 35,855,074 of record JAHRHZ010000289.1, on the reverse strand, counting down.
GAAAAATGGCTAAGAGAAGGGCAGGACTGGCAGCTCAGTGTTCCAAAGTACAGAATCTACAGAGTGATAAAAGTACAAGTAAGTGAAAAGGGGGAGTTGCCCTTTTGATAAGGGAGGACATAACAACAGTGCTTAGAGAAGATATTCTAAAGGGGTCATTAAATGAGGCCAAATGGTTAGAATTTAGAAACAAGAAGGGGATGGTCACTTTGTTGTGACTTATTATGGAACCTCAAATAGCCAGCGGATACTAAAGGAGCAGATGTGTTGAGAGATTGCAGATACCTGTCAGAATAATACAGTAGTATTGGTTGGAGATGTTAATTTCTCATGTTAATTGACCCAGAAGGTAGAAGGCCTGGATGAGGTGAAATTTGTCAAATGTGTCCAAGAAAGTTTCTGAAATGAATATTTAGAGGGTCCTACTCAGGAGGGCACAACACAGGACCTCCTCTTAGAAAACGAGGTCAGGCAAGTGACTAAGATAGTAGGAACTGCAGATGCTGGAGAATCTGAGATAAAAAGGTGAAGAGCTGGATGAACACAGCAGGCCAAGCAGCAGCATAGGAGCAGGAAAGTTGGCGTTTCGGGCCTAGACCCGTCATCAGAAATGGGGGAGGGGAAGGGGGTTCTGAAATAAATAGGGAGCGAGGGGGTGGTGGATGGAAGATGGATAGAGGAGAAGTTGGGTGGAGAGGAGACAGACCAGTCAAAGAGGCGGGAATGGAGCCAGTAAAGGTGAGTGTAGGTGGGGAGGTAGGGAGGAGATAGGTCAGTCCAGGGAGGACGGACAGGTCAAGGGACAGGATGAGGTTATTAGGTAGGAGATGGGGGTGGGGCTTGAGGTGGGAGGAGGAGATAGGTGAGAGGAAGAACAGGTTAGCGAGGCGGGGACGAGCTGGGCTGGTTTTGGGATGCGGTAGGGGGAGGGGAGATTTTGCAGCTTGTGAAGTCCACATTGATACCATTGGGCTGCAGGGTTCCCAAGCGGAATATGAGTTGCTGTTCCTGCAACCTTCGGGTAGCATCATTGTGGCACTGCAGGATGCCCAGGATGGACATGTCGTCTGCGGAATGGGAGGGGTAGTTGAAATGGTTCGCGACTGGGAGGTGCAGTTGTTTAGTGCGAACCAAGCATAGGTGTTCTGCAAAGCGGTCCCCAAGCCTCCACTTGGTTTCCCCGATGTAGAGGAGGCCACAACGGGAACAACGGATGCAGTATACCACATTAGCAGATGTGCAGGTGAACATCTGCTTGATGTGGAAAGTCTTCTTGGGGCCTGGGATGAGGGCGTTCTCGACCACTGACGGGGGGGAAGTTGCGGTCCTTGAAAAATGAGGACATCTGAGATATACGGGAGTGGAATGCCTCATCCTGGGAGCAGATGCGGCGGAGGCGAAGGAGTTGGGAATAGGGGATGGCATTTTTGCAGGAAGATGGGTGGGAAGAGGTGTATTCTAGGTAGCTGTGGGAGTCGGTGGGCTTGAAATGGATATCGGGTTTCTAGGTGGTTGCTGGAGATGGAGACAGAGAGGTCCCGGAAGGAGAGAGAGGTATTAGAGATGGTCCAGGTGAACTTCAGGTTGGGGTGGAAGGTGTTGGTAAAGTGGATGAACTGTTCAAGCTCCTCATGGAAGCATGAGGTGGCACCGATACAGTCATCAATGTAAAGGAGGAAGAGGTGGGGTTTAGGGCCAGTGTAGGTACGGAAGAGGGATTGTTTCACGTAACCTACAAAGAGGCAGGCATAGCTTGGGCCCATGCGGGGGGCTGGCCATGGGTACCCTAGATGACTATAAAAAGTGTATGAGCACACTGAAGAGGGAAATCAGAAGAGCAAAAAGAGGGTATGAGATGGATCTGGTAAATAAGTTTGAAGGTAATCCCAAGAGGTTCTATAGCTATTTTAAGAGTAAAAGGGTGGCTAGGGAGAGAATAGGCCCCCTTGAAGATAAGCATGGCTGTCTACGTGTGGAGCCACAGGACAAAAGGGAGATTTTTAATGAATGTTTCTCTTCAGTGTTTATTGAGGAGAGAATCATGGATGCTGAGGAAATAAGGGAAACAAGTGGGGATGTTTTGGACTGCACATATATTACCAGAGAGGAGGTGTTTGCATCCTTAAAGCGCATTAAGTTGGATAAATCCCCTGGGCCTGATCAAGTCCATCCCCGGACATTGTGCGAGGCTAGGAAAGAAATTATAAAGGCCCTTGCAGAAATTTTTGCTTCGTCTTTAGCCGCTGGTGAAGTTTCAGAAGACTGGAGGATAGCTGATGCTGTTCCATTGTTTAAGAAAGGTAGCACAGACAAGCCAGGGAACTAAAGGCCAGTGACCTTGACATCAGTGGTAGGCAAGTTATTGAAGAGGATACTGAGGAACAGGATCAACCAACATTTGGATAGTCAAGGGATAGTCAGCATGGATTAGTGCGCAGAAAGTCATGTCTGACCAATGTTTTAGCGTATTTTGAAGAGATAAGCAAGAGGGTAGATGAGGGTAGGGCCGTGGATGTTGTCTATATGGACATATGGCCTTTGACAAGGGCTCACACAGCAGGCTAGTCATGAAGGTTCAGTCATGTGGGATCCAGGGAGAGCTAGCTAATTGGATTCAAAATCGGCTCAATGGTAGGAAGTAGAGTGTGATGGTTGAAGATTGTTTCTCGGACTGGAGGCCTGTGACTGGTGGCGTTCCACAGGGGCCGGTGCTGGGATCTTTGTTATTTACATAATTTATCTGGATGTGAATGTACAAGGCATGATTTGCGGATGATACAAAATTAGGAGGTACCGTTGATGGCAATGAAGGTTAACAAAAATTAAAGAGGGATCTTGATCAGATGGGGAAGTGGGCTGAGGAATGGCAAATGTAATTCAGTACAGATAAGTGTGAGGTGTTGCACTTTGGAAAGTCAAACCAAGGTAGGACTTATACAGTAAATGGTAAGGTCCTGAGGAGTGTTGTGGAACAGAGGGACCTAGGAGTACAAGTACATAGTTCTTTGAAAGCGGCGTCACAGGTAGACAGTGTGGTGAAGAAGGCATTTAGCATGCTGGCCTTCTTTGGTCAAGACATTGCGTATGGACATTGGATCATTATGTTATGGCTGTATAAGTCGTTGGTGAGGCTGCATTTGGAGTATTGTGTACAGTTTTGGTCACCCTGTTACAGGAAAGATGTAGTTAAACGGGAAAGCATGCAAAGAAGATTTACAAGGAGGTCGTGGGCCTGAATTTTAGGGAGAGGTTGGCAAGGATAGGACTTTATTCCTTGGAATGTAGGAGAATGAGGGCTGACCTTACTGAGGTGTATAAAGTTATGAGGGGCATAGATAGGATGAATGTGTATAATGTTTATCCCAGGGATGGGAGATTGAAAACTAGAACACATAGGTTTAGGGTGAGAGGGGAAAGATTTAAGAAGGATCTGAGGGGCAATTTCTTCACGCAAAAAGTGGTGCGTCTATGAAATGGGCTGCCAGAGAAAGTGGTTGAGGCAGGTAAATTAGCAACATTTTAAAAAAAGTCATTTGGACTGGTCCATGAATGGGAAGGGTTTAGAGGGGTATGGACCAAATGCGAATAATTGGAACTAACTGAGTGGGCACGATAGCCAGCATGGACCAGTTTGCGCTGAAGGGCCTGTTTCCATACTGTATTACTCTATATCAATCTGAGCGGGCAGATGGGGCATCAGTTTAATGTCTCAAGCAAAATGTGGCATCTCTTGCATTTTTATTCCATTGATTTGGCAAAACAGAAGTTTTATCAGTCAGAATTTGACACACAAGGCATTAAGATGGATTACCACAAGCTTGTTCCATAAAGTGAGGTTTTAAAGGAGTGTATGAGATGTTAAGGTTTAGAAAGGAAATTCCAGAGTTTAGTTCTGAGACAGCTAAAAATGTAGCCGCCAGTGGAGGAGAGATTAAACTTCGGAATGTGCAAGATGCCAGATTTGGAGGCGTGGCGGGATCACAAATGCTTGTAGGATTAGAGGTAACATAGGGATGTGTGAGCCCATGAAGGAATTTTTAAGCTGTATCTCTGATTCAGTTATACAGTTCATTTGACATTATTGGACTGTTGTAAGTAACTCAGCTAATTACAGAGTGGAAATCTGTTACTGAAGTTATTTTGAAAATTGGTTCAGAAGTCATATTGCTTCTCAAATTAATTACATCTTCTCTTAATTCCAAATTGCCTAACTTGAATTATTGCATTCAACTTTGAGCAAAAAGATTTAGTTTGAATTACTAGATAATTTGAATATTTTAAAATTAAAAATACCTTTAAATTAACGCTAGACTGTGTGCTGCATCTAAATAGTTTCTGTGTGAGAGAATGTTGACCCTGAAGAGATGCACTTGGAGGTTGGACAAGTCTCTCTTAATTTTCAGATGTGAGTTCTGTCTTAGCATTTATTATGTAATTCGCATCTGAATTTGATCTGAAATGTATCACTGGAGGAAGGGGTCTCTTTGGGAGACTGGAAGAGATTGTAGGTTATTGGACTGTGGAAGCCAACTGCAGAAAGTAAATCGAAGTACAAAATTAATTAAAGTCTTGTTGAATGATGGAACAAGTTGAAAGGACTGTATGACCACTTCCAGATAATTTTTTCATTCTTTTGTTATGCCGCATTAGATTGTTCAAATTAATATAAATTAGAATGAAGAGTAATTCATTTTCTAAAAATTGGGTTTGTAGTTATTTCAAAAGGAATATAATACAGTGCTAATAACTGATACCTGACACAAAATAAGGAAGTTTGAATACTTAATATTCTGGAATATAAGTTATTCAGCAGTGATGGGGAAAGATAAAAGCAACAGTTTTAAGTATGGAAAATGTTGCGCTGGAGGGAAGAATGTCCTTAGAGAAGAGAGCAAAATCAATTTGGTTGAACTTAAGAACAATGAATATGCTGTTACTTGTTCAATTTACAAGTTATCAAGTAGCAAAAAGGAGATAGAGGAGCAGCAAAATTACTGAAAGATGAAAGAACTGTGCCAATTTTGAATGAAGTTGATCATCTTAAGGATAGAGTTGTGGAGAAAACCAAGGAGTAATCTTAAGTAACATCCTTAATTTGAACAAGGCTAGTTTGAGTGAATGGATGTGGAATCTGGCCTGCTTAAATGGGAATCAAGTATTGCCAGGCAGACATTAAATGGAGCGGTGGGTGATATTTATAGAGGATATGATTCAGATGTAGTCTTGATACTTTCTTAGAAGGAGGAACTTGTTTTGACTGCAGCTAATATGTTGTGTTCTGAGTTAGACACTTTTTTGAACAGGAACTAAGGAGTTTTATAGGGGTATAGAAGAGACTAATGAGGATAGTTCCAAGGGAAAGAGGTTAGTGTAATGTGGGTGTATTGAGAAGTTTAAATTGTTCCCTTTCTAGCAGAGAAGGTTATAAGAGAATATTTAATCAACATGTCTAAAATGGTGATCTGTTTAAATAGTGTAACTGTTTCCAATGGCTGAATTTTTGGAAATGAGAGGGCACTAATTTATAGTGATTGCATAGAAAGTGATCTCCATTTCTTTTGCCAATGAGAGATTAGGATTTGGAGTCCACTGCCTGAAAAGATAATGAGTATGGTTTAAATAGTAACTTCTCTTAGTGACCTTTATGAATGTTTGGAGAAGAACAACCTTTCCGAGAAAGGGGGAAGAGTGGGGCAAAAGCAACTTACTACATGGCTGTTCAAAAAAGCTGACACACTTCATGTATCAGATGGCTTCCACTTGTACTATAATTCCCTGGTTCTTTGTTCGTCCACCTCAGTCTTGTTATTTTGATTATGTGAGACAACATATATAGTGTCTGAGAGATAAAAGGTACTGCAGATGCTGGAGAATCCGAGATAACAAGGTGTGGGGCTGGATGAACACAGCAGGCCAAGCAGCATCATAGGATCAGGAAAGCTTGACATTTCGGGCCTAGACCCTTCATCAGAAATGGGGGAGGGGAAGAGGGTTCTGAAATAAATAGGGATAGAGGGGAGGCGGATAGAGGAGAGGATAGGTGGCGAGGAGGCAGACAAGTCGAAGAGGTGGGGATGGAGCCAGTAAAGGTGAGTGTAGGTGGGGGGGTAGGGAGGGGATAGGTCAGTCCAGGGAGGACGGACAGGTCAAGGGGGCGGGATGATGTTAGTAGATAGGAGGTGGAGGTGGGACTTGAGGTGGGAGGAGGGGATAGGTGAGAGGAAAAACAGGTTAGGGAGGTGGAGATGAGCTGGAGATTTTTTTGAGAGGGGTAGAGAGGACAGCCGACGCCGACAACGCTCCGCCCACTGCCTCCACAGCCAGCCGTTCCAGAGAAGACAGCAACACTGAGCCCTGCCGCGTCTTCACCATCCCCCCAAACCTCCCCCTTACTGAGGACGAACGGTCAGTCCTCAGTAATAGGCTCACCTTTGTCCCCCTCCACCCACACATCAACGAATACCGCTCACGCTTGGATATTGAGCAGTTTTACCGCCGCCTCCGCCTCCACGCTTACTTCTCCCACCGCGAATCTAACCCTCCCTCTACTGACCCCTTCTCCCGCCTCCAACACAAGCCCTCCTCCTGGACACCACCCCAAGGCCTCTTACCCTCCCTCGACCTCTTCATCTCCAACTGCCGTCGAGACATCAATCGCCTCAACCTCTCTACCCCTCTCAAAACAAAATGCTTTGCAGAACACCTGCGGATGCGGTTGGGGAAGGGGAGATTTTGAAGCTTGTGAAATCCACATTGATACCATTGGGCTGCAGGGTTCCCAGGCTGAATATGATTTGCTGTTCCTGCAGCCTTCGGGTGGCATCACTGTGGCATTGCAGGAGGCCGAGGATGGACATGTCGCCTCCCTCACTCCAATCCCAGGTCCCAAGAAGACTATCCACATCAGGCAGATGTTCACCTGCACATCTGCCATTGTGGTATACTGCATCCGCTGTACACGTTGTGGCTTCCTCTACATCGGGGAAACCAAGCGGAGGCTTGGGGACCGCTTTGCAGAACACCTGCGCTCAGTTCACAACAAACAACTGCACCTCCCAGTCGCGAACCATTTCAACTCTCCCTCCCATTCCTCAGACGACATGTCCATCCTGCGCCTCCTGCAATGCCACAGTGATGCCACCCGAAGGCTGCAGGAACAGCAAATCATATTCAGCCTGGGAACCCTGCAGCCCAATGGTATCAATGTGGATTTCACAAGCTTCAAAATCTCCCCTCCCCCAACCGCATCTCCAGCTCATCTCATCTCCAGCCCAGCTCATCTCCACCTCCCTAACCTGTTTTTCCTCTCACCTATCCTCTCCTCCCACCTCAAGTCCCACCCCCATCTCCTACCTACTAACATCATCCCGCCCCCTTGACTTGTCTGTCCTCCCTGGACTGACCTATCCACCCCCCCCCCCCGCACCTAGACTCACCTTTACTGGCTCCATCCCTGCCTCTTCGACTTGTCTGCCTCCTTTCCACCTATCCTCTCCTCTATCCGCGTCCCCCTCTCTCCCTATTTATTTCAGAACCCCCTTCCCCTCCCCCATTTCTGATGAAGGGTCTAGGCCCGAAACGTCAAGCTTTCCTGATCCTATGATGCTGCTTGGCCTGCTGTGTTCATCCAGCCCCACACCTTGTTATCTCTTATATTTGTGTCTGTTTTGTTTACGTATCTCCATCTCATGCGTAATTTGATAATTTTAATAACGGATCAATGGGATTCTGAGAACAGCAATTTTTATTTCTATAAAACCTTTAGTAAAATATCCCACAATGTTTTAACAGAGCATTATAATCCAAGATTTGCCACAGAAGTACCTGCCGAGTGATTTTTGGTGAATGACTAATAAGTTTTTTTAAAGATCTGTGTTAAGGAATTGATTAAGGAAGGGAGAGCAGTTAAGAGGCCCAGTGGTTAAGCTGAGAAATTCCAGAACTTGGCCACCAATGATGTCATGATTAAAATTGATGAGATTCAAGAGGTCACAGTTAGTGGTGAGCGTATCTGCTGAAGGAAGTAGGACTGAAGGAAAATCCAGAGATAGTGAGGGGCACGTCCTTGGTTTGATTCAAAAATAAAGTCGAAAATTTTGATTGAGTATTTTTAAATCAGTTAATCTTTTGCAGAAACACGAGTTCTTTGTCGACATGACGTGTGAAGGCTGCTCTAATGCTGTGACCAAAGTGCTGAATAAGTTAGGAGGTGAGATTTACAGTTTTGTATGAGAGCTAATTTTAGTGTGAGAAATAATTCTGATAACTCTGTTGTTTCATTGTGTGGGGGCAACATCAGAAAGTGGTCATTTGACCCATTTTCATTCCTCTATCTTGTATGCCCCTGAAGTCCCTCCAATTATGGCAACCATTAGGTCTGGAAAAGATTGACGTATTTGCTTCTGATCTGTCCAGTCATCTGTTCTGTATGTTGATAACTTACAACACAAGAATGGATGTTATTTTACCAGTCCTAAGTTTGTCTTTTACTAGTTTCTGCCTGAAAACTTGCAGTCTATTTTGCAATCTAATTTAGCTCTTGGGATTTACCTTCTACTATTTACAAGATCAACTTCACGGCTGAAAGAAATAAGATTTTCAGAATTCTGATCTCTGAACAGCCAGGATGAATTCTGTGGCCAGTCACTTTGAAATGCCTCCATATGTTGACTGCCTGATTTTCTACTTCAGCTGCACTTTCACACCTTGTCCCTGTATTCTTGATTTTCTCCCTTCGAAAGATCTATCAGTCGCCACCTTGAATAAATGCAATGGCTCAAAATTGAGTGTTCTAGAATGCCAAAGATTCACAATTTCTACTCCTTCATAATTTCTTACTTTGTCTTGAGAGTGCAATTTCTAGAATCTCTCAGCATCTAAAACATCATGATGGCGAGAGCAGTGCTAAACTTTTGTCTGGCACCATGGGCAAGGTAATAGGCTGACATTACAAAAGGTGAAAAAAATCAGTGGACTGCCCAACTGGAGCACTGATTGAACTGGAGGTACAAAGGGCATGGTTGCATTGATATGGAAGGACAGTTAATATGAAAGCATTAACAAAAACATTCCACAAAATGAACTGTATGGGTAAGTATGTGCACTTTTGGCTAAGAGGCTTGCCTGAGAGAAACTCACAAGTAGATCTTTGTTTCCAGCTGGTAATTACTAATTGATGGAAATTGTTATTTGAAGAAAGCTTTGCTGTCCCTACATCCATTTCCCTAGTACAAATGGTTGTTTAATTGGGAATGGATGACTTTGACTCCCATAATGAAGAATGTTTCTGGGAAATGTGTGGAAGTGAACTTTGACTTTATATATCAGCTAATTTCATCTTAAGTATTCTCTCCCCAACTCTTCATTTAAGACTTGCTGCTTTGATGAAGCTTTTGGTCAATGAATATGTCCTGTTCTGGCTCAGTGTCAGTCTTTTGTTTGGTAACACTCCAAAGAAGTGCTATGTAAATTTAAGAGATTTACTCAGCTCAGATAAGGGTACTGAGCTTATGTTGTTTATGATCTGTATGGCTGAGTGCCACGTCAGAAGATGTAATTACCAGAAAGCCAGAGGAAACCCATATAGTTTTCTAGTTGATAGCAAAACATTTTTGCTGCTATGCTTATCTCGTGCTTAGTTGTTTTCATTTTTTCGAATCAGCCAAAGTCCTTCATTGCACTGTGCCTTCAGCATTTTCAGCAATCAGTGATAAATGTAATTAGCTCTATTTGAGTCCCAAGGCTGTTCGTATTAGGTGACGTAGCTAATTCAGTCATGAGATGGGATCTATGTATAATGTCACTGCCAGGGTATGCTAAAACATTTTTAGAAAATTGCTGTTGGAAGTGGGCAGTGAGTATGTATTTGAGCCTTTGATAGAATTGGCCTCATCAGTAAATCTGCACTGAATACCAACCCATCGTCTATTATGTGCCTAGCAAGCACTTGAGTATGATCTCTTTAATGTGGTCTAGGAATGTGGCCAGTGCTGATAAGGCCTAAGTATTGTCCAATCTTAACTGGCCAGAGAAGGTGAAAGGGCCCTGTTTTGAATCTGAGAAGTCGTGTTAACTCAGGAATAATGTGTAACTTGAAGGGAATGAAGAGAATCATGGTATTCATGATTTTGCTGTTTTTATCCTTTTTAGTTGCTAGAGGTTAGAGGGATTGGCGATATCATTGAAATAACCCTAGTTGGCACGTTTGAGCATGTGAAATGGAGTCAAAGGAGCAGGAATTTCTTCTTCCCCTTTACTGAAGCTCCTATCACTGCTCCAGAAAGTATAAAAATAATCCAGCAATTGAAGTTTTCAGTCGTATATCTAAAGATACGAAATATTCTACTAAGATATGCAGACATATGTGGTCCTCTTAGCCCACTAAGCAAATAAGATTGGTACGTATCAGTTTCAGAGTGCTCATTTCTGCTTTTGGAGTTCTAAGATTTAACTCTTCTGATCAGCCCAATATTTCTTTTTTGCAGGTGTGCAGTTTGACATTGACCTTCCTAACAAAAAAGTTCTGATTGAGTCTAATCACAGTGTGGAGGTGCTGACAGAACGCCTGAAAAGGACAGGAAAGGACGTACAATATATTGGAGAAAAGTAGAACATGTATTGGTAGTTGGTATAAATGAAAAAGGTAACGACTCAGTACGTGTGCCACTGAAAGAAATCTTCAATATACATGCAACGCTGTTCGTGTTTCTACCTGACACTTGGGATTCCTATCCAGCCATCTTTGGACTCTGAAACCAAAGTTTTCACATCTTGTGTCTTTAGAAGCCATTGTCATGATCTCTGTAGAGACCAGTAACTTTCAAAAACAAATTCAAATTTCCATTTAACAGCTAAAAGAATGACAGGTCAGGATTTTACTGCAAAAGAATCATTTACTGGAACAAATCACTGCTTTCTTTCTGCAGGCAACTTAAACTAAACTGTGGCAAGGAACTTTCCACTCATATTTATCACTCATAATACTCCGCACAGATTTACAGTTCTTGTAGCAAGTTGTCCATGGTTTCTCCTGGCTTTTATTGGGTTTCTGTATCCCTGTTATGCTGAGTAGATCTTGTTGTGATTGTCTCCCATGCTTTCCTTAGTTTTCAGAGAGACTATTAAATCCCACCAGCAGTAAAGTCTACTCCAGTGATTCAATTCCACCCCAGCCATGCCATATCACAAATATGTCAAGTGGAGGCAAGAACTTCCACAGAGAGCAAGGAGAATGGTGAATAAAGGGGGACCAAAAAATATCTGGACTGCATGATCAGAATGCGTTGCTATCACACCTGTATCTGTACAAATAAAACCTCATTTACTTTCCCAAAAGTATGCTTTATTCCTAAAATGTGTAAAAGTACAGTACAAAACATGGACTTGAAAACTATAGAAAGGGCAATAAAATTCAACTCATACAGAGACAGTGTATAAGGGATTAGTAGTGTAGTGGTAACTCATTGGACTAGTATTCCAGAGGCACAGGAATGTGGGACTATGGGAACATGGGTTCAAATCTCAATGTGGCAGGTCTGGAATTGAAAACTGTCTCAGTAAACTAACTGAAATTATTGTCGATTGATGTAAAAAGTCAATTGATTCAGTAATTTCTTTTAGGGAGGGAAATCTGCCATCTTTGCCTGGTGGCCTTCATGTGATTCCAGATCCATAGTAATGTGGTTGACATTTAACTGCCCTCTGAAGTGACCTAGGAAACCATTAAGGCAGTTAGGGAAAGGGACCATATGGTGGTCTTGTTAATGACTCCTACATTCCATGATAGATAAATGGATTTAAAAAAAGGCATGTTCCACTCTTTGGTGCCTCAATGCAATTGTAATTCTCTCAATATTTATGTATCAGGCATATGGCCTCATAGCAAATCATTTCAAATTGAAATGTTACAAAGTGCAATAAAATTATTGTTTTCTCCATAGAGCATTTTCTACCCTGTCCCACAACTCAATTTCAATACTTTTCATGTTTACAATGAACATTTCTTTTCAGGCATACAGCCTGAGGGGTTGTGCACAGTTTCCAGCCCTTCACTTTCTTGGGTGATCTTTACCCATTGTGCCTCTGCAGTGGCTGGCCCAAGCTTTCACGATTCTTTCACTGTCTTGGAAGAGCTCTGGATGAACCTGGACAAAAATGCCATATCCGTCTCCAAACCTCCTTTGCAGGGGTGCATTATCACCATTTTGAAGTCTGCAATTGGAGTGCAAGAAGTTCTGAGCATGTATACAAAGGATCCAATAGGGAACGCTTGTCTCACTACCAGCAAACCTGCATCTTGGTGCTTGTTTGAAAGTTCTGACGATGAGGCATTCTGATGACTTTGGTGGTCTCTGTATTGCATTAACCAAACTAAAACTTGTCTGCAGTGAGTTAGCTGGGGCAATGTCTGAGTTGCTACACTGTGTCTCATCAGACGTGCTCTAGGTATGAGCAGAGACCTATGAATTCAGCCTGGTCTAGCTGGTTGGGGAGTGATGCTGAAAACTTTCAATTCGAAAGTGATAGAAGGAGGTTTAAAAAAGTGAGAGAATTTCTGGCTTTTGGGACTCAATCAGTTGTGTAATTAACTCCAGAGCAGCAATATGGCAGAAGAAACACTGTAATCAGAATCACTAACAAAGGTGTACGTCACAATCTTTCTAGATAATGTTCACTCACCATCTACAGGTGTTTACGCCAAGTCACGTTTTAAAGATTAGCCCTGCTGTTGATGACAATCAATCAAATGCTTGACTGCATTTTTCCCTCTGTGGTAGTGTTTAAGTGTACACTTTGCTAATAAAGTTTAGAAGGCTATTTAATATTGCAGTGGCTAATCTTGGTCTTGTCTGTGTATATCGGCTGTCAGCTGATTAACTTTTTTGTTCTCCCTATCTAGGGCTCTTGATGTTTTTGTACTGTCCCTAATTCAAACAAGAAAGCTTTTCTTAAACTAAGAGAAGAGAGTTTAGACATCGGTTGCTTTTTACTTTAAAACTAATGCTTGTAATATGGATGTCATTCGGTTATTTGATTGTCATTGACTGGAGGGTTTAAGGCCAAATTTGAATATATCTATTGCAAGATAGGAAATATGATTTTTCTTAACCTCCCTGTTAAGTCTACAGTTTGGGCAGGCTGTTACCACGGGTGGCTAATTTTAAGTTTATTAATTTCTATGAACTATCACATTTGGACTTCTTGCTTTCTTAGAACATTGCATATTTGGTTTGACTATAGGGATGGAGTTCGGGGCAACAATCTCTCAACTTGGGCTCTTAGAAGGAGTGAGCAAATGGAAGCTTCCCTTCTGTGGAAAGATTCTGAAGGTGACTGCTTGCCTGACATTATGCAATACATCAAACTCAAACAGCCCAACCAAGCTACTTAATCGCAGATCACATTACATGTCCCAAGATAACTGATCCTGTGGCATTCAGCACTGTCTTGATTAACATTATACTTTAAAATGATTCATATCTAGTTCATGAAATCAAATATGTTAACAGGCATGGTATTCTATTATAGGCAGATTGCCACAGCTGATACTTTGGAAAGGTTAAATGGACTTGCATAATTTTTTGATAATTGCTGCTGGTGCGTGGTGTTTTAAATTGTGTTTCTTCAATGAGTATCCTTATATGTACATGATGCATTAGGCTTTGAAGAATTAATGTTCCTCAATGCAAGAGAAGATAGAATACCTAGCAACACAAATGAGGATAATAATTTAAAATTGAAGTATTGCAGATCAGACATAATATAGGTCAGTGAATTTGGTATCAAGAAGCCTCAGTAAAACTAGAGGCAATGGGAATCGGGGAAAACGGTCTACTGCTTTGAGTCATGCCTAGCATGAAGGAAGATGATTGTTATTGGAGATCAGTTATCTCAGCTCCAAGGCATCTATGTTGGAGTTCCTCACAGTAGCATCCAGGTCCACCCATCTTCAACTGCTTCATCGATCACCTTCCTTCCATCATAAAGTCAGAAGTGGGTCCTTTTGGTGATGACTGCACACTGTTCAGTACCATTAACAATTTCTCAGATACTAAAGTAGCCCATGCTCAAATGCAGCAAGACCTGAACAATATCCAGGCTTGGGATGACAAGTAACATATGTACCATACAAGTGCCCAGGAATCACCAGCTCCAAAAGGAGAAAACCTAACTGCTGTCCCTTGACATTCCATGGCGCCACCATCACAGAATACCCCACGTTGTCAACATCCAGGGGGGTTGCCATTGACCAGAAACTCAACTGGACTAATCGTAAGTACTATGGTAACAAGAGCAGATCAGATACTAGGAATCCAGTACCAAGTAAATTACCCAACTCCCTCTAAGCTTGTCCACTATCTACAAGGTACGAGTCAGGAGTGTAATGTAATACTCCCCACTTGCCTGGATGAGTGCAGCTCCAACAGCACTCAAGAAGCTTGACACCATCCAGGACAGAACAGCCCTACTCGATTGGCACTACATCCTCAAACATTAAGTCTCTCCACCACCAACACTCAGTAGCAAAAATGTGTACTATCTGCAAAATGCATTTGCAGAAATTCACCAAGGCTTCTTAAACAGCCCCTTCTAAACCCCTGACTATGATCACTTAGAAAGACAAGGGCAGCAGGTACATAGTAACACCACCAACTGCAAATTCCCTTGTAAGCAGTGATGGGAAAAAAATTGTGGCTGTAACAGCTACTACTTCTTGAGATATTTTCAGGGTTGGAGCTGATTTCCTCAAATTTTTGGAGCAGTATTTACTGTTTTATAAGCTGTTGCATTGTTTTAGAACTTCTGTGAAAAATGATCAAAACAACAGCACTTTTAATAAAAGGAGGAAAAGGGAGCAAGCAGGGACCACGAGGGAGGTGCAAAACAAGCTGTAAATGTGCTCAGCTGTCTGACTGGTCAGTGAACCTACACAGCTGACTGCCTCTGCTGTTTAGTTTCAAGTATCTCTGGACATCCAGTTCATTCTAAGAAAAATAAACAAACAGTGAAATTCACAGCTGACCTTGGAGAAATGTGTGTGAGGAGCTCACAGCAGGGGAGCAGCTAAGTGTTTTTTTTTTAAATGTAACCTTACTGCTTTCTTTTGTAAATCTACAATAGTGTTTTTACTTATTATGTTTTATCGAGATCTGTCTCTTGATTAAACTTTTAAAATATAAAAGATAGGTACTAAGTTATCCCAGGGCAATGTTTTTAGAGCAGTAAGACTGTTATTTTCTGGGTCTAAAGTTTGTTAAGGTGCAAAGATGGCCTTTAATTGAGTGATGTGCTCTTCCTGTCGGATGTAGGTGATTAGGGAGACTTTCCATGATATTGATGATTATGCCTGCAGAAAGTGTGTTTGGTTGCGAATCCTATCGGATCACATGGATTGGTTGGAGTGGGAGTTAGAAGCAATGAGGAATTTACAAGAGCTGGGGATAGGTGTGATGGATGGCAGTTTCTGGAAGGTAGAAAAACCGCAGATACAGTCAGATGGATAGGTTACCTTTGGGAATGGTAGGAGAGGTATTGCAGGAGTATCCTGTGGCTATCCCCATCTCGAACAAGTATGCTGTTTTGGAAAATGTAGGGAGTGTTGGACTCTCAGGGGAATGTAGCACCAGTAGCCAGGTTTCTGGTACCAAGTCTGGTTCTAATGAAGCAGGTGGTACATCAGGTTTCAAGCGATCGATTGTGATAGGGGACTGTCTAGTCAAAGGCACTGACAGACATTTCTATAGCCGACAACGTGACATCAGAATGCTATATTGCCTCCCTGGTGCCAGGATCAAGGATATCTTGGAGAGGGTGCAGAATATTCTCAAAGGGGAGAGGAACCAGGAGGATGTCATTGTGTACATTGGAGCTAATGACATAGAAAGAGGAAAGGATAAGGTTCTGAGGAGAGAAATTAGGCAGGTTTTTAAAAAGTGGCTCCTTGAGGGTACTATAAAACCATGAGGGGCATGAATAGGGTGGATAGCCAAGGCCTTTTCCCCAGAGTAGCAGAGTCCAAAACTAGAGACATAGGTTTAAGGTGAGAGGGGAAAATTTTAAAAGGTACCTAAGGGGCAACTTCCTCATGCAGAGGATGGTGCATGTATGGAATGAGCTGCCAGGGAAGTGGTGGAGGCTGGTACAATTACAACATTCAAAGGGCATCTGTATGAGTACGTGAATAGGAGGATGTGGGCCAAATACCGGTAAATGGGACTAGATTAGTTTAGGATTTCCGGTCAGCATGGATGAGTTGGACTGAAGGTCTATTTCCATGCTCTATGACTATGACTATGACCATTCTAATTTGGAAATATATCAAATCCTGGAACTTTCCTTGGTGGCATTTTAGGTTTTCCTGCACTAAATGGACTGCACTAGTTCAAGAAGGTAGTTTACCACCACGACCACCTTCTCAAGGGCGACTATGGATGGGCAATCATTGCCAAGTGATGCCCACACCCTAAGTAATAAAAGAAATACCATCTTGATGATGGACTGAGTGAATGTGATTGGAAGCTCACCTCTGGGTCAAGTACCAATGTTATGAATGATATGTTTCAGCCTCCAGCTCCTAACAGGGAGAGGAATGGCATTAGTGGTACAAGACAGTGTATGTAGCAAAGAAACTTCACAGTCTTCCCAATACTTAGTTGAAGGCAAGTTCTGCTTATCCAGTACTCTTCATCAGTAAAGCAACATTACAAGTCACAAACACTGGATTATTCAAGTGACAAAGCTGTTCTCAGTAATTCTTAAGCATTTGAGCATGATACTGATCCCAAGCCATCAACTTCCAAAGCCATGATCACTTCCATGTAGAAAGAGAAGGGCAGCAGTTACGTGGGAATACCATCACCATCCTGACTTAAAGACATACCATCGTTCCTTCACTGGTGTTGTGTCAAAATCCTCAGTTCCCTCCCTGATGAAATTGTGTGTCTACCTACTGCACATGGAAGGCACCTCACCTTCTTAAGGGTGATTAGGGATGAACAATAAATGCTGGTCCAGTCAGTAATGTCCACATTCCTGAGAGTGAAGAAAACTTTTTAAATTTATACTTTGGATGCACAATGCTAAGTAAGCCGCTTTAATTTCTTGTTTCTAATTGCACTGAGAAAATAACAGGCTGCTGTCACTGAGATTTGGTGTTCAACTGAATAACTTACTAAGTCATTTGGTGTGGAACTTCAGAAATGTTGACCCAACTAGGGCAGATTAGTTTGGTTTTCTTCTGAAGTTTAACTATAAACTTGCACCTTAAATGTTCACTTTTGTACTTAGTGTCGGTCAGTAAATCACCAAACTACTTGAATTCTGTTTCACAGTTTTCCTGGATGAGATTTGAACTTGTACCTTGAGATGCTTGCCCAATGTCATAATTGCAGTTTCACACAACCTACTGATATTAAGTCACTCACAACATAGAGAAAGTTAGAAGAATACTTAAAGTTATCAAAGACTGATATCAGAATAAAAAGCAGTATAAACAAACTTTTCTGATGTTCTGATAATGAGTCTAGGCCCGAAACGTCAAGTTTTCCTGCTCCTATGATGCTGCTTGACCTGCTGTGTTCATCCAGCCCCATGCTTGTTATCTCGGATTCTCCAGCATCTGCAGTACCTTTTATCTCCAGTATAAACAAACAATGGGCATAATTGGTGTAATTGGCTGAACCTACTTGCCTCTGAAATTTCTGTAGCAAACCTTGGATGAAGGACAACAATGCTCTTCAGTTCTCTTTTCGAATTAAGATGCTTCTGCTCATATACAACTTCATAGTAGTATTAAATTGCACTGTTTAAATTGACTTTATAGTAGCTATTAAATTTCATTTCCTTTCAGGAATCACCTACCTAATGGATGAATTCCAAGAGCAAGTTTTGCAGCCAAATCAATGGAACCAAATTACGGAGCAACAATGGCTGGATCCTTCGTGAACTAATGAAAAGTTTTAGCTCTGATCACTATTAACCAGGCATTGAATAAGGAAAAAGTGCTTTCCATGTAGTTGTTTATGCTGTTACATTTCTGTAAACCTCATTTCTAATTTCTTAAAGGGAGACTATAATTGTTTTCTCTATATGCATATATACAATAAATAACTCTGCCTTGGTAACTCACAAAGTTATTGCTTTCAGACTTTTCTGTGCTGGCATTAGTTTTAAATTACATAGTAGTAAGGTTGCCATGGTTCTCAGTGTTCTGTAACTGGAAAAGTGAAAGTGCTGTTTCTGTGTCGCCATCTGATGGCGCAACAAACAAATTACTGTTAGGCATAATTTCTGATTAAGTGTCAAACTCTTTGTAAATACTGAATGAATTATGTATTTTTGTTTTATTTCACATTTTCTATAATTTGTTTTTTTTTTGAAAAACTGAATTGCATTGTATAAGCTTGGTGGTGGGATTGATTACTGGGGCACAGATTTAAAGTAAGCCAAAGAGCAGGAGGTTTAGAGAGGATGTGAAGAATTTTTTCTTTATCCAGAGGGTAATTAGAATCTGGAACTCACTGCCTATAAGGGTTGTAAAGGCAAAATCCCTCATGACACTTCAGAAGTATTTAGATGTGCAGTTGCAATGCAAAGTCATAAAGGACCATGGGCCATATGCTAGAAAACGGAATTAGAATAATTAGGTGATTGTTTTTGACCTACGCAGAATCATGGAATCCCCACAGTGAAGAAGCAGGCCAGTCGGCCCATTGAGTCTGCAATCGGTGGGTCAAGTGGCCTTTTTTTTGTGTTGTAAACCTCTAAAACTTGAATAGCTTAGGAACCTCTGGTTTGACCTATCAGCGTTGTTTATGCTGTGCATTTTTAAACCAAAGGTTAAAAAAAAACACACAAGCCATCAGAGAAGAAATATTTCTTTTCTACAAATATTTCTGCAATAATAATACCTTTACCAAAATCAATGTGTAATTTCAGAAGTGCTTTAAAGAACCTCCCTGAAAACTTGAATGATAGTACAGTCTTTCCAGAATGTGCTGTTGATAGTTTACTTTGAACTTGGAGTATAAACAAAAGAAATTCAGCCAATATATCATTTAAAATGTATTACGTGGTGACGGCCATTGAATAATTCCTGTGAAGTCTTCAGAAAAATGGCCCTTTGTTCTGTGTAGACTGAAAAATGTGACAGGATTTTATTGAAAAGTATGGAAAGCCTTAGAGGGTTTGACAGATTAAATGTGGAAGAGCTGTTTCCCATAGTTGGAATGTCTAGAATGAGGAACCATAGCCTCAGAGAGTAGAATCTTAGGGTTCTGAACAACATAGGCTTTGGCAAGATTTGTGGCAGAATTAGACAAGAAGCCTGGCAAGGCCTATCTCAATACCAGGAGTGTGTCATGTATTTGTACAGCAGTGAGACAAGTTGCCAATTAAGGGCTTTACAGCTTGTAAAATGCCTCCGAAACGCTGCAACTCAGCTTATTAGTATTCAGTTTCCTTTCTTACAAATGCACCAAACAAGCTAGATGTGGAGAATTCTCACCATGGAAATCTGAGTGGGTAAACAGTGACTTAAGATCACTGCAAGGAGCCTCGATGTTGCTCACCACCAAACAGCATCCCATAGTATGACCCTCAAGCACCGGCCACAAGTCCATGGATATTTGGCAACCCCCCATAACCACCATGGTCCCTGTCCAATTCTAGTGCAGGCCGCTAGAGAAACACAGCCCTGCATTGCAAAACATACCAGTGACTAGCATTGTAAGGCTGCTGCAAGGACATGAGCAAAGAGATAGGCAGTAAGCTCATAATTTGAACCAGGCTGAATCTCAAGTTTGCCTGCTTGCTCTCTTGTTACTTGCTCATGTACTGCCTGCCCACATGCAGCAGCATCCATGATTTACCTTGTCATGCCGTGAAATGCGTCGGTGCTTCAGCCAGAACCAAAAGCTCACAGTTCTGCCATGTTGATGTGCACAAACATGCACAAACACATAGCCATTAAGGGATGTAACTGGGATGGTAGACACATCTTACTGCTCAGCACATCAGAAATGTTAATCTGACACCCACAGCGTGTGCCAGCTGTGTGTGCAGCAAACACACTGCACATTACTCAAGCAATTGGCCAAGTTAGAAACTGTGTGGGGCTAATGCTCAATCCAGTCGAAGGGGAGCGGGAGCAGGAGCTTACTGTCCCATGGGGAGTCCAGGTACTGACAGTCATGGGCACAGTCCACATTCACTTCAGGGGCTTGTCCATGTGTTAGCTTGAGCTGGGCATGATCAAGATATGTCTGACTGTAGTCTGGGGCATTGTTCAATGGCTAGTCCTGTAGGGCCAGCACAAGCAATTAGGGGAATAGTGTATGGTCATTCTGGGAGCTGCAAACATAGCAGTCAAGAGCCTGGTTAGTCACGTCTGCGGGCTGGTTGAAGAAGACAGTCAGAGATCTGAGTGAGTACAGTCCTGGGGTTCCATGCATTGCTCGTTGAAGAGGTTACAAGGACGGCCTGTGGGGGCAGCAGGGGGCAATAATCACTGCCAGAAAAGGGAGTTGGGATGTGTGGGAAAGCAGAGGTATTTGTAGAGGTGGGGATAAGGATGGTAGCAGTGTGGATTAATGAGTATCGTGGGTAGGTGGAACAGGATTGGAGGGTATAGTAGGCTACAGGAGGGGAGGTCTTTGGCATTTACCAGAACCATGATTTTCACAGTGGGAGTATAGAAGACAAAGATGGGAATCATTAAGGTGTAATATCAGGACTCAGGAGCAAAGAGAGCAGTTATAGGTGAAGTTCAACGTGGTGGGTCTCCACATGAGGTCGATGAATGGAAAAGTATTTTTTAAGATGCTAAAGGCAACGGGAAAATAGGAAAGTTGAACAATTGTTGTGGGTCAGGGATGGAATTTGGAGCGTAGTAGGCAATCCGCTTTGATAGATGTGTTGGCATAGCACATTCAGATTGGTACAGATGCTGAGGCTGAAGCTAAATGAATGATGGAGACATGAAACTCGTTGTCGGGTGCCACGTGTCTTATTGTACAGAGGAGTATGTAGCCCTAATCTACCAGTTATGCCACCACTGACTCTTGAGACCCAAGAACCTCTTTCAACATAGGTCAATTGCAACCATAAATGAAACAGGACAGTGATTGGTGGCATCTGTGTAAGATCACACTGGTTCATTTTGTTTCTGAATGAGGTGATCAGTACTGCTGTGTGGGCAGTAGTATTCAGAAACATGGCTGGTTTCCTCTGGGTGTAGGGAACTGTGCACACCTCACACTGAGGACCATATAGAAACACTATAGAATCCATCAACATCATGATATCAATGTGCAATCTTGAGTAATGTAGGGTGCAGGTACAATGCTGTCCATGCAGTGTACCATTGAAGATGTGGTTCCACTGCTTGGACTGGTCTTGGGTGGCCCTTGACATAGTCCGGACAGAATGTATTACATCATTTTGGTGTTCTACACCAATTTACCTCTCTCTTTTACCACCTCAGACAACCCCTTTGTCTTTTGCACTAGGCTGTCTCAAAAAAATTTACTAGACACTTCAAGGTACCAATTGATATCTCTTTGAAAAGGATCAATGAAGCAGTGTTGGCTGCACTGAATCTTGCTAAGGCTTCAAGGGAGCAGTTGATGCCTCTTAGAAAAGTATCCTTCTGGTTCACAATGCCCAACCTAGCTTGTTAAAATAGAACTGAACCCACTCAAATCCCCAAAAGTATCAATTGCTCACTTGAAGCTTTATGGAAATTTGATGCAGCTAACCATGGTCATTGATCAAAATGGCTTTCAACTTATGAAAAAGATGCCTACAATCCTCTGAAAATATGGCTTTGACATTTAGTTTTGGACTGACTCAATCAGTTGTTTGGTTACATTGCTGAAATTTGGTACCAACTTGAGATAAAAAAACACACCACCAAAAATGTGAGATAACAAGGTGTAGAGCTGGATGAACATAGCAGACCAAGCAGCATTAGAGGAACAGGAAAGCTGACGTTTCGGGTCTAGACCCTTTCCACCAAAAATGTCATTGGAGATTTTCATTCCCCAAAGTTCCAAAACAATGTAACACCTTATAAAACAGTAAATTACTGCTCCTAGATTTTGAGAAAATCAGCTCCAGCACTGAAAATACCTCAAAAAAGGAGCAGCTCTTACAGCCACCATTTTTACCCATTCTCCATCTTGGATTACCCAGAATCCTGGGGAGTGTTGCTGAACAAAGGGACCTTGGAGTGCAGGTTCATAGTTGCTTGAAAGTGGAGTCGCAGGTAGAGAGGATAGTGAAGAAGGCATTTGGTACGCTTGCCTTTATTGGTCAGTGCATTAAGTTTAGGGGCTGGGAGGTCATGTTGTGGCTATACAGGACATCGGTCAGGCCACTTTTGGAATACTGCATGCAATTCTGGTCTCCCTGCTGTAGGAGGGATGTTTTGCAACTTGAGAGGGTTCAGAAAAGATTTACAAGGATGTTGCCAGGGTTGGAGGGTTTGACCTATAGGGAGAGGCTGAATTGGCTGGGGCTATTTTCCCTGGAGCATCGGAAACTGAGGGTTGACCTTATAGAGGTTTGTAAAATCATGAGGGGCATGGATAGGGTAAATAGCCAAGGTCTTTTCCCTGGGAGAAGGGAGTCCAAAACTAGAAGGCATAGGTTTAAGGTGAGAGGGGAAGGGTTTAACTAGGATCTAATGGGCATGTTTTTCACACAGATGGTGGTGTATGTATGGAATGAGCTGCCAGAGGAAGCGGTTGAGGCTGGTATGAGTACAACATCTAAAAAGCATCTGGATAAGTAAATGAATAGGAAGAGTTTAGAAGGATATGGGCCGAATGCTGGCAAATGGGACAAGATTTACATAGGATGTAGGTCGGCATGGATGATTTGGACTGAAGGGTCTGTTTCCATGCTGTATATCCCTATGACTCTATGACCTTGGAGTGCAGGATCATAATTTTTTGAAAGTAGAGTCATACGTAGCCTCTACCTTTAGTAGCTACAATGACCAGTCAAAGTTACTTTGTTTTACTTTCTCAAACATGATAAAGGTGTGCCCACAATAGTTCTGGATATTCCAAAATTTCTGCCTTTAAGCCTCAGGGACCAATTCCTCTGCACAAAGAATAGCCATGTTGCCACTTCATAATCTATGACATCCTTCTCAGAAAGCAAGGCATAAAACTCATGAGCTCAGTTCACTAGCAGCTTCACATGAGCACTGTCCAGTTTTCCTCTGGCCAGCACATATGTTTAGTAGATAACAAGCATGGGGCTGGATGAACACAGCAGGTCAAGCAGCATCATAGGAGCAGTTTAGTTATCTTTTTAAATGGAAAATGCCTCAGCACTTTGGAAGACCTTGCACAAATTAAGAAAGCTCCCCACAGGGTCTTGGATTGAACTCAGAACCTTCCTTGTCAGAATGTTCCCTGGAGCCAGAGACCTTTTTCTTGGTTCTAATCTTAAACCAGGTCTCCCCTTTCTTTCTCCATTTCTACTGCCTGAATTGCTTTCCACCCCTTCTCCCACCTCTGACATGCTCATTCGCTGTCTTTTCTTTAAAAGGTAATTTTTAAAATTTCCATTTCATTTTCTCTATCAAGCAGCTCCATCTGCAATTGATTCCTTATTAACTCACAATCTGGTTTGTAACTTTTTATCGCAAAAATATATGTTATTCATAGAAAATTATTTTTATGTACATAAGATTCTAAATGGTTTGTATAGTCTTTGCATATATTAAGAAAATGCAAACATTAGAATTTGACATTCCCTGCAGTTTCAAAACCAAAGACATTTCTTACTTATGCAGAACACTACTTACATACATGTTGAGGCAATGAGAGGGTCTGATTACTGAATAGACCCTCGTTGTACTTTGACGGAAAGACCTTAGACGGTGGTCTTTCCCCACTATGCCTTTCTAGCAGCTGCCCCA
Organism: Ginglymostoma cirratum; assembly: GCA_024137785.1. NCBI lineage: Eukaryota > Metazoa > Chordata > Chondrichthyes > Orectolobiformes > Ginglymostomatidae > Ginglymostoma > Ginglymostoma cirratum. Next base: position 35,831,142 of record JAHRHZ010000289.1, on the reverse strand, counting down.
AGCTTTAGTGTGTCCCTCAGCATGTAATCCTGGATCTTGGAATGTGCCAGTCTGCAACACTAGGTCAAGGTCAACTCTTTACACTGGAAGACCAACAAATTTCGGGCAGATCAAAGAGTATCTTTCACAGAGCTGATGGTACTCCAGTCGCAGTCGATGTTTATCTCGGTGTGCATCATGACGAACAGGCCATAGAGCACAGAGTTCTGTCATGGAACTACTCCGGATGGACATTGATAAAAACTACTGCATCTCTCTCTAGACTGTCTTTCTGTAGACACATTCCAGCAGGAGTTGTGTGACAATCCCTACTCCACTGTAGCTGCTTAAAGTGCGGTGGAGAGAGAGTCCTTCATACACCACTAGCCAAGTGATATCTTCATGCTTGTTGGAAAGTTCTGGCAATAAGGTATTCTGCCAAATGACTTTGTCAGTCTGCTCAGGAGGCAACCTGAAAGGATTCACCCTCTCCTTATCCCACACGGTTTCGTGCTACATGCTGACCACTGCCTGACGGACTTATGGTCAAAAGTGTTGTCCTTTACAAATCTTTCCATGAGGGACAGGTGATATGGAACAATCAAACTACTTGGAGCATTTCACAGCAACAAGCTGGGCCCGTCTTTGCAACACCAGGGACAGTTGGACCTCAGTACAAAGTGACACTTGGTGTTTGGACAGCAAGGGTCTACGCACAGCTTGATGCAGCCACACACAAAGATGGCCATCAGGATGACGGCAGCATTGGGTACATCTGTTCCTTCCCTTATCTACAGCTTTATATGTTGTGTCTCTGCAGACACGGTCCATCTTTGACCTTCAGATGAAGGGGAAGATGGCTTGGGTAACTGCAATGGTGCATGTTCAGGGAATGGGCCAGATCTGTGCCACATACAACACTGACCGTACCTCACACCTGATGACCAGGTTTTTACCCGCAATCAAAAGGGAGCAGTGCTCCTAAATGCCCTTTTCTGCCTCACCTTTGTGATATGTTCCTCCCAGGTTTTGGCACATGCCCTGGCCCCTTTGAATCATGCTCCCAGCACCTTCAGGTAATCTGACCTGATTATATTGTTGTCCTTTCAACTTCAAACGTTGCACTATTCCCACAATTACGTATAGGTTCCTAGTGTCTCCTTTTAACTCTAACGCTAACCTGTCACCTATTTTAGTTACCCTAACCTTCATTCCTACGTGCAAATCACTAAGGGATAAGTCTTCCCTCCCAAGAAGTAGCTTAAAACTGTCAAAATATTTTAAAACAATAATGCACAAGGAATCTGGTTTCCTGTTATCCTTTTCCAATTAATGTGCTAATTGGATATCCCACTGACAACCTCTAGTCTTTTAAGTTATGACTGAGCACACTGTCACTCTAACCTTACTACTCCATGGGTCACAACATAACTGGAAGTGGTATTTCTATTTTGCTAAGTTGACCAATTAAATACCTTATTTGTATCAGGTTTTAAACCACAAAATCTCTGATTTCTTAAATAAACATGATTATCGGTTTTATCAAATCCAAAAAACGTATTCAATGAAGATATAATACAAAGTTAATGTTCTGAAGAAAGGTCACTGGACCTGAATCATTAACTCTGCTTTCTGTCCTGAGATGCTGCCAGGTCCACTGAGTTTCGCTAGTGATTTCTGTTTTTGTTTCATATTTCCAGCATCCGCGGTCCTTTATTTTCCTCTGTTAATCTATTCAGTCACGACCATAGAAGTAGAAATGCTTATCCTTCTATATATCTGCAAAACACTCACTCTTCAGGAAAAGAGAAAGAAAATGATTTCCCTGCTGAAGTTGGCTCTTTGGCCAATTGGTTATGCTCTAAGGCAAAAGGATAAGCGCAGAATGTTCCAGAATCCGTAGCTCTGAAGTTCAGGCATGTGGTCAAGTCACTAATCAGGCACAGTGTTCTCTGAATTCCTCCAGACAGCTTACTCAGGAAAAAAGAGTTTCAAATGTTTCTTCAATTAGTTGTGTTGAAAGAAAAATAGGTTTTTCTTTTCAGAAATGGGAGAGATCAGCAGGCAGCTTCTTCTGAGACTATCCTTCAACTTTGCTTGGTCTTCAGCCAATTAAACCAGATCAATCAAGAATCTCTCCAAGCCAGCCACTATTCAAATTACCCCAGCAGGGATCCATGGTAAAGCAAGCAGTTATTACCAGTCTGATCTGAGTTACTTGGCTTCTTGTCATTGTCCACGGTGAACTGCCAATTATTTTTATTCATTCATGGGATCAGGGCGTCACTAGCTAGGCCAGCGCTTATTGCCCATCCCTGACTACAATTAAGAGTCAAGCACATTGTTGTGGGTCTGGAGTTACACATGGGCCTGACCAGATAAGGATGGCAGTTTTCTTCCCTAAAGGATTTTAGTAAACCGGATAGGTTTTTTCCGACAATTGACAATGGACTCACGGTTATCATTAGACGCTTAACTCCACTTTTAAAGAAGCCACTCCAGGTAATTCCACAAAATAGGAAATTAATTTTCCATAAATCCTTCAAACCTGAAAGCCGCCAAGCAGAATTAAATATGAAGTATCTTTCTAACGAAAACAACAATTGAAACTGCTTCCATCACACTTTCAGGTGGTGCATTCAGACCCTAACCGTTCACTGCACAAACATGCTTTACTTCAAGCTGCCTCTGGGTCTTTTGCCAATAACTTTCAATATCTGTCTTATGATTCTTGATCCTTCCACCAATGGGAGAAGTTTCTTCCTATCTACTTTGTCCAGACCTTTCGCGACTTCAAATGTATCTATCAAACTTCAGTCTTCTCTTAAGGAGAGCTGTCCCAGCTTCACCCACTGAAGTTCGAGGTGAATAAAGATCCCAAGTAAATGAAGGCAGGGAAATGTCACTTCATTGGACTCATAGCGCAGGTTATTTAACATAACAAAATAAACCAAGAAACTTCACGTATTATAGAATAAAATATGGCACAGAGCCACTTAAAGCATTATTAGGTCAGATTGTCAAAATCTTGGAAAAGAAGTAGGTAGCAGTTGAGGAACATGTAATGGTTCAGATACCTTAAGTAATAGCAAAAACATGTATTCTTGCCAAAGATTTTAACTCTCCATGATTCATCGTCTATGAAGTTTCTCCCTTGCTGTTAATTTCCTTTCTAGTTTCCTCAGTTCCAATCATTGCTGCAACCAAATGTCTGGTGTTTTGAATCCTATTGGTGTAAACTACCACTTGTCTTTGTATATCCATTTCTAATTTGTTTTTCAGATCGTTTTTGCACTTTTTTTAATGCTAACTTTTTCACAAATCATCTACAGTAGCTGAAATACTGGATGCTGGAACTGGTATGTAGGTTTGTGGTTACCTGCTCCTTAATGTTTAGGTTTTATAAAATGCCGATTGTTTCCACTGGCCGAAAGTGAAGTCGCAACTATTTCTGTTAACAGTGGAACACCATATATGATTTGAAGCAGTTTTATAGTCACACTTGTCGTGATCTTGTATAGTTTTAAAATATGCCTAAATACATCACCAAAAAAAACACTCTGACATTTCCCTTAAAGCATTAACGACTGGAAGGAACTTACTGTGAAATCACTCAGAATGATGCCAACTTGTCCATCAGGCTGCATCGTGCTTTCATTCACAATGGCCCACTGTTGAGGCTGAGTAAGGGCAAAGAGGAAAGAAGTGGAAGCAAGAGATAATAGGTACTGCAGATGCTGGAGAATCCAAGATAACAA
>JAHRHZ010000289.1:35805824-35827005 GCA_024137785.1 Ginglymostoma cirratum | reverse complement strand
TCAAGCTTTCCTGCTCCTATGATGCTGCTTGGCCTGCTGTGTTCATCCAGTTCCACACCTTCTTATCTAGAAATGGAAGCAATACTTGCACTCCAGATCCTGCACCCTTGTGGGACATCCTGCCCCATGTCCAGAGATCTGGGTCAGGAATTGGCCTGTTCAGTCACATGTACTCTAACGGATGAAATTCAAGACCCTGGCTAGACATCATCCTTCATTCGAGGGCCAGTCAATAACAACAACTGAAATCTCTCTAACGCTGGTAAGATGTACTTACAGTAGAATCAACATTCTCAGGTCACTCAATGCAAAGTTTCTATTCTTGTCATGAGCTCCATCCTCCTCGTTGTCTGAAACCAAACAAGATGCTCTTTATTCATTTTTTTTCCTTTATTCATTCACAGGATGATGGCGTCACTGGCTAGGCAGCATTTATTGGGCATCCCTAAGAGGGTAGTTCAGAGTCAACCACATTGCTGTGGGTCTGGAGTCACATGTAGGCCAGACCAGGTAAGGATGGCCATTCCCTTCCCTAAAGGACATTTTTGAACCACATAGGTTTTTTCCTGACAATCAACAATGGATTCATGGTCATCATTAGACAGTTAATTACAGATATTTATTGAATTCAAATTCCACCATCTGCCGTGGCAGGATTCCAACCCAGGTCTCTAGAACATTATCTGGATCTCTGGATTAACAGTCCAGCAATAATACCACTAGATCATCACCTCCTCTGCAATGATGGCCTCCTATTTAACACTGAACTGTGCTTCCAACTCCATATCTTCTCAATTTTGAAAACCTCCAAATTGCACCTCCATAATGTTACTTGCCTGTTTGTACCTTGGTCAGTTTACTACTGAGCTCCCCATCCTTTATCACCTCCATGATTTGCCTAATCTAATAGTCTTTCTTCGCTAGCCTACATCAGTCCCTGATTCAACAGCTGAAACTTAAAATTCTACCCATGAGATTAAATTCCTCAATGGTCTCATCCTGTCCAAACTCTTACCTCATCCAGCAAAATCACTTTCCCCACAGAATTCTCGGTCCCTCTGACTTTGGCCTCCCTCTCCCTTTGACCACATCCAATCTAGAAATGAATCTGTTAACCTTTCTGCCCCCAGTCTTTCAAAACTTTTCTTAAAGTGGCCTCGATGAGAGAGCTTTTGATTATCCCTCTAAATAGTTCCACATTAGTTTGCTGACCATTTTGTCCTTACACTTCTAATAAAATGCCTTAGGACAATTTTCTACAAGAAAGGTGCTATGTAAATGAAAGTTGTATTATTAATCACAGAAGCCAGTGCTGCCAAACTTGGAAGGTCCTGAACATAGCTTTACACTTAATTTAACCAATACTATGTTGTCTTACAGTAAATGCCAGAGCCAGGGCTTCAGACCTTGACATAAGACTATTAAGTTTGGGTGGAACAGAATGGTTTGAAAACAACAGATAAGGGTTACTGATTCCGGTTGCTATTAGTAACCAGATTCTGTGTAAACACAGCAACAACAGCAATTGTCAATTACTTGGTAAAAGCAAATGATAGCTGTTGGTACCTGGATACATAAAACGCTGTTAGCTCAAAAATAAGTGTATTAAATACTCAAATTCTAATCAGAGATTGCTCACTACAGTAAACACTCCAGTCCTTTGTTTAGAATGTTCCCTCCACTAGATGGCATGTCATTCAACGATCAAAATGACCAAAACATTCTGGCGCTGACAGAAGTTAATTTAGTTTGATGGATGTTGCACTTTGATCATCCAGTCGACATCAGTACTGACATAAGCAACAGTCTGTTTTAAACAGTAGTCTGATTGCTTTAATCGGTGGAATTCCAGAAGTTTGAGTGCAATTGAAGAAAAAACAAGGCTTAGTCTTTTGGCAACACTCCACTGGTAGTTTAATTCACATAATTCTAGTACAATAAAATTGAAATGTACAGTGAAAAAGTTGTGCAAATTGGAAGGTAAGTTTTTCTTTATTTCTATTACGTCTTCTACTCCTTTTTTATTCCTCAGATACTCTTCTTAACAAGGAGCTCCCATGTAATTTTACATTTTTTTTAAGTTTTATATCGTCTCTTACCTTTTTGTATAAGTTATTGCTTTAATTTTCCCTGTCCCTTCAATTCTAACATAATATTGAGTCAGAAAACTTGGACTCTGCCAGGCTGAAAATGTAGCACTTTAATGTTGTAAAATGTCCCAAGGTGCTTCAAAAATGTGATAAAGATGTGTTTTTAGGGATCAGGTGATAAATATGATTCTAAAATAATTATGATTGTGATCTTCCGAAGCAGACTATTGATTTCCATTTGTGTGCTGATTTCCTTCCACACCATTATCTTCTTTATCCCCCCAGGACTCTATCCTTAGTCCCCAATCCCCACCCTGTTTCTCAGCAATACTGCCTGAAAACACCTTGTTAGTTTCCACATGTACATTGATGACCCCATCTCTATACCATTTCTCTCAACACATTTGCTGTCTCTAAACTTCTTTTCACCCTTCTGATATCTAGCACTGGATGACAAGAATTTTTTCTCCAATTGAATGTTGGTAAAACTAAAGCTGTTGAGTTCAACCCCACCACAAACTACATTCTCTAGCTATCAATTCCACCCCTTTCCTTGGAAACTGTCTAAGGTTGTTTGCAATTATGTTGTTATATTGGCCCAGCAACATGCTTTTGATCCTATATTTCGCTGTATCATCAAGACTGCATAACCACATCTCCATAATACTTTCAGACTCTGCCTCAGCTCATACTCTGCTGGAAACCTTGCCCAGGATCCTGTAACCTTTAAACGTAGCTTTCCCAAAGCATTCCAGGCTGGTTTCCTATATTTAGCTATCCATAAGTTTGAGGTCATACAAAATTCTGCCCCATATGTTCTAATTTGCATGAAGTCACTCACAAATCATCTGTGTACTGAATAATGGGGGTTGGTTAGCTCAATTAGCAGGACAACTGGTTTACAATGCAGAGTTGCGCCAACAGAATGTCTTTAATTCCCATACCAGCTGAGGTCACCACAATGGCTCCACCTTCATCAACTTGGCTGAGGTGTGGTCACCTTCAGGTTAAACCCACCGCCAGCTGTCTCTCTCTCTTTCTAATGATAGAGCAGGACAATGGTGACTTTATTTTCTTTCACTTACTGAATTATCAACATTGGATCTTGATTAAGCAACGCTTCAGTTTTAAAATTGTCATCCTTGTTTTCAAATCCCTCCATGGCCTTGTCTCTAATCTCCACCAGCGCAACCATCTTCTGAGATAGCATAAATTCTGCCTTTTTAAGCTTGCTTGATTTAAAGGGCCACTGGACTTGACACATTAACTCTGCTTTCTCTCCACAGATGCTGCCAGACCTACAGGGCTTCTTCAGCAATTGCTGTTTTTTTGTTTCAGATCTTCACCATCACCAGTTTTACATTTTATTTTGAGCTTTTCCCAACTTGTTTGTACAACAGTGGGGGCTACAGTGTGGATGAACTTGCCATGGCACTATGCTACAGGAAGTCATTAAAGAGGGGGCAGTAAGAAGGAATGCAGTAAGTAGGAGGGACAGTATCATGATTGACACTGTTCTCTGCAGCAAACAGCATAAATCCAGACAGTTGTTTGTCTAGTGCCAGGGTTCAGTTTATCTGCTCTGGGCCAGAGAGGATTTTGCTGTGACAAAGGGAAAAATCTAATTGTTATGGTCCATGTTCATATCAAGAACATAGGAAAGATAAGAAAAGTTTATTTTTAGAATTCACTCAAGGGATGTGGGTATCGCTGGCTAGCCCAGCATTTATTATCCAGATTGCAGTTAAGAGTTAACCACACTGCTGTGGATCTGGAGTCACATGTAGGCCAGACCAGGCAAAGATGGCAGTTTCCTTCCCTGAAGGACATTAGTGAACCGGATGGGTTTTTCCAGCAATCAACAATGGTCATCAACAGACTCTTAATTCCAGATTTTTTAAAAATTGAATTCAAATTCTACTATGAGCCCATGGCAGGATTCAAACCCAGGTCCCCAGAATGATATCTGGATCTCTGGATTGACGGTCCAGCAATAATACCACTAGGCCATCACCTCCTCCCTGCTGAGGGCATTATGAAGCTAAGTACTAAATTAAGAAGCAGAGCCTCAAATCTGGATTACTTCCTGAGCCACATACAGATTGGGCCATGGGATGAATATTATTTGGGAAAAGAGACAAGTGAATGCATGGCTCAAAGACTGGTGTGGGAGAAGATGGTTCCATTTCATGGGCTGCTGGTACCCGCTGTGGGGATAATTAGATCTGTACCAATGGAGTGGTCTACATCTGACGTGTTCTGGGACAGGTGTATTCATGAACCTTATAGCCAGGAAGATAGAGAGGACATTAAACTAAATAAAGTGTTTGAGGGATGAAGCTTGAGTAAATGTAACTAGTCAAGGATAGGTTAAGACAAGACAACAAAATACTAATGTGGAAATAAAGGTCGGAGGTGGCAGAAAGGGACAGAGAGAAAAACCTAAGAACGTACCAGCAGTCATGGGATTCAGGGTGAGGTTGGATACATAATTGGCTTAACAGCGGGAGACAGAGTAATGGTGGAGGGTTGCGTTTTGGACTGGAGGCCTGTCACCTGCACTGTTCCACAGGGATCGGTTCTGGGTCTTCTTTTGCTTGTCATTTGTATAAATGATTTGGATGAGAATTTAGAAGGCATGGTCAGTGAGTTGGCAGACAGCACCAAAATTGGTGGCATAGTAGACAGTGAAGAAGGTTTTCTAAGAGTACAAGGGGTTCTTGATCAAATGAATCAATGGGCTGAAAAATGGCAGATGGAATTCAATTTAGATAAATGTGAGGTATTGCGTTTTGGTATAACAAATAAGGGTAGGGCTTATACAATTAATGGTAGGGCTTTGAGTAGTGTCGTAGAACACAGGAACTTTACAGTTCAGGTACATAGTTCTTTGAAATTTGCATCACATATAAACTGGGTGGTTAAAGAGGCATTTGGCCTGCATGCCTTCGTTGCTTAGTCCTTTGAGCTTAGGAGTTGGGAGATCATGTTGTGGTTGTACAGGACATTGGTGAGGCCTCTTCTGGAATATCGTGTCTGGATATTATCAAGCTGGAGAGGGTTCAAAAGAGATACACCAGGATGTTTCTGATGAAGGGTTTAGGCCCGAAACGTCAAGTTTTCCTGCTCCTATGATGCTGCTTGACCTGCTGTGTTCATCCAGCCCCATGCTTGTTACACCAGGATGTTGCTGGGTATGGAATGTTTGAGTTATCAAGGAAGGCTGGATGGGCTGAGACTTTGTCGCTGGAGCATAGGAAGTTGAGAGGCGACCGTAAAGAAGTTTATAAAATAATGAGAGGTATGGATACAGATAATATTAGTTGTCTTTTCCCTAGGATGGGGGAACCTCAAGACTAGGGTATACATTTTAATTGTGAGAGGAGAGACATTTTACAAAGACATGAGGGGCAATTTTTTTCACACAGAGGGTGGTTGGCATGTAGAATGAACTTCCTGAAGATGTAATGTATGTGGGTACAATTACAACATTTAAAAGACATTTGGATAAGTACATGAATAAGAAAGGATTAGAGGGATACGGGCCAGGAGCATACAGGTGATACTAGTTTAGTTTGGGATTTAATTTGGCACAGACTGTTTGAACCGAAGGGTCTGTTTCAGTCCTATATGATTCTGTGACTCTATGAGATGCCACAAAAAAAAACAAAAAAAATTTTAAACTTAAGATTTAAACAACTGCAGAATTATGCAGTGCACAGGGATTTAGCTATTCCAATGCATAAGCCACAGAAGAAGGGACCAGACCCTAAACATCAGCTTTCCTGCTCCTCTGATGCTGCTTGGCCTGCTGTGTTCCTCCAGCTCCACACTGTGTTATCTGAGGTTAGTATGTGGGTGTAGCATGTGATGATGAAGGCTGATGGTATTCTTTTATTACGAGAGGAATGGAACACAGAAGTATTATGTTTCAGTTATAACGGGCATTAGTGAGAACCCACCTTGAGTTCTGTGTGCAGTTTTGGTCTCCTCGTCTAAGGAAGGTGTGAATTTATTGGAGGCAGTGCAGAGGAGGCTAACTAGATTGATACCTGGAATGAACAAGTTACCTTAGGACGAAAGATTGGATAGGCTGAGTTCATCTTCACTAGGCTTCAAAAGAGAGAGGGATGATTCGATTGAAGTTTATAAAATCCTGAATGATCTTGACAAGGTAGATGTGAAAATGATATTTCCTCTTGTGACTGAGTCCAGAACTGAGGGACACAGTTTTAAAATTAGGGGTCACCCTTTTAGGACAGAGATATGGGGATTTTTTTTTATTTTCTCAGTGTGGTGCAACTTTGGAACTCTTTGGTGATGGGGTCAGTGAATATTTCTAAGGCTGAGGTAGATAAATTCTTGTCAGGCAGGGGAATCAAAGGTTATTGCAATAGATGAAAATGTGGCATTCAGAACAGAAGCCAATTAGCCATGATTGTATTGAATGGTGGTGCAGGATTAAAGACCTACCTCAGCTCAAATTCATGTATTCATATATTTGAATGGTTGAGAGGGCAGATGAGATCTCGGTAAAATGTATTGTCCAAAAGATGATATCTTTGTAAGTATAAGCCTCTCTCAGGACTGTAAAGGAGTATTGGCCCACATTTAGTGCTCACACCTCTGAAGTGGGGCTTAAGTGCACACCTTACTGACTCGTAGGCAAAAGGAATGTAACAAACTGATGCACAACTGACATTAGCCACCTCAGATCCAGGGTGGTGCCCTTTGAATGGAATCTGTAGTCTGTAAAAGCAGACCCAACACCATCATGGCTGTTCAACTTTATAGATGAATCATCACTAAGATATACAGAATTTAAACTAGGAAGTGAACAAAGGAGAGGGAAAGAAAAGAAGATCAGCAGATAAAGACAAACGTGATGAAAAGGAAAATGATACGCACATTTTTATTTAGAAATCGCTAACACAAAATAAATGCTGAAGAAATGAAACTCCACTTCATCAAACTAAATTGTCAGGTCTTGTAATGTGCTTCAGCAGTTATTATGAATGCAGCTCATTTGAACCTGAATGCACAAGCCCTCAATTCTTTCCTGCCAAGTTTAATGAGTACATACTAGGCAATTTCAGCAATACCACCCTCTCATGTGGATTTCAATGCTAGGTGTAATTGTGAGTAATAAGTACCAACTAGAAGAAAAACCTCAATTTAACCTCAATTGCCTACTTGTCAAAACTAAACTGACCACAATAGACAAATATGAACTTCAGTATGTGGTATGACAGATTTGCAAGACACTCCTGATCTCCTCAATTCTTTAAATGTTGTCAAAACGAAATTCATATGTCAACTGAAACCCAGTCAGCCACATATTCCTTCTCCTATATATGTTGAAGGATAGCCTTTGGAATATGTTCAGCACTTCCTGAAGCTCGACAGCTAACTCTCTCGAAAGGCCCCCATTATCGAAGTGTTCAAACGTTGGATCAGCTGTGGCAGCTCAGCATTCTACAAATATTGCAATGAATTGTTGGAAATTGGGGTCCCCTTTAAAATTACACCGCACACACACACGCACACACATGCACACGCGCACACACACGCGCGCACACACATACACACGCACACACACATACACAAACACACATACGCACACACACACACGCACATACACACTCACACACACACACACGCACACACACACACATACACACGCACACACACATACACGTGCGCACACACACACAGATACACACACACGCACACATGCACAGGCACACACACACACGCGCGCGCACACACACACACACACACAGACGCATAAAAGTATTCAAAGTACAAGATGATTTACTTTTGAATTAACAAGTTATGTTGAGCTGGATATTGTAAGATGCTAACATACTTTGCACCCATTAGAACTTTTATTACATTGATTAACACTCAGGCAGACTCAGATGATATATTTATGCACTATAGGTACAGGGGCAACACCCAAATATGCTGCAGCAGTTCTCTAAATGCGGGATGTAACATGCAGATACATTCATAGCCTTTGGCTATGTGTTCTAGGTTAGGGAGGATTATTCTCCTCAGTCTAGGTTAGAAAGGGGCTAGACCAGACTTGACATCTTGGAATTTTTTTTCTTGCTGCACACTCTGCTTTAAACAGAACACTTTGTATAGGTTTTTGTTTTCTGAATATAGCCACATTTAGGGAGAGCCATGAGTCAGTGCTTTAGATAAATCACCACATTACTAATCTACAGTTAATGACATGTTCAGCGAGAGATTAGGGGTTGGTGTTATTATGAGAATGTGGCGTTTATTCTCCTCTGTAATTGCAGAAATTGCTGCAACCAACCTCAGGAAAAGTCCTAGACAAGCTCCAAGGACTCACACAGGGGCAAAGAAAAGCAGACCATGGAGTTATTGGATGCTGATGAAGTCCGATGCTCCACTCTTTCAAACCAGCCACAAAGATATTTCAGGGTATTGTATCACATCAAAACAGTTTCTTTTGTAAAATAATCTTGAAACAGTTCTCCTTTGACTTTTCAATACTGAAATATTGATACAGCGATACACAGCAAATATATCTCATCAAATTATTCAGATGGATTAATGACATGAAAGTGCATAACAAATATGATCATTATGGTCAGAGCACATTTGTAGATTAGATCATTTTTAATTCACAGTTGTGTGCATTAAGACAACAAGAATACAAATATTCACTGTGAACATGTTACACGCATAATATATTTCTTAATATAAAAATATGTGTATACCAAGAATAAATGAAAAGTGAAATCACATTTTAGAAAGCTCATTGTTAGTTGACTTCACATTTTTCTTAAAATTGGGAAAATTGTTTTTATCCGTTTTAGCAATAGGAATAAAATTCTACGTGGGAACAGTCCCAATTTTAGGTGCGTATACCAAGATATAATCATTTTCCAATGAGAATCCATGACAGAGTAATTCATTAAAACAGAGAGGTAATAGAAAGGAAGTAAGGATATCATTATAGCCCTCAAATGGATATTTATTCAATCATGGAGCATGTTACTCCTTGCATGGATTTTTCATGTCTTAATCAAATCCCAAAGTTTGCAATGATTCATCCAGAGATTGTTATGGCAAATTCATTTTTTGGAACATTTTAACAATTTTAAGGTGAGAGGCTTTATGGGTGATCTTAACAAAATCATCCTAAGGGAATGGAGCTCGTGGTGCTTTCATATGAAGTGTGGCAGCTTCCTACAAATTTCTTACCATAAGACCCTAAGACATAGGAGTAGAATTAGGCCCATTGCATCTACTTGCCACTTAGTCATTGCTGCTTTATTCTCAATCCCATTCTCCCGCCTTTTCCCTTTAACCCTTGAATCCCATACTAATCAAGAAGCTTTCTATCTCTGTCTTGAATAGACTCAATGACTGGTATCCACAGCCTTCTGTGGCAATGAGTTCCATAGGTTTGCCACCCTCTGGCTGAAGAAATTCCTCCTCATCTCAGTTCTGAAGTGTGATCCTTCATTCTGAGGCTGTGACCTCAGTTCCTAGTTTGTCCTATTAGTGGAAACACCTTGTCCATATCCACTCTATCCAGGCCATTTAGTATTCTGTAGGTTTCAATCAGATTCCGCTCATCCTTCTGGACTCAATCGAATACAGACCCTAAGCCCTCAACTGCTTCTCATATTGACAAACCCTTCATCCCGGGATCATACTTGTAAACCTCTTCTGGATCTTTTCCAATGCCAGCAGGTCCCTCCTTATTTACAGAGCCCATTCTGCTCAGAATATTCCAAAATAGATCTGACCAGAGCTTTATACAGCCTCAGCAGTACATCTCTGCTCTTGTATTCTAGCTGCCTTGAAAAGAATATTATTATTACATTTGTTTTTCTAACTGCCAACTGACGCTGTATGTTAATCTTAAGAGAATCCTAAACTAGGACTCCCAATTCCCTTAAATAGCAAGAACAGCAGATGCTGGAGTCAGAGATAACAAAGTGTGGAGCTGGAGGACCACAGCTTCAGAAAGGGTCCTGGTCCAAAATATCAGTTTTCCTGTTTCTCTGATGTGGCCTGGCCTGCTGTGTTCCTCCAGCTCCATACTTTGTTAACTCCAAATTCCCTTTGTGCCTCAGATTTCCAAAGCCTTTCCCCATTTAGAAAATAATCTGTGCCTCCATTCTTCCCACCAAAGTGCATAACCTCACACTTTTCCACTCCGTATTCCAACTGCCATTTCTTTGCCTACTCTCTTTGCCTTTCCAAGTCTTTCTGCACCTTCACCACTTCCTCAACATTATTGTGCCTCCACCTAAGTTTGATCATCCGTCCACCATTGTTTCTGGGTGTGTGTCAGGTGCTGATTCCAGTAAAGACCTTAGTCACAATTTGATGGTATCATACTCACTTGTATTTTACTCTGAATTTGGGAATACCAGCCCTCGAAAGCATCGACAATGCCAAGTGGTATTGATGTCTAAAAGCTCCTGAATGATTATAATAGGGGGCTGGGAGCTGCAGTCACTGGATTGGAGGATCTTTTGGTGTCAGAAGTTGTGCCAAAACTTGGCGGGTAAGGTTCTAGTATCTAGGCATCTCAGAAGGCAAAGGGTTTTAGGTGGTAGGTGGGCTGCAGTCTATCCCCAGTATGCAGCGTCCACAGGTCAAGAAACACTTGTTTGAGCGTATCCAAAGGCAGGTGCAAGAGAAGACAGTCTGTTGGAGATAAAGACATGTCATGGTGCTCAAAATGAGCACAGTCCAACTCATTACATCACTGTTACTAGACTGCAGAAAGGTAACAAATATATTCTGTCAGCACATATGGGAATCTGAGATGACAATCATCAATATCTGCGGGGAGTAAGGTAAGGCATTGCTCATTACGCCACCTTAAATTTCTGCATCCTTTGTTTTTCCAGTCTCGCAAACCACCAGCAAATGGGAATGGCATCTAGGCGAGGCTGGGCCTATCACTGATCTGCCAAAAGTTTACCTCGAAGTTTGTTATTGGGTCTCCTTAGAGAGCTAGAGTATTTGAAAACAAGAAAAAAAAAGAATAATATAAAGGAGATGAAGGAGTAGTTGCATTATTTCTAGTGCTTGAGAACAGTTACTGATTGATGAATATCCAATGTCAATATAGTGATACATCCCAAGATGTATAGGAGCACCATCAAAAATTTAACTCCAAGTGACACAAGAATTCAGGGCAGATATAGAGGTTAGTTATAAAGACTGTCCCAGAAGAGGTGAATGTGTTTAAAGATGAATTTCCATAGTTTTGAGCCTAGACAGTTTGAGGCTTGAACACCAATGATGCGGTGATTAAATCAGGGTTGCACAAGGGATGAAAATGTCTAATTTTATGGCCCTACCTCATCTGCCAGTCTGCTTCTGAAGAAGATGTAACATTCCAGCCCATAACTATATTGTTAGACTGGCAATGCCTCCGAACTAGCTTACTGGGTAGAAAAACAGAAATTGCTGGCAAAACTCGGCAGCATCTATATAAAGAAAGCAGAGATAACATTTCGAGTCCAGTAACTCTTCATCAGTTCAATGTGTAGGTAGCTGCAGTCTCCTTCCTGCATTTTTACAATTCACAGGCCTCAAATGATTCACATTTCACTGTTAAATGTTCCTATTTTTTGTTTGTCTCTGAATGATTTACAAAAGACATTTTTTGCATCCCAGTTGCTTTCCCTCTATCCTGTGAATAGACTTAATTTAATTCCTGAAATACAGCACAACAGCTTTATTATCTTTCAAAATTCTGTTTGATCAGTGTCACAAATCTTTTTTCCAGACCCTGAGGTTTCACCACACTTTTATAAATAGGGGAATGATTGTAACTCAAAAGAGCCATAAATTTGGAATAATTATAGTGTGCACACAACATGTAAAAGCTATAATCGTGAGAGATTACAGTGACCAGTTTCTTCAAAGGAGTTATAAATAAAGGAGTGAGTCTCACTGATGGGCTGGTTAGAGAGAATGTCATTTCAGAATCTGGCTTATGGAACAGTCAGAGACAATACTTATTAAGGGACTAGTAAAGGGTTTGTTCTTTTGTTGGGAAGGTGAATGCACCTCCAACAGGAAATGCTACTCAGGACTGGTCAGAGTTAGTGTGGAAAATTCTCCCAGGATTTTTCTTTAAAATGTGATGGGATAGAATGTCGTTTGAATAACTGATTAACAATATACATAGGAAAACCCAAATAATCATTGCTTATAGGTAATAGAGGAACAGGGGCTCAGACGTCTCAGTAATGGAATGACCATGAGGAAATCAGTTTTCAAACTTGGCTCAGTGATACCACTACTGACTGAGCTGACGATGTACTGAAGGTCATGAGTTCCAGACCGCGCCTGCAGCAGATGGTGGAAGAATCAAGTCAAGGGATAACTTGGAATTATCCTCTCCAAACTAACTGGAGCAGATACAGCTGCCCTTGACTGTGTTGGTAGGATGATCACCAACAGCCCTTGTGGAGACAAGGTCTCATCTTCACATTGCAGAAACCATCCATTGCGTAGTGCGACACTACTATTACTTAATAAGATAGATTCAGAACAGTAGTCAAAATTGAACAGTCATGAGGTGCTATGGACCGACAGCAGCAGAATTGTATTCCACCACAATCTGTTACTTCAAAGCATATCTTTCACATTACCATTATCATTAAGCCAGTGTGCTGTTTCTGTCTTGTTGGACTTTCCATGCCTCCCTGTTGACTGCTTGTTTCTTCAAACATTACGGCCATTGACTGTATGACTGACTTATAAAGTGGTAAAATTTTTGAAGCTATAAACGTACCTTCTGTTCTGGAATTTTCTCTTTCCAGGTACAATAAGTCAGAGTCATACAGCACCTAAACAGACCTTTGATCCAACCAGTCCATGTCGACCATAATCCCAAACTAAACTAGTCCCACTTGCATGCGCTTAGTCCTATCCTTCCAAACATTTCTTATTCATGTACTTACCTAAACGTCTTTTAAACATTGTAACTCTACCTGCATCCACCATTTCCTCTGGAAGTTCATTCCACACACAAACTACTCTCTATGTAAAAAAATTGCCCCGTCATATCTTTTTTAAAGCTTTCTCCTCTCACCTTAAAAATATACCCCCTGGTCTTGAAATCCCTCCCCTAAGGGAAAAGACAGATGCCATTCACCTTACCTATACTGTGATATATTGCATTATAATTCTCTTTACTAACTCACTCACAGGCGCTCTGTGTTTGCTATACTATGTTTCCATTCATTCATTCATAAAACCATAGAACATATAGAACATAGAACATAGAACGTTACAGCATAGTACAGGCCCTTCGGCCCTCGATGTTGCGCTGACCTGTGAAACCAATCTGAAGCCCATCTAACCTACACTACTCCATTATCATCCATATGTTTATCCAATGACCATTTAAATGCCCTTAAAGTTGGCAAGTCTACTACTGTTGCAGGCAGGGCATTCCACGCCTTTACTACTCTCTGAGTAAAGAACCTAACTCTGACATCTGTCCTATATCTATCACCCCTCAATTTAAAGCTATGTCCCCTCGTGCTAGCCGTCACCATCCGAGGAAAATATTTAAAAACATGAGAAAAGGATAAGTCATGCATTGTCCCAAATGGTGTCGTAATTCCAGAATTATTCTGCTAAAACTCAAATTGCTTACACTTGGGGATCTTCCTAGAACAGCTGTAGTTGGCTGAATTCCCTTCACTTCAGACACTGGAGTTGATTCCAACAAATCTTCTGCAGGAATCCTCCACTAATGATAAAGTTGACCTCTGGTGAATTTTCTGCTTACATTTGCTGAGAGGGGTTGCCAAGAAGAAAAAATTACAAAGAAAGTTGCTTCTCAGGCTGATCTCAAATTTTCTCTCTCAGTTCAAAACTGCAACTGTTTATTTTACCCACAAACTAGTCTATGTGGCCTCTCTGAAAGTTCTCCAAACTGTATGACTCCAGCCAAACTCCCTGATCTTTACAGAAGAAACATTGTACCTTATTGTTCCTGTGCCTTTTCCTTGACGAAATGCTTTTTTAAAAAAATGTTCAAGATACATTTAATGGATCAACTTTTAAAAACATATTTCAATCACATTATGACGTAACAATGGCCCTTCAAAGTGGACACCAGTTGAGATCCTTACGTGTGTGATTGATGACCACTTAAGGACCTCACCCCAGGAGCAGACACAGACTTGCACTGCGGGAAACACAAGCAGCTTGCTTGTGAGGGCTAAGGGAAAGGGTTCCCTCTTTTAAAGGCATGGAGTGCCTAAATTAGTGACATGGAATGGAATGTGGATAGCTGACCAGAGTATGTTGAAATAGTCAGGTTATAGAATAAAAGCATGGATGAGTAGCAGGTTTCAGCAGCAGGCAAGCTGAGGCAGGGGCACGGTCATAATGTTACATTGGTGGAAAAAGACAGGCTTTGTCAAGGCACAAATATATGGTTGGAGCTTATCTCAGGGTCAAACATAACAGAAAGATTGCATAGGTTCACCCTCATGATTGCCAGGGGTAAGGATGGAGTCTGTAGCTTGAGGAAGATTTTGAAAGAGGGAACCCAGCCAATGACTTCAGTATTCCCGATATTTAACTGGAGGAAACACTTGCACTCTCAGTACTGGATATCAGACAAGCAACCTGATAATTGGTCTTACAAGATAAACTAAACATCCCTTCTTTAGCTGCCATCCCATTACTGTTTCTTTAAACCTTTCAATTCTTATCGGCCCCATGCTGCAAGCAGTGTTTAGACCTGTTTCTGTATCAAAGGCTACCCCAAATAAGTGTCAACATGTAACCCACTCTGAACAATGCCATTCACATAACTGTGTCTCCATTAACCCACTCAAAACTAAGTAAAGTTTATGATACTAATTAGCCCTTAGTAACCGTCCCTCAGGACCCGAATAGGCTGCAGGATATCAAACAGTTTCTTCCACCATCATGTACCCTACAGTCTGCTGCTCTTTATTTCTGTGAAATTTCCTTATACACAACTAAAACACTGAACTACCTATTTCTGACTTTTATCTAAGTCTACCACCTAATACTAACATACTGATTTATACTTTTTAAATACATATTAAGTAGGGCTGCTACCCCTTTAGGAAACTTACTATCAAAACAGCGCCTACCTGAAACTGCATGAATGAATGTGTGGGAACTGTCAAAAACCAGCAATTGTAGATGAAATCTCACGACCCAGCTACGGGAGATTAGTTTAATATTCTCTATACTTTTATTTAGTACTCATATAATTTTTCACTTTATTTAGGTCATATAGGTATAGTATTTCTGCTAACATTACTAACTTTAAAGACAAAACGACTAACACATCTTAATTTTGCAAGCTCAGACAGGACAAACATTGTAATCCCATCAGGCGTGGCAGTCAGGTTCAGCAAGTGCTTAAACCATCTCCTGTTTCCCCAGGACAGATGTCATGCAAGCTTGTGTACAATAGATACAACTGTGTGACACCATAGTGCTAAAATTTTAATGTATGTAAAAACTGAGTATAAAAGAGACTTCTGTAAAACAGTACTTTGGATTCCATCACTGTCTCAAACTGTGCCACTGAGGATGCTCAATAAAGAGGTTATTTTCCCTGCTCACCGATCTCAATTGTTATTGAACATGATCCCACAATACCCCTCATTATTTTATAAACCTCTATAAGGTTACCTTTCAACCTCCTATGCTTCAGTGAAAAACGTCCCAGCGTATCCAGCCTCTCCTCCACTCCCGGCAACATCCTAACAAATCTTGTTTGAATCCTCTCCACCTTAATAATATCCTTCTTAAAACAGGGAGACTAGTACTGGATACAGCACTCTAGAAAAGGCCTCACCAATATCCTGCGCAACCTCAACATTATGTCCCACTGCTATACTCAATGGTCTGAGCAATGAAGGCAAGCATGCTAAACACCCTCTTAACCATCCTACATATATGCAACGCAAGCTTCAAAGAATTATGTACCTGAACCCCAAGGTTTCTCTGCCTACAATACTGTCCAAGGACCTACTTTTAATTGTATAATTCTGGTCTTTGTTTGTTTTACCAAAATGCAATACCTCGTATTTATCCAAATTAAACTCCATCAGCCAATTGACCCAATTGATCTTTGTAATCTTAGACAACCTTCTTCACTGTCCACTGTACCACAAATCAATGGATTTTCATCATTCTGCCTTGTGTGGTTAGGTAACAATGCCCAGCTCTGAACACCATATGGTATTTGCGGTTAGAATGGTGTCATTAGAGAACTCTATTTTTGATCATTGTGGTAAGAGGTTTATGATTTATACATATGTATGGATTTCAAACATAAATGAGTTTTGGTTATTGTTTCTGAAGGCTTTAAAAAGTGGCTACAGAGCAGCAGACTGCAAGCTCCCTGGAATGATTATGGAAGATTGTTTATACTGTGGGGTTTACAACGGGGAGATTAATCATTGAAAAGGGGTCCAAGCAGCGACAAAGGCACCCACCATTTGGTAGGCTCCGTTGGTGTCAGCAACTCGGTCTCGGGCCTCATTGGATTAGGCCATGCCCAAAGGCAAGGAAAAAAATTATGTCTGTTCAAAGAGGCCTTGCTGTCGATCCTAGGACTGGCAAATTTAAGTGTCCACCTATGATCCCAGCTTAGGGGAAGGCAGTGGTGTCATGGTAATGTCACTGCACTAGTGATCCAGAATCCCAAGCCAATATTCATCGGTTCAAATTCCACAGACGGTAAAATTTGGATTCAGTGAGTGTTTGGAACAGATAGCTGGATGAGTGGCATCTGTGTAATGACTGTCAATTGTAGTAAAAACCTAATAGGTTCACTAGTGTCCGTTATTGTGGGAAATCTGCCATCCTTACCTGGTCTGAGTTACATATCACTGTAGATCCACAGCAATGTGGTGGACTTTTAACTGCCATCTGGGCAACTGGGAATAAGAATAAATGCTGGCCGGTGATGCTCACATCTCGCAGATGAATCATTTGTGCACATCCCACAACTCCAGTGGGATGTCAGGTCCACAGTTTGGAAACCTGTGTCCTTTCTTGAAGTGCACTCACATTTTTACGATGCACACTCTTCTAGTGAGCTGCCAGCTCCCCACAGCCTCAGACACTCTCATTGACCCATTGTACTCATCTGTGCAGTTTGACTACTAATCCAAATTGCATAGGGCACCAAGTAGTGTCTGTTAATTGTCGTAGAGTCATTGAGATATACAGCACAGAAACAGACCCTTTGGTCCAACTCGTCCATGCCAACCAGTTATCCTAAATAAATCTAGCCCCATTTTTCGGCATTTGGTTCATATCCCTCTAAACCCTTTCTATTCATGTACTCATCTAGATGCCTTTTAAATGTTGTAATTGTATCAGTCTCCACCACTTCCTCTGGCAGCTCATTCTATGCACGCACAAACCTCTAATTGAAAAAGTTGTCCCCTAGGTCCCTTTTAAATCTTCCTTCACTCACCTTAAACATATGCCCTCTAGTTTTGGACTCCTCCACCCGAGGGAAAAGACCTCATCTATTTACCCTATTCATGCCCCTCATGATTTTATAAACATCTATAAAGTCACCCCTCAGCCTCTGATGCTCCAGGGAAAATAGCCCCAGCCTATTCAGCCTCTCCCTATAGCTCAGACCCTCCAACCCTGGCAACATCCTTGTAAACCTTGTTTCAGACATAGCAGGAACTGCAGATGCTGGAGAATCTGAGATAACAAGGTGTAGAGCTGGATGAACACAGCATTTCTAAAGAAGGTTCTAGGCCAGAAACGTCAGCCTTCCTGCTCCTCTGATGCTGCTTGGCCTGCTGTGTTCATCCAGCTCTACACTTTGTTATCCTTGTAAATCTTGGCTGCTTTTGGTCCGATCACATGGGTGGGGGAGGGGAGTGGGTGGGGTTTGGGCACACCTCAATAACCAATTGGGCCCAGACCCTGAAACAGTCCTTGTCCACTTTAAAAATGAAAATATTAAGATTACACCCTCTTCTTTCCTTCATCTTGGATATTACCTTGTGCCTCTTTCTCAACTAATTATCTGTATCTCCTCATGGAAGTGTTGACGGGCCACTCAGTGCAGAGAAAGTATGAATAACATGGGTAAGCATCAGTATTGCCCAATACAGAAAAGACTGTGCTTTTCCCCTCACAGCTGTTTCATGTCCTCCAGTTTCTGGAGAAATGAAACTTGGGTCTGAATAAAAAACAGCTGTCTTTATTACTTTAGTGCAATAGGGAATTTGGTAGCTGATGTGGAGAATGAAGAATGCATAAAAGCATCTTATATCAACATATTTAAATGCTCATAAGCACATAAAATGCACATCAAAATATCTATCTCCAACTGGCAAGCCAGAATTGGATTTTATAAATGCGTATATTAACGTTAACTTAAGTTATCAATAGACAGCCCTTGCTAATATTTGTATATATCAATCTTCTCCTGCCCAGCATCCATACACCAGCCTCCATAAACTTGAACTCCTTTAAAAGTTTGTTTCTTGTAACATAACTCAAACCAATTTCCATTCACCCTTCATCTCTGGGTCTGCATTGACTGCTGATCTGCCAAAACATTAAATTTAAAATTCTCTTCCTTCATTTCAAAACAATCCATGGACTCACCCCTCTTCCATGCCAAAAACCCTCCGACATCTTTATATTCTTCCAGTTCTGGTCTCTTGTGCGAAAAACATATTAAAGGTTGTGCTTTCAGTGTCTGAGCCCTGAGCATTGGATTTCCTCTCACTAGACCTCTCTTGCTCTCTTCTTATCTTTACTCTTTTTAAGATACTCCCATCTCCGTATGAATGATGCTGATCACCTGCTATTATGTCTCATCCTCAAATCAGTATTTATCTGAAAATGTTCCTGCTTTGAGGGGGAAGGTGGGTAAAAATGTTGGAAAGAGGGTAACTTTGTCATGTAAAGAGTCTACGTTAAAAGGTAGACAATCGCTAGCAAGAAGAAAGGCACTGGCAGATTCAAAAGAAGTAAAGAAAAAGGGCAGGTATCTAACATCAGTCATTGATATTGAAGCCCCGCTGTCACTCAATGGAAAGCCATTGTTGCAGTAGCTGGAAGGAAGCCATACCTTGTGCACTTAGGGCCACAGGGAAATCGATGGCTCTGCATTCCACCTCCAAAGGGCTCCTCAGAATCTCAGTTATTCAATGACCTTATAAGGTCTTATGACCACAGGTCAGAACTCCAAAGTACTGTGAACACTTGTAACTTATTATTCCTGGGTAAGTGGCCACAATTTTGTGTTTGGACCATATAGCAGAATCATCCAGCCTAAGAAGGAGACAATGTCTCTCTCTTGTGTTGATGAGTAGAAACATAAAAGAAAATCCCAAGAAGCCATCTGCTCTCTCTCACTATGCAAATTCTCTCTTTGATAGGGAAAAGCCACATTCAGAGATACTGAAAGGGCAAATCCTGAAAGGATGACTGAGAATCAGTTTGTCCATAATCTTTTATCCTCATTAAAGTTTTGAAAGGAAATATAAGGGAACTGAAGGGAAACGTCTCATCAGACTGGTCCCAGAACTGTGTTTCACTGACCTTTTGTTTCCCCACCCCTACTATTTATATTTTGTCCTCTCTCATTGTATATCTATTTGTGTGTGTATGAGATTTGTTTTCAAAGGGGTAGAGTTTAAGTTATGGAGTAAATTAGCAATTCATTTTTATTTTCTGCCACCAGTTGAAAGCAAACTGTTTGCAATAAAGACCAGTTTTCTTGCTAAGTACAGAAACCTGTTGAGTATTTTCATTAAATATTGGTCCATCAGTCAGGTAAATTGAGGATTTTGGAGAGTTTGATTAAGTGATTTCACATTTGTGATGATTCCAGAAATATTGGTGCTCTATTTCCAAAGCACTATTCCAATGAGTCATGACACTCTCTCTTTAATTTTCTCTGCTGAATTGGACTGTTGTATTATCCAACATTTATTGTAGCTCTATATTGTTCCCACTCAGTAATTTTCCCAGGCATTCCTCCCGGATTAATCCAATGCGAAGCATAAATATACATGGACCACATGTTTCATTTGTATCTTTGGCAGTCTGTTTTCAATTAAGCATGGATGGTTAGTCATGTCTGCTCAAATCAGGTCTACGTGGCTGCACACACTCATGAGGTTTAAGGGTCTTCAATAAGGACAGCTCCATTACAGCATCACTCCTTCCTTACTGACAATTATTGACAGCAAAATAGTTCCCTGAATGAGTACAGTATAAGGAAAGATTTTCTCTTTATTATGATAGCAAACATTTGTATGGCTTCTTATTAGTTGCTAGCACTTATTGTTCATTAAGGCTTTGGAGTAGATTTGTACCTCGGGTTGTGGGTGTTGTGGATATAGTTCATTTTTACTCTTTAGTTATAGCCCTCATTTGGGGTAAACAAAAGTAATACAATGCAAGGAACCCATTATAATCTGTGTGAAAAAGTTAATTTCAAAACTCAGCTGGATATTTACCAATGGTGTTAACACCATTCTGTTGAAATCCTTGGGTACTTTCTAACAACCCAACGCTCTGCTTGGTCTGGAGTTGTAAATCTTAAGCTTTGCTCTAACATTCCAGCTGTTTCACAACAAACTGGTCTATATAAACAAGTCATAACTCAATGTGGCATGGCGACAAAGGATTTCTAACTCCTGTTACTAGTTTCAAACAAATTTCGACAGGAAGGGCTGTAATCATTGTACACGCGTTGACCAACTGATTCCCCTGATACAAAGGAACTTGATATAGTCAGTTTGAAGTGGACAAAACTGCTGATTGCCACATTTAACTTCAACTCCGGGACAACAGATTCAAGGCGAGACACTGACCTGATTCCAAAGACATGACAATTACATATGCAGTGCAAACTAAAGTAGCGAACTCTGTTGTAAATAAGAGATAAAAGGTACTGCAGATGCTGGAGAATCCGAGATAACAAGCATGGGGCTGGATGAACACAGCAGGTCAAGCAGCATCATAGGAGCAGGAAAACTTGACGTTTCGGGCCTAAACCCTTCATCAGAAAATGA
>JAHRHZ010000289.1:35783395-35795824 GCA_024137785.1 Ginglymostoma cirratum | reverse complement strand
TCCTCCCTGGACTGACCTATCTCCTCCCTACCCCCCTACCTACACTCACCTTTACTGGCTCCATCCCCGCCTCTTCGACTTGTCTGCCTCCTCTCCACCTATCCTCTCCTCTATCCATCCTCTATCCGCCTCCCCCTCTCTCCCTATTTATTTCAGAACCCTCTTCCCCTCCCCCATTTCTGATGAAGGGTTTAGGCCCGAAACGTCAAGTTTTCCTGCTCCTATGATGCTGCTTGACCTGCTGTGTTCATCCAGCCCCATGCTTGTTATCTCAGATTCTCCAGCATCTGCAGTACCTTTCATCTCTGATATAATAAGTTCTTATTTATCTCTGTCAAATTTTGTTTGGAAATGCTCTAATGACACACCTTTGCAATGTTTAATTTCATTAAAGACACTATGAAATGTAAAAATTGTGTCTGTTATTCTTAATTCGAGACATAGTAAGCCTTAGCTTCTTGTCCCTACTCACTTTGATCATTGTACATCGTGAAACAGTTTGTTCAAAAAATATTTATAAATGATTTATTCATGGCTAGTATAGCAGGTCTGACTCTGATTCCTAGCTAATGTTCCTTCATCAAGTTGAGATCACTGAAATCAATTATTTTATGTATTTCGCTATCCTGATAGAGTTAAGAGTTTGCGTTTTTTGAAGAATTTGAGAAATATTTAAATCAGAGGAAAATACAGATTTAAAGAGACAGTGTTAGTAGAATTAATTTTTGGATTGTTCTGGGGTTCTGAGAAAGTGCTGGCACAGATCTTATGCAACAAATAGTTTATAAGATTATAAGAAAAAGGGACAGGCGTAGGCCATTCTGCCCCTTGATCCTGCTCTGCCATTCAATAAGATCATGGCTGCTCCAACATTTCCCCATCCATTTTCCTGCATTTTCCCCAAAACCTTTGATTCCCAGACTAACCAAGAATCTATTTAATCCTTAAATGTACACAAGGACTCTGCACACTCCCCATCCCAGCTCTCAGAGGCAAGGAGTTCCAAAGACTCACAATTTCCTCTTCATCTCAGTCTTATATTGGTGCCCTTAATTCTGAGATGATGCCCTCTGGCCCTAGACTCTCCTGTGAGAGGAAACATCTTCTCAGCATTTACCCTGTCAAGCCCTTTAAGAATTCTATATGTTTCAATGAGATTGCCTCTCGTGCTTCTAAATTCCATTTGATAGATTCCCAATCTGTTTAACCTTTGCCCATAAGGCAGCCCTCCATACTGGGGATCAACCTATTGAAGCTTCACTGAACTGCATTTGATGAAAAAATATCTGTTCTTAAATGGGGAGGTTTCTTTCCATACTGTTAGCTTCTGTCATCTGTGGTAAGTACAGGAAAATTACAGTTTCCCTAAGAATGGTGGTATAACACTTAGCCGGAATGGGACAGAGTGTCACAAAGTGAGGGTTGGGACCCCAAGTAGGGTCAAAAGCTGAAATTCTGGGGTTGCAAGCTGTGAAGCAATAATGGCCACTGTGGAGCTCTGGGCAAGTTGTAACATCTGTTGTCCTATTACAATAGAATAGGTCCCCATTTTTGCAGAAAACGCTTCCAAAAATCCTCACTGAGGGGCCAGGTCATCTTGAAGCCTCGAATTAGGTTTGCAATGAGAAAAGAAAATAAATGGCACTGGTGTAGGTTGTTATGATCCCAATGGAGACCAATAACTTTTAAAAAGAAATTTCAATTACCAGCAACTAAGTCGAAGGATCACACAGCAAGATATCAAGTTTTATAAAGTTTTCTGCAACAAACTAATTGCAACATTAACTAAACAATATTTTTGAAGGGCATTTATGCTTTAAACTACTGAACATAACGCATCACTTTTAATATTTAAAATAACCAAAAGTCTCCTGCTTTTCAGTTATACATTACCTTGTCCTATAGGTTAACATTCAATTTGCCCACAACTACTCCCAAGCAATTCATAGCTCCTAAGAATTTACTTCTGCTATTTTCCTCTTCCAGCACGGTAAAGCCAGAACTGTCTTTCACTGTGAGAATTTTTCCTCCAGCTCAAGCTAGGAAAATCTTCTAGCCTTGTTTTAAATCCTCATGAATTGGATCTTTTCAATCTAAACCTGAATTCCTATCAATATTTGCTTTTTTCTGCTCTCTTTCTTTCTCTTGGATTCTGGCAGACTCTACTGTATGCAAAATTCAAGAAGATCTATCAGAAGAACCTTGAATCCCGATTTTACAATGGTTTGTTATGTACCTTTCCCTGTTAAAACCCATCTCTTAATCCCCCTACTGATCCTGAATCTACCTATCTAAGCCTTAAATATGCACAAGATTCGATCTCTTGAAGTTCTCTTTGGCAAGGAGTTCCAAAAGACTAATTACCCTCTACGGGAAGAAATTCCTCTTCATCTCAGTCTTAAATTAATGCTTCTTTATTCTGAATTGATGCCTTCTGGTCTGAGACTCTTCCAAGAGGGGAAGCATTCTCTCAGCATTTACCCTGTCAAGCCCCTTAAGAATTCTATATGATTCAATGATATCACCTCTCAATCTTCCCAACTCTGGTGATAGAGTCTCAACCTGTTTAATCTTTGCTCACAAGATAATCCTTCCATTCCAGGGATCATCCAAGTGAACCTGCTCTGATCTACCTCCAATGAAATGATATCTTTCCTTAAATAAAGCGACCAAACTGGCTCACGTTACTCCAGACGTGGTCTAACGAGCACTGTGTGCCGTCGCAATAAGACTTCCCTACTCTTATATTCCGACTCCCTTGAAATAAGGGCCAACATTCCATTAGCCTTCCTGATTACCTGCTTCACCTGTATGAGCTTCCTGTGTTTTATACACAAGTTTCCCAAGTCCCTTTGTGTTACAGCTTTCTGCAGTTTTGCTCCATTTAAATAATATTCTGTTCTTTTGTTCTCCCTTACAAAATGAACAACTTCAAATTTTCTGACATTATACTCCATTCTGACACTCTCCTTTCTGACATTATACTCCATTTTCCAACTTCTTGTCCAGTTATTTACCTATCAATATCTCTCTGTAAGCTGTTTGTATCACTCTCAAACATGCCCCTCCACCTATTTTTATGTCACCTGCAAATTTGGCTATAATACGTTCACTTCCTTCCTCCAAATTGTTGCATATATTGTAAACAATTGCAGCTGCAGCGCTGATCCCTGTAGAACTCCATTGGTCATAGATTACCAACCTGAAAAAGATGTCTAATCCCCCTCACTGTTTGCTGCCCATGAGCCAATTCTCTATCCGTGCCAACATACAGCGCCTAACACCGTGGGCTATTATTTTAACCTTTTGTGAAGTCAAACACTTTCTGGAAGTCCGAATACAACATATCTATTGTTTCCTCTCTATCCACACTGGTTGAGACTTCCCTGAAACATTCTAATAAATTAGTCAGGCATGATCTCCCTTTCATAAAGCTATGTTGACTCTTCTTGATTAGATTATGATTTTCCAAATGTTCTGCTTTTTCTTCCTTAACAATTGATTCCAATAATAGATGCTAGGCGAATAAGACTATTGCCTCTCTCCCTCTTTGAATAGGGATGTCATATTAGCTGTTTATCATTCCTCTGGTATTTCTACGGAATCCAGTGATTTTTGTAAAATTACAACTAATGCATCCACTATCTCTGTAGCTACCTCTTTTAGGACCCTAGGATGCAAGCCATCAGGACTAGGAAACTTACCTGCTTTTAGCCTCATTAGTTTGCCCAATACGACTTCTTTAGTAATGGTGATGGTGTTTAATTCCTCCCCCATATTCTTCAGTAATAATGGAATGTTCAAAGTATCTTACAATGTAAAAACTGATGCAAGGTTCCTACTATTGAATTTAGATTTTGCTGTCC
Source organism: Ginglymostoma cirratum (assembly GCA_024137785.1). Lineage (NCBI taxonomy): Eukaryota > Metazoa > Chordata > Chondrichthyes > Orectolobiformes > Ginglymostomatidae > Ginglymostoma > Ginglymostoma cirratum. Next base: position 35,791,958 of record JAHRHZ010000289.1, on the reverse strand, counting down.
ATCCATGTTGGGATTTGGATGCATGTTCTCAGAACATTAGCCTGGGAGTTCTGGATTGTTGATTGAGTGACATTACCATTTTTCCACCGCAGAATTCAGAAGTGGTTGCATAATCCCCTTCATTCCTCCGTATTATCCCAAACTAAACATTTTGTAAAAGAGACACAAGGTCAAAGCTTTGAACTTAGAAAGTGAACGCCAATTGATATGGCATGAAAAGAGGGTGCTGTTTGTTTGGATCATGGTCGGTATGGAGATATAGTAAGAAAAATTAACTGGCAATTTTCATTAGCTAGCAAAAGAACTCATACCAGGCAGGTAAACTCCGTTTGGTTGAGGCATTGCCATGGGGAATGCAGCAGGGATTGTCAATTTCCATTACATTTTCTCAATTGGGAAAGTACAATGTATAGACAAATCTTTTTGTTTACACAGAGCATTATTCTGTATGTGAATACATATATCTTGTAGCACATGTAAGGAATCACTGTAAGCCCAACTGATAATTATAAAATAACTTCCATTGTCATTCTTATTGCCTGATGATTCTGCTTTTGGACAACGTTTACTAAATAGTCTTGACTGTGCTAAGGAGACTGAACTTCATCCTGTTAATTCTATTTGTTTGTCCTCAAATACAACCTGAGTTGCTGAAAATTTCTTCCATGCTCTGTTTTTTTGTTTAATACTGCATGCACGAGGGACTACACGGATTGGAGACTATAGACTGTGAACTGCAAACCTGAAAAACTATAAAGATCAGGCAACTTGAAGACTGTATAGAACAGGTAGTACATAGCCCTGATGGCCTTGCCTGACCTGCTGATTAATTTCAGCATTCTCTGTTATGTTGTATTTCCAGTGCCTCTGGTATGTGTTTTCTCATATCGTTTCCAGGTTGTACAGTCCACAACCTTATAGAGACTTCAGCCTATACTGTCTTCAGACTGTGTAGTTTCTGGTCTGTGCAGTATTTACACAAGACAGTCCTCAATTGATGCAATTTAATTGAGGTACAATTTGCCATTTATGTAATTTTGAAGGTATACTTTATGAAGACAGAAGCAATGATTCTAGCAAACACTGTGAAAGTCAAGGTGCAGGCATTGCTTTTTGTTGCAGATATTGCCTTGAATTAGTTTGAATTTCAATTTGCAAATGGAGAGGAAGTAATCTAAGCATGACTCACTCCACCGTTAACAAGTGACACGTTGGCTGCTTTATAAATTCAGATTCTTTTACTGACTGGGTGCAGACTGGTCATGACTCATTGCATGGGATAATATGTAGCTTGGTGGATGTGCTATAAATTTAGACGGAATGTAAAAATTGGATCTAATTTAGTTGGAGGGTATAAATGTATATTCAAAGAAAAGATTAATTGAACAATCTCTGAAGGAGCTTTTAATACCTCAACAATAAGCATCGTGTGACATTCATGTGAATTCAGATTGCCAATGGGTCCAGAAAAATACTATTTGCCCTGTTTTTGTAGGCTGCGTAAATTAACCACTCAAATATTTAAGCACAATGGAAACTGTAATGCTACAGTGAAGGTAAGTCACCATAGTGCTACTAGATCATTGAACTACTGTCTCTTTGGTGACAGGCAATTGGCAGTGTTTTGAGAGTCACAATGCCCCAAGTGAGAGAGGGGTAGGAAGATTGAGAAGAGAGTCCTTCACAGTAACTGAAGCCAGTGTTGGAATTGAACTCATGCTTTTAACATCACCCTACCTTGTAAACCAGTTATCCAGTTAACTTGTTATGTCTAATTGTTATTAACTCACCAAACTGTTATGATTGCAAAATGACAACACTTGTTTTACTGCTGCGGCTTTAACCTTTCTATTAAAAAAAAAATGACAAAAGCAAAGCATTAGTACTGCTCATTAATTTGACCATGAACTCCTGGGATGTGGGCATCACAGGCTGGGCCAGCATTTATTGTCTTTGTTCTTGAGATCGTGGCAGTGAGCTGCCTTCTGGAGCTGCTGCAGTTGGTTTGCTGTAGGTACACTACAATGTTTTTAGGGAGGGAGTTCGAAGATTCTGACTCAGCAACAATGAAGGAACGACAATATATTTCTAACTCAGGATGATGAGTGGCTTGGAGAGGAACTTGCAGGTGGTCGTGTTCCCATGTATCTGCTGCCATTGTTCTTCTAGATGGCATCCTGAAGATTCTGTCCAAGAAGCCTTGGTGAATTTGTGCAGTCTTCCTTGCAGATGGTACGCCCTTCTGCTTCTAAGCATCAATGGTGGAGGAAGTGAATGTTTGTGGATGTCATGCCAATCAAGTGACCTGCTTTGTCATCAGTAATGCACTTGGGAGCTGCACTGATCCAGGCAAATGACTAATATTCCACCAGACTCCTGACTTGTAACTTGTAAATGGTGGTTAGGTTTTGGAGAGTCAGGAGTTGAGTTATTCATTGCAGTACTCTCAGTTTCTAATATGCTTTTCCAGATGTAGTATTTATAAAGCTATTTCAGTCCCAATTTCTGGTCAATGGTATCCTGTCAGGATGTTGATAGTGATGGATTCAATGATGGTAATACCATTGAATGTCAAGGGGTGATAGTTAAATTCTAAACAAAAGCAGAAATTGCTGGAAAATCTTAGCAGCTCTGGCAGCATCTGTGAAGAGGAATCAGAGTTAAAGTTTTGGGTCCAGCGACTCTCCTCCAGACCCTTCTGAAAATCAGAGATTTTCCAGTAATTTCAGTTTTTGTTTCAGATTTCCAGCATTTGCAATTCTTTTGGTTTTTGTCAATATTAGATTCTCTCTTATTGAAGACGGTCATTGCCTGGCACATGTGCCAGTTTAATTGCCACTTTCCCCAACCAAGCCTTGATATTCTCCAAGTCTTGCTGAATTTGAACAAGGACTGCTTTTATAGGAGTTTTGAATGGTGCTGAACATTATGCAGTCATCAGTGAGCATTCCCATTTCTGATTTCACGATAGAGGGAAGATCATTGATGAAGCAGCTGAAGGTGGTTGAGCCTACCATGAGGAACTCTTGCAGAGATGTCATGGAGCTGAGATGACTAACCACAAACAACAACAACCATCTTCCTTTGCGTTAGGAATGATTCCATGGAATTAGACGCCAGCAAGTTACAACAGTCAGTGCAAGGAGAACAAAAGAGAATTGGCATGCAAAAAACAATAAAAATGAAAAAAATTGCATTAAAGATTATTCAGACTTTCTCATTCTAGCCACCACATATCGTGATACCCTTGTCAAAAAGTCTGCAGGGAATATTTGGACTTCCATGGAAATAAAAATCAGAAGTGATCGATCATAGGATGTTCTTTCTTTATCACATGAAGTCAAGGTCCACACTTTAACATGCAGATGTCAGAGCCAAACAGGGTCAGGTTATGATATAATGTCTTGAAACAGTTGGATAACTAGCCAACATTCATTTTTAGGCTATTAGAACAAGGTGATAGGTGTTAACATGCTGTGTCAAAGCTTGCGGTTGAAGACTGCTGGAGAGGAAGGTGGGAGGCAAGTGGAAATAAAAGTTCTTGAAAAATATGTTAGAAATGTCTCCATCATTTAAAAATTAAAATTTGTTAAGGAAAATAAAGAACCCCGGCAAATGAACACACTTGTCTAGCAGCGCTAAGATTAGTAGCGTTTTGTGAGATTCAACAGGGTATATAATTCCTTATGCGGTACCACCGAGAGGATCCTATATTAACAACAGGCAAATATATACCTGTTCCAAGCATATTTATAAGCCAACCATAGCATTCTAGGGTAGTGAACCACTTCCCATTCATTGCCAACAGTCAGAAATCTGCATCCAAGTATAATATTTAAATAATGCCTGATCTAACCACAAAATGTTCCACGACTTTTAAAATTTGGTTCATTGAATGTAATTGCTCTGCTGCTGTCACCTGGAAAATATAACATTTTTAGATCTGTTTTCTCTGAACACTATGTTCTCTTATAGCGTGTCCTGTTCTTGTTTAGACTTTTGGAAGAAAAATCTGCAAATTATCTATTTCGGGCATAGTTTACAGATATCATGATCTGAGCATATTTCTTTGCCAACTGCATTTGTGCTTTGAAGAAATAAACCAGAGTACCCATGAAAATTCTATTCTACATTAGATTAGACTGAGAGACTATGGATGAAGCTGATTTAATTATTGATTTTACCAAGGTGTGAAATAAACTTTTTTCTGTTTCAATGCTTTTATCATGGCTTTGAGACCGAAATGAGTCATGTTCCGAGAAAATGTTATCATTTTCATCCAGATGCAGTCAGATCAGCTGTGTGTTGTCAGACTGTTTAAGTATCTTGTACGTTTTGTTGTTAATTGTTGTTCCCAAAAGAGCATAATGCTTGATACTTGCTTGATTTTCTGCACTGAGATGGATTCATTTCCATGAACATTGCATTCTCACTAAAATATCAAAGAGGCACATTAAATAAAAAGGATAGTGTGGTAGGCTGGACAACTGACCCTTAACCCGTTGGAATGGAACTGCCAATTTTAAATAAACCAATAGGTTTCCCTGGTGTCACTAATGGATAGTCAGCAGCACAAGTACCCCCTCAATAGAATTCAGTCGTTACATAAAAAAGAAGTCTGAGTTACTGCTATAATTTTGAAGCTCCCTATAATTATAAGCAACCTTAATTTACTGTAAATACATGTGTCTACAATAGAATCAAAAGCTTGGCTTGATTTCAAAACAATAAATGCACTCTGCTATTTCATGTGTGTAGCCAATACTATATTTGATGATAACTACAGATTATGTGTGCAGTAAACATAAACAGTATGGTATACATTATTGATCTATAGATGTCTGTACAAACATTAACAATTCGATCAGCTAGTGAAAGATGCCTGCACTACTTAATGATAAATAAGAGATCATGATTGTTATATACTTCCTGACTTCCAAACTACTCTTCATCCTATTCTGTAGTCATATAAGTTCAATGGAGAAGCAGACAGACAGTGGAAATCTCAGGAGTAAAACCAGAAAGTGATGGAGAAACTCAGCAGGTTTGGCAGCATTTATTGACGAGAAACAGAGCTACTGTTTTGACTCCAGCAAGGCTCTTCAGAAATTTAGAAGCTTCATACTGGACTCAAAACATTAACTCTGCCTCTCAGCAAATGCTGCCAAATTTCTTGGATTTCTCCAGTACGTTCAGTTTTTATTTCAGATTTCCAGCAGCTGCAGTATTTTGCTAATTCACAAATCACTTAGCTGATCTGAACTTCCAGGATATCACATGAACCAAGTATGATTTTGAATGATACTTCTGCGTGGTTCAAACTCTGTCCAACTCAAGAACCACTTTATTTCTTGCTTTAAGGGAGCCAGAACACACAATACCAGGTTGAATGGTATTCCAGTGTTTTAGGACACTAGAGGAAAAATTATATTGCCTAACATCCCTATATATGCATTAGTTCAATGGAGTAAAGAGTGAATTGCTTCTGAATATGCTTCAGGCTTGGGACCATCTATAGAGGTAGCTTCACCATCATCTGATCTTATTCAATTCCTTTGAAAAAATAGCTACAAAAACAACAATCTAGGTGCTTCACCAGAGCAATAAAAAAGATCAAGCCCCATAAGGGAAATTTTGGACAGATGACCCGAAGCTTGGTCAAAGAGGAAAGTCTTGGGAAATGTATTAAAGAAGAAAAGGTGGTTAGAGAGGCACAGATGTTTAAGAAAGAACTTAGGGGACAAGGTCATCAAATCCTCTGAGGCTGTTGACACAGAGGAGCCAGGCTTTTCAACATACACCATGCATACACAATGATGTAAATTCACTCACCTTTCAGTAACATTGTCCATGCTTTTGAGGACATTGTAATTCCCTGATTGTTGGCTTATTCTCACCATTTGTTTCATTGATGAGCTGTGAGAAGCTATAATTTTAAATAACCAGTCTGGAACATTGCTGTTGCCCCACTAATTTATGGGCTGGAGCAATTATTATTTGTTGTGTGACAGAAAAACCGCCTTAAGTTTTCTTATTAAGTCATCAGGTTTGACAGGATGACCTAGGGCATTATTTAAGGACAGCAATGTCTTGATGCCAATATTTTCTCTGGAAAAATACTCCTTCTGAACAGGGATAGCAAACAGAGTAAAATATTCTTGAAAAAGTACCCCTGTTTTCTAGGATGTCTTGTGTGAACATCAAACAAAACACAGATGTTGTTTGGAATAGCCCTTCAGAGCCCTTGGTACCACTGACGGTGCAGCCTGACATAAGGACAGTAATGTTGTAGAAGAAGCATAGCAAACAATCTCTATCAATTAGTGTACAACAGATGGGGAAATGGTACGAGGCAAATCCCAACGGTGGAAATCTTAGGGAGCCACAAATCCAAAGTAACTTGTTGTTATCAAATTTGCTACTCTTATCAGAAGGCACGTGGTGTTTCTTCTGAACCAAATCTGTCTGGGTTGCATTTGATAAAAAGTAATACTATCTACTTCATCTTTGTGGAATCTGTATTGTAGAAATAAGGAGAGCTCCCGGAGACAGACCTCAATCTCCTCAGTCCATTAATGAATGTCTTTAAATGTGTTTTCAGCTTCATTGTTTAAATCTAATATTCAAAAAGATTAGAAAGAATCAGCAGTACGCTAAACAGATCAGAGGACAGCTGCAGTGATTTTGAATCTTGAAGTAAGAAAAGAAAAATAAATAAAAAATAACCGAGTTGTTACTACTGCAATTCATCCTTTAATTATGAACTTTATTATCTAGGATAACAAGGTGTGGGGCTGGATGAACACAGCAGGCCAAGCAGCATCATAGGAGCAGGAAAGCTTGACGTTTCGGGCCTAGACCCTTCATCAGAAATGCATTTCTAATGAAGGGTCTAGGCCCGAAACGTCAAGCTTTCCTGCTCCTATGATGCTGCTTGGCCTGCTGTGTTCATCCAGCCCCACACCTTGTTATCTCGGATTCTCCAGTATCTGCAGTACCTTTTATCTCTGATACCTCTTTATTATCTAGGGGTGATTTGACTAAGGTAGGGGGGTGGGTAGGCACCAAATAGCAATTCGTTTTGAATAGTTTGCAGGTAAGTGGCCATTAGGAACAATGTCTACAAACTGAAAGAACTGCAGATGCTGTAATTCAGGAACAAAATGAAAGTTGCTGGATAAGCTCAGCAGGTCTGGCAGCATCTGTGAAGGAAAAAACAGAGTTAACGTTTCAGGTCCAGTGACCCTTCCTCAGAATCTCGGAACTATGTCTAAAGTGCTTACACATTACACTAAAATAAAGAGAAGAAATATTCAACTTGTCAATTGATCCGGATACTTACCAATGCCCAAGATGTCAAAGAATAATGTGCGAACATACTATGCTGTCCAGGTCTTTTGTACATTCATTATTAATTTGAGCTGAAGAGGAGAACATTTAACATTTGTTAAAAATAAAAGAGTTCGTGCTGAGACAGGGTGAGACTAGGGAGAAGCAATTTGGTGAAATGGAAAATATGGGGAAGAGTAGAAAGTTATTGGTAGATTTGTATTTGGGATTCTTGATAGGTTACTAAATAAAAGAAAATTATAGCCAGTATAAACCTAAAAGCTACCTCTCCTGCAGATGGATATTCCATCCTGACCTGACTAGTATATTCTTCATAGTGTCCACATTTGGTTAACTAAGATAGTATCAAATATGTATGTAGTATTTAAAGGAAGCAATATATGAAGTTAGTCCTGTGTCTGGAATGTGTTTGCTTTTATCACTACTGTCTCTGAAATAAACTGGAACTAATCTGTAGTTCAGAACTCCCTAATGTCATAAATTTTATAATTTAATAAGTATGTCAACATACTGTGGGTTTTATGAACTGCTGTTGCTCAGCCATATTAATTGAGGTATATTTCTACATCCATAATCCATGTCTGACCTTGACATTCTCCGTCAATGAGATAGACAACTTACACAGCATTGAAGAGAAATTCATTATGTTGAAAGTCATAGATGCCAAAACAAGCAACAGTGCTACTTGATGTGCCAATTCAGGTTAAGCTAGATCCTTTTAACATAGAATTCTGTTTCAATGAGGGGCATCGACACTTGCAACTATGTGTTAATGTTCCCAATATGTCAGTGGTGGGATTAATCTGGACAAAAGTGTTGAGGGTAAAACTGAAAGAATTGCAGATGCTGTAAATAAGAAACAAAAACAGAAATTGCAGGTCTAGCAGTATCTATGAAGAGAAATCGTAGTTAACTTTTCGGGTCCAGTGACCCTTCCTCAGGGCAACAGATCTAAAACGTTAACTCTGAATTCTCTTCACAGATGCTGCCAGACCTGCTGAACTTTTCCACTAAATTCTGCTGTTGTTTTTGAAAAGTATTCTGGGGCCTTGCACCATAAAGTGAGATAGGAGCCCAGGTATGCCTTTACCAAGGCTTATAAACAAATGAAATTGCATTTATAGAGCATGGGGCTGGATGAACACAGCAGGTCAAGCAGCATCATAGGAGCAGGAAAACTTGACGTTTCGGGCCTAAACCCTTCATCAGAAGG
>JAHRHZ010000289.1:35698824-35782995 GCA_024137785.1 Ginglymostoma cirratum | reverse complement strand
ATGCTGTGATTCCATGGAGAGAAAGCAAGCTAACGTTTCCGGTCCGACCTGTTGTGATTTCCTGCATTTAATGTTTACAGTACAGATTCCAAAAACTGCAGTAATTTGCTCTTACAATATAGTCCATTGTGGTTCAGTAGGCACACTTGCTTATGGCTAGGTCCTACAAAGTGCAGTTATAATAAATGACCAAATACATTGTCTCTGGTAGTAACACTTGTCAAATGCATTTTGCAGGACAGCATAACAGGAGAATTCCTGGGATTTTTTTCAAAAATTGTTTTAGGGTCTTCCTGAAACAAGTCTTCATTTAACATCTTACCCAAAAGACAGCATCTATGACAATGTAACATTTCTTCAGTAAAGAAAAAGACACAAAAACTTTCACAACCTCAAGGTGCTTCAAAACACATTTCAACCAATTGAATAACTGAAGTGCAGTCAGAAATATGACAATCGATTTCTGCATAGCAAGGTCCCATGCATACAAATGTGATAATGAACAGATAGTCATGATTGTTTTAATGATATTGTTTAAGCGGTAAATTTTGGCTAGGACACCAGACACCTCTTCTTTGAAAACTGGCATATTTTTTATGATCACTGGAGTGATCACACAGCGCTGTCTCATCCAAAAGACTCTGACAGTACATTGCTCCCTCAGTACTTCACTGATGTGTAAGCTAGAATACATTGGTCAAATCTTTGGTATGGAGTTTGAACTTACAATGTTTTGACTCAGAGTCTACAAACTAATTGATGCAGTTTCTTTCAATGGAAAAGTCTGACATATTTTGCAGTGCATGCAAGTGATTAACATCTTGGTGCACTCCACTTGTTAGAAATGCTAATATGTAGAATAACAGATTTAATGATCCTGAGAAAAAAATAAAAATGTTACAAGTGTGCAGTCATGCTGAACCTGTGGAGGGAGAGGGTTAGAGCAGAATCTAACAAGGGTGTGAGTGATGTGGACTAAGATGTGATTTGTGGTGGTATCAGATGAGAAATCCATCAAGGTTTACTGAGATTTTGGGAGCATCTCACACCATCTTTTATGTTTTTGCCAAGTGGAGTGGTGAGTTTCTTACTAGACAGTAACAAGTTGCTAATTAAAAGGTGTTATGGCTTGTTAGATGCCTTATTAACGGCCCAATTGTTGCATTAATATTCAGCTTCCCCCATTTTATCAAACATGACAAACATACTAGACATTGAGTAACTTTGACATGGAAGTCAGAATTGGTACTTGGCAACTTCAGCTATGCTCCAAATGACATCCATGTTGGTCTCCAGGCACCCATATTTCAGAGCAGGCTCCGCGGACACCAACCATACACTGGCTACATCCACAGCCATTGGTATCCAACATGTGCCAACATCTACAATCCATCATGACACATCTGTGATCCACATATAGAATGCTATTGGATTTCAATGCTACACCTTACACTATACTGGCAACTATTGTTTTAATGATGCTGCAAGGTCTCTGTGTATTCAGTGACATGCACCCGATTCATGGGCAGGACCAGGCTACATCTCCAGCCTGAGATAGTAAGAACTGCAGATGTTGGAGTCAGAGATAACACAGTGTGGAGCTGGAGGAACACAGCAGGCCAGGCAGCATCAGAGGAGCAGGAAAGTTGACATTTCGGGTCGGGACCCCTGAAGAAGGGTCCTGACCCAAAACATCAACTTTCCGGCTCCTCTGATGCTGCCTGACCTGCTGTGTTCCTCCAGTTCCACACTGTTATCTCTACATCTCCAGGCTCTTTGTTTGCAGTCATAATCCTCACTCATTCTGAGCTTACCGGGAAGCATCCCAACCTTGTACTGTCTTTCCTTTTCTACACTTTGTCCCTTCACACAGAACTACCAAGCTCACATGATTTCTGTCTTTCCTTACTGTTTGGTGCAGACACAAAGCCAGGAGGCTTGACATGGTTAACAGCCGCCCTTAGTCAAGTTTATGAGGGATGGCCTTTGCTCTGCAAATCTGGACACAGTAAGTTAAGAGCAACCTCCAATACCAGCTGAGGACCTTGGACACTGACAGCCAGCCACTCAGGATAATTGTCATATAAGTGCCATAATCCACTTCCCATAAAGGGTGAGGATGCAAATCACCCGTCTTGACTCTTCCTGCTTCGTCATGAGCTGTTTTCCTCCTGCAATGACAGAGAGGCAGATATTAAGTGAGATGAAAGTGGGTGTTTCTACTGTTACTTATGCATGTGGGGAGGTGTCTTGAGCTAGTGAATAATCAGTGGAAGGGCATGTAGGATTAGTGCTGTTGAAGTTTGGGTGCGTGAAAGTAGGTGAGGGGTGATGTTGTAGACAATAACAGAAGTTGTGGGAAAATCTCAGCGGGTCTGGCAGCATCTGTGAAGAAAACATTTCAGGTCCGGTGACCTTTCCTCAGAACTGATGGTAGTGAGGAAAATGTTGGTTTATAAGTAGAAGATGGGGAGGGGGAGGGGGAAGAGGTAAGGAGTAAATGATATGTAAGAATAGAGCCCAAAGAGAGAGAAGAGCAGTTGGATAGACAAAGGTGCTGATAATGATCTGACTAGGAGGATGAACAGCTGTTAATGGGGACTGTTAGTGACTAAAAATAGGTAGTGTGTAATGGCAGGCTGTGTGATGACAAGGCTGGTGTGTGGGGTAGGGAGGTAGGACATGCGAGAGTTTAGGCCCTAAAATTATGGAACTCGATATTGAATCCGTCAGGCTGCAGGGTACCCAAGCAGAAAATGAGGTGGTGTTCTTCTAGCTTGCACTGAGCTTTGGTGGAACACTGCAGCAAGCCTGAGACAGAGGTGTTGGCAAGGGAGCAGGGTGGTGTGATAAAGTGGCATGCAACAGGTAGCTCAGGATCTTTATTGTGAACAGAATGTAGATGTTCTGTGAAGCGGTCACCCAGTCTATGCTTCATTTCCCCAAAATAGAGGAGACCACATTGTGTGCAGCGAATGTAATACACTAGATTCTTGGAAGGGCAGGTGAAGTGCTGCTTCACCTGGGTAGTATGTTTAGGCCCTTGGACAGTGGGGATGGAGGGGGTAAATGAGCAGATGTTACACCTTCACCAGTTGCAAGGGAAGGTACCGTGGGGCTGTGGGGGGATGTTGGGGGGTGAAGGAAGGGTGGACCAGGGTGTTCCGGAGGGAACGGTCCCCGTGGAAGGCGGAACAGGGAGGGGAGGGGAATATGTGTCTGGTGGTGGCATTTCACTGGAGATGGCAGAAAAGGCATCTGATGATCTTCTGGATGTGGATGCTGGTGGGATGGTATTTAAGGACAAGGGGAACCCTATCGCTGTTGCAGAAGGGAAGAGAGGGGGTGAGGGCTGAAGTGCGGGAGATGGATCAGACTCGGATGAGGGCCCTGTCGATATTGGAGCTGGGGAATCCTCAGTTGAAGAAGAAGGTAAACTTTTCAGAGGCTCCCTTGTCGAAGTTAGCCTCATCTGAACATTAGATGGAGAAACTGAGAAAATGGAATGGAGTCTTTACAGGAAGCAGGGTGTGAGGATGTGTAGTCGATTTTGCTTCCAATTTCCACCCTGCTTTCATTTTCACTTGGTCTATCTCTGACTCCTCCCTTCCCTTCCTCGACATCTCTTTTTCCATTTCTATGGATAGACTGGCCATTAATATCCAATATAAACCCACTGACTCCCACAGCTACCTGGCCTATTCATCTTCACTCCCTGCTTTGTGTAAACACTTCCATTCCATTCTCTCAGTTCCTCCGTCTCCATCGCATAAGTTCAGATAAGGCCAACTTCAACAGGGGACCCTCCGAAATGTCCACTTTCTTCCTAAAGCGACGATTCCCCAGCACCATTGTCAACAGGGTCCAACCCGTCTCCCATACTTACACCCTCACCACCTCTCTTCCTTCCCACAACAGCAGTAGGGTTCCCTTTGTTTTTATCTACCATCCCACCAGCATCCACATCCAGAAGGTCATCAGGAGCCACTTCTGCCACCTCCAGTGAGATGCCACCATCAGACACAATTCCCCTCCCCTCCCCGTGCTGTCTTCCGCAGGGACCGTTAACTCCGGGACGCCCTTCACTCTTCCTTCACAGCCCCCCACAGTACCACGGCACCTTCCCCTGCAGCCAGCGAAGGTGCAACACCTACCCATTTATCTCCTCCCTCCTCAGTATCCAAGGGCCCAAACTCACCTCCCGGGTGAAGGAATTCCCAGAATCTAGTCTACTACATTCACTGCTCACAATGTGGTCTCCTCTACACTGGGGAAAGGAAGCATAGACTGGGCGACTGCTTCGCAGAGCATCTACATTCTGCTACCCTGAGCTTCCAGTTGCCTGCCACTTTAACATGCAAACCTGTTCCCAGGCCAACATCTCTGTCTTAGGCTTGCTGCAGTGTTCCAGCGAAGCTTGAAGAACAACACCTCATCTTCTGCTTGGGAGCCATGCAACCCTCTGGACTCAATATTGAGTTCAATAATTTTAAGGCCTAAACTCTCGCATGTCATTGACCCCTACCCCGAACACCAGGCCTTGTTATCACATAGTCTGCCATTACACAATATCTATTGCTAGTCACTAACAATACACCTTAACAGCTATTCACCCTCCTAGCCAGATCATTATCAACTCCTTTGTCTATTCGACTGCTCTTCTCTCTCTTTGGGCTCTATCCCCACCTATCATTTACTCCTTAACCCCACCCTATCTTCTGCATAAGAACCAACATTTTCCTAGCTACCATCAGTCCTGAGGAGAGGTCACCAGACCCGAAATGTTAACTCTGATTTTTCTCCGCTGAAGCTGCCAGACCTGCTGAGCTTTTCCCACAACTTCTGTTTTGTTTCTGATTTGCAGCATCCGCAATTCTTTCAGGTTTTATGTTGCACACAATGGTGGGACTGGTAGAACTTGGACTTTGGTAGGTGATGGATCGCAGAGATAGAGTAAATATGAGGTATTGGAGAGGAGGTGCTAGGACTTACGCTGGCGAAGTGGAGAAGTACATTGATCCTCTTCCTACACTGCTAGCGTTTCCTCCAGTTTGCTAAGACTGCACCGGCCTAGGTGGCAATCTTGGACCAAGCGGGCATGTTCTGGTGTCATGTCCTACTCTGCTGATCCTCGGGGATGTGGATGTCCCACATCTGCCCCATCTCGTCCAGAAGGACCTCCAGGTTCCTGCCTGCAATGTAGGGGAACAGGTTCCCATTGTGTGCCATGTTCAGGCCAAATTGATAGCACCTGTCTGGGTGCCTGACAAACTTCTAGTTTGGTATAGGTGCAAGTGATATTGGTATATTCTGAAATATCCCAGCAGTGGAACACTGTTCCGAGAACAGTGAATGGTATAATGTGGTAGAATAAGGGATGCCATAGAGGCTGTGTAGGTAGTTAATAAAGTGAGTTTAGTAAGATTCAGAAAGAAAACTCAGTTGGCCTCACAGCAAGAATCCATCTAAAAACTCGAAACGTTAAATTCAGCCTTAGTATTTTCAGCTCTATGACCTCTCAACAGAATAATGACAAATTATGATCAGTTCAGGAAGCCTAGAGTGTATAATGAGATTTGGCTATCAAGGTGTCCATATAAAAGTGAACATGCATTTGCCAAGCTATCATTATTGCTGTAATGAAACGTTATACCACACTGAATTCAGGCAGCATTGATCAGCTTAGCCTCAGGCTCCGACACAGGTGCAACATTTGCACCTGCAAGAAATTGCTGACTTACACAGAGCCACCTGAGGTGAAATCTTTGCTAGAGCCTGTGGTGTTAAAGCGCTGATAATCATAAGTGTTCCCAATAGGTTAAAATTGCTGAGCTTCACCTTCCAATTCATAGAAGGACAGATAATGACTAGGTTTATATTCTATTCTCTGAACTCTGCAGAATCCAACTCAAAGCACACCTACTAGACACTTTTGGAGGTGCACCGGTCAAAATGTTTAAATTCCAGTAAAATCACCATGTGGTTTGGTTTGCACTGTCAGTACAATTTCTTTAAACTCTGATTCCATGTGCAGTTCTCATTATCACGAAAAGATCAGAGAATGCCAAAACCATATAAAAACAACAGGATCATAGAACATATCAGAACTATAAAGAATAATGTAAAATTAAAGAAGTACAATACCAATTCTGAGTGCATTGTTCCATTATTTTAAATTGATTCATGAGACCAAGTTATAATTTTGTATTTACTCAAACCTAAACACAGGTTTGGACATGCATGCAGGAACTGGGACAACTTTAACAAATGATATTTTTCAACATAACTGTGAAATTCTTGTGGAATTGGTTGGCATACCAATAAGACCCACCTCGGCAGAGAAACTATTTTCTTTGTCGCTTTGGAAAAACATGTGTATAATACACAGAAATGTCATAGTTTCTTAGTTCAGGCTTCCATATTGACATTCTTTAGTTGAAAGGATGATGCCTTATGTACCTATATACAAATGTTTAGTGAGGGTTCGCAAACAGCCGTCAGCATAAGGTATGGCATAGGCATGGCGAGGGCTGGAAAGCTGGGAGCGGAACTGCGGCAGTGGAAAGGAAAATTGGACTTTCTTAAGTTATCTTGTTTTTCTTATTGTATTCTAAGTTACTGTGAATGGTGCCATGTATGTACAGCGAAGGTACAGACTTTTCACTGTATTTTTACATTGGATACACGTGACAATAAATGGTATAATTCAATTAAAATGTTAAAAGTGACCTTGAGCTAAAGTGATGAACAGGGGGAGTAGAGACCCTGCCAACATCTGAATACCTTCCCTTTGTTCATTTTTTAGACAGGTTCAAGTAAGTAATTGACACGTTAAATGACCAGCCACTAGAAATAAAAAACATAACAAATGTTTGGAGATGGAGGGTGGTCCTTGTCAGGCAATCACCTTCTTTAAGACGTAGAAAATAGAACAGTACAGAATAGGAATAGACCCTTCAACACACCATGTCTGTGCATATCATGATGCTGTTCTGAACTAATCCCAGCTGCCTGCACATGTTCTGTATCCCTCTATTCTCTGCCTGTTCATGTATCTGTCTAAATGCCTCTTAAACTTTGCTATTGTATTTGCTTCTACCATCTTCCCCGGCGGGGAGTTCTAGTCATCTACAAATCTCTGTGCATAAAACTTGCCTCACACATCTCCTATGCGACTATCAGGTTGCCTCTCAGCCTTCAACGCTCTAGCAAAAACAATCAAAAATATGTCCAAACTCTTCTTATAGCTAATACATTCCAATCCAGCCAACATCCTGGTAAACCTCTTCTGCACCCTGTCCAAAGTTTCCAAATCCTTCCTTTAGTGTGGCAACCAGAACTGCGCACAGTACTCCAAATGTGACCAAACAAAAATCTTATGTAGTGCAGCATGACTTATCAACTTTTATTCTCAATGCTCCAACCCAATAAAGGCAACCTTTCATTTGCCTCCTTTACTACCTTATCCGCTTGTGTTGCCACTTTCAGGGAGCTATGGACTTGGGCACCAACATGCTTCTGTGCATCAATACTCCTAAGGGTGTGACCATTTACTACATGCTTTCCTCTGATATTGGTCCTTCCAAAATGCATCACCGCATGCTTGTCCAGAATAAGCTCCTTTTCTCCGCCCTACTTTCCAACTGATCTATATTGCGCTGCTTCCCTTTAGATGGAAGACAGTCTAGGGAAGATGGAAGACAACCAGATTGAAGAGCGCCTAACACTTCAGCTAGAAGACAGAATGCTTAATCACAAGCTTATGTAATCAAAATACTGTCTGCAAATCACCTGTTTGTCTTCTGGGAACCTGTATATTTAGCTAATGCATCACAACTAAACTGTTCCTTCTTCACAAAGTTACTTTGGAATATTTCACTGCCCATTCATGGAACGTTAACTTAAAATCTGCAGGTGGCAGACAACTCACCAAGAAATGGAATTGGTGAATGAATTTGGAGCATTAACTCGGCTAAACCACAAGGTCTACTGTAGAAAGGACTGCATGCCATGCAATGACATTTTAACCTTCACCAAACATGTTTTCTCTGTTCGAGGTATAGGTAGAAGAATATTGATCACACCATTTGATTTCTTTTGTGTGGTACCTGGGAAATCTATTGAACAGTAAAGAATTATCACCTAGTCAGAAGCATTAATTTACTTTATACCAACTTAAGATCAAAGTGCATTGAGGATAATTTTGGGAGTGTTTATAGGACGGACTGTTCCACGTTCTTACTTAAAAAAGATGACAAATATGATAATTATAAATACATTGTAATGTTTGATGCAATTCTATCAAAAACATAGTGAGCGTCTCATGTTCTATAAATAGTAATCGGGCTATATTACCATTTAATTCATAAGAAGAAGATGAGGAAGGGAAGCAGACTTTCACTGCACTGTTCAATCCACTCATTTTATTTTTACACAGGTTAAAACAGACAGCAGAAAACCAAACATTACTTTAACTAACTCAGGTAATGACTACCTTTCAAATTCTGAGCACCAAAACCTCAGATTCAGTTTAAGTGAAGTATCTAGGAAGGTGTTAACCTATACCTTGATCATCATTGGCTCAACTTGTTCATAGTAATACTATGATTTAGGAAGGATGTCTTTAAGATTAGAGGTCTGTAACTTTCATCACAAATAATTGTTAAGCCCTATCCAAAAACAACTGAATGATAGAAGCATTAGTGTTCAACACATGGGAGCACAGTGCCAAAGGTGGGAATCAGGACGTAGAACTAACATCGCAATCTGGATCCCAACTCTAGCTCAAAATGTCAGCAGGCAAGGTCTTCCAGGATTCCAGACCACAAGTAGCCTGGAAGCAGCCCTACAGCGGGAGTGAAGGCAGCCTGAGTCCAAAATGGACTGATAAAAAAGCCTGTCACCTTTCCCATAAAAATGTGGCCTTGTTCTTCTGAGGCAATCAGCAGCTCATGTATATATAGTTATACTAACTCAGGAAGCCTGACTGGAAAGAAACATTTATTGTTGAACATCAAATGAAAAAGCCCCAACTCGTGGCATGCATAGGCTAGTCCCTGCCTGGACAGACAGATGAGCAGAAACATCCTTGGGTCTTTTTTTTTTTACAAGCACGCAACTGAATGTATTTTTATCCAACAACCTAATCACTGTGACTCTTTTTTTTTGTTTTTAACTATTAACTGACACCAGTGAATCACACATATAGCCAACTGGATATTTACAAGCAAAGCCCATCATAGGCAATTGAAACCATCAAAAGTGAGGGAGGGGTAGGAAGAGAGGGAAGGGGCTCAATTAAAATGGACTTGGAGGAGGAAATAAAGAACTATATCCCCTGCAGTGCCCATCTCTCTCTAAAGGCACCAAGAGCATTAATGGACACTACATGCTCCCTGTCCAGGGACACCAGGACGCAATTGTAACTGCAGGAGAGGGGCAGACATTTGGCAGATATGACATCTGCATCAGATGACCAAAGATCAGGAGCATGAGGCTGAATTGCAACCAAAAACATAACATAAGATTTTTCAAATAACTAAAAAGGGGGTGCCATTACCCAAAACCAATATATACGTGATCCAAGGACCCTGTAGCACGTCAAAATAAATAGTTGGGGATCCATCAGCTGCTGCAATGTGCAGTTACATGGGACTGCTGTGTGAAACACCCTCCACCCAGGTCCCTGATGGAAAATGGGAGAACTCCCAGGCAGAGTGCACCTTCCCCCTCCCCCAGCTGACTGGGATCTCCACCATCCAACAGTAAATACTGAGTTTGCTTTATATTACCTGGTGCACCTATTCAGAGACATTGTCACCTGCTTCTGGAGCAGATAGGTCTTATAGCTAGACCTTCTGGCTCAGAGGTAGGGACATTACTACTACCAGAGGTAGGGGCACACATTGTGAGAGCCCCTTGGGTCTGCTTTTGTTTTATTTAACCTATGTTTCTGATCAACCTGGTCAGAGATTTTATTGCAAACACCAGACTTGGACCCGGGATTCCCGGCCCAGGGAAAGAGACAATACCACTGTACCACAGGCACCCTCCAGTCTGCTTTTTAAAAAAGTTTTATTTTATTTAATCTCCTTTTCTGATGAACATGCTCAGAGGTGTTATTAAAGACCATAAATACTGGGTTTTCTTTATATTATTTTATATGTATCTTTATATTATTAAACACCTCTGGAGCAGGTGAGATTTGAACCTAGATCTTCCAGTCAAAGGGTAGGGACATTACCACTGCACCACAAGATAAAGGACTCAGGGGATGAATTCCATCTGGCAGGCCATTGTCTGTTACCAAGGGAATGCATACACGGTGGGATCCACAGGGAGATTGAACAGTGATTCCCCTTGGCCCTTGTAGGGGATTACAAACAATAGTCGAACATTCTCACCATGTCTTCTGCAGTTGTTTGACTGGGGAAGCAGTCTTTTTCAAACTCTCCATTGTGTTCCTGAAAGATCACTGTTCACTCAGCACTAACGCTGCCATTAGCATTGACTGATCTGTTGCATCCATTTGTTCAACAGAGTGTCCTGCTGCTTGAATGGCTTCAGTTACAGATTTCTCGATGAGCTCAAGTGGGTTTGTGCTGCTTGTTCTTGCTGTCAGTGTTTGCCTTTTCTCACAGATTGTAGGAAAATGAACTGCCCTTCTTTGACCACGCTGTCCACACATATCTCCAGGTAATTGTTTGGCAAAGTGAATGGATAACTTGCCTTTTCAACCATGTTTGAGATAAGAAGATAGGATCCTGAGTATAAGATGCAGTTCCTGGTTTGCAGTGCTCGAAGTGCTGTGGAGCTGAAGTTTAAATGAAGCATCAGTGAATTGAATATCCCAAAGTTTCGGTCACAGCGAGCACTTCTGCCACTCCTACTACATAACTGCATGAACTAGGTACTATAATCTGAAGAGCAGATAACTCCTTGAGAAAGGTTGACATAGGCCAAGTCAGACCTTCCATCATGAAATTCCCCAAAATAAACATTTTGCCAAAAAATTGAAAAATTTAGCCTTATGAGCAGAATTCATTCACCCGATTAGAACAGTTTAAAGTTGTTGAATAGTCTATAAAACTTCTTGAGTAAAAGAACAGTCTCTTCAAATCAGCAATATAAACAACATTAAGAATTTATCAAAGGACTAGCTAGCCAGATTGCAGCCAAGAACCCATGAAATGCATTGAATAATTAAGTGGTCTCTTCAAAACATCTGAATAACCAATGTGAAAAAATGTGAAAGGAATAGACAACTAATTGCAGTCAAAAAAAGTCCATAAAATTTCCTGATTCTATTCTTTTGATTTGTTATAGTAATTGTAACAAGGTCAGCCAGGTGAACCTTATTGAATATGAGTTCCCTGACTGGGGCTGTTAACCTGGTCCAATCAGGGAGCCCTGGCTGACAGATATAAACCGGGGTGTTCGAGGTTCTAGTCTCTCTGAGAGTTAGCTCTGAGGAAACTAGACCAGTGTCAAATACTATGCACCTGTAATTAAAAAGTGTGACTTGGTGATGGGATATCTCTGTGAAATTATTCCAATTGTGAATTGTACTTTAATTTTTATCTATTGTTAGATTATTCTTCCCCTTATCTGAAGATGTTTCCACATTTATAATGTTGATCTTTTACTTGAGAGTTGGCAGAAGTTACAGTCTAGCAAATACATTCTTTAATGGTAGTTATACCTTCCAATCCTTGCACTGTCATAATTCACTTGCCTGAACACAGATAGAACTCATGCCACAGTGTTTCATGATGAACTGTAAAGGAGGCAAAACATTTTATTTACACCCCACCTCCAAAGCATGGTTTACTCCTCAATGCAGCTGGTATCAAACCTGACAGCTGCTAAGCTGTTGCCATGGGTTTCAATGAGCCCACAAATTACTTACTTACCTTTTTTAGTGCAAACAAGAAGCTTCTGGGCCTTCTCTATTCCCTGTTCTCTTGACAATGATAATGGTTGGAGGCAGGGTTTCTAGTTATATTTCTCAATGGTCTTCCCTTTGGTCCCATCTTTATTTGGTCTCAATCACTATCATGAAAATCAAGCTCAGGATTTAAGTCTGATAAGTTCATTCGTTGAATTTGCTCTCCCTTGACAGCAGGGCCCTAATGAATAAGTGCAACATGTATATGGTTAAAAGGTGGACTGCAGATGCATATGATATGGACAAAATGTTAAAAGAATTGACCAATAGTTTGATATTCTTAGATATAAATTCATTTGTACTCAATCATGGTGTGTCAACATGTACAATGTGCTGTTTCCAATGATCACTTTGTGCTTTAGGAGAAATGTCGTCCCAACTAGAAGGTTGTACGTTGAAAAGGATGCACTGGGCTACCTTGAACATGATTGAGGCAGTGAGGAATTTTCAATAAATGCTGATGTGTTTGTGCTGTCTTGAATTCCATACTGGAAGAGGGCAAAGTGAGTTAGTTTTGAAATCATAGCAGGAGAAAAATATATGAAAATGATCCTTCAACTTCTGATTGAATTTCAAAGCTGAAGTATATACCTCAAAATAGCTTGGTACATGTCATTGGATTAGATTATTTTATGTTGCCATGAGCTCTAATTTGAAGGGGGATAAGCACTGAAAGACCAGCATTTCCATCTGGTTGAGGAAGCTCAAAAGTGGCCTTGATCTGAAGTTGCATAGGAATACTAACAGCGCTAACAAGAGAAGAATGCATAAGTCTCACCACAAGATCCCTAATGAAGGAATTGCTGAAGAGTGGGTCTGAGCTACCAGCCAAAGGGATAAACTGGATTAAATATTTTGGGGTAATCCAGAGCCTTTGACTGGTGGGATGTGTGTTGGTGTGACTCCCAACTCCATACAGACATAACATATATATGAAAGAGATTTTCAGCCAGAGGAAGCAATGTTATTGATTTTGAGTTCCTGAGGATGAAAATGTATTTGGGTTATTCTGCAGACAATATTGAAGAAAGATGTAAAAGCAAAATACTGTGGAAGCTGGAAATCTGAAATAACAACAGAAAGCACTGGAGAAACTCAATGAGTTGGGTAACATTGGTGGAGAGAGAAACAGAGTTAACATTTTGAATACAGGATGACTTTCCTTTGGAACAACGATGGGTCATTTCATCTCTTGTTGACAAAGGTCCATTGAGGTAAATAACATGTTGGGGGATTATTAATCTTTTTCAAAGGTCTGAGTCCAAATGAACTAGTTTAATAGATCAGTTGGATAAGAACTGTACATGTGATTGTGTTTGATTTTGAGATCAATGTAATCCAGTAGGTTCTGTGCAGAGTATTCCAAGTGCTATTTTGTGTACAGCCCATCAAAATTCCCATGATTGAGAAGAAACAAAGAACACTGAATGAGAACAAGGTGGACTAAGCAACAGAGACAAAAGAAAATAATACTAAGCAAAAGAACATAAAGTTTCATTTCTGTGACTCTTAATTATGCAGTGATCAGACAGAGTGGTTCTCAGTCAGTCATTATTGTTCTTGCCTCGTTACATTGATCTGTCTAAATTGTGACCATCAATTATCACACCTGGAAAGTACTCTACCCTATCATTTATACAGCAAATTAGAGGATATTACTGACAGGTAGTGGTGAGCTTTAAATTTACCCTCAAGGAAAGGACACTCACAAAATTGACTGCTGCTTTCAGTAACTCTCATCAATCACTGTATAATACCAATTTCTAAATTGCTGTCAAATTTGTGAAAGCAGCTCTCATGAAGCATTGTCATTTGAATTTAGGGACACATGCTTCCAAATGAGAATAAAAGTCAACAAAGCATTTATACGTGTTAGCAATTCAGTAGGTTTAATACGGATGCACTGTACATGTTTCAAATGTCATTTGTTTACTTTGTGCTCCGTGCACCATGATTGTGTGAAATGTGAAATTCCACGTGTCCATCAGAATTGTTTCTATCCATTCCTTGCTATCTCAGTAATTACGGCTATGTGTTTTCTCAAATTCCTCAATAAATGAATCCTCCACCAACCAGCAGAGTGGAATAATTCAATTACCATGGTCAGCAAATGTTTTCCTGCTGCAAAGTGCAGTGCCTGATAACAAGATGTGAATCCAATAAGACTATACAAATGATAATGTTCTACTTCCTCTATGTCCCCTCCAAAATTATTTACCTGGTCAGCATAAATATCAACAGAGACAAATGAACCCTGTGTGTAGGTATGTGAAAACTTGTTCAAAGATTGTGCAAGTACGTGATGGGTTTCAATTCTTCTTCCATTTCTCTCTTCCCCTGAATGTTATATTATAGGGCACTCATACTTCACATAACATCAGCATTCTCTCAATATCATAACCAAAGTTACCATCCTTCTTATGACCTTGAAGGGCATATCTGTCAAACCTGATCCTTTTCTCAGCCAAAGTAAGTACTGTTGAGGAAATGTTTCAAGTTACCAATTTAAAGCAGTAACATTAGATGATATTTCCTCAATCAAGAGCAATGAAGTTAATTGCAGATGGTAATCTTTGTGTCAAGAGAGATCACTCACATCAACACAGAAATATGTTCTGTTAAATATGGTCTTAATGTTACTCTAAGGAAATAGGCTTTTTTGGAACATTGCGGTAGACTTTATGGCAGTCCTCTTGAAAGGTTAAGTGATAAGAGCCTACTGTGTTGGAGATAGTATATTGACATGGATAGAGAGTTAGCTAATGGGCAGGAAATAGTGAGTGGGATTAGTGTTCTTTTTCAGGTTGGTGACCTGTGACCAGTGGAATTCCACAAAAATGAGTGCTGGAACTGCAACTGTTACAATAAATATCAATGACTTGGAGGAAGGAAATGAATGTACAATAACCAAATTTGCAGATGACATAAAATTAGGCAGGTTGCAAGAGGCTTACAAACAGTTTACAGAGAGATATTAATAGGTTAAGAAGTGGGCAACAAGTTGGCAAATGGAGTATAATCTATAAAAATGTGAAGTTGTTTATTTTGGAAGGGAGAACAAAAGAACAGAATATTATTTAAATGAAACAAAACTGCAGAAAGCTGTAACACAAAGGGAGTTGGGGTACTTGTGCACGAAACACAGAAAGCTAGCACACAGGGACAAAAGGTAATCAGGAAGGGTCATAGAATGTTGGTCATTATTTCAAAGCAGTTGGAGAATGAGTAGGGAAATCTTACTGCAACTGTTCTAGGTGTTGGTGAATCCACATTGGAGTGTTGTGAAGAGTTTTGGTCTCCTTATCTAAGAAAAGATATTAGTTCTGTGCAGGCAGTTCAGAGAAGGTTCACCAGGATGTTTCCTGGTTTGGAGAGATTGACTTATGACCAAAGGTTAAACAGGTTGGGACTCTGTTCACTGCAGTTGAGAAGAATGAAAGGTGATCTCATTGAATCATATAGGGTGCTTAAGGGGCTTGACAGGGTAAATACTGAAGGATGCTTCCCCTCATGGGAGAGTCTAGGATGAGAATGCATGAACTCAGAATAAAGAGGCAATTTAAGATGGAGACGAAGAGGAATTTTTTTCTCTCAGAGGGTTGTGAGCCTTTGGAAGTCCCTGCCAATGAGATCTTCTGGGACAACGTCCTTGTGTATATTTTAAGGCTGAGATAGATAGATTTTTGATCAATGAGGGAATCAAGCATTATGGGGAAAGTGGATGTGAGTGTCGGATCAGCCATGATCCTATTGAATTGCAGAACAGGCTCGAGGGGCTGAAGAGTTTTCTCATATTCTTACTTCTAATTGTGTAATGGTCTTAATTTGACATGGATCTCCATTCAGTTTTGAAATCTAAGGTTGCATTAGAGAAAAGCATGTTACAAAGAATAGAAAAGAATATAATTAATCATTGGATATAGTAGATTAAAGGTAAGATGTAGTTCATAAAATGTCAAAACAGAGAGAGGGGCAAGGTGGAACTGTGGATAAAGACTTAATTTAGAGATTGTAAGAGCAAAATATTTGTTTAGAAATAGTGTATTACATCAATGCAAAATGGAATACTATTTTGGAAGACACATTGAATTCTGGTTTGTCACAGAAAGTGAGAGGTATGTGTCAAGGTATTGGGAAAGGCTGGAATGCAAAGCATAGAGAAGATTCAGTGAATGTGCTGCACTTCTAACTGTGGAAGCAAGATGCAATTTCTCACAAAAATCAGAATCGAAATTTGGGTACGGGGCTTGATAAATTGAAATTTTCAAGACCATCAGTAAGATTTTGTTAGTCATGCTTATCAAGGATATTGGAGCAAAGAAAGGTTTCAGTGTTGAGGTACACATCAACCATTTTCTACTTGAATGGTGGAACAAACTTGAGAGGCTAAATGTCCTCCTACTATTCCTTTGGCTAGGATAGAGTTGAGCCATTATCACATGTTTGGCAAAGGCATGAACTTGAAAATGGGAATGAATAGAACTATCCAAATAGATATAAGTAGACTTGGAATGAAAAACAGGATCTGGACATTGCACATAATCAGGCAGTGAAATTTATTATAAGCAAACATCTAGTATTGGGCATTAACTAACAGTGGTCCCCACATTGATCCTGAATGGAAATGGCTCAAGCATTGGAGGTATAAAAACATTCTGGCATTTATGTATCATTTTTTCAAACTTAAAATAGGTTTTATAGCCAATTAATCATTTTTAAACTATAGATAGTCATGGCCACATCAGGCATGCCCTCACAGTTGATTAACTGTGAATTTATATAGCTTGTTTGTAGCCCACTTTTAGTTTCCAAATGTTTCAATTTAAAAATAACTAGTAGCACAATGTTATGCATTAAGCAAGATGAAAGGTTGATTTATTACACAACTTTGCTGGACACTATTTAAGTAAGAAGTGATAAAGTTATGAGCTGGCATTTGGATACAAAGATTGAATGTGAATAAGAATAAAACATTGGTGTAAGATGAAAATAGAATGAATTGCCAAGATTGTTGCAGGCCTGCTTACATAAAGTTTTCTCCTTCTGAAACGAAGGGGTTGAAAACGTCAATAAATCAAATAAATCACTGTGGATGTTGCAGATCTCAAACAAAAACAGAAATTGCTGGAGAAACTCAGCAGACCAGGCAGCATCTGTGGGGAGAAAGCAGAGTCAATGTTTCAGATCTAGCGATACTTTGTCAAAGCTTGGAAGTCAGATTCAACAGCTGTAATAGCTTCTGTGGTTGAAGAGTTGATTGCGGTCTGCATGGCTGGATCCATCAGGTTAGAATAATTTGGAAGAGAGAGATTCTTGTTCCTTGCTGGCTCTGTCATTCTGGAACTTTCAGGTTGCCTTGATTTTTTTTGGCAGAACAGCAATTGATGTCTGTATGGCTTCTTCCTTATACTCCTTTGGCTGAGAACCCTCCCCCAGGCCCATGATGTCTGTCATAGCTCTTCCAGATTGGGAGTGGGGGTCTTACATAAAATGTCTTAAACAGATCAAGACTTTAAATGAGTTCTATCCTAAAAACTGTTGCATCATGCTCCCAAATTCAATAGTTGGCCGAGGCCTGGGTTCCATTGTGGAAAGTAACTTTTTTTATAATTTACTCAGCCTGGCTTTCATTGCTAGTTTCTTTTGGTGAACTAGGAAGAGCTATTCACACATCCAAGGAAATGATTGTCAAGCTTACCCTTGGAAATATTAATTGAATTTCAAAAAGTCTCATGATTTATTCCTACTTTAAGTACAGTCTAGTCCCAATACAAACTGACTTAGGGAACCATTGAATTCTTGAAGCCATTTTGTATGAGTCTTCAACTATTCTAAAAAGCAATTCAGTTTTCTTTACAAGATGTACAGCATTATAATTATACAGTTATGACAGGTCACTGTAGGAAACAGTAAGGTGCCACAAGCAGTAATGCGATCATGCACATTATTTTTATGTTGGTTGAGGGATAAATATTGGCCAGGGCACAGGTACATACATCTTTGCTGTTGTTTAGCTTAATATGATGTGGATATTAAACGCACTTTAGTGGGTATAATTTAATTAAAATTATTGCCATGATCTCAGCAGATGCAAACCAAGAAACAAGAACCCTCAAAGATTCAAAATGATAATTTGAACAAAGGTCTATTTAAAAATAATCAAATTTGGTGCATTTCTAAAGTTTTATTTATAAGAATCATATTTTTGCTTAAGAGTTCTATTTCTTTATTTCGGAAATACATAAAAACGGCACCGAAGTACATTCTTGAGGAGATAATCAGTGAATTCCACTGCAGGAGCTATGTTAAAGCATGTTTATCGAGGGTGCAGCTGAGAGCCACGTCTACTGAGATGGACCTTGGTAATTGTCTGCACTGCCTCCATCGCTGGGTTGCTTTACATGTAAATTTGGACCACGTAGATATGCAGTTGCCACGTTGACAGTTCACCACTCCATTCCACCGCCCTCACCACCCACCCCCCCCACCTCCTCGCCATATAAAACAAATCCAGATGTTCTTTCGTTCTCAAAACACTGCCAGACTGAGGCAAAAAGAAACGATTACTGAAGTAAGGATGAGCCACTGCTAATTAATTAATACTTGCAGGCATCATACACAAACAGAAGCAGAAGTACATTTAATTGAATAGAATTGTGCTGTTTCGTGCTATTAGTGTAGCGTTATGGGAATGGTGCAGCGAGTCTGCCCAAATAAGGGAGTGGATAGATTGTTCTGGTCTGCGGTAGAGGGGGCATTCCAATAGCAAACTATGCATTTGATTTTCCAACCAGAACAATTTGAAGTGGGGGAGGGATAGAGAGAGAGAGAGAGCCGGCCCACCCGGGATATCATTGCTTCATTTCCTGCCAGTTTGCTCTAAAGAGTCGGATTCTTCCATTGCCTCAGTTAGCCTGGTGCTCTCTCACTGCCGTGCAGTCTTCTCCTTCCTGAGGTATGAGCTACTGATTTTTTTTTTCAGTTTGTTTTCCAAAGCTATTCCTTTGGTATTTCTGCGGATATGTCCAATTCATGATAAGTTATTAAAAGTAAACCGCCTGTTTTGAGATTGCATCCTTTTAAAATCTTTTTTTCTGCCGACTTGTTCTTTTGTCGCTCCTTCTCTGTCATACCGCCTATTGACTTATAGTGCAATGTTATTAAGATGATCCTAACGGTTAACAAAGGCTTTGTTCCTGCTATTGGTCCATGGGCTATTTCTCAAGGATTTCCTTTGTTTGCCGGAAAAGTGCAAGATGCTTTAGCGTTTACCGTGCCCTTGGGTTTTAGTGTTTAGTCTACGCTTGATAAAGCCGATCTGGACGCTGCAAAGTTCTACAAAGTTGAAAGATTTTTTTCCCCCGAATAGGCTTTTATAAATACGTTTCTCCGGTCGTGAATCCCGTTACCAAACTGGTGACTTGATCCATCTGGAGCCATTTACGGATCTTTTCATGAAGGCAAGGAAACTTAGTACGGTTCAAATCTAACGCCCCACCGCCCAGTATGCAGACACAGGCGCCTTCCCTACCACGAAGCAGGGAGAGTACATTTCAGAGCTATGTCCGAGTGAGAAAGATCCGTGGTACAGTAACTGAGACGAAGTTGCTTTTGTCACTGTTCTGAGCGAGGATCGGATATAATCTAACAAAGGATATGCGCCCTCACCCCCTTTCCCCTCGACACAACGCGACCACTCCCTTTGTGTTTTGTTTAATCGAAACTGCCTTTAACAACTACTTTTTGAAATGTAGGGAGCCGTTGATTCGTCTTGCTCTTAACAATTTCTGCAAATCGAAACAAAACCCTTAATGTAATTACTTTTTTTTAATAATAAGGTTAACATGGCACATTCGTCGTATTATGTAATTGTGTTTTTATTTGATTCATTTGCTATAAAGTCTCTCTTTAATGAACCTAACACGATCGAGAAATGCCCCGTCTGCAGTTTTGCCAGTTTTAAAGCGGATTTATTATTTTAAGGAAATGAGGAACTTTCCGAGATGTATGATTTTCAAATATAACTTAGATTCGAGTTCCGCTTGTTCTGAGCAGTGTTTTAACTGTACTTTGCACGAAGAGCGCTAACGGGGACGATTTCGAATGGGTTCATCTCCAACTTGCACTTTGCGGGTTAACAGTTCACCAACCGCGCATTATGAAGTGAACCTGGGGTCTGCGAGATTAGAAGGGGAGGGTGGGGGTTATCTCTGCATGGCTGATGGGTGGGAAGGGGCTGGGGACGGTTGATTCTCCAGATGTATCCCTGGCTGACTCCAGTGTGTGTTAGCTGTAGGGTTAGTTATAGCTGGACCAGCTTAGCAGGTGCAAACAGCTGGATACCAGCAGGGCTGGTCAACATCTGTCGACAGTTTATTATCTTCTCGTCTCGGGTGGGTGGCTGTAGGAATGAAAGAACTGATACAACAACTTGCCTCTACCTCCTTCCACCCACTTCCACCAAAACACGCCCACTGTCTTTTTTTTCTAAAAGTATGCTCCCTCCTTTTGACAATTAATGCCCAGTATCGCCCTCTTTGTGCGAGTTTGGGCTATCATGAAGGGGGAGAGTGTACACGGTGAGCAATGGTCCTAATCGAGCAGGTTAGCGGTGGAACAAAATGGCTAGCATTGGGCTGAAGCTGCTACACCACAATGGCACATACCAGTTAGTACAATCTGAGCAAATATCAATGCCCATCCAGTGTGTACACTATACTAAAACACCATCATACAACAGAGAACGGCGGATGCTGGGAACCTGGAGCAGAGCTAGTAGTTGCTTGAGAAACTCGGCACGTCTGGCAACATCTGTGGAGAGCGAAAAACAGAGTTAACATTTCAGTTCTGAAAAATGGGTCACTGGACTGGAGACGTTATCTCTGCTTTCTCTCTACAGATACTGCCAGACCTGCTGAGTTTCTCCAGCAATACCTTTTTTTCTTTGTTCCTGAAACACCATATGTGGGATTGCGGAGCTCAGAGTCATAGAGTCGTACAGCAGAGGAAAACAAGGTGAAATACAATTTTATATATAAAGTTTCTCAACAGAACATATCATGCATCCAATGCAGAACATAAGTGCGTGAAGCGACCAGGCAGAGGAAATTGTGGTTCTCTTGGAGTCAACTCAACTTTGACTCGCTGCTCAAGTGCCTGAAATTTTGACGATTAATCGAGGAGGTGAAATCCGATTTATCTGATTTGTATATGAATATGTTTATCGAAAACAAACACAAGTAAACAAATTCTAGAAAGTGCTGACAATATTCGGTAGTTTTAGCAGTAGCTGTGAACTGAATTGACGTTTTGTGTACATAGGCTCACTCTAGGACAGGAGAGGAATTCGGAAAAGGGGGGGGGGGTGGAGAGGAGGGAGCGTGGGGGAAGAGGTTAGAATTACTTCAGACTGATCTCCCACTCACCAAGTCAGAGCTATTAAAAGTGACATGATCTGACTGCATTCCTCTCAAATTGCCTCCTCTCTTTTTGACTTTACTGTTTCATAAGGGTGTACGGAATGTCGCTGGGAAATAGACCGGCTCCTTTGGCAGAATTCCGACAATATCCTTGCAGATTTCGGAGACATACCCACCGGCAGCTATGCTAATCTAGAGGGTCAGTTTGTTCTGTAGGTTAGTATACAACTAAGCACTTCAATACAGGACAGAAAGTGGGAGGCTCGTCTCGGTATATTCCACACGGGCGCTGGTTGGTTGTCATTCAAGTTGCCCTTTGATTTAAACGGTGACTTGCAATGGGCAATAAATTCAACTGATGTTGCTTCGTCAGCTCCCATTCACTTACAAAATGTGTGCAGTAATGTTTGCTTTTTTGGGCGATGTGCCGGGGATTTAGGGGTGGGTTGGGGGGATGGGGTGTGAGTGGAATTGGAGGCGAGAACACGCGAAGAGGAAACCAGGCTTTCCTGTCTGACACCACCATGTATTCTCAGGTCAGTACGCGGACTTTATTTATAGATTTTGGACTCAGATGAGCCCACCCATCGATTCCCAAAGAAAATAAGGACAGAATCCAATCTCTTCCGTCATACCTGACTGCGAATCCTTCTCCTGTTGAGTCTCCGGAAGAGTTCCAAATGAAATAAGAGACCGGACAACATGAATTTGTGTGTGTGTGTGTTTTGAGTGTTAAGCTTCTCTCTATAATTGTGTTTTGTGCGATTCCAAATATATTACTCCCACGTTAGTCATAGGCGATGGTCACAAACTGGCTCCTTGTTCAAAACCTTAAATAAAGAAACATACTGGCATGAAGAGTCTTCTGCGTGTACAAGAGTGATTATAGTTTTTTTCCATCAGAATCTGAGACTATCTGCTAACCTTAGTGTTCCATTTCTAAACTTAGGGATCCTTCTTCTGTCAGGCTAGATAAATTGGAAAAATCGGTTTAGCTTCTATAATTTTGTCCCCACAACACCCATCCAGCGACAAACACCTACACCACACTGAGTCCAGGTCTGAGAAAGTGCTGGTGGAATTTTTTTTTTGTTGTTTGAATTTTTTCTAAGAAAGTTGAAGACATGTTAGTGGGGTTGGAGGAGGAACATTTGTGATCAGAACCTGCCCACCAGTCTCTGGGAAGATATGATACCTGTCGACAAATCTTTTGTCTCTGAGTATGGAAATCAGACCACCTTATGGACACCCAACAACACAGCATCAAGCCCATACCCAGACAGCATTGGGATAAGACCTGGAGGAATATTTTCTGATCTTATGATGAACACCAGTTCACATCATCATCCAATTAATTGGAAACCTACTTTTTGTTGCCAATTTCAAATCCCCTCAATATTTATTGAATAACATTTCAATGAGTTTTTATTTATAGTTTAAAGTTATAAGATGCAACCTATTTTCCTTCATTACCAGTGTCATGCTTTCATGATAAATACCCACAAAGAAATAATCTAACCCATTCAAAAATGTGACATGTTACAGAGAAGGCAACACAGAAAGTGTTTGCTAAGGCCTGAGAAAGAGCAATCACCCACTCCCTCCCCATATGGTTCTACAATTGAGAAAAATTCCAGGTTCAATGTTGTTTACATTATTTCCTACACTTAATCACACCTCCGTTTAAGACTAACAACTGCAAAAGGTTTTCAAAGCATGGCAGCAGTCTAATAACAGATGGACGTATATAATTACACTGCACATACCTCATTATTAATATTACCTGCTCTGAGGTAGGTTTGATGGGTCATTAAAATTCCCAATTGGAAATCGTGCTCATTGCTTTAGGGCTAACAGTAAAATAACAGGATAAAATCCTAATTGACAGAACTTACAGCAGTAATAAACACCAACTGGGATGATAGAATGCTTACAGTTGTGAACAAGACCTTCAGATCATTATGTCCATGTCAGCTGTCTGTAAGAGTGCACCTCAGCTAGTTCCACTCCCTCTATCTTTCCCCTATGGTACAGTAAATGTTGTTTTCAGATAGTTATTAAATACCCCTTTGAAAGCCACAATCTCTTTCAAAGCATTCCAGAACCTAACCTCTCAGTATGTAAACAATTTTTCTCATGTTGGTATTGTTTCTTCCGAAAATCACCTTTATTTATTCATAGGTTGAGGGTGTAACTGGCTAGGCCAGCATTTATTGCTCATCTCTAATCACTTAAGAGTCAACCACATTGCTATGGATCTAGAGTCACTTGTAGGCTAGATCAGGTACGGATGGCAGATTTCCTCCTTAAAGTACATTAGAGTACCAGATGGGTTTTTCCAATGGATTAGACTCTCAACTCTAAATTTTTATCTGCCATGGTACAACTTGAACCCAGATTCCCAGGACATTACTTGGGTCTCTAGTTTAGCAGTCCAGCAATAATACTACCAGTCCATCATCTCACCTTAAATTTGTGATGTTTGATTCTGACCCTTCTGCCAACATGAACAGTTTCTCCCCATCCCCATCAATCAAGTCAACTCATGATTTTGAACACCTCCATCAAATACCTTTTCAACACTTTTTGAGGAAGACCAACCCAGCTTCTTCAATCTATACACATAACTGAAGTCTCTCTTTATTGGATCCATTCTTGTAAATAATTTCAGCACTGTTTCTACTGGGGTCATATCTTTTCTAAAATGTGGTGCCAAGAACTTGAAAAAGCCATCTAGTTGGATAGAATTTTATAAAACCTTACCATGGATTTCTTGATTTTGTATTGTTTACTTCTACTTACAAAGTCCAGATTTTCTTCTCCATATTAACAGAATTCTCAACTTGCCCTACAATGTACAATGATTTCTGTACATACATCCTCAGGTTCCTCTGCTTTTGTTCCTTCTTTAGTATTGTTTCCTTTATTTTACTATCTCTTCCTATTCTTCTGACCAAAATGCATCACTTCACACTTCTCTCCATAAAGTTTCATCAGTCACTTGTCCACCCATTCTAATAGGTTGTCTGTGCCTTTTTGAAGTCTATTCTTGGTTCACAACACTTGCAAGTTTTGTACTATTTGCAACGTTTGAAAATGTGACCTACATATCTGAGCTGTCTTTAATTAATCTGCATTTGTTCAGTTAACTGAAACCACTAAAACTAAATTGGCTGGTTTTATCCCAATACCCTCTTTGAAACAAAAATATATCATTTGGAATTCTCTTTTCAACTTAAAATTCCATTTTATGTCGACGGCCAGTCTCTTCTTGTACTTTCTCTTGCCACTTTTATTTTGTTTTTACTTCCTCTCTGACCTTTCTCCATTCAATCTGATTCTCATTTGTACTAACAACCTGAAATCTCTCATAATCTCTCTACTTCGTCTTTCTGCCATCTATTTCATCATCCATGGAGTTCATACTTTGTTTGTCCTACTGTTCCCACGTAAGGGAATAGACCTTGACTGTACCTGAACTATCTTCTCTTAATGGTAGCTCATTGTTCAATCACAGATTTGCCTGCCAATCTTCAATTCCAGTTTACTTGAACTAGATCTGGATTCATGCCCCTGAAATTGGGTGTTTTCTGTTCTTTCCCACAATGTTAAGCTAAATCTTGACACTATAATCACCATACTCAATACATGTTCCCCAATGGATACTAGAAATGACTTGTTAACTAAACACATATTGTTTATGTTAAAAAAGATGCAATCTTATTACCAACTTTATGCTTATGCAATGTAGTTTTGGTTAAGCATTAAGGTAAAATTAGCAGTGTGACCAAATTACTAAATGCACAAACACCTCTGGTTATTTAGAAATTATTTTCCATACAAAATACTCATGGCCCTTAACAATGTATAAGTGCAATGCAGCAAAACTATCTCTCACATACGCACTTTCAAACAATAATGCCATTAGATGTGGCTGCAAAGCAAATTGAAACAAAATTTTTGAACTGTAAAGTAAATTAATACTAATAAAACATTAAGTCATTTGAAGAAGTCCTTTAAATGGTTCTCAAGGGCTGTGTGCTATTGAAAATTTCTTTAGCAGTGAATACCGGTCGCTGTAAATTCAGATGTCATGATAGAAACAGGTATTGCATTAGTGAATATTTTGGGTAAAAATTACAGTCTGTGTGCTGAATCAAAGTTAAATATGTTGAGGCATTTTGTTTTGATTCAGCAAGTTAATGCTAATACTATGTAAAATACAGCTGTAAGCATACATAGAGTCATACAGCATGGAAACAGACCTCTGGTCCAACCAGGTCATGCTGAACATAATCCCAAACTAAACTAGTCCAAACTGTCTGCTCCTAGCACATATCCCTCTGTACTTTTCCTATCATATATCCATCCAAACAACTTTTAAATGGTGTAATTGTACCTGCATCCACCACTTCATCAGGAAGTTCATTCCAGATGCAAACCATCCTCTGTGTAAAAAATTTGCTCATGTCTTTTTTGAAATCTCTCTCCTCTCACCTTAAAAATGTGCCCTCTAATCTTGAAATTCCAGATCTCAAGGAAAAGACAACTACTGTACCATCAACTCTATCTATACCTTTCATTATTTTATAAACTTCTATCAGGTCACCTCTCAACCTCCTCCGCTCCAGTGAAAATAGTCCCAGCCTATCCAGCCTTTCCTTAGGATTCAAATCTTCCGTACCCAACAATATCCTGGTAAATCTTCTCTGAACTCTCTCCAGTTTGATAATATCCTTCCTGTAACTGGGGAACCAGAACTGCACACAGTATTCCAGAAGAGGCCTCACCAATCCTGTACAACATCAACATAACGTCCCAACTCCTATACTCAAAGGACTGAGCAATAAATGCAAGTGTGCCAAACACCTTTTTAACCATGTGACACAAACTTCAAAGAATTATGTACCTGCACTCCTTGCTCCCTCTCTTCAACAATACTACCCAAGGCCCTCCCATTAATTGTTTAATCCCTTCTCTTGTTTGTCGTTACCAAAATGCAAGATCTGACATATATCCATATTGAACTCCATCTGCCATTTTTCAGTCCATTGACCCATTTGATCAAGATCCCGTTGTAATCTTAGAAAACCTTCTTCACTGTCCACAATGCCACCAATTTTGGGGTCATCTGCAAACTTACTAATCAGGCCTTCTATATTCTCAACCAAATCATTTAAATAAATGACAAACAAAAGAGGACTCAGAACCTATCCGTGTGGAACACTGTGGGTCACAGGCCTCCAGTCTGCAAAACAACCTTCGCCATTACTTTGTCTCCTGCCGTTAAGCCAATTATCCTTCTAACTGGCAAACACACCCTGAATCCCATGTGCCTAACGTTATTAATTAGTCTACCACGTGAAACCTTGTCAAAGGCTTTACTAACATATAAATAAACAACGTCTACTGCTCTGCCATCATCAACCTTTTTGGTAACTTCCTTGAAAAACTCAGTTAAGTTTGTGAGATGTAATCTTCCTCACACAAAACTGTGCTGACTATCCATGATCAATTTCTGCCTCTTTAATAAATGTCCATAAATCCTATCTTTTATAATCACCTCCAACAAGTTACCCATAATCAAAGTCAGACTCAAAGGTCTATAGTTTATTTATGTATATTGAATGCCACCTTTTGATTTAAATTGTTTTTATATGCTTATCACCAAATGTATTGCTAACGCAAAACTCTTTGAACCTATTCATGAATTTTCCTTTTTCCCTTTTCCTTTTAACATGAAAGAATACTTGAGTAGAATGAGTTATAAGATTAGCACGGACCATTCAACAAAAGCAGAGTGTGAAATGTATTTTCATATTATGTAAGTTTTACGAGTTTTAAGGTCATTTCTGCTCAAGTAGGGCACTTCTTGGTTTTAGTGACACAATTGAATAAGAATTGGTTCTTTTGTGGTTGGGAGGGGAAAATTGAAATATGGGAAAGGCCAGCTACTGCTGCTGCTGGACCCCAAACACAAAACAAACTGAGTAGTGCTGCATTTCTTGAAACAAAGGCAAGGATTCTTAATGTGGGGCAATGTGAAATTTTCTACCTTTCATTTTGAAATTGGTGTAGACTAATCTGACATTAGATATCAGCACAGTTGTAGGTAATGCAGTGAATGGATTACTATAGCAATAGAGATTTTCAGGATCCCAAGTGCTATAGACAATAAGCCTTAGTTAAGTGACTAACTTCAGCTATAGGCAGAACTTTGACCTCTCATCAAAAGTTTATGGGTTTAAATCAAGTAAGGCTGACACGTGATTGTAGCACTTCCCCAGTAGGACATTGTTGGAGGTATCATGCTTTGAATAGGGCATGACATCAATATCTTGTTTGACTTCTCAGGTGGATGTAAAAGATCCAATGGCATTATGTCAAAGAGGAAGGAGTTATCATTGGTATCTTAATCAATACTTAACACTCAATTGATATAACAAACATAGAATATCTGCTTATTATCACAGTGACAGTTGTAAGAGCTGCTGTGTACTAATTAGCTTTTCAATAACCTATATTACAATGGCAACTACACTTCTGAAGTACTTAATTGGATGCAATTAAGGAGTATCTTAAAGAAGGTAAGAGAGGTAGAGAAATTCAATCTGGATAAGTGTAAGGTGATACACATTAAATTGAAAATAAGGCTTGCATGTATATCACAATTTACCTGATTG
The DNA here is from genome assembly GCA_024137785.1 of Ginglymostoma cirratum. NCBI lineage: Eukaryota > Metazoa > Chordata > Chondrichthyes > Orectolobiformes > Ginglymostomatidae > Ginglymostoma > Ginglymostoma cirratum. The sequence continues at coordinate 35,754,946 of JAHRHZ010000289.1, read as the reverse complement.
ATCTGCATTGTATTTACGAGCAACTAATCATGTTGTTCCTAATGTTCAGTATTTGCAGACTTTTTCATTCCCCCCCTGCTGTATTTTCAAATTTCAATTCCGTGGAAATTTTAAAAAATAGTATGTATGTTCACATAACATTTCACAGTGTCCTGGAAAGTTCCCAGTGTGCTTCGGAGACAACGGATTGCCTCTTGAAGTAAGAGTACCACTTGTGCTTTGTAGCAAAACAGTGGCCAATTCACATCCAACAGCAAGGCACAAACAATGATGGTGAATGTCAAGCTAAAACATCTTTGTGACTTTGGCTGAAGGCTGAATGTTGCCAGCAGAAGGGATTCTCTGCCCTTTGATCAACGCGATGCCCATCTGAAACAAAAACAGTGGATGGAGCCTTCCTTAACAGTTTCACATCTCTTCTGAAAGATGGCACCTTTGTGCCAATAGTACATCTGAACTGTTAACCCTGAGACTAGGTAATGTCTGGGGACACATGCTTGAATCCTGCCACCGCAGATGGTGGAATTTGAATCCAATAAATGTCTGGACTTAAGAGTCTAATGATGGATCAATTGTTGGGGAAAAGACCCATCTGGTTCACTAATGCCCTTATAGGGAAGGAAATCTGGCGTTTTACCCAGCCTGGCCTACATGTGACTCCAGACCCCCAGCAATGTAGTTGACTTTTAACTGCCCAATGAGCAATGAATGCTGCCTGGCCAGTGATGCCCTCAGCTAATGAACGAGTAAAAGTACCAGACTGTGTTACGGGAATATATTTTGAAAGCATCATTTAAACAGTACAGAGGCAAAAATGGTACCTTGTGGTTTTTAAATTTCAGTTTGTATAAATTTTTTTTGTCAAATGATTGCCAAGTGTTGTCTATCTAACTGGGGTTGGGCGAGTGGTTAAAAACCTTTTCTTTTGTAAATAGGATGACATAATCTTACAGTTCTGACCTCAGTGATGATACACAAAAAGCTTTCTACAGAATCACCTTGCATTTTACACAGAAGTCAGTGTCAATTTCTTCAACACCACCATCTGAACAGCAATTTTCATCACCGTAAAAGAACCCAGTTAGCTTAATATGTATTTGTATATTTAGCTTTCCTGTAAAGTAATCTGCATTATTCGTCTCAATTACTCAGTGGAAAAAAGTGATGCTGTCAGTTTGAAAATGATAAGAGTTTTCTTTTCAACTATTCTCTGTTGACAAGAGACACTTTCAGGGCTGTCTAACCCAAACTAAAGATCAGTGCACAGATATGAATACATATGTCCACATGTGTACTGTACCAGATTAAGTTTGTAGTTAGGGAGAATTTTCCAGAAACTTCTTTAAAAAAAATTAAAATGTAAAACCTACTGTAGGCAGCAAGGATCGAAATGTACCTTTAAAAGGTCTTTCTGATATTTGCGTTAAGTTTTAATCTTCATTGGAAATAAACTGCTGATTTTCAGTTACATAGAATGAATTGTACAAGTAGAATTTATCTCAATGGGATTCGAGAAACCTGTTTTGAAAATATTTTCAGCTGAAAGGATTTCCTGAAGTCAGTGAGTTTTTGCAGACGTGGCATTGAATGTTGCCCTCCATATGAACAGCTGGCAGAGATCACTCTTGATGTCTTGTCTCCAAATATAGTTTGACGTTTTGCTGTTCCAACATAAACAGAGCCAGTGCCTGTTTCCGTGCGTGTGCGGTAATCCTGTCAGTGTGGCTCATTCTCGCACACACACTGTTGGAATAACACATTACTGGACGGCAGGAGAGCTTACATAACCGAAAATAAACAAGTCTGGTCTAGCCCACTTAAGCGAATAAAAAACTACATTTCTCTAAAACTTTACCCAGTATTGATCCGAGATGTTAATCATGTTCAAAACAAACTCATCTCACGGAAGAACATGGGGTCAAGTGACACACACCGCAGTCTGATTCATTTTGTTGTTTTTGGCGTTTTAAGCAACGTTCAAGAAAGGCGGCCGTGGCGAATTTCTGAGTTGTTGCAAAATTTTAAGGACCTTTAACAGATTTTGCACGGTGCCATTGTTATTAGATATTGTCTCTCGGTCCCTTCTCCTACTACACAAAAAAAAGAAAATGTGCAAATGGAACAGAAGATTTTCCTAAATCAGGCAGAAAAAACACAATGGACAATGACCATCAAATCATTGTTTGATACAACCGCCCTGATTCAGTCTTTATCACAACAATTAATTCCAAACCGTACACAGTGATCCCCTAATAATACCCTCCCTTTAAATCGCACATTGGACTAACAAATTGTCCTGAAGAAGGGTCTAGACCCGAAACGTCAGCCTTCCTGTTCCGCTGATGCTACTTGGCCTGCTGTGTTCATCCAGCTCTACACCTTGTTATCCTAGATTCTCCAGCATCAGCAGTTCCTACTATCTCCGGACTAACAAACATATTTTTTAAATTTTAAAAAAAACTATTTTTGAATAAAAGGTTAATAAATGTATTTTTCAATACCTCCAGCGAAACCTGTATATATATTCGGGATATTGGTTCTATTTCGGAGCTGGGCACTTCTTTTCAGCTCTTGGTTATCTGGAGAGTTGAATTTTAATTTCAGCACGGTGTCTTAGCTTCTGCACAGTAATTTTGTGTGTTGTGTATGTTATGCTTTTTAATTTGCTGGAGTCATGGACAATATTTTCACTCCTGCATTCACCAATAGCCATTTAATTTCAAACAGAAACGCTTGGTGAATTGAAGGATTCTTGGCTGACATGAGGCTAATTCACACACCACATAAAGTATTCCAGGAGTAAAACAATGGAGTCATAAGAGAGCATTGCATTTCTGCAATGATTTTCATTACCTCATTATTTCCCAAAACATTCAAACCCAATCAAGATAGCCATTGTTGCAGGGGAGCACATCAGCAATTTTTACTCAGCATAAATTCCACCAAGGGTAATGAGATAAAAAATCATTTCAGCCACTATTGGAATACAGCATTCAATTCTGATCTCTCTGCCACAGGAAGGATGTTGTGAAACTTGAAAGGGTGCAGAAAAGATTTACAAGGATGTTGGACGGTTTGAGCTATAGGGAGAGGCTGAATAGGCTGGGGCTATTTTCGTGGAGCATTGGAGACTGAGAATGACCTTACAGAAGTTTATAAAATCATGAAGTACAAAGGGATCTGGGAGTGCTAGTACAGGATTCTGTAAAGGTTAACTTGCAGGTTGAGTCTGTGATTAAGAAAGCGAATGGAATGTTGTCATTTTTCTCAAGAGGGTTGGAACATAAAAGCAGTGATGTGCTTCTGAGACTTTATAAAGCTCTAGTTAGGCCCCATTTAGAATACTGTGTCCAATTTTGGGCCCCACACCTCAGGAAGGACATACTGGCACTGGATCGTGTCCAGCAGAGATTCACACGGATGATACCTGGAATGGTAGGCCTAACATACGATGAATGGCTGAGGATCCTGGGATTGCATTCATTAGAGTTTAGAAGGTTGAGGGGAGATCTAATAGAAACTTACAAGATAATGCATGGCTTAGAAAGGGTGGACGCTGGGAAGTTGTTTCCGTTAGGTGGGGATACTAGGACCCGTGGGCACAGCCTTAGAATTAGAGGGGGTCAATTTAGAACGGAAATGAGGAGACATTTCTTCAGCCAGAGAGTGGTGGGCCTGTGGAATTCATTGCCACGGAGCACAGTGGAGGCCGGGACATTGAATGTCTTCAAGGCAGAGATTGATATATTCTTGATCTTGCAAGGAATCAAGGGCTACGGGGAGAGTGCGGGTAAGTGGAGTTGAAATGCCCATCAGCCATGATTAAATGGCAGAGTGGACTTGATGGGCCGAATGGCCTTACTTCCACTCCTATGTCTTATGGTCTTATGGTCTTATGGAGGGGCATGGATAGGGTGAATAGCCAAAGTCTTTTCCCCAGGGAAGGGGAGTCCAAAACATAGGGCATAGGTTTAAGGTGCCTGGGGGAAGATTTACAAAGGACCCAAGGGGCAACTTTTACATGCAGAGGGTGCGCGTGTATGGAATGAGCATTCAGAGGAAGTGGTGGAGGCTGGTACAATTACCACATTGTAAAAGCATCTGGATGGGTACATGAACAGGAAGCGTTTAAAGGGATATGGGCCAGATGTTGGCAAATGGGACCAGACCAATTTAGAATATTCGGTTGGCATGGACAAGTTGAACTGAAGGGTCTGTTTTTATGACTTTATAATCTGTTCATTTGAATCTCAGTTTCAGGGATCCTAATATAAAGTTCAATCTCACAGAGGATTTCTGCAGCGCTGATGCACTCTCTCAGTGCTGCACCTATATTCCAAGTTAGATTCTGTTCTCTAGTCTCTGGACAGGGATTTAAATCCCCAATCTTCCACTGCAAGAGGCAATATTGCTCATATAAAGCCAAGGCAGCCATCTATCATAAACTGAAGGGTAGAAGCAAGGGATTTCAGGGTTTAACAGGGCCATATAATTATATATTAAAATAAAGGAATTATTGGTATATTGCTGAGGGATGAATGTGCAGCTTTTATATTTGAAAGATAACAATGTTTTTGATGCTTTGAAAAAGTAATTGAACCAAACAACCCATGTAATTTGTAATGAGAAATTAGAAACAATTTAATGTAACAAAGTTTGTTGGTATCAGGGAAACACGGCAAGACATAATGGACCTGTTTAAGAGAATTAGAGTAAATTCATTCTGAAACTGATAACTTGTCATCTCCGTTCCTTTCTCACAAAAGCATTTGTTATTTACTATTTCACATATATCAGCCCTTTGATAATGAAGATGGGAAAAATTAATCTGACCATCAACTCTTCCATGTCCCACTGATCAATCCCAATGCACATTTTGTAATCCACCAAGAAAGAGTTTTTTATGTCTTTAGGATCAAATATCTTATTTTAACATGTCAATTATTAAGCAACTTAAAGATTAATGTTTGAAATGGAATTCCTAAACTAAAGCTCACTGTTTTTGGACCTTCTCAGATCTCAAAATACCAAAAATGAGGGCCTGGATCATTCTTCTCCTATGCCTTGCAGGCAAGGCACTGGCTGCCCCTGTAAGTATTTTCTGCATTCATGTGTAATATAGGGCAAGTTGAGAACTGTTACTCTTTGATGTGTGGCTTATAAGATGAAGGATCGTGGAGTCTGAAAAAAGTGTATGTCTAATGATGTGCTACCACTTGCCCAACTAAGTCAAAATTACTATTCAGAGTCGGGCCATTAGCTGGCTTCTCTCTAAATCTTAACAAAATAGAAATCAAAGTGACAATGAGCCTTTTGTGCAACACAAACAGAACAACAGCCTCGTATTTTGCTACAGTAATGTGAATACGTTTGCTAATCACAAGAAGACATTTTAGATGTCTGTGCTCAGTACATTCCACATTCTTTTATATTTTCAATGAACAGAGTTTCCATAATTTTTTTTAATGATTCACTGCAATGCAATAGTATTCCTGACAAGACATATTGAGTTGCAATTTCAATGTGAGCATTGCAAAAAGAAGCTTTGAAAGGGATTCTTTGTCATTGTGAAGAATGCTTGCCACCTCGCTGAATCTCTGATTTTTCGACCTTTCTTCCCAATTTTGCAGGAAGGTCTTGTGGCTGAAGTGGAAGTTGTTGAGGAAACAGAAGAGGTAAAAACAGACATTGGTATCATGATGTTGTCATGTTGCATTTAATATGAAGTAATTTTTCAAAGAAGAACAAAAGAAGTTCTGTGAATAATAAATTATAGAAGCCACTGGTTAACAAATAATATCTTGCTAATCCATTAGACTATGCTGCAGTTTCATCAATAACTACTGTCACAGAGTTGAAAGGGAATATAAAACACAATGGTTCCTTCCTCTCCTTGACATGTATCTTCATCTCAATTTACAAATTTCCGTATGTTTGAGTCTTAATCTCAATTTGCTTCCTTTTTAAGAAAAGTTTCATGGACTTTAAATGTTTGTCTTAATATCCCTAATAATAGTGTCTCCTGTCTTTCATTTATTTCAAGATTATGAGTTATTAATATGACAGTTACACATGAAAGTAAATTAATTTAGGAAAAAGCAGGGGAAGGGGAATGGCAGGTGAGGTAGCCCACATTCCCTCTCCCCTATTGAGGCCTTAGGAGCTGCTTCCCATGTAGCCTAAATTTTGAGGGTGGCAAGAAGGATCTACAGGCAGATCATCTAGCTTGGACGTTAAGGAAAAATTTGGAAGTATCTGCTACAAGGGTCTTTTCTTCATATTAGGTTCAAGCCACTTCCCCTCCCAAGATCTGACTCTGAATGTGGGAATCCCAGCTCAACATGGGCTTCATCTCCTTTCCTGTTGTGAGATCTCCTACACTTACCTGAACCTGGACTTTGGTTCTTTGAAGCTGGGGATCTCTGATGCCACTGACATTTTTGGGAGTAATAAGCTGGCAACACTCTTGGGCCAGACATATACAGGTACTTAAATGAAGGGCAGAAATCCCATCTACAACCAATTACTGACCATCAGAATGTTAAATGTCTGTGGAGCTGCTGTGATAGGCAGAGATGTTTTGCCCACCAACATTTTGGGTGTGCAGGGCAGGAAACCTTGCCATCTGAAAAGTCTCCCCCATATGTCTTAAGGAGTGTTTTTAAAAAAGGGGCAAGAGAGATAGAGGAATTCAATCTGGATAAGTGTGAGGTGATACAAGTAAGCAGGATAAACAAGGCAAGGGCATACATGATGAACAGTAGGACCCTGGGAAGCCCTGAGGACCAGAGAGACCTTAGTGTGCATGTCCACCAATCCCTCAAGATTGCGGCACAGGTATATAAAGTAGGTAAGGTGGTATATAGGATACTTGCTTTCATTAGCCAAGGCATAGAGGTTAAGAGCAGAGATAGTAGGTACTGCAGATGCTGGAGAATCCGAGATAACAAGGTGTGGAGCTGGATGAACACAGCAGGCCAACCAGCATCATAGGAGCAGGAAGGTTATGCCAGAACTGTATAACATATTGCTTGTGCCATTGCTTATGTATTGTGTGCAGATCTGGAATCCACATTATAAGAAGGATGCAATTGCACTGGACAGGGTGCAGAGGAGATTTACCAGAATCTTGCCTGTGCTGGAGAGTTTTAATTGTGAAGAGACATTGGATTGACTAGGGTTGTTTTCCTTGGAGTAGAGGAGACTGAGGGAGGACATCATTAAGATGTGTAAAATTTTGAAGAGCATATGAGGGGTAGACAGGAAGGAGTTTTCCCCTTGGTGGACAGGTGGTATAGATTTAATGCAAGGGGCAGGAGGTTTAGAGGAAATGTGTGGAAGAAATTTTTCACCCAGAGGATGGTGGGAATCTGGAACTGATTGCCTGCAAAAAGGTGGAAGAGGCAGAAACCCTCATAATCTTAATTTGTTAGATCTGCACTTGTGATGCCAAAGCATAAAATGCTATGGGTTAAGTGCTGGAAAATGAGATTAGAATAGTTAGGTGCTTGTCTCTGACTGGCACATACTGACAGGTTGAAGGCCCCTTTTCTGTGCAATACACTTATATGACTCTGAGGGAAGGTCAGAATTCCCTCTCCAAACCTAAGCTCAGGACACCAACGTATAAAGGCATGGCCACCAATTTTGGAGCAATTAAAATCTGGATGGTTCAAGAGGGCAGAAGTAAGGGATGCAGGTATCTTAAGGGATTGTGGGATAGTAAGGTTTTATAGAGATAGAGATGAGTGAGTCCATGATGGCATTTGAAAATAAGGGTGGGAATTATTACCTTATGGTGTTGCTTAATGAAGAACCAATGTTAGTTAGTGAATGCATAAAAGCAGCAGATACATGGAACACGCCCTTGAGAGTTCCCATCCAAATAATGCATCATACCAACTTGGAACTATATCATTTTTCCTTCATTGTCAAGGAGTCAAAATCCTGGGACCCTCTACCTAACGGTATTGTGAGCGTACCAATGAGACATAACTGCAGCACTTTAAGAAGGTGGCTTAGAAACACCTTATCTAAGAAAATTAGATGTGGCTATAAATTGTGCCCTAGTCAGTAATGTCCATATTCCACAAAATTGCCTTGAAAACTCTGCTTGTGCCACTGGGCTTTCATGATGAGCTGTTGTTAGATTTTGACACTGTTCCAGGCATCTCTCTCATGTCATGCAGATAACAACTGAAGCATTTATTGCTGAGGGTACAACATAGAATCCTGAGGTGCGCATATGTAACAGTTGTGTTTGCTTTCCCTGCTTTATTTCAAATGAGGCTTTGTTCGCCTTAGGGCTTGAATTCAACTGCTATTCAGATGGACAGTTTAATTAAATTTGCTGAATATGAAAACATTGTGAAGTGCTGCTGGTAATGTATGCTAAATGATGTAATTTTAAGAGTCAAAGGTACTTTGCAGAACCTCTTAACGCAGCAAGCAGTTCATTCAGCTTAGGCAATACACATACACAAACATGAACTGTGCTAATTATATATGCTGCCAAATATAAATATTATGTATTTCCCATATTTGATGATTAAGAATTAATTATCAATGTTCACAAGTCTGATGAAGTACACACTATCACTTTTAGCAAGGGGGTGAATGTTTAGCTCAGTTGGCTGGATGGCTGTTTTGCAATGCGGAGTGATGCTAACAGTGTAGTTTCAATTTCCGCACCAGCTGTTACCATGAAGGATTCTCCTTCTCAATCTTTCCCTTCACCTGAACTATGGTGACCCTCAGGCTAAACCACCATCAGCCATCTCTCCTAAATGAAAGGGTAGCCTTATGGAATGGTATAACAATGGTGACTTTACTTACCACCTTTAGGGATGATTTTCAAACTTAATTAGTATGTAGAAAAGTATCAACTGGTTCATCAAGTCTGCCCAAATACTGATGATCAAAGTATAATGACATATTATTATACTCAAATAGGCATTGCCAGTTGGAGCAAACCCAGTCCAGATTGATATAGGTGATTTTGAAGATTCTGAAGATGATACCAAGAAAGAAATTGAAGTTGAGAGTAAGTAAAATGATGTCAGAATAAACAAATAAGATCATTGTTCTGTAACATAATTTTTGTAAATTCCAAACTCTAAATTGATCCAGTTCCACTTTAGACTTTACCTATCTACTTTGATCTGTTTGGGAACAGGACTTTTGCATGATGAGCATTAGCAGTACAGTGCTTGATTGCTGATGCCTCTCTATTTCTGATTTTCCCTACCTTTCCATTTCCAACTCTCCATTTCCTCTCTCCTCTCAATTTCCAACAGTGACTTTTTCCTTATATTGCATACCTTTGAACAGTATTTTTCTTTATTTTAACTCTAAATTTTGCTTTATGATTGCTTTATAAATTTGAATACATTTAGTAGGGAAGGAGGGAATGAAACTATCACACAACATAACCGGTATAATTAAATTAAAATCATCACTCTTTTAATGAAGGATTTTATTTGAGCTACTGCTATTTTCTGGAATTATATTCCAGTTGGGATAAAGGCAGTCATTCAGCTGTTTATCCATTGAAGTAAAAGTAACCTCCATTGTAGCATTCGACTATCTCTTCAGTGACTCCAATCTTTTGTCTGCACTAGCCTCGTCACAAATCTATTCCAGGTGATGCAAACCCACTGCTTAAAATGGCCTGTGGCCATCTGTCCTGTATTTGTCATTCAATAGTCCATGTCTATTCACTAAATCAAAGATGAGTCCATTCCTTGACCACCAATACTACCCTCCCTTCCCGTGTAACTGCAGAAGGTGTAACACCTGCTCCTTCACATCCTCCCTGTTCGCCATCTAAGGGCCTAAACACTCTTTCCAAGTGAAGCAGCATTTCACCTGTACCTCCTGCAGTCTTGTGTATTGTATTTGCTGCATCCAATGTGGCCTACTCTACATTGGAGAAACCTAATGCAAACTGGGTGATCACTTTCCAGAACAACTCTGGTCCATGCAGAAGCATGATCCTGATCTTCCCATAGCCTGTTGTTTTAACACAGCATCCTGCTCGCATGCCCACCTGTCTGTCCTTGGCATGCTGCAATACTCGAGTAAATCATAGTGTAAACTGGAGGAACAACCTCATTTTCAGACCAGGCACTTTATAGCCTTCTGAACTTAATATTGAGTTCAACACATTCAAATTGTGAACCAACTCGCACTCCTTCCCTTTCTTTTAGCTTTTCTTGTTATATTCTCTGTCACCACATCTTCTCTCCTTCCCCCACCCCACACCACTGGGACTTTTCCGGTCTGGCAGTTAGACACACCACTGTTCTGTCATTCTCACATTCTGATCACTCAATCAGAATTGTCAATATCCTTTCTCCAATCCCCCCCTGCCCCCCAACCCCTACTATTGCATAAACGCTGCCCCTTCCACACTTCATGTCAGCTCTGATGAAGAGTCATCTAGACTCAAAACGTTAGCTTGCTTTCCCTCCATGGATGCCGCCTGACCTGCTGTGATCTTCAGCGTTTTTCGTTCTCAGCAAAGATGAGAGCAGCTGGATTATTTTTATATATTGGTTACAGCATGCAATTTCAAAGTTGCTTCAGTTTCTTCGATTCTCACAAGAACTTCCTGCAATTGTGGTTATATTGAAACCACTTCCTGAAATCCCAAATATAAATAACTGGGATGGAAGTTGTTCTGAGGACAAGGGGCCTGATTGTTTATTAAGATGTTTGCTTAATCTAACTTTGAGGTTTGACCATATCTTTCTAGACCCCTGTGAAAACTTCCACTGCAAACGAGGAAAGGTCTGTGAGGCTGACGAGAACAATGAACCCATGTGTGTCTGCCAGGATCCATCAACGTGCCCACCCAGCTCAGTTAAATTCGAAAAGGTCAGGATCAAACAGTTCCAAATAAGAAACCTTTGCTGTTCCTGAAAAATCTCCAGGGTGTAACTGAATTGATTCTAACAATCATTGAGGACTTGTGCAGTTACAAACTGGGGGACTGTGAAAGGCCATTGGTGCCAGTTCATAAAGTAACATACAGCAGACTGTGTTCCCTCATAGTAACAACCAGAAATTCTGAAAGAAGGAATCTTGGCAGCCTTACAGCAAAAATAAAGAATCCGATCGCTGTACGTTATGCTCGTGACTTTTAAGTTGGGAGATTTAAATTTTCAACTTTCACATTAAAGCTTTTAGACTACAATCAAACCTGCTTCCAATGATTAAAGTTTATTTACCTGATTAGATTTGCTTGGTTTAAACATGGTAATGCTCAGATATAGCGCAGGAGAATAATTCTAGTCTATGTTCAAGATCAAACTCAAACAGTCCATTTATTGGAATAATGTTGTATTAAATGATTTGTCAGAGTAAATTGCTAAAAAGAGTGTTTGCTTTTGTGGCCAAATAATCTGCAGATTATTGTTTTCAATGGTTTACTTGTTCTATATTTAATTATGTGAGTTTGTTTACCGGTGAAGCAAATGTGCTTGAATACTTAAGAATGCCTGAACTTGTAAAAAGTAAACAATGCTGTAGAAGGATCTGGAAGCCAGAGTTAAAAACATAAGACCACAATAAGATATACAAACAGAATTAGGCCATTCAACTCATTGGGTTTGCTTCACTATTTGATCATTGCTGATATGTTTCTTAACCCTATTCTCCTGCCTTTCCCTGTAACCCTTGATCCCTTACTAACCAAGAACCTATCTATCTCTGTCTTATATACACTCAATGACTTGGCCTCCACAGTCTTCTGTGGCAGTGAGTTCCACAGTTTCACCCCCTTCTGGCTGAAGAAATTTTTTTTTTTTCAATTCATTCATGAGATGAGGGTGACACTGGCTAGGCCAGCAATATGGCCCATCCCTAATTGCCCAGAGGGCAGTTAAGAGTCAACTACATTGCTATGGGTCTAGAGTCACAAGTAGGCCAGACCAGGTGCAGATGTCAGATTTTCTATATTGAAGGACATTAGTGAACCAGGTGGGTTTTTTCGACCATCGACAATGGTTTCATAGTGATCAGTAGATTCTTAATTCCAGATTTTTTAAAAAATTGAATTTAAATTCCACCATTTTCCTTGGCAGGATTTGAACTCAGGTTTTCAGAACATTAGCTGAACTTCTGGAGTAATAGTCTAGTGATAACACCACTAGACCATCCACTCCTTAGCTCAGTTCTAAAGCCTGTGCTCTCTGGTCCTACGGTCTCCTACTCGTGGAAACATTTTCTCATGTCCACTGTATCCAGACCTCTTGGTATTCTATAAGTTTCAATGAGATCCCTCCTCATCCTTCTAAACTCTATTGATACAGACCTACAGTCCTCAACTACTCCTCAAATGACAACCCCTTCATCCGCAGATCATTCTTGTCAACCTCCTCTGGATCCCTCCAATGCCAGAACATCCCTCCTTGTATACAGGGCCCAAAATTGTGCACAATATTCCAAATACAGTCTGACCAGACCATTTTACAGCCTCAGCAGTACATGTCTGCTCTTGTATTCTTGTCCTCTCAAAATGAATGCTAACATTGCATTTGCCTCCCTAACTGCCCACTAATCCTGCATGTTAACTTTAATAGGATCATGAACCACGACTCCTAAGTCCCTTGGTGCTTCAGAGTTTCGAAACCTTTCTCCATTTAGAAAATATTCTACACTTCTCATCTTCCTACCAAAGTGCATAACCTCACACTTTCCCACATTGTATTCCATCTGCCACTTCTTTATCCATTCTCCCAGCCTGTCCAAGTCCGCTGCAGTCTTCCCACCTCCTTAACATTACCTGTCCCTCCACCTATCTTTGTGTCACCTGCAAACTTAGCAGCAATGCCCTCTGTTCCTTCATCCAGATTGTTAATGCATGACTTGAATAGTTGTGGTCCCAACACTGACCCCTGCGGAACTCCACCAGTCATCTGTGCCATCCTGGAGCATGGAGCAGACATTTTAAGACACTGAATAAAACCTGTTGCACACATAGAACTATGCATAGATGACAGTTTCTGAGATATAAAATGCGCAAGACTGATGACACCTCGGAATATAATTACAACCATGTAAAGCAACTCAAAACCAGAAGTTTTCTGTCATTATAGTAGCCTGACATTTCAAACCTACCACTGTCTGAGTCTCACCTGGGGAAATCATTTGGCCCTGAGCCATCAGTGGGAGTTGGACAGTTTCGGGTTGCATGCCTGTTTTGGACACTTGCCTAACTTTATACATCAGGGTGGACATTGTTTTCTAAGACTGCATAACAAGCATAACTTCAAGAGCAACTGTCCTTATTGTTGATAGTGCTGAGTAGGTTAGATTCACATTGCTTTTAAAAACAGTGAGTAACATTTCCGTATTTCATAACCTTCCTCAGGTCTGTGGCACTGACAACAAGACCTATGACAGTGCCTGCCAGCTCTTTGCCACTAAGTGTACATTGGAAGGAACCAAGAAGGGCCACAAGCTCCACTTGGACTACATTGGACCATGCAAATGTATGTGAAATGCACCATTTTAGTGGAAATTGTATATGAGGAGGATAATATCTTACAGAAAGTTGATGTTTGCTGTTAATTGATTACACTATACTCTCTGTATGAATTCTGTCAATATATTTACTCCATTGGATTGTTTAGTTCTTATCATTAATCAGTACAGCAGCCCCAGATTTTATATCTTCTGATCATGCTTGAAGTGGAGTTAAAACCATTAAAGAGTTATTCAAACTGCTGTCAAAGAGGCACTGCTTAAATCAGGATCTTCTTTCCCATGATTATTTTCAATCAATTTGATTAAAACTTCTAAACATGTGCCTTGAAATATCCAATTTTTAAAAATGTATTATTTGGAGTAGAACTGAGCTTACAAACCATAAAGGTCCCTGATTCAATTTAATTATCCGTGGGCTGGCAGTGAAGTCACGAAAGCTGGCCATGTGTTCATTAACAGGGTGAAATTACTGAATGACCTTTGTTCAGAAGAATGTTGCTTGGACATCAGGTGAGGAAGCCTTCAGGTGTCTCAGAGGTGAATATCCAGCCAAAACTCACTGTTTTGACACAGATGCATCCAGTTGAGCAAGGTACTGGAGGACCACTTAAGTCATCACTTATAGAAGGTAACAGAAGATGCATGTCATAGGGTCAGAGCCATGATGACACAGAAGGGACATATTTAGCTCATCAAGTTCATACCAATTCTTATATGAGAATTGCAGTCAGTTCCATGTCTATTGAAACAAGCCTGTGATTTTATTTCCCTGAAGTGATCATCTTTTAAAATAATTCATTGTCTCTGATTCCACAACTCTCAGAAGCAGGAAGTTCCAGGTCATTACCACACACTTCTTCACGTACTCTCTAAACCACTTGCTCAAACCTTTAACTCTGTGGTCTCTTGTTCTTTTACCATGGGAAAACCTTTCTTTTGCTTACTTTACTCAACCCTATCATAGTATTTTACACCTCTATCCAATCTTTCTTCAATCTCTTCTGCTCTAAGGAAAGCGAAATCTGAGCTTCTCCAGCCTAGGCTCATAGCTAAAACCCCTCATCCCTGGAATCATTTTGGTAAATCTATGCACCCAGTCAAATACATTTTCCAATATGTGGGGAGCAGAACTGGATTCATTACTGTGGTCGCAGTTACCGTGGAGCTTAGAAAGGTTCTGCATAACTTCCCTCCTTTCAGACACAATACCCCTATTTATGAAGTCCAATACATCCATGTGCTTTGCTGATTCTACTCTATATATAGAACATAGAACATAGAACAATACAGCGCAGAACAGGCCCTTCGGCCCTCAATGTTACGCCGACCTGTGAACTAATCTAAGCCCATCCCCCTACACTATCCCATCATCATCCATATGCTTATCCAAGGACTGTTTAAATGCCCCTAATGTGGCTGAGTTAACTACATTGGCAGGCAGGTCATTCCACGCCCTTACCACTCTCTGAGTAAAGAACCTGCTTCTGACATCTGTCTTAAATCTATCACCCCTCAATTTGCAGCTATGCCCCCTCGTACTAGCCGACGTCATCATCCTAGGAAAAAGACTCTCACTGTCCACCCTATCTAATCCTCTGATCATTTTGTAGGTCTCTATTAAATCCCCTCTTAGCCTTCTTCTCTCCAGTGAGAACAGACCCAAGTCCCTCAGTCTTTCCTCATAAGACCTTCGTTCCAGACCAGGCAACATCCTGGTAAATCTCCTCTGCACCTTTTCCAATGCTTCCACATCCTTCCTGTAATGGGGCGACCAGAACTGTACGCAATATTCCAAGTGAGGCCGCACTAGCGTTTTGTACAGTTGCAGCATGACATCACGGCTCCGGAACTCAATCCCTCTACCAATGAAACCTAACACACCGTATGCCTTCTTAACAGCACTATCAACCTGGGTGGCAACTTTCAGGGATCTATGTACCTGGACACCAAGATCCCTCTGCACATCCACACTACCAAGAATCTTTCCATTGACCCAGTATTCTGCCCTCCTACTTTTCTTCCCAAAGTGCATCACCTCACATTTATCTGCATTGAACTCCATTTGCCACCTTTCAGCCCAATTCTGCAGTTGATCCAAGTCTCCCTGCAAATATGTGTCCTGCATCTGCAAAAATCTTCCACATGATGGTCTGATCTCTTTAAAACTATTCTAGTAAGTCTATACAGCTTCTCCCTTTGTCGTCTGCCAAAAAAGATCACCTCACACTTGTCTGTACTAAATTCCATCTGCTTCTTGTCTGCCCATTATATCAGCCATCAACATCTTGTTGCAATTGACTGGTATCACCCTCACTGTTTACCACATCACCAAGTTTGTTATCATGGACAAACTTTGAAAGGTTATACTATTGCAATATCAAGTTATTTCTTTATATCAAAAAGAGTGTGGCCCCAGCATTGACCCTTGGCAAACATCATTGTCTACCATATAGAAACAAAAAACTGCAGATTGTGGAAATCTGAAACGAGCACAGAGAATGCTGGCGAAACTCAGCAGATCTGACAACATCTGTGGACAGAGAACAGAACCTGTTCTGACAGAGAGTTATATCAGACTCAGAACGTTACGTGTATTTTTCCCTTCATAGATGCTGCCAGATCTGCTGAGTTTTTCCAGCAATTTCTGTCATTGTAAACTATTCACTTTGCTGGAAACAAAACCCATTTACCATGATGTGCTGAGTTCTGCCCTGAAGCTAATTTTTCTTTAATTAAGTTGGATATTAACTCTCCAATTCCATGAGCCTCATATTTGTTAACTGGTCTTTTCTATGGTCCTATATCAAACCAACACCTGAGGTCACTGTGAAGGTATTTTCTTTTCAATCTGTTCCCTCATCCGAAGCGTGGTGGCCCTCAGGTTAAACTCACCACCAGTGCTCTCTGTCTAATGAAAGAGCAGCCCTATGGTTATCTTAAATTATGGCAACTTTACTTTATTAAACAATTGCTTTAAATCCATAGATATCAATTGAATTTCCTTCAACAGCCCTCAAATATTTACTGTATTATTCCAAATTTGTCAACAACACAAAGATAGGCAGCATTGTAAGCAGTTTTGTAGAGTCCATGATTTAAAATAAAATCAAGTGATCAGTAGTTGGATGATAGTACAGAGATTGAGTGTTGCTTGGTGAAAAAGTCATTTTGTTGAAGCTATTTTGTTTTGTACTCTTCAGGACAATTAGAAGAATCTCCTTGGATGTTCTTATGAATTGTCCTACTGATGACTGCAAGACTAAAAACTTTGACAAAATGCCTTTCTTCATTCATAGATTAAATGAATAAGGAAAATTGGCAAATGGAATTCAATATAAGTAATTGAGTTTATCCATGTTGGATCTAAAAAGGCTATATCATTCCAAAATGATGAAAAGATGGAAACAGTGGAGGTTCAACAAAGCTTAAGGGCTCATGTCCATAGATAATTGAAATATCATCAGCAGGTACGGAAAATTACCAAAGGCTAATGGAATGTTGTCCTTGATATCTAAATTACAAGAGAGTAGAAATTGTGCTATTGCACCATAGCCGTAATTGGATCACAACTAGAATAATGGGAAGTGAAAGGGGTCCAGCATAGGTTTACTGGAATGATAGCAGGATTTCAAGGAAAAGGGAAGATTATACAAATAAGAATTCTTTTTGCTGGGATTTAGTAGGTGAGGGAATGATCTGATGAAGTTTTCAAGATATTACAGGCATAGGGTAGACAGAGAAGAACCGTTACCTCTGATTGGGGAATCTAGGGTTGGAAGCATAATTTAAATGTAAGTAGCGGGATTCTCGGGAGTGAAATTGGAATACTTCCACGTAGCAGAAATGTAGAACTTCCTTCCAAAAGCTGTGGTTGATCTTAAATGTGATAGAATCTTGCTTGCCAAAGATATTAAGGGTTATGGGAAAAAGGAATGTATACAACGTGAGACTACAGTTTCCGCTTGGTCTAACTGAATGGTGGAGGCTTGAGAGCTGAATGTTCCTGTGAGGACCACAGGAATTACAACAACAAGAAGAAGTATTTATAGAAAATTTATAGTGCATATCTTCAAATAATTAAATGAGTGAAACGAATATATGACAGAAAGAAAGAAATAGAAATACAGTGAAATAGAAAAATAAACAGACAGGTAGAATGATGCATGGATAAAAACAAGAAGGAGAGATGTTTGCCTTAGATGCCTCTGACAACCTCACTACAAGTTGTACACAGTACATATTATCCCTCAACAACACTTTATTCTCTATGTTCATAGCCTGACCACGTTGCAAACATTTTTTGACTATAAAGATTTGAAACAGAGATTTACTCTTAGATATTGCAGAGGCTTTCACAATATCAGCTTTTCTACTAAGCCAGCAGCTGCTATGAGGCAAAACCAATGAATGAGGGGTGGTGTTTCAATGGAAGGGCAGAATTCATTACTTTGAATGCTTAGCATTGTAGCAGGTCCAGCCTATCACTCTGCATCACTCTTTGTTTTGATAAGGAATACATCAATGGAATATCGGGAAAGTTTTATTACAGGAGCATACAAAAAGAACTACTGTTAAAACACCAACCTTTAATCTACGTTACAAAGCCTATTTAACTAGATAAGTGGACCTCTTCAAGAAAGCTATTCTAAACATTTTGCTTCAGACCCATAAATATAAACTACCTTATTCCATGATTACTGTGGCTCAGGGACTACTTTGGGTTTACCTCTAAGTTTGATTTCCCTTTTTTTATTCATTCAGGATGTTGGCACTGCTGGCTGTTTCTGAATCATTCTGAACAGTTCAAATTGTGTAGGGATATTCACAGAACTATGAGAGAGGGATTTCTAGGATTTTGACCCAGTGGCAGTGAAGGAATGACAATATAGTTCTGAGCCAGGATGCTATGTGGCTTGGAGAGACACTTGCAAGTGACTGTCACCTCTATAAACATGTGCAAAATGCTTCAGGGTTTAGAGAGTTCATTGCAGAAAATTTTCTAATTTTAATCATCCCAAATTGATACATTCCTGCTTCATAACAGTACATTTTTCATATTTCTCCCCCTCCTCACCATTGCCACCTTCCACCGCCCTCCAATCGTCAGCTGATGACACAAAGTCACTTTGAGTGAGACATCTTTTCCATTATTTAACTCTTCCTCAAAATGCCACCACTACCTGCACACAGCGTGTGTGTCTCTGCTGTTTGTGAAATCTTGCTGTGTGCAAAATGGCTGCTGTGTTGCCTGCATAACAATCATTGCTTTTCAAAGTAATTTATTGCGTGAAGCATTTTTAAGAGACTTCTGAAAGATTTGATAAGCTTCAGTCCATGCAAATCCTTTATTGTTTGAATGTAAACTGCTGTACTGGAATATGAAATGTCTGTGGATAAGTGCATGTTACTGGATGAATTACTGTTAGCAGTAATAACTCACCAATATAGACATCTGTTCTGATTACTTACCACACTGGGTTAACTACTGCTTTCTATTTAAGGGAAGATTCAACATCTGTGGAGTAATACCTTATAAGCCACAGATGTTCGCTGGAAAACCATACATCCAGTGTGTGTGATTTTGTGATGCATGCTTCCAACATGCATTGATCCTTACTGCAGAAGAGGCCTTGGAAGATCTATTCTGGACCAATAGCTTTTGAATTCTGTATCTTTACAGAATGCTCCAGCACAGAAGAAGGCTATTTCACCCATTTTACCTGCGCTAGTTCTTTTAAAATGCTATCCAATTAATCCTATCTTGCTGCTCTTATCTGATACATCTGAAAATTTGATCCCCTTAGAATACTTTACAATTTCCTTTTGAAACTTATTATTTAATCTGCTTTCACCTACCTTTCAGGCAGTGCATTTCAGATCATAACCTGCTACATAAAAAAATAAATTATCCTCATTATCTTAAATCTGAGTCCTCTAATTACTCACTGTTCTCCATTGGAACTAATTTCTCTTCAACTCTCTCAAAACCAGGCAGGTTTTTGAACGTTTCTATGAAATCTCCCCTTAATCTCTTCTGTTCTAAAGACAACCATCCCAGCTTCATTAATGTTTCAATGAAAATGAAGTTCTGCATCCTTGGCACCATTTGTTAGCTTATTTGGCTGTACAGTGTCTCATTGTATTGTCATGCTACTCTGTGTATGTCAGTCTCGAACTGCTAGTTTTCCATCTGTTGACTCCACTCGGTCTGGACAGAATGGAAATTAATTACTCCAAGGTAGAATCAAATAACATAAATACTTCATACAAGATTTGTAACATCTTTGATATGATCTCTTTCTCTGTAGTCATCCAGGAATGCATTGATAGTGAACTGGCTGAGTTCCCTCTGCGTATGCGTGACTGGCTGAAGAATGTTCTTGTGACCCTTTATGAGCGTGACAATGAGGAAACCAACCTCCTCACTGAAAAGCAGAAGATGAAGGCAAGAAAGTTCACACTTCTTTAACTCATTAATGGCAAAATGGCTAAAAAAGTCAGCCTCGTACATCTGTTTTTAAAAAGAAAAAAAAACATTCATCCCCTCTCCTTTTGGTCTTCAGTTACTAGTAAAAAGTGTACAGAATAGCCCAGATCATTCTTACTTCTGTACCTTTTGAGAAAACAGCTGACTTCTCTTTGCTGATCTTCAGTGATGTTATGCCAGGAATCAGAAATTTAGCAGTGACTATGACATGGATTGTAGAATCTTAGTGTTTGAAGGTTATTTGATCTGTTGTGGTTCTGCAAAGCCACAGTCTGCCTGTGTGATAACTCCAACATGGTGCAAGTCCTTGCTTTAGCATTTACAATGTGGATATGGCCATATACAGTATTCTACATGGAGCTGGTTTTCAAGCATTTCTATATGAAGCATCCTAGGAAATAGAGTGTATTCCTGAAGACACCCTAAAAATACTGATATTCTCAGCATGCGTGAAAACGCTCAAAATCAACCATTTATAGAGTGGTACAGATGTTGCAAATTTCAGAGATCATTGATATTTCCTTCCGGACTTCCTCAGTCCATAGATCCCAGTCTTAAAAACATGCACTGCATAAACATGGATCTGACGGATACTTCAAAATTTCCTTTCATTCTATGACAATTTACAATAAAATGAATTATAATTTAATATGCATACTAATTTCTCAAACATATTGACTTCAGTGCAACATCAACCTGTGAACTCTCAGATCTTGAGCAAAAGGGAATAAAAGTTGAATAAAAAGGGATCACAAGACTATAAAACAATAGAGAAGAAGTAGAGCATTCAGCCAATCAACTCAGCTCCGTCATTCAATGAGATCATAGCTGATCTAATAATCCTCAGCTACACTTCCCTGATTTCCTTACTGAAAAAAAGTCTGTCTATCTCATCCTTGAATATACTTAACAATTCAGCCTCAACAGCGTCCTGTAGTAAAGAATTCCACAGATACACAATGTCTCAACTGGCCAGGCCCTTTTTCCTTTTAATAACTTTTAACAACTGTGCAAATATCCCATCTTGGATAGATTTCAAATTTTAGCCTTACATTAAAATTCTGCTTCCACAGTACAATTCAATTTTTAATAATTGTTGGCCAAGATCCTTAGGACTTGGAAAACCCAGAAATAAAATAGAGATGAGATTTGTCTTTGACCGAGATTGTGAGCCCTCTTCGTCTCTCGCTCCTGCCATGATTGTTTGAATGTCTCCAAGCCCAATTTACAACATGCTCCGCAACACCAGAAGTACCTACCTGTGACCTCCTTTGTTGGTTATCCTGCTAGAAGGCTTTTTAACTTTAGCATTTGCTGGGCAGAAAAGAAATATAGGGTTCTATTGCTAATTGTGGGAAGGCCTTCATTATCCCAAACTTGAAAGACTTTTCCCTGGACCTTGTGCTTGCCCTGTATTCGACACACCATGACGCTATTTGTTGACTCACATTCAAGCTATTTCTTCTCTGAACAATCCAGTAAGTCCCACAGACACTCTCTGTCTCTATAAATCTGTATGATTTATTTATTTCAATGCCCATCCAATTTCCTTTTGAAATCATTGATTACCTGTGCTTCCTCACACTCCTGGACATTAAAGCCCATGTCATGACCACTTCCTATTGAGGTCCTTACATCCTCTCACACCCTCACTGTGTACCCAAATCCTTGAGTACCCCATCTTTGTTTTTACATGCTTAGTTCTGTTTTTAAATACCTTTACAAAACTGGATTCACATGAGTTGTCCAAGTAAGGCTCACCCTCCTAAGATAACCTGACTATCATTTCCATTTCTATTTTTTTACTGCAGTTATTTCTAATATTTCAATTTAGTGAGTACAGTGTTTTGCAATAGTCACTTCCTCATTGATACATTATTCTTAATGTATCATAATGTTGCACAAAAAATTAGGTGAAGAATTATGTAGTTTAGTGGAAATATCCCTCATTTGCATGTACTGTGTGACCTAAACAGGCACGTACAGGTATCCTCCTTCTGTCCAATCCATTTTCTTGCAGTGGCAATGTAATAGTAAGTTGAAAGTTGCACTGTTGGTATCATGGCAGAAACTCTGATGATTGTTGTCCTTTGTCCAACAGGTGAAGAAGATGTATGAAAATGAAAAGCGCCTGCAGGCTGGAGAACATTCCTTGGACCTTCTGGCTCATGACTTTGAGAAGAACTACAACATGTTTGTTTTCCCCGTCCATTGGCAATTTGGACAACTTGATCAACACCCAGCTGATAAGTAAGCTTTGCAAGACTCACCCGATATTTGTTGGTAGGATTTTGCTGATGGTCAGGTGTCTATAAAATAGAGGATTAACTACCAATCCACTCTTGGAAAATATGTCAGTTCTTGAGGTTTCTCAGTGATACACAAGTAGGAGCATTGGAGCAGGAATAGGCCATTCAGGCCTTCAAGCCTGCTCTACCAATCAATAAAATTATGGCTGATCATCCACTTCGTTGCTTTTTCTTCCCCACATTATTCCCATATCTCCTTATGTCACTGATATTTAAAAATCGATGAAGCATTACATTAAACATGCATTAAAAATGACTGAGTCTTCTCGACCCTCTGACACAGAAAATTCCAAAGATTCAAAATGCATCAAAAACAATCAAAACATTTACGATGGTTGAAATAAACTAAGTTTCTATAATTTTGTAATGAACAGGTCTTGTTTGGCTGTTGTCTTTCACTTTTGAATTTTTAATTTCACATGCTGATCTCCAACTATGTTCACAGGTTTCACCTGCAGACAGAAATTCTGGGGTGCAAATGAGCATTCTCTGTGTCTTGGAGGACTTTATAGGTCATTCTGTATCACGCATTTGAGATTTGTAACCGCTAGAACTTTTATTTCTCGCACCTGACCTCCAGATTTTAGTTACGAGCTAGCCAGGGACCTGTAACACCTTTTTTTAAAGTAGAAAAGTGTGAGTTCCAAGTATTTACAAAGAGAATAAAGACACAAAATTCTAAGATTTGAACAAACAACAATAAGCTTTATTGTACAAACTTAGAATAGTAATATAATTTAGACTACATCTAAGTTTATATTCTAACATTAAGAATTAACCTGAGACAAATAGGAGTAATAGACAGACTGTGGCCAAACTCTCCACAGCACATACCAATTCGCAAATATGGCCAAGGCAGATCTCATAAATTTCTCACAACCCCCAAGTAGTACTAGATAATCAAATCTAATTAAATTTTACAAGGTATTCCAATTTCTCTTGTTTCAAAGACCTATTTTTAGTACTCCCTCAAGAGCAACTCCCTCACAGATTTCCCCAATGACTGCTCATGTTTTAGTACTTTTCCCTTCTTTCCTGGGGGGTTGCTCTCACAGATTCTTGAAAATGTACCCTAGTACCTACCTGCAAGCAAAACTCCACCTTTTTTGGCACCTTTTTGACAGCTGGTAATGTCCCTATGGTTTGTCAAGCTCCGAGGTCTCAACTGCACAAAGCAAATATTGCCTGTGTGCTTCCTTCTCCCTCCCTGTCAACCGCCTTGAACTATTAATGGCAAATGGCTTTTTCCAAACACTCTCATAGTATCAGGAGTTTCCTAAGCCTTAATCCTGACATGTAGCTGTGTCTCTTGTCTCCTCAGATATCTCCTGAGTCCTAAAGTCTCAGAGCTTGCGACAGCACCTTATTTGGAATGGAGATTCTTCTCACTGATCCTGAGTACTTGACTGACTAATAGCCCAAACATAGCAACCTTTTCCTCTGACTGGCTCCAACCAACTGCTGAAAATTAACATTTCAATCAATCTTGAATTATTGGAGTGACTTATTCAAAACATTACAACAAGCTGCCTCTCATCTCCACCCCTACCTCAAGCTTGTTCCTAACGAGTATCAAATATGGCTTATATTTTAAAACTGTCAAATTTAGCATTGGAATTGTCTGTTCTCTGAATGTTACAATATTCACAGATTGCTGGTTTGCACAGTAAAAATGGATTCAAATAGAGGATTTCAGCACATGATATACAAGAACACAAGTTAGTAGCAGGAGAGAACCATGCTGCCTGTCAAGCTTGTTCCTTCATTCAGTATGATCATGGCTGATCTTGAGCTTCATCTCCTCTTTCCCACCCATTCCCTATATTTCTTGATTCCCTGAGAGACACAAAAAAACCTGTCCCAGCCTTAAATATAGTCAAGGATGGAGTATTCATAATTCTCTGGAGTGGACAACTCCAAAGATTCACAACCCCATGACTGAAGAAATTTCTCCTAATCTCAGTTGAACAGATCAATCCCTAATCCTGAGACTATGTCCTGTATTCTAGATTTCAATGATTTATTGAATCACAGAGCGCAGAAGGAGTCTATAAGTTCATCATGCACGTGACAGTACTTTGGAAGAATTAGGGAATTAGTCCTGTCCAACTGCTTTTTCTGCTTAGCCCTGTGGATCGTTTTCTTGTTAAGTTAGGTTAGGAATGAGTTGTTTACTACAACAACGTTAAGCTATGTTGTTAAATGTTGCAGTCCTATAACCATACCTTTGTTTTAAATCCAGATACCTTTCACACTCTGAGCTGGCTCCCCTACGTGCTCCCCTTGTTCCAATGGAGCACTGCACCACCAGCTTCTTCCAGAAGTGTGATGCAGACAATGACAAATACATCGCCCTTGAGGAGTGGGCCACATGTTTTGGTATCAAAGAGGGTGAGTATCTCAGACAGTGGGAACAAATACTGACCATGTCACTTGTTCAGGTTTACACTTACTTTCAAGCATTAGATTGAAGGGAATGAGAAAGGTAATGGGGGAGAACTCTTCATGCTGACAATTGGATCATAACTTGAGGATATTGTTTGCAAAAATCAATGTCTGGAGTAAATGAAAATTTCAGGCCAAACTACGTTATAAAATGGGTAATAGAGACAGAAATAAGATGTCCATTTAAGCAGGTTGTATTGGTAAGTTTAAACGGGAGCAGGTTGTTTTTAAGAGAAAGATAGCTGTTTCCATAAGGAAGAGGAAATGAGAACATGCAGTTGATACCAACCAAAAATGGACAGGGATTAGAAGGTATGCATCTTACAAACTGCAGGCAAATGTCAAAATATTAGGATAATAGGTATAGATTTCCATTGATCTTAGTGGAAATTAAAATTGGGTAGTTTTTATAAATGGTGACTAAACTATAACGCCACATTTAAATTTGGGCAGTCAACTAAAAAAATCTGCCAGTGTTGATTCGTTATTTAAAATTTAGTTACTAAGACCTCTGTTTAAATTGGTGACAACTTGAATTATCCTTGACTCAAATGGTGTAAATGTGTGTCCCATACTCAAATATTTACCTGCGTATTCCAAGATAATATTTTGCTGGAGATGCTGACCTTTGGATAAGGCATCAAACCCAGTTGTTGTTTCCCTGTTTTAGCAGTTCAAGTGTAGTTTTAAAAAACACAATTAAAGTAAAACAATGCACTTTCCCAGTTTCCTGGTCAACAAACCAGGTCACAGCAAAACATTACATATAGATTGGTCATTCATTTCAATGTTGTGGAATGTTGCTGACACAATATGGCTATCTTGTTTGCTTACAGGACAAATGATTTTGTTTTAAAAATAATTTATTACTTGAAATTATAGGGGTCATTTTCAACTTCTCCAAGGCTCATAAATCTGGTTTTATAGGTTTGACTCCCATTGTAGTAACCTCTCAATCTTTCCTTGGAAAGGAAAGGCTTGTTAGACAATTCCTATAATGGTCACTCAACTGGCAATGAAAATTTGACTCTCCAGTCAGTTGAAAATTAGCATTCCCCTCACTCCATCACCCCTTCCAACCTCCCACACCCTACTTCCATTAAGGCTTTTGATATTGTAAGAATAAGATATTACCGGCACAATATAAAATTGTTTTGTGTACTGTGATGCATTTGTTAGGTATTTGGTCTGATGAATAAGAAACTAATTTTAGTTTTTTTTTCTTACAGAGGATATTGACAGCAACCTTCTGATATAAACTCTCTGTTTCTATGCCTATGCTGTCCATTGCTACCTTCGGGTAGTGGTGCTATGTAGAGTCTGACGACATTAATGGTGCTACTCTCATTTATATCTATACCACTGTAACACAGTGCATGTGCTTCCAATAACATCTTGTCAACAAAAAAGACATATGTCTTTCTTCAATTGTTAAAACGTGACCATATCTTGTTTTTTTAAGTGTCCTTGTCAATTTTAGAGAGCAACTTTGCATGTGTTAATATAATGCTATCTAGATTTTTGCCCATGGAAGAAAAGAAACATCGCATATTAAATTAGCCCTTTAATGTCCAGAAGCCAGGAGGGTCACAGCTTCTGTTCTTTATCCAGGTAGACAGTGATTGATATAGCTTGATGGCTGGGTGTTAGAGAATTAATTTCAGTCTGCTGTTAAAAGTTGTTTTGGATTTGTATTTAAAGCAGGGGTGCTAAGGTAATTTGTTTTGCCCCTAAAAGAGATTGTAAAGCAGGAGGAAAGAACGCACCAAATGTTAATGAGCATGTAAACGAATGTGGAAAACGAGAATGTGATCGTATAGGTTGGAGAAAGTCTACCTCGAACAGATCATTTTGCAATCCGCTAACACATGAGAAGCACACTTTCAATATTTCTTCTTTCTAATAAAAAAAATTAAAACAAAATCTTTCTTTCATGCAGTTGAGATGTTGGAAGTGTTTTATTTCACTGCAGAGACCATACGTATTCCAACTTTTGTATCTTTGGTACTTTGTACCTGGTCAGGGAGCTAAAATATTTTGTTAAGTGCTTCTTAACTGTTCACTGTACAATGCAATAAAACAACACTACAGTGCTATCATATATTGCATACCCGTGGTTCTTAACTCCATGTTATACAGTGCAATGCAATCACAAATTACACTGCAGCATTACTTTGAATAATAAGGTTGTGTAATACAATGTTACATGCCCTGCAGTAAATTATAATACAACCCATGCAAAGATGCAGTAGAATATTAATTGTAATATCATGAGAAGAACAAAAGTTTGCCATTTAGCTCTTCAAGTCTGTTCTGCCATTCGTAAGACGATGGCTGATCTGCAACCCAACCTCATATACTGTTTTTGCCTCAAATGTCCTAATATCTTCAGTTAACAAAATGATATCAATCTCAATTTTAAAACTTGAAAATAAAAATACAAACATCTGTAATCCTTTGAGTATAAAAGTGTTTCCTAACTTCACTCCTGACAGAACTGTCTCTAACTTTTCAGTTATGCTTATTCATCTTAACCTACGAAATCAAGACAAGTTATTGTGCATTTTAACCATAAAATCTAAACTGTAGGTCATAAACTGTTGTTCAGTAGGAAAGCAAATGTGGTTTATAGATGTAAATTACAGCCCTTACTGTCCTTAACATTATATTCTCAGCAATGCATTTTAATATAAATTATGTCTAATACAACCTAAGCATTACCTAATTAAATTTACTGTGAAAAATAGTATTAAATTATATCTCAAACAATATAAGATCGACATAATGCCACATAAAAAAGGTAAGCTCTAATATACCAATGCATCATCTGGCACAAATAAATTTTGAGACATAGACTACAAAGTTAGTTTCGTCATATGCACCGAATACAAACTATGAAGATGCTGTGTAAAGCCAACTGTAAAATTTATAGTTCAATATTGTATACACTGTAAGCCACAGAACACAGGTTAATAGAAATTTCTGCATAATATTAGATATTAAGGTGATAACTATGCATGTATTCATAATTTATATCATCCAGTCGTACAAACCATATGTGACTATGTCAAGATATTTTACGAATGGGATTCGACCTATGCTGCGTAAGTAGGCTATAAATCTTCTCATGCAAATAGACTGTAAACAAATCAATATATCATCTGTGGCACCACAAGATAGGTGTACAAAAAGGCAATGAATCCCAGTTCAGAGGATTGTTAAAATGATGAATGAACAATATGAAGATTTCGTGTACACAAAAGCAATATGAAATGGCTTTTATAAAACAAGTAACTGCATGTTACATTACAATATCTACCGCTTGGAAAAATAAGTCCTGTAATGTGGATAACTTTCTTGAGGCAATTCGTACTTCCATAATCAGATAGAAACCAATGGCAACACAAAGATAACGGATGATGAAGGTGGGTGGGGGGATCACTCCATTAGGAGGGGTCTGACTGTCAAAACTTTCAGGATGGTCTTAAAAAATGAAGATTAGGGGAGGAAATTCCAGAAAGTTTGTCTTAAAAATCTGACTGAATAGCTACCTATAAGGGTACACAAGTATCTCTCCTCTTTATTGCACATCTCTGGCTGAATCTTACCATATTTTGGCAAAGTGTCATTTTTGTTGAGTTTCATGGGGGGGTTTGTTTCAGTGAAACCATCATGAATTTTCTCATACTATCATCTCAAATCAGCTTCATTAACTTCCAACTTATCTCTCATCTCCAAGGCTAGCCCGATTCTAACACTCACCATTGTCAAAAAACTCACTTCACAGCAGAATTCTGGGAGACATCACCACAGTCATCATGACTGTACAGCAGGTCAGAGAGAACATGGTGTCAAGGTATTGAAGAGACACCAGGATGGTGTGTTGCCTCCTGGGTGCCAGGGTCAAGGGAGTCCCTGAACAGTTGCAGGACATTCTGAAGAGGGAGGGTGAACAGCCAGAGGTCATTGTGCACGTTGGTACAAATGACACAGGTAGGCAAAGGGATGGGGTCCTGCAAAATGAGTACAGGGATTTAGGTAATAAGTTAAAAAGCAGGACCTCAAGGGTACTGATCTCAGGATTACTCCTGGTGCCATGCGCCAATGAGGATAGAAATAGAAAGATTGGCCAGATGAGTGTGTGGCTGAGGAGCTGGTGTAGGGGGCAAGGTTTTCAGTTCTTGGATCATTGGGATCTCTTCCGGGGTAGAGGTGACTTGTACAAGAGGGATGGGTTGTAGTTGAACTGGAGGGGGTCCAATATCCTTGCGGAGAGATTTGCTAGTGTTACCTAGTTTAGCAGGGGCATGGGACTCTGAATAAGAGAGGGGCCATCAAGAAGTCAGGGGAAAATACATCAACTATCGAGAGCAAGTTTACTATTCAGGATAGCCAGGGGCACAGTAAAGGGAGGGTAAAGGCTTCTGGTTTAAAGCGCATTTATTTCAACGCATAAGGCCTGACTGATAAGGCAGGTGAGCTCAGAGCATGGATTGGCTGTGGGGATTGGTGTATTAAAACCATAACAGAAACATGGCTGAGAGAAGGGCAGGACCGGCCATTCAATGTTCCAGGATACAGAAGCTACAGGCGAGAGAGGAGTACAAGTAAGCGAGGAGGGGGAGTTGCCCTTTTGATAACGGAGGACATAACAACAGTGCTTACAGAGGATATTTTTAAGGGGTCATCAAATGCGGCCATATGGTTAGAACCTAAAAACAAGAAGGGGATGGTCAGTCTGTTGGGATTGTATTATTGACCCCCAAATAGCCAGCGGGTACTCGAGGAGCAGATGTGTAGAGAGATTGCAGGAATACCAGAGTAGTATTGCTTGGAGATTTAAATTTTCCCGACATTGACTGGACCATCCAGAGTGTAAAAGGCCTGGACAGCGTGGAATTTTTCACATGTGTCCAAGACAATTTCCTAAATTCATACGCAGAGGGCCCTACTAGGGAGGGTGTAACACTGGACCTCCTCTTAGGAAACGAGGTCAGGCAAGTGACTGAAGTGTCAGTTGGAGAGTATTTTGGGGTTAGTGACTAACTCTCTCAGCTTTAATATAGTTATGGAGAAAGATAGGACAAGTCCACAGGTTAAGGTGCTGAACTGGAGCGGGGTCAATTTTGGGGCCATTAGGCAAGATCTAGCAGCAGTCGATTGGGTGAGTCTGTTTGAAAGAAACCTGTTAGGGTGAAGGGAAAAGCTGGCAGGTTTAAGAATCCCCTGGCTGATGACAGATAATGAGCCTCTGGTCTGGAAAAAGAAGAAGGCATACATTGGGTTTAAGCTTTCAGGCTCAAGTGAATCACTAGATGACTATAAAAAGTGTAGGAGCACACTTAAGAGAGAAATCAAAAAGAGTGTATGAGATGGATCCAGCAGATAAACCTCCCAAGAGATTCTATAGCTATATTAAGAGTAAAAGGGTGGCTAGGGAGAGAATAGGTCCCCTTAAAGATCAGCATGACCGTCTATGTGTGGAGTCACAGGAGATGGGGGAGATTTTTACTGAATATTTCTCCTCAGTGTTTACTGAGGAGAGAATCATGGATGCTAAGGAAATAAAGGAAACAAGTGGGGGTGTTTTGGACCACATACATATTATCAGAGAGGAGATCCCTGAGCCAGATCAAGTCCACCCTCGGATGTTGTGGGAGGCTAGGAGAGAAATTGCAGAGGACCTTGCAGAGACTTTTGCTTCATCGTTAGTCACTGAGGAAGTTTCCGAAGACTGGAGGGTGGCTAATGTTGTTCCATTGTTAAAGAAAGGTAGCAAAGGCGAGCCAGGGAAGTACAGGCCAGTGAGCCTGACATCGGTGGTAGAGGATCCTGAGGGACAGGATCAATCAACACTTGGATAGTCAAGCCCTGATTAGCGATAGTCAACATGGATTTGCGTGCGGGAAGTCATGTCTGACAAATCTTCTATAGTTTTTCGAAGAGATAATCAAGAGAATAGATGGGGGTAGGGCAGTGAATATTGTCCAAATGGACTTTAGCAAGGTCTTTGACAAGGTCCCGCATGGGAGGCTATTGGATGAAGCTTAGGTCATATAGGATTCAGGGAGAGCTATCTAATTGGATTAAAAATTGGCTTGAGGGTAGGAAGCAGAGGGTGATGGTTGAAGGTTGTTTCTCAGACTGGAGTCTGTGCTGGGATCTCTGTTATTTATTATTTACATAAATGATCTGGATGTGAATGTACAAGGCATGATTATTAAGATTGTGGATGATACAAAATTAGGAAGTATCGTTGGTAGCAAGGAAGGTTATCATAAATTACAGAGGGATCTTTATCAGATGGGGAACTGGGCTGAGGATTAGCAAATGCAATTCAATGTGAGGTGTTGTACTTCAGAAAGTCAAACCAAGGTTGGACTTATACAGTAAATGATAAGGTCCTGAGGAGTGTTGTGGACCAGAGGAACCTCAGAATACAAGTACATAGTTCTTTGAAAGAGGTGTCACAGGTGGACAGGGTAGTGAAGAAGGCACTTAGCATGCTGGCCTTCATTAGTCAAGGCATTTAGTACATTATGGTACTATTCTATAAGTCATTAGTGAGGCCACACTTTGAGTATTATGTAATGTTTTGGTCACCCTGTTATAGGGAAGACAGGTAAACTGGAGTGTGTGCAAAGAAGATTTACAAGGATGTTGCCAGGACTTGTAAGCTTACAAGTTATAGGGAATAGGTTGGCCAGGATAGGACTTTATTCCTTGGAACATAGGAGAATAATGGGTGACCGTATTGAGGTGTATAAAATCACGAGGGGTATAGATTGGATGAATGCAAATAGTCTTTTTCCCAAGGATGGCTAATTGAAAACTAGAGGACAAAGGTTTATGGTGAGAGGGGAAAGATCTTTACGCAGAGAGTGGTGCGTATATGGAATGGGCTGCCAGAGAAAGTGGTTGAGGCAGGTACAATAGCAACATTAAAAAACTTTTGGATAGGTATATGGATAGGAAGGATTTGGAGGGATATGGACCAAATGCAGGCAATTGGATCTACCTGACTGGGCACAATGGTCAGCATGGACCAGTTTGGGCCAAAGGGCCTATTTCCATGCTGTATTACTCTGTGCCTCAATGACTCCATGCTGGATATCCCAGCGTAAACAGTTATCCTTGGTGCTGGTACCGAATGGAAAAGGCTGTTACTAAAATAACTCCACTGAGGTCATTATCCCATCACCAAGTCACTCTTAATTTACACATGGACAGTCCTTGTCTTTAGTACTGCCTCTTCTGAGCCAGTTATCAGAGTGGCAGAATCCCTGACACTCCTCTCTTATCTGTCAGCCAGGACTCCTTGATTGGACCAGATTAACAGCCCCAGTCAGAGAACTCATACTCTATGAAGTCCAGCAGGCTGAGTCATTGCCATTACTACAATTGTGCACCCGGATAAGGGCTGGCTGTCCGGGGCTATCAGCATGGTTGATGACATTTGCCCCAGACGGGGCAGAGAAGGGGAAGCTGATGCCCTGCCTTTGAACAGGCATGATTCATTGGCTGCATGAAATTCATCCATTTCATTTTCGCCTGTAGTTATCTGTAAAATCCAAATGGTATGTACATTACAAGCAAAATCATCTCCACCTCAGGCTGCGTAACTAATGTTTTATCCTAACAGAAGGCACAAACCTTTTTCAAAAGCAAATACTGCAGAAATCTAAAGAAGAGTCATGTTGCACTCAAAGTGTTAACCTGTTTCGCTCCCTGCCAAACTTGATGAGTTTCTCCAGCGCAAACTCTTTCTTTTCCCTTCTGCTTTCTCTTTAACACAGGGATACCTCCACAGGGATAGCTAATTCCAAAGGCAATTCTGTTTGCCTTTGTAATCAAATCTCTTTCAATTAAATAATTTTCCAGCTAATTCACTTATTAGCTGAACAGGGTACAAGGGCCCCTTTGTCACTAACAGTGATCACCTATTGAAGATCATCCTGACACAGGTACAATGAAAGTAAATCCACAGCAAGCATAAGTTTCAACACTTATTTTAGTAACACTGCCACAAGGCAATGCATTTTAACACTTCCGAAGCAAGATAAGAAATCTGAAATTCAAGTATTCTAATGAACAGCAACAGTTCAAGGGTGATTCCAAAATGTACTTTCACTGGCCATGTGTTTTCTTCCTTTAAAGCATAAAGCAGTCTCACACTACTCTTTGCACGTCACTAGCAGCTGACATACCATACAATCTCAGCTTAGTTGTGCCCATGGAAGTGTCATGAACCGCAATTGCTATTGTTCTTTGTGCAGCTTTAGGTCAGCAACTCACCAGTGTATGTTTGTCTAATCTTGAAGCAACATCCTAGAATAGAATATTCCGAGTGCTGGAAAATTCCAAGAACTGGATTGTCACTGCCAAGTTACTTCCCACCACTATCCAATCCCTCCTTGCAAATAGTCAGTGTTCATTTGTGAGAGAATCCCGAGTTCACCCAACGGGGGAAATTTTAAGTTCACCAGCTGAAACAGAGCCAAGAAATTGTTAAAATGTTCCACTTAGCCTGCCCTAGAGAATCCATATTTGAGATTAACTACATTGTTAACCTGCTCCTGACCTAAATAAACAGCAGGAACTCGCACTCAGACCAGCTGGAATCCTACTTTACAGTATCAAAACATATTTATATTGTGCTTTTCACATAAAAAATTATCCAAAGCTGCTATACAGAGTAGTTGGAGACAAGGGATAGACACCAAGTCATTAAGATATTGGGAGACGTGATCTCAAAGTTGGTTTTAAGAAGCATTTAATGAAGGAAAGAGGTAGAAACGTGGAGCTGTTTAATGGGCTTAAGATGTAGGTGGCCAAATGTACTGCTGTAAGTGGCAGAGTAAAGAACATTGGGAACATGCATGAGGCTTGTATTGGAAGACTGCAGCAATCTCAGTTATAGGGCTGTCACTTGACATGTCATGTAGTCAGATGTAACTATCTATCCTGCCAGGTTACTCAAATGTTCAGATATAACAATTCTGAGAAATAATGAAACAATATTGAAAGCCCCATATTAAACACCAGTGTCTTCACCAGGTGTGGTGGGAAAACCAGGTACACCTATCAACAAATACAACAGTTAACAATATATCCCAAACTCGCAAAAATGTAATAAGGAACTTCTTATGCCAATCATATTTTTCAGAAATTAACCAAATTACCTGTCAAAAGCACCAAATCAGTCTTTGCAATCATTTTTGAATGTTTCTTTCCGAGGTGGGTAGGATAATTTGTTGATAATTTCATACTTTCCAATCAAATTCCAATTTAAAGTACAATTGTCCACTAAGAGACTTCATTCTTTACTGAAATATAATATGTGAGACCATCTTGGTATTTTCATCTGCTTTAAACTTCTTTAAGTAATTCCATCACCATGGACAATGAAGATGTCATTAAGATTGTTATCAACAATACAACTGCAGCTTCATTTCTTGGTCACACACATTTCAGGACCACAAGATAATTAAACAAATGGTGTCCTTCATTTTAGTGATTTCTTATAAGATGTTGCTTTGGAGAATTAAAGACAATGGTCCTGATATTCATTCCTGGATTGGATGTGCAGAAACAGAAGAATTTCTGACACCCTAAACCCCACATGACCACCTGCATTCCCCATATTTAGTCCAGGGTAGTGTGAGGGTGGCATGGTGGTGGGCTGGATTGGAAGTTGGATGGAGCTACACAAGAGCCAGGCAATAATAATTTCCAATAAGAGATAATACAACCATTGATGCTTTACATTCTGTGGCAATACTGTTGCTGAATCCCCCTCTATAAACATCCTGAGGATTACCATTAACTAGAAACTGAATGAATCAGCTCTGTGAATATTGTGGCTACAGTGGTACTTGGGAATTCTGTAGCGAGTAACTCACTTCCTGAGTCCCCAGTGCCTGTCCACAATCAATAGGTCACAAGTCAGGCATGTTTTAGAATACATTCCATTCACCTGAATGATTAATGCTCCAACCACACTCAAGAACCTTGATACCATCCAGGATAAAGCAGCCTGCTTGATTGGCACCCCACCAGGTGCCTTAAACATTCACTCGTTCCATAATTAATACACAGTGACAGCAGAGTGTACCACCTCCGAGTTGTACTGCAGAAATTCACCAGGTCTCCTTAGATAGTAAATTCCAAACACATGATCTCTACCACTTCAAAGGACAAGGATAGCAGATGAACGGGAAGACTGCCACCTGCTGGTTCCTCACCAAGCTACGCAACATCCTTCCTCGGAAATATATCATCATTCCTTCAATATCATTGGTTCAAAATCTTGAAAATGCAACACCCTCCCACCCCGACCTCCTTGACAGCACTATGACTTCACCTATACAACGTGGACGCGCTGCAGTTCGAAAAGAACAATTCACAACTTCCTTTTCATGAGCAATTAGAGATGGGCAATAAATATTGGTTCAACCAGTGATGCCCACATCTGATGATTGAATACCAAAATGTGTAAGCATTGCAAAGAGAAAAGCCAGAATAAGCAAATACAGACACAACTCAATGCAGCCTTCGTAAATTTGACTTATTCAGTCATTTCAGATTACAGTGTTTTTTTAACAAGCTGTGGGCTGGATTCCCTGTTGTGGTTGTTGCAATGTCATCACCCCTCTTCTGTAGTTAATTCCCTGGAAAATTATATTTCTTTATTTTGAGTTAAAGTTCAAAGTTTACTTTAAAGTGGTTCACGGAAATATGAGTAATAAACATCTTTGATTCTGGCCATGTTCTCAGCTGCCTGTATCCCATTCTGTGTTCTACATTTCTCTTCCTTCGTCTCAAAGGCTGTTCCTTGTGCTCACTTCTTTATCTGAGCTTTTTGGTTAGCCCTCCTGATAAGCCTTTCTTCAGTGCAGTGCCCTTTAATTTGGACTCAATGAGTTTATATTTCTATCGATTGGCAGAGAAACAGGCCAATCAGCTCAACTAGCTTGAATAGGTATTTACACTCCATAAGTCTCCTTCTCTCAGCCTTTTCAGAATATCGATTTGCTATTCTTTCAGATGATCATCAACTTGCTTTTTGAAAGGATCTGAGCCATTTGCCTCAATCATTCTAACCACTCCCCGTGTAAAGTTTTATTTTCCCCTTTCTTTTACGATTAGATTGATAAGTAACTACCTTGTACACATCAACTTGAAATTTTGGGGAGAATCTTAACCTGCTTAAAATAATCGCAGATTGGAACCATTTCTGTGTTCTGATCCTAGATCAGTGCCAGTTCACCCCTGCCATGATGGTGCTGTCTCTCCATGCCCACTGTCCAATTAAGGGCAGCGGGTGAACTGCTGAGACTGCAGACCCAATCAGGCAGCTTTAACAGAACAGCAGCATCACTGGCAGAGATGGGCACTACAGCTGAAGGAGGGAAACTGTATGGGCACTTCCATCTTGAGTTGCCTTCTGATTCAATTTCTATAACTTTTTTTAGAAAAACCACAGTTACAGCTGCTACACCATAACTGAGGCCCACTAATCCCTCCACATCTAGCAGAAAGAGAGATTGTGGTAACAGCTGAAAAGATATCCAGACACCTCACCTTCTTAGGCAACCAATTCTGGTAGGATCCACAAACAGCTCACAATGAGCCAATCAGATATTCGAAGCGATTGTCCATTCTGCCAAGTGGGTAGCTCTTACCACTTCCATCCTGTCTCTGGTTGGATCAGTCCCTCGTCACCACCAACCCAGGATCCTCCTGCTCTAAAAAATGTAGGAGAAACTTAGCAGGTCTGGCATCATCTGTGGAGTGTGAGACTGAGTTAACGCTTCAAGTCCTGTATAACTTCTTCAAAACTGTTCTCCCAATGTCTGTTCCCTCCTCCTTGCAGTGACAGTCTTCTCAGTTTTAATTTTAATCTTTTCTGGCATTTCTTTACTTCTTTCCATCTTTCTCCTGATTTCTCAATTCTCCAGTCTACATGTCTTCAGCTTATCAATTCACCTTCTTTCACTCAACTGATCGAAAACTGTATTAATAAGGTTTAAAATTCATTGAAAAGGCCACAGAATAGACCAAGAGTGCATTTCTGGAATTTAGGAGTCATGGAGCTGAGAATTTTCTTCTTCAATCATAAATAGATAAAGTATGA
Source organism: Ginglymostoma cirratum (assembly GCA_024137785.1). Lineage (NCBI taxonomy): Eukaryota > Metazoa > Chordata > Chondrichthyes > Orectolobiformes > Ginglymostomatidae > Ginglymostoma > Ginglymostoma cirratum. The sequence continues at coordinate 35,718,078 of JAHRHZ010000289.1, read as the reverse complement.
TTGCGTTATCGGTTAATGGATTTATTTGTTCATGTCTGATCTGTATGGCTCAACATGCCAGATAGCATACATCACAAAATCAGCCACCAGCACAATTAACACATAATTAATTCCACATACCTGAGGTGACATTAATATGAACTTCCCTGTGAACCATTGATTGTTTTAAAATAAATCACCAACTGCCATTTCGCGCACACAATCAACAAACATGAACAATAGCCTTGGTAACTTTCCATTGTACCGAAGCATCCTGAGGCTTATTCTGAAGCAGCGCGTCACAATTAAGTATATAAACATCTCTAACATAACTCAAACTGAACAAACCTCTCCCACTATCTTTTCTATTACCCAACTCAAACATTGTGATCTCTTCAATGACCAAGCAAAGCAAGCACTTTCATAATGATGGCTGCGATAGCATGCAGGGTCATTCTGCATAAGAAAAGCCATCACACGAAACTAACCATAAGAACAAAACACTACTTTTAATTTGCAACTACATCACTTAAAAATGTACATATTGGATATATAAATAGAATGTTGGATTAGTTGCTATGATATATGGTTTATCCACTCAATGAGGAGACCTGTACAATGGGCGACAACTTTGTTTTTTCATTTATACAACATTAATGTTACCTGCAGGAATATTCTCCAAGTCTGTTTTCCATAATCCATGCACTAACAAAATACAGAGACTAATTTCTAGGTCAGTGATTCTTTTGTGTAGTCTGTCATTTCAATCAGTAAACGCATTTTCCTGTTGAGCCTTTAAGGCCAGAAATTTATCAACATTTGGCAAAGGTAAACGTGAAATAAAATCCAAGACATCTAACATTTCTCCAGGAAAGTTTTAGATCTGTAATTTAAGTAGCATTTAGACATGGCCAACATTGAAGCCAAAAACCTTTTCAGATTCTCAAAAATCTTTTGAAGAAAAAAATAAATTACCTAAAATTTCCCAAACCCCACTGTTATACAATGCTAACCTAGTTAGCAAAGCCCATTGTTTTGCAGGCCTGGCTGAAGAGGCAGTTATTAAACAGCACTTATTGTTCACAGTTGTTACAAAAACATCATATTCAGGCCTCGTAATTTTTTTTGCAGTTCCCTGCCAAAGAAAGTATTGAATTTATATGATTTTGCATTAAGTTTCAAATCAATTGACAAACAAATAATAAAATTGTAGTTTGGCTCTCATTGCATCTTACCATAGAGGGTGGCAGAATTGAACATGATCATAAGAAGAAAGATGTGAATTTATTTGGCACATCAGATAACTTGAGAACGCATCAAAGCACAGCATAGTTTAATGTCTCATTTAAAAGATTTCATCTCAGTAGGAGTGTCAGCCGAACTTTTGTGCTCAGTCTCTTTGGCAGGGCTTGAATTTATAACCATTTTACTCAGACATGAGTGCTTCCAACTGAGTCTGGAGTCAATGCAAACTAAAATGATTTATAAGCCATTGGCTGGATTTTGCTGGTCTATAGCACTTCATTGGTTACAACACACAATGCATTCTTGTCGAGACAATTTTATGTCAACTCACTGTATGATATTGGAAACTATAAGCAAGAATATACCATTCAAACACACAAGCCTGCACCATTTTTAACCTGGTCATGGCTGATCTGCAGTTAAACTTCATTGATTTGCTTTAGCTCTATTATCACAATACCTTATCTAATAAAATCCATCAACCTCGGTACTAAAAGCTTAATTTTTTCCACCATTCTTGGAGGCAGAGAATTCTATGTGAGGAATTGTGTCTTAACACCACCCTTCACCCCCAACCCCATCCCCCAATTAAATGGACTACTTCCAATTTAGAACTTTAAGTCCCTTTGTTCTTGATTCCCTAACAGAGAAAATAGTTTCATGTTATCTACTCTATCGAATCCTTTTAACATTTTAATCACCTTGATCAGATTACCCCTTGATATTCTATTTTCACAGATCATGGATAGTAACATTTCTAGTTACATAATGGCTCCTCAAGTAAAACTGTTTTGAAATCTGGACAGCATTAAAGCATTTCACAGGAATGGAATGGGAAAAACACAGGGTGGTTACAAAAGTTGGATTAATTTATCTTGTAGCAGCTGGAAAGAAGATTGCCAAACATTGGAAAAGATGAGGACTAAAGACAGAATTATTCACATTACTGAACAGCAGTTATGTCATGATTCATCAAGGTCAAATAGAAAAATAGTCTCAAAAAAGCAGGAAAACGTTGTTTAACCCTGACAAAGAGGTATGAGGTGAAGGTTGACAAATGTTTAGTTCGGTATACAAGAAGGAATGTACAAAATGAAGAGGATGAATGGTAAAGTTGAGAAACAAAGTAAGTGTTAAATAAGTGTGGAACTTAAGGAAGAGTGTGAGGAATTCAATTGGTTAAAACTTAAAATCTTCAATTGTCATCAAGGGAGAATGGGTAGGACCAGAAGCAGCTTCTCAAGCAAATGGTGGAAGTACAGAAAGAAAGGCATGCCGGAAAGACGAAGTTGAGATTTTCCATTGAACAAGTTTCTTAATCCTAATCAATAACCAGTTGGCTCTGCCAGATTTGGCAAATGTAGGAAAAGCTGATGAAAGCAGGCTTGTTCCCATGATATCAAACCATCCTCATCAGAGGTGGTGCTGTGGTTTGTTTTTGCAACCTTGCATTTCTGACTGACTTCTCCTGAAAATTATGTAATCCTCTCCCCAGGTAAAAGAAAGTAAATGAGTGAGAATACCATTTAAGGATATGAGATGGAGTAAAAGAAACCTGCAGCCCACAATGGTTGTGATAATATGTATATGCAGCTAATTGTTTTCCGTACTTGCAGTGAATATGTGTAAAGATGTGTGGGAAGAAACACATTCAGGCAGTGGCAGGCAGTGAGAAACACATGTTAACACAGAATGGTCAGCGCTTAAAGTCAATCTCTCAGTAATATCAAGGTAGATGCCAGACATGCTTAGCAAAGTGCATTTTGGGATTGTTTGGCTGATTGTTCTCATCTTTCCTTCCCAAATTGTCAAGCTTTTTCAGGAATTGAGTTGCCTTGCCATTGTTATTCAGACATATCCACATCCTTCATACTAGCTTTGAGACTTTCAGTCTGGTTGTTTCAAAGAGGCTTCATTCTCTGTTACATTCCAAATCTGTAATAATGAGGGTTTTGTACAATGCAACTGTCTGCTTGAACATGTGGACAATATCTAATTGGTATCTAGTATTCACCACTACGATGGCAATGTCTGGTCCTTTAAGCTGCAACAGTCTTTCAAATAATGTGGATCCTTGTTAAACACACCAGCTCTCAGTCAGAGAAAAGCTCCTTATCTGGACCTCACACTTATTCTTCCGAAATTAATTTGGGGATCTGAAACAAAAACAGAATGTGCTGGAGAAGCACAGCAGGTCTGGTATCACCCACTGAGTGAAAAACAGAGTTAACAGCTCAATATTTTATGCACCCACTACATGTGTTTTCAGCAGTGAAGTAGAGTTGGGGTAGGGGGTGGAGAGGGCATGTAAAATCAGGTGGGTGCCCAGCCCAATACCTCCCCACCCATCCTTGAGCTTGTCCCCATAGCCCTGAGGGTGGCAGGGGCCAATGTTAGCAACCAGGCAATTAAACTAGTTAAAAGCTTAATTAACCCCAATGTTAACCTGTTATGCCATTATGTGCTTGGCTGATGGACGGGGTCACATAGGAGTATGCAGCCCGTTTTTGCATAAGATTTCCTTCTTCCCAACATAGACTTTAAAATCCATCCCATAAGCTCCTGCAACCCACCTTTCCTAAAATGTTCAAATCCTGCTATCTGAGTCCAGGATCCACAGGGGTCTTTGTTCTGGGACTGGTCAGTGACTACTACTGAGCCTTGGCTCTGCCAGGACTGCTGGAGCTTCTGGCTAACCTGATAAGCTGGTAGATTGTGAGAGTGGGCCCTCCATTCATTGAGGATTTGTAGTGCTACTTTCCCCTGACTTAGCCATGCAATATGGCTGTAGGCAGGCTTGCTCCTGAGTCTGATGGTGAGCTGCTGACTTTCCTTTGTTTCCCAAATGTTTCAAATCTAATTTGACCTTCAGAACCGTTCCAAAGAACACACATATCAGACTTGAAACATTAACTACTTTCCTGTCTCCCTAGATGCTGCCCAACCTTCTGAGTTCCTCCAGGACTTTCTGTTTTCATTACAGATTTCCAGCACCTATAGCACTTGGCTTTTATTATGCTGGGGGCCAATGGTCAATGTATCAGATGTGCAGCAGCTTGTTCTAGTTATCAGAGTGTGGCCTTACTGATGTACAATGTCAATTTGGATTTGACACCTGTAATAATCTTTCCATGCAAGAGTCAAGGGCACAATGAAAAATAAACATTGTTTGTCATTGATCGAGACATTTCTCTGTGTAGAAACTGCTGAAGCCAGCAAGGGAATATTTCCTTAATCTCAAAATGAAAAGCTTATCAAATATTTGGGAATATATGATCCCAATCATTTAGCATATTTTAAGAATACATTTTGAGAAACACACAGCTCAAAATTCAGAAATATCTGCACAGATCTGCAAGAACAGATGATCTTAGTCTACACATATGTAAGTAATGACTGCATCTGTGGAAACTCAAATCCTTCAAAGACTTCACAAAACCAATTTAGAATTCTTCCAGCCAAATATTTGCTTATATAGTGAAAGGTTAGGCTTGGTACAAGTTGAACTAATGGGTCTCTCACTGTATCTGCACTGTTGGAATGTGCAAGTGTAAACAAAAGGTGTTGAAGCTTTTGATGGAGAATTTAGTGGAAAAAAGACTTTTAAATTCATTGTTGCACACCAAAATAATTCCATAATATATTCTCTTGAAGAGGCACAGAAATTAGTTATGATTTTAATCCTGGCAAGGGTTCAGTACAGATCTCTTTCTAACTTGCTGTGGTGAAGTCTGGTTAATGTTACCTCCGAGCCTCATTGACATTTAGGTAGAATCAGATCTAAGCCATACAGGAATAATGTGGATGCCAGTGAATTTGAGAGAAATTTTAGGCAGGATGAAGCCACTACAAGAGATGGGGAGATGATTGTGAAGTGTTAATGTCATTGGATTAGTAATTAGAGGCTATTCCTCTGCAGATACAAGTTCAAACTCCACTACGGCAGCTGATGGAATTAAATTTTTAAAAAATGGTCTATCAAGGACTCCAGTTCATCAATGGTCACAGTGGCTGCTCCTCCTACCCTACAAGGAATCATAAACAAAATGCATTTCCTTCCTTTCTCAGCATTTTCTGTACCTGCATAATCTACGTTTCCTTCATGAAATCAGTACTGTGTGACCGTGTTAAAATTACATTAGATTCCAGCTGTATGTCAAGAAGCAATTGATGTTCAGACTGCAGCAGTTCACTACTTCCTTTTCAAGGGCCAATAGAGCTTGGCAACAAATGCCAGTCTTTCTAGTGATGCTCATAGACCATTAAATAGTGTTTACAATTGTTACACCAATATCTGAGCTGGAACTCACCCTTGTTGGAGGGTAATAATGATGAAAATGTTGAATCATGTATTGTGTGGTTTTAAAGCAATGGTGTCTCCAGAGGCTGGGTACAAGACAACATGTATGACAAGTGTGGGCAAGCAATCCAGACAATTCATGACATGAACGTGACGTGAGAGCCAGAAGACATACCTGGTTACTCCAGCTCGCTGTTTGCTCCTTGGGATTTATAGCTTGGACACCCAACACCAACATTTCAAAACACACAACATGGGTAACAGCCACAAGCACAACATGCCCACGGACACCAGCATTTGATGTGGCGTGCTCTCTGCATCATGGCATGAACTATAGGGAGAGGTTGAATAGGTTGGGGCTATTTTCCCTGGAGCGTTAAAGGCTGAGGGGTGACCTTATAAAGATTTATAAAATCATGAGGGGCATGGATAAGGTAAATAGACAAGGTTTTTTCCTCAGGGTTTGTGAGTCCAAAACTAGAGATCATAGGCTTAAGGTGAGAGAGGAAAGATTTAAAAGGGACCAAAGGGGCAACATTTTCACGCAAAGGGTAGTGTGTGTGTGGAATGAGCTGCCAGAGGAACTGGTGGAGGCTAGTACAATTACAACATTTAAAAGGCATCTGGATGGGTAGATGAATGGGAAAGGTTTAGAGGGATATGGGCCAAATGCTGGCAAATGGGACTAGATTTATCTAGGATGTTTGGTTGGCATGGACGAGTTGGACTGAAGGGTCTGTTTCCATGCCATACATCTCTATGACTCTATGTCTCTAACAAACATAATGTACACTTCTGCATTTAAATGCTGTTCTCTGGAATGCACCAGTACCTTTCATTGTAATGCTGTTGCAAGGACACATTTATCACAGTTGTCAGTCATGAGGGTAGACATAAATAAGAGATAACACTGCGTGGAACTGGAGGAGCTCAGCGGGCCAGGCAGCATCAGAGGAGCAGGAAAGTTGGGACCCGAAGCATTGGCAGTTGTTACTATCTATGAGGGTAGACATGTTGCTGTAGGGCGCCATGATATGCCAGTCTTAACCTCACAGTGCGCGTCAGCAGCATACCCAATAAGCACACTGCATATGTATCAACTAAATGACAATGTCTCAGAATTGAAGGGGGAGGGGCAGTCTTCAATCAAGTCAACAGGGACTGCTGTCAATCTTGTGGTCCTAGTACAGTCAATCAAGGGAATTGTCCGTGATCAGTTCAGTGTGGGCATGGTCATGGTCAGACATCTGCATCTGGCAGTCAGGATCAGGGGATCTGTACATTACATTCACTTGAGCCACAGTCATTCTATAGGTTTGTAGGCATTCTATAGGCAAGCAGCCCAGGGTTTCATGGATTGTATGATGGGGAGGTGCATGGAGAGCAGTCAGGGTTTCGGCCAATTACTAATTGCAACAGTCATCGAAAGTTGGTCGAAGTGGGTCACTGCCAGCCCTGGGCATCAGCAGAGCGACTTGGTTAGGGGCATCAGGAGACACTGTAATAGTTGTGATGTGAGGCATCACAACACTGGGGACTGGAGGTAGCAACATTGGATGCAGAGAGGATGGTAAAGAGGGGATATTCGATGTGTAAGTGGGTGGTGTATGGAAGACATGGGATGCTGTGGGAGAGGAATTATTGTGAGCTACCACCAGTTGTGGCCTTGACAGGCTGGGAGTAGTGCCCAGCATAAATCACAATGACCAAAGCATAGTGATAGGGCTCAGGGGCAAGGATGAGAACTGAACCCTTAGTTGAAAATGGTGGATCAGAACATGTGGTGGTGTCAGCAGTCATGTCTGTCCTAGGCATGCTATGTAGAAAGGGACTTGAAGGTTCAGTGTGTCCTGTTGACCATAAGTCCGTTACTCACAGCATCCAGTGCATCACCTTACGTGAGCTCTTGATTCCCAAATATGACCATCTAATAGAAAATGGCTGTGGCCATGCCAAATGGGCGGAGTGAGTGAATGTATGCGCTGCAGTTAGGTGGCATTGGAGTCCTTGAATTGCATTAATCATGGCCCTGCATTCTCACCACTTCCATTTTGAATGACTCCCACTGCTCTGCCCCATCTATTTATACATGCTGGTTTAAAAAAAGCTCCCCAAATACTTTTTAAGCATTCCACTGTCTCTAAACCTTTCATACTTTATTCATCCCAAGTAATATTAGCAGGATTAAAATCTGCACATGTTACTTTTTATTTTGCTCTGAGATTTGTTTAAACATCTGCTCTTCTATCTCTCACTGACTGTTTACTCCAAATAAAACAATTGCCCCCTTTTTGTTTTGTAAGTTCTACTCATATGGCCTCATTTGAGGAACCTTCGGAGATACCAAGCTTCCAAAGTGCTGTAAATGACCCATAGATCAATATTAGTATACCACGTCCAGTTTTATACAATCCTTCCCTTCTCACCTAATAATTCTGCACTCCACAATTATAAGATGTCAATCCTGCCCCTCCCTCAAACATATCTCCATGATAGCAGCAGTATCATAATCCCACCTGTTAATTAACAACATTAACTCATCTGCTTTACTGATGAGGCTCCTTGCATTAAAATAAATGCCATCCAGCCTTGCCATTCTTCTTTGTGCTGTAACTTGATGATATTCTAGATTGACTTGATGGATCTTTTATACTTGTCTGCACATCACCCCTTACTGAAATTCTGCTCCCTATCCCATCTCCCTCCTAAATTAGTCTAAAGCTCCTTCACCAACCGCACTAGCAAACCTCATCATACGAATGTTGGTCTCATTGATTGATTGATATGATTGTCACCGCATCTACCAGCATCCACTCCCTCCACCACTGATTTTCCCTCAGCAGCAGTGGGTACTAGCTACAAGATGCACTGCAGAAACTCAACTTCCAAACCCACAACCACTTCCACCTAGAAGGAAAAGTGTAGCAGATACATGGGAACACTACCACCTCTAAGCTCCCCTCCAAGCCTCTCACCAGCTTGACATCCCTTCACTGGCACTGGGTCAAAATCTTAGAATTCCCTCCCCAAGGGCATTGTGGGTCAACCTACAACATGTGGACTGCAGTAGTCCAAGAAGTCACCTCACCACTACCTTCTTAAGGGCAACTAGGGATGGGCAATAAATGCTGACCAGCCAGAAATGTGCGCATCACATGAGTGAATGAAAGAAAAATTCCAGTTCAGGTGCAACCCTTTAGATTTCCCAGATTCAGACACAGCGATCCAGGAATCTAAAGCCATCCCTCCTATATGAAATCCTCAGCCACACATTCATCTGTTCTAAAACTTCGTCCTATATGCTATAGCACATGGCACCAGGAGTAATCCAGAGTTTAAAACCTTTAAGATCCTACTATTGAATCTTCTACCTAGCTCCCTAAATTCTTATTGCATGGCCTCAACTTTCTTATTACCTATGGCATTGTTAACAATCTGCACCACAATCTCAGACTGATCATCCTCTCCCTTTAGAATGCATTGCAGCTGTTCACTGATGTCCTGACCCTGGCCATGGGAAGCAGCACACCATCCAGGAGTCACCTCTATAGCTATAGAAATGCCTGTTATACCCCTCACTATTGAATTTCTCATGACTATCCCTCTTCCTCTCCTTCTCCCCCACTCTTGTGTGGGTTGGCTCTGGATGCGCTCCCCAGAGGAAGAGTCACTCTCGCCGTTACCCAACACAGAAATTGTGGGGTGGTACTGACCATCTTTGTAGGAAGTCTGCCTCATTTCTTTCTGACTAGAGGTCATCTATTTATTCTCTGATTTTGGTTCCCTAAGCTGTGGGACGTCAACATCTATAACATGCCATCCATGACTCTCAGCATCATGGACACTTTGCTGTGCCTCCAGTTGATGCTCAAGCTTTGAAAGCTGGTGCTCAAGCTGGCCAAGTCAGTGGCATTTTCTGCAGATGTAGTCATTCAGACTGCCAGGTACATCTAAGGCATCCCATATACTGCAGACCAGCAACATACAGGACTAAATTCCCAAATCATATCTTATTTTAACTTACTCTGAAACAAACATTGAAGTCAAGTAATAAGGGAAATAAGAGTTTCCTGTGCTATTATCTTTAAACTTTAAGAATGAGTAGAAAAGTATAAACATTTCACCCTTATTAACAAATTAATTCCCTCTCCTGCTCATTTAAAGTCATTACTCATTCTACACTAGTTTTAAAATGTATGTTTCCATCTGCAAGATTGAGACTCACATAAGCTAAGTGCAGTTTCCTTCAGTTTTTGGTAGGAATGGTAACACGTAAAAATCAGGAATATAAAAGCAATATAATTCAGATGTCAGAAATCTGAAATACAAACAGGAAATGCTGGAAACTCAGTCTGTCAAATCCAAAACCTGGATTGTCTGAAAATAGGACATGTCTGAAATGGTGCACTGGACATGTTTCAGGTTCAGTTTTATGTTCTCTTTCTGATCAGATCTTTCTCTTTGTTTCTGCTGTGTCCAGCTTGTCTCTCTCAGAACAAGGATCCTTTATGTTTTGTTCTTGCTGTGGAGTGGAATCATTCTTCCACTCTTCTGTAGGAATCTATTCCTCGGGCATTTTTTTGGTTCTCCTCCACTGGCACACATGCCTGAGGACATAGCAATGAGGTAAGAGAAATGCACAGCCATGAAAAAACACAATGTGGCTCATCAGCTTCATGGTTACAATCATAGCATCTGAAGCATCACTCAATCTTGAGATTGCTAGGGATTGGCAATTTAATGCTTCAGAGGGGAAAGGGCCCTGAGACCAAGACAGCATTGGATGAGGCACTTACTTCTGGTTTAACCTGGAAACTGATCTCTTTAGCATTTGTTTGAGGAATTATGTCCAAGGCCTTATTTATGTAGATACTTATAAAGGTTGAACATTTCGGCTCAAGGAAATTCTGAAACCTGTCATGGCCTCGGTCCTCAGGATGTTAGATTTGAGGTATTGTACCTCCAATTCAGAAGATAAGGCAGCTTCTTTGGAAAGGAGCAGAAACATCAAATCTGATTTTCTTTCCACAATTATAGCCTGACCTGTTGAGTATTTGTGGCATTCTCTGTTTTTATATCTCATGCAAAAAGCTGCTTCAGCTGAAAATATGATGAAATTTGTGGTTAAACATTTCTCTTCCACAGAGGTACAAAGCTTACTTTTGAATATGTTTTAAAATGTAAAGTTGGAAGTCAGTTAGCCTCTGACTGTTCAACAGACTTAACCAAGTTGCTCTCTTTACTATTTTAACAAAGGCATGATAAATTATTACCCTCTTTAACATTTATTATGAGTGAATTCAGCATTCCTTGGAACAGTGCTTATCAGAATTTTAACAGAAGACACTGGAATAGTGATGATTTATATTGGTCAAACCACCTTTCTTTCCATTGTCTTAATTCGTGATTTATTGATGGTTCTCTCTTGAATCACGTCTGAATTTAATAAAGCAAAGTACAATTTAATGGCAATAACTAATGGGATCACAACTACTGTGACCTTCCAGCATTGGCAGACCAATCAGAGAAACGCAGTTTGCTAGTGTCTAACCATTTATAGCGGCATTCAGTTCAACCCCTTATGGAATGCAAGCAGTCACATCCATTATGTTCAGACTGTACTTGTTAACCCAGCACTATCTGGGCAGCAAAATTACTAACATTCCAAATATTTGCTTTGTGATATTCAAACCCTCTAATTCCGTATCTTTGTGATGGTTGTTCTGTTAGTTTCTTTCCAAGTAACAATGTCTCTCAAGGAATCTCCCTGCTTTTTATAATTTCCAGTGGACCCTTCAGTATCAGGATGGTGTTTGCCCTGTCATACACTGCAGCAGAGAACTATGCATATATCTTGCATAGTCATCACACGCATGCACATTTTATTGACATTCAATTGAATACAACAATGCATGTCATAACTTGAACCCTCTACTCAACACCCACATAATCACACAATTGTTACAGTGCAGAAGGAGGCTAGTCGACCCATCGTGCCTGCATTGGCTCTTTAAACAAGGGTCATTACGTACTGCCAATCTGGTGCTTTTCCCCCACATCCGTGCACATTATTTTATCAAAATAATCATCCAATGCTCTCTTGAATGACTGAATTAAACCAGCCTTGACAACATTTCCAGACAGCGAATTCCAGTGATGATTCGGTGAAATGGTTTATCCTCACATCATCATTGTTTCTGTTGGGCATCATTTTAAATCAATGTCCTCTCAGCCTGTTTTCTTTTATGAGAGGAAACAGCTTCTTCTGATCTACAATTTCCAGCCCCCTCATGATCCTATAAACCTCTATCAAATCTCCTCTCAGCTTTTTTTCCAAGGAAAACAGTCCTGATTTCTTCAGTCTGTCCTCATAACTGAAGTTTCACATTTTGGAACCAGACTTGTAACCACTTCTGCATTCTCATCAATAAAATCACATCTTTCCTTTAATGTGGCACCCACGATGTATACAATACTCCAGTTCAGGTCTAACTTATGCAAGTTCAACATCATGTCTTGCATTCTGTGCCCATATTAGTAAAGCTGAGGGATTTGGACATCTCCCCTGTATCCCTCACTTAATTCCTAACATCACAGTCCCATGCATCTATTGACTGATGAAGCTCATTAGCTGGTTTAAAACCATCAATGCTGCACCTCACTTACCACACTCCACGATGACCTGTTCAACACACCTACAGCTTCCTTCTGTCTTAGCTCCCCATATGGAGGAACCAACCTTAGCAAGATTTGCCAGAAGACATTCTTTGGATTAAGGATCACTAAGAAATTCCTTGTGATGCACTTCATCTGCCACTTCAAAAATGGTCCTTGTTAAACAGGTGGAAGACAAGCCAGGGTTCCCTGAACAGTCAACCTCCACTGTTACTGCCTCAGTACAAATTCCATTTGCACTTACAGAGAGACACAGACAATGCTGCAAATTATTGGATTGTGTCACCCCCATAGACTAAGTGGCAGTCTATTCACCTTAAACGCAGCACATAAGAGGAAGGCAATCACTTGGATCAAGGGATTTGATAAATATTAAGAAAACAAAGGACCGATAAGATAGTGAAAAGAAAATTAGCCCTGCTATTTTATGTGAGCATTCAAGCATGTGTATGAGGCCCAAACAGCCCTGCTGAATTCCAATACTGTACGCTGACGTTCAACACCGAGGAAAAAGTGGCAATTTGGCATTTTTGCGAGTTGACAAATCTCTGCTGCCCCGTTTGCGGTGGGTAGAGGTGGTTTGTATCAAGGTTGTTTTACATAATGTGAAGTGAAAATTGCCAGATAAAACTGATCGAAACGGGAATTCTGAAATGCAACGTTATGGTGAGTTAATAGTGTTGCTGCTATGTTTATTAACTGGGTGAATGCAGAAGTAGATCATTTTACATTTTGGATCACATGCAGCTGGTTTTTTTTTACTTTTCCTGGACAGTGACATTCTCCAGGCTTTTATTACTTTGTAATGTGAACTCCCACTGGCTTCAGTGAGCTACTCTCGATAAGAAGAATTGAGTAATATGTCTACCAAGTGAGTGCCTAGAGAAGGAATGTATTTTACTGCCCAAACACGAAACACAAAGCTTTTAAGCAAGAGTCAAAATTGAAGAGGGGGAGCTTTTTCAGGCAAGGACACGACCAAAGCTGAAGAAATGCTATAACATTTGTTAACACTTAAGCTAGATTAATAGACATCGTCTCTTCCAGGAATTCACGAGCTCATGCAGCTGCATCTTAACATTTTGTTTCAATCTGAACTGTCAATTGGAATACCAGAATACGAGCTTCACATGATCCATATCCTGTCTGCACAGCACTTTCCCACAAAACCTCTGTGTTTCCGATCACTACCAAGATCTCACTGGCGAATTAGCTTTCCTTTTTATACTGCCCTCCAGGTTCACATTTCATTTTGCAAGATCAAAATGTATGCAGCTTAAAGATGCTGAGATATTTGTGCACATGGAAATAAATGGAGCTTTTTCTGGGTCTGATAATATGGTCCTGATGCAAAGGTGTTAATGTTGTTATTCTCAGGGCACTCACGTCCCATGTCTGTGAGGAAGAGAGCTGGCTTCAGAACAACTTAATAACATTTCATCGCACTCAACTCAGTGTACAGCGCACGACACACAGTGATCATTTGATCTGATGAATTAAGTTTTTCAGTACCGGCAAATATTAAGAGCACTGTATCAACAAAGAGCAGAGGAATTTTTCTAGTGTGCTGGCCAGCACTAATCCATCAACCAACATCACTAAATCAGATCATTACTCTTTCCTGTTTGAGGGACTTTTCTGTCTGCGAATTGGCAGTCACATTCCCTTCATTACTCGAACCAGAATTGATATGAAAGATAACCATGGACCTACAGATGCTATAGATCAGAAAAGAAAACAGAAATTGCTGGAAAAACTCCACAGGAGCATCTGTGGAGAGAAAAACAGAATTAAAGTTTTGAGTCAGGTGACCCTTTATTAGACGGAGATGACTATGACTGTCGGAGGTCAATTACCTCAGTCCCAGCATATTTTTGCAGGAGATCCTCAGGTTGGTGTCTTAGGTTCAACCATCTTCAGCTGTTAATCAATGACTTTCCCTCTGCTAAAAGTTCATAGCAGCTGAAAAGTGCCAAGAATCATTTGTTTCACACAAATTCCTGACAATGACCATCAAGACAACATCTAACCATTGCCCCTTGACATTGAAAGCCATTACCATCGCTGAATCTCCCACTATAAACATTCAGGAGATTGTCATTGACCAGAAATTTAGATGGACCGGCCAGATAAATACCATAAATACAAGAGAAAGTCAGTGGTTGGAAACTCTGTGGTGAGTAACTCACTTTCTGACTCCCCAAAGCCTTTACACCATGAGTGAGTGTGATGGAATACTGTCTGTTTACATAAATGACAGCAGCCCTTTTAACTTTCAAGAAGTTCAACACCATACAGCAAATAGCAATTTGTTTGTTTGGCATCCTAAACTCCATCTTCAACATTTACTTCCCAGGAAATAAACAAATTGTTGCAGTGATGTGTACTGTTTACAAGATGTACTCCAGCAACATGTCAAGACACTTTCAAATAACACATTCCAAAGCTATAACCTCTACCAACTAGAAAGCCACAGACAATATGCACATTGGACTCAGTTACCACCAGGATTGGAGGAGTGCTCAAATTCTTTTCTAGTCCCACTTTTCCGCTGGTCATAACAAATGTTACATTGAACTGGAGTGGTGATATGGTCAATTACATAGGTGTTAGACTGCATCTGGTTTAGTTTTCAAAACAGTGAGCCAAGTTTCTTTCATCAACAAAGAATAGCTTGTTTATTACAAAAAGAATATTCAAACAAAATGCAAATTGACAAGAAAAGGTTTAGAATGTACAAAGATAAGATTGACTTATATTCTAACATTACAGACTTAAAATGATGCATATATGAATAATAGACAATGACAGTTGAACATCCCACCGTACGCATCAAATAAAAATCAAACCAAACAAATTTCTCAGCAATTGCCCATCTCTTTGGAGCCCCTCACAACTCCTGGAATTTCCTTGACCCCTCACTACACAGAGATATTCAACTTGCTTAGGAATTCCTTGAGCCCCAACTACACAGAGCCCATGTAGTGCAGCTGCCTAACTCTTACTTGTGTATAGATTGCTTTTGAGTCCTCTTTACACAGAGCTATTCAATTGCAGTGAGACTTACCCAAATCCCAACTACACAGAAATTAGGATTTAGTTGCCTTTAGCAGCACAGCTGAAACCTCCTGCTTAACACAGAGTCTGCTTCAACCTCTCTATCTCCCATACATACCGACTTCTCCTTACTGACCATCGAACAATCCTGACTAACCTATTGAAATTCTTACAATTGACACCCTCCCTTTCTGCTGGTCTAAAATTGAATGTTAGAGTATTTTGGAAAAGCCAAATGTAGCATCATTCTTACAGCTTGTACCCCTGAATGGTACAATGTTCCCTGAGAGCTGGATCTTGCAGTACAAATTGATACAACATGAATATTATTGAAGCAAATAGGATTTTTAAGGGGCTTGGCAGGGTAAATGCTGTCGGGTTTGTTTCCCATCATGAGACAGTCTAAGATCAGAGGGCATAGTCTCAGAATAAAGGGACTCCAATTTAAGACTTCTTTCAGAGGTCTATGAGTCTTCAGGACTCCTTGCCACTGAAAGCAGTGGAGCAGAGTCCTTTCTGTATATTTTAGGCTGAGATAGGTAGAGTCTTGATCGGTAGTGGAATCAAAGATTATGGGGAAAGGGCAAGAAACTGGATGTGAGAAATATTGGATCAGCCATGACCCTACTGAAAGGCAGAACAGGCTCTAGGGGTCACATGGCCTACTCCTGTGATGACAAGGTGTGGAGCTGGATGAACACAGCAGGCCAAGCAGCATCATAGGAGCGGAAAAGCTTGACGTTTCGGGCCTAGACCCTTCATCAGAAATGGGGGAGGGCAAGAGGGTTCTGAAATAAATAGGGAGAGAGGGGGAGGCGGATAGAAGATGGATAAAGGAGAAGATAGGTGGAGAGGTGACAGACAGGTCAAAGAGGCAGGGATGGAGCCAGTAAAGGTGAGTGTAGGTGGGGAGGTAGGGAGGAGATAGGTCAGTTCAGGGAGGATGGACAGGTCAAGGGGGCCGGGATGAGGTTAGTAGATAGGAGATGGGGGTGGGGCTTGAGGTGGGAGGAGGGGATAGGTGAGAGGAAGAACAGGTTAGGGAGGTGGGGACGAGCTGGGCTGGTTTTGGGATGTGGTTGGGGGAGGGGAGATTTTGAAGCTTGTGAAATCCACATTGATACCATTGGGCTGCAGGGTTCCCAGGCTGAATATGATTTGCTGTTCCTGCAGCCTTTGGGTGGCATCATTGTGGCATTGCAGGAGGCCCAGGATGGACATGTCGTCTGAGGAATGGGAGGGGGAGTTGAAATGGTTCGCAACTGGGAGGTGCAGTTGTTTGTTGCGAACTGAGCGCAGGTGTTCTGCAAAGCGGTCCCCAAGCCTCTGCTTGGTTTCCCCGATGTAGAGGGGGCCACAACGGGTACAGTGGATGCAGTACACCAAATTGGCAGATGTGTCGGTGAACATCTGCTTGATGTGGAAAGTCTTCTTGGGGCCTGGGATTGGGGTGAGGAAGGAGGTGTAGGGGCAGGTGTAGCACTTCCTGCAGTTGCAGGGAAAAGTGCCGGGTGTGGTGGGGCTGGAGGGGAGTGTGGAGCCCCTGTTTCTTATGGTCTTGTGGTAAAAGGAATTCAACACAAGACGTGTACCTACACGTTACCTTCCAAAACACATACCATCTTGATTTGGAACACTATTGCGGTTTTTTTCAATAAACTGGGCTAAAATCTTGGAATTCCCTTCTTAATAGCATTGCTGGTCCAGCTACATCATCTGGGCTGCAGTGCCGCAAGAAGGTGGTTCACCACCACTTTCTTCTGGCCTGAGTATCTCCAATTTGAATTGTTCCATTTGTGGCTGTTCCTTCAATTGATTCCGTCCCAAACTCCGGGCATAGAATTTAAAGCCAAGGAAGTTCAGATAAACCTTTTAAATGGTCTTGCCTCCGTAGGAGAATTGTGTGTTAGCATCTAGTGGAGTCTAGGTGGGATGCCAGAGACCAAATGAAAGGAGGGAATAGGTGATGGTTATAGGTTAATTGAAGTAGGCTGAATTTGCGACTTAAAAATTAATTCCTTGGGTAGATTTATACAACAATAAGAGATAGAAGCAGAAGTAGGCCATTCAGTCCATTGATTCTGCTCAGTCATTCAATGAGATCATGGTTGATCTGATACCCCTCAACTCTATTTTCCGGTCTTTCCTCCAAACCATGATTCCCTTACTGCTTAAAAATTTGTCCATGTCAGCCATGACACAGCTTTAGCTATTTGCGGTAAAGAATTTCAAAAGTTGGTCATCCTCTGAGGGATGAAATTCTTCATCGCTATCTTAAATGAGCTACTCCTTATTTTGAGATTATGTCTTCTGGTCATAGGCAATTACACAAAGGGAAATAACATCTCAGCATCTATCCCGTCAAGTCCCATAAGAATCTTAAATGTTTCAAAAAGGTCGATTCTCATTCTTCTAAATTCCAATGAGTACAGATCCAACCTACTCAACCTTTCCTCATAAGAAAATTTTCCCATAACCAGGATAAACTACGTGAACCTTCTCTGGACTGCCTCCAATGCCAATATGCTTTTCATCACTTGAGGAGACCAAAACTGTTCACAGTATTTTGGGTTTAGTCTAGTGCTTGTATACTTTTGCAATTTTTATAATCTATTTTCTTTGAAATAAGAGTGAATAATACATTTGCTTTTTGTAATATTTGCTGAACTAGGATGCTAGTTTTTCATGATTTATCCACGAGGTAACCTAAAGTCCTCTGTCCAGTCGCTTTCTTCACTTTCTCTCCATTCAAATGATGTTTAGCTCTCCTATTCTTCTGTCAAAGTGCATAATCTCACATATTCCATCTGGCACATTTATGTCCACTAACCTAACCCATCTATAATCCTCTGTAGGATCTTTGTATCATCCTCAGCGCTTGCCTTCCCACTTGTTTTTATGTCATCTATAAACTTGGTGATTGTACATTCACGTCTGGCATCCAATCACTGATATACATTGTAACTAATTCTGGCCCCAGCACTGACCCCTGTGACATTGTAGTAGTTGCAGACTGCCGTCCTTAAAGAGCCCACCTTATCCCAACTGTCTATGTTCTATTAGTTGGCCAATTCTCTATCCTCGACAATACAGTTCATTCCTTCCAAGATAACGGCAGAGCAGGGATCCAGCTCTCCTTCGCTCCATCAGTTTCTTTTCTTCTTTGCTCCCTTTTCATGTTTCCTCTTCCTTTCTACTTAACTCCCATCCTCGGAAGGCATCAGTGGTGGTGAGTTGAGCCAGTGCAGATTCGAGGGGAAGCCCAGTGCAGATTCCCAACCTCAAGGTAAAGCTCAGCACAGACACCCGGCCTTGAGGTGGAGCCCAGCACAGGCCAATGGGACTCCCAACACAGACACCCGCCCTCGAGGTGAAGCCCAGCACAGGCCCATGGGACTCCCAGCATGGACACCCAGCCTCGAGGTGGCGCCCAGCAGGGGCCTGCAGGACTCCCAGCACAGACACTCAGCCTCGAGCTGAAGCCCAGCATCAGCCCATGGGACTCCCGGTCTCAAAGTGAAGCCCAGCACTGGCCAGCAGGTCTCCTAGCATGGACACCCAGCCTCGAGGTGAAGCCCAGCACAGGCCCACAGGACTCCCAGCCTTGAGGTGAAGCCCAGCACCAGCCTGCAGGTCTCCCAGCACGGACATCCGGCCTGGAGGTGAAGCCCAGCACAGGCCCGCAGGACTCCCAGCACGGACACCCAGCCTCGAGGTGAAGCCCAGCACGGGCCCGCAGGACTCCCAGCCTTGAGGTGAAGCCCAGCACTGGCCCGCAGGTCTCCCAGCACAGACACTCAGCCTTGAGGTGAAGACCAGCACAGGCCCGCAGGTCTGCCAGCATGGACACTCGGCCTCAAGGTGAAGCCTGGTATGGGTCCATGGGATTCCCAGCACAGACACTCAGCCTTGAGGTGAAGCCCAGCACAGGCCCGCAGGACTCCCAGCCTTGAGGTGAAGCCCAGCACAGGCCCATGGGACTCCCAGCATGGACACCC
>JAHRHZ010000289.1:35673536-35698814 GCA_024137785.1 Ginglymostoma cirratum | reverse complement strand
GAGGTGAAGCCCAGCACAGGCCCATGGGACTCCCAGCATGGACACCCAGCCTCAACGTGAAGCCCAGCATGGGCCCGCAGGTCTCCCAGCACGGACACTCAGCCTCAAGGTGAAGCCCGGCATGGGCCCACGGGATTCCCAGCACGGATACCCAGCCTCGAGGTGGAGCCCAGCACAGGCCCACGGGACTCCCGGCACGGACACCCAGCCTCGAGGTGAAGCCCCGCTCAGGCCCACAGGACTCCCAGCACAGACACCCAGCCTCAAGGTGAAGCCCAGCACAGGCCCTCGGGACTCCCAGCACAGACACCCAGCCTCAAGGTGAAGCCCAGCACAGGCCCTTGGGACTCCCAGCACAGGCACACAGCCTCAAAGTGAAGTCCAGCTCAGGCCCAAGTGAAAGCCCAGCACAGACTCACCTGCTCTGCTTGCTTTGTTTCCCTCTCTTTCTCTGCTTCAGAAGGACTGCAATGCTGAACTTTTAAATTTATTTCTTTATTTTTCTAATTTATACCTAAGATTTTGTACTTGGGCACCTTTGTACCTACCATGGTGCCAGAAATGGCAACTTTGTATACTTTACACTATACTCAATTTTCCCTGTACTTGAGTACATTTGACAATAAAACCCAATTCTAATTCTGCTATCCTGAACATCATTGTGCCTTGTCTAATTAAGTATGTGCAGTGCATTAGGTTTGTGACTGTAATTTTGATTTTCAAATAATATTTCATAATAAGCCTTGAATGAATAAGTTAATAATTAAATTGTCCAAATCAATCCCATTATTCAAGTTTCAGTGCTGTTAATCAACTGGACTGCATGATGCTGCCCCCTACAGTAGTCTAATGAGTATTGCTGAAAACCTTGCATACTAATTGATTTCCTGAGGCAAAATATTTTTGCATTCCGACGAAAATTATCTGGCCCGTGAGAAGAATAAAATTATAATTTGCAGAATGCTGTTTAATTTTGGAAATTAATTGTTTAAAAAATGGTGTTACCAATGTGGAGGAGCTTCTGGTGAACATGTGATGGGAGGAACGCACAGCAGCGTATCTAATATCCATTTCCATTGGCAAAGGAGAAGAAAAGAAAGACATATTCTACAAAAGAGTAAAATTGAAGTCGAAGTTAAAGGGCAGTGATTAGAAAATGAAACAGATGAAAAGGCCATAGGGATTGATTGGTTCCTGATATGAGAGCGATTTTCCTGTGAAGAGAGATTGATGATCCTGAGCTTTTTACCTCTGAGGTTTACAGATAAGGGAGATGATTTCATATAAATGGATAAAATTCTCAGAGGTCCCACTGGTTAAAGTTTACTTAGACAGTTGTCTTTTCATCTGTCTGGTAACAACGAGGGATAGTTGCAAGCTCGGCAATAACAGAGAAAGATACCTAACTGGGAACAAGTTAGCTGGTAGCTAAATAAAAAATGGATAGCCCAGAGAGGTTGAAGTGCTGGAGAAAGCCAGCAGAAAGCTGCAGAGAGGCCAAAAACTAAAAGAGGTTTGGATAGCCCATAGGGGTTAGGAAGCCTATGAAGGATGGAGTGGTTCAAATAGGATCACTTGAATTAGAGTCATAGAGGCATAGAGAAACACAACCTTCGGTTCAACTTATCCAACTTGTAATACCATCAAAATTGGTCTGACTGCAATTTGGAACCTTAACTTTTATATCAGGTCTTACCTTTTCCATAATGATTTTAAATCCAACTGAATTATGAACACTGGCCACAAAGTGCTAAGTCAGATGGCTTTGTTTATTTTATATTAGTTTCCTGGACTTACCCCAAGTTGTGGTCATGGGATTTTCACAGCCATTTTAGATCACCATTTGTCCCGTTTAAAACCATTTTTGTCCATGAAAAAGCTCAGCTATTAAAACCAAACGATGGGATTGAATATTGATTGTCCAATCTTAGTGTTAACATAACAGTAGTATTAAGAAGTGTATGACCTACTCCTGCTTTTATTTTTCATGTTCTTGATGTTCATTTCAGGAAATTAAAGAGATTTTGTTGCTCAGACTCAGTTCACTATTGGGATGAAAACTCATCTTTAAACCTGATGAATATATAATACAATAGCATATTGACTTGTGGATCTATAATACCTTATAACAACAGAGGACACTGTGGAATTACACTGAGTTTCAGAAGGCACATGGTCTGATAGCTCATTGGTAGCGTTCATATTCCAAAAAACCCTCCTCTTAATCTACTTCATCTCATCCTTTCAAAGTATCTTTGTATTTGTGTTAATCACTCCATGTTGAAGTGAGCTCCTGATTTTCACCATTGTCTGAGGAAAAGTCTTCTTCACAGACCTTCCAAAAGGAACTCTTATGGTAAATTTTGTATGAGTTGATCACCATAGCAACATAATCAGTGTCAAAACCAAGACATCACACTGTTCAAAATATCAAAATGGCCGATTCCCTACTGCTAGCATGAGTGACTGAGGTGCAATTCATCAGTTATAACAATGTGGTAAACAATAAATAAAAAAAATGCTTTCTTTACAGTCTACATCAACTTTTACAGATGCACCATAGAAAGCATACTGTCCAGGTGCATGATGGCCTGGTATGGCAACTGCTCTGCCCAGACCGTAAGAAACCACAGAAGGTGGTGTGCACTGCTCAGACCGTTACAGAAGCCAACCTTCCATCCATAGACTCTACTTACACTGTTCACTGCCGCAGAAAGGCTGCCAACATCATCAAAGACCGATTGCACCCCGGTAATGATCTCCTACCACCTTTTCTGTCAGGCAGAAGATACAGAAGCTTGAACACATCCACCAGCAGGTTCAAGAACAGCTTCTTCTCTGCCGTTATTAGACTGATGAATGGACTCTTGTAACTTCAAATAATGTTGACCTTGTTAACGTTGATCTCGCTTCACTCACCTCTGTGCAGTGTAACCTATATGCCTCATTCTGTCCATGCACCCTATTATCTGTATTTCCTTGCTTAGTATGATCTGCCTGTACTGCTTGCAAACAAAGCTTTTCATTGTACTTAGGTACACATGAAAATAAATCAAATCAAACCAAATCATATAAAAAGCTTTACACCACAACTCCCTTTGTCTTTCTATCTGCACCAGATACTCCTTCTCCTCCAATTCTCTTTGTAAGCTCACTACCTGTGTTATTGTGTGTGTGTTTTTTGTCATGTTTTCTAGGGAGGTACCACAATTCTACTTTCTTTCACTCAAGAACACCTTGGAATTAGTCCTCCTTCTTTTAATCCAGTTAACTAAGTTTAATTGAAGTGTGATAGCTATGCAATAAAAAATAAAATTAAAACGATATTTCTTGTGACTGACCAAGATGGGATTAAAAGAGATGGGAGCCAAGACCCCTTCAAAACTGATTGTAACAATTTAATGGCTCTGTTTGGAATTAACTTCCAGGAATTTAACCCAGTTGGACTGAAAACATGGCAGTGTAGTTCCAAGTCAGAATGTTGTATGGCTAAACTTGTAGATTAAAATATTTAATGTAACTACTGTGTTTATGTCAGGAATGACAGATGCAGATGGGAGGCTAAAGTTGGCAAAAATGTTAGCATATCTGAAAGCGGATGCCAAAACACAAATTCCAAGTTTAACTTGGGCAGACTTTGATCTCCAAGTGTAACTACAACAACTTGTATTTCTTCAGTGCCTTTCATACTTTGTAGTAAAAAATACCAAGGCACTTCAGAGGAGCCTACTTAACAAACAAACTTGACCCTGAGCCTCAGGAGGAGGTATCAGGACAGGAGAAAGAATGTAGGCATTGTTGGTGGCAGCACAATTATGCGGCTGAAATTTCGTTGGGTTGTGAATAGTTTGGTCCAGTCTCAGAGAGCATTCCCGCTTGCAACCAGATACATAAAAATAGAAGCTCGTGAGATCAGTCCCAAACAGCTGGACAGTGGTGGAGAAATGTTGGAGGAGGATGAAAGCACACGTGATGAGAGTTTATTCCTGTGTCACTGTGTGTGTGGAAGATTTTGAAGGACACTTGATGAGTTGCTGCAGTGCATCTTGTAGATGTTACACACTCTGTGTCTGTTGTGCACGGAATGAATGGTTTTAAGGGAGTGGAGCTACATTTACCCAGGCAAGAATCACGCTTCTGACATGTGCTTTCCAGGTGGTGGGTAGGGTTTGGAAAGACAGGAATTAAGTTATTCACCATAGAATTCTTAGTCCCTGATCAGCTCTTGCCACATCAGTATTTGCATGGTTGTGCAATTCAGTTTCTGGTCAAGTGTAACTCCCAGGATGTGGATTGTGGGGGATTGTATTGAATGTCTGCGATGGATGGATTCTATCCTGTTTGACATGGTCATTGCCTGGCAACTAACTGTGTGGCACAAATGTTAGTTGCCATTTATCAGCCCAAGCCTAGATGTTCTGCCCTGGTGATTATCCAGATCTTGCTGCATGTGAAGCAGTATGTGAGCCTATGTAAATGGAACTAAACATTGTGCAATCATCACTGAACATTTTCATCTGGAATATTTCCAGCATTTTTGTTTTCATTTCAGATATCCAGGATTCACAATATTTTTGTTTTAGAGTCATAAATTATTGTTACATGACGCACTCTGCCTCCCAATTCCCCTACGAGACATTATTTAAGTAATTGTTTAAACAAACTAAAAATGAATATTCCACCCTTAAAAGTTTGATAATGCATATTACTTTAATGGATCAGGTATCATTTTTCCATTGAATAAAGGATCATTGTCAACATAACAAGGGAATCATTGTCACCTTAAATATATAGAATATTGGCTTGGCAGCAATTGAGAGTTAGTTTGAGATTGAGATATAGTATGCTGGAGAAATAGTTTTCACACTAAACATATGTAATAAACTGTCAGGAACACAAACGTATTTGGCAACAAACAGAGGCAATGCGGAGTTAGGAAACAAAAGGTCAGGGATTTTAACAATAAGCTAATTGCTCAGTTGCAGATGGGAGGTAAAAGTTGACAAAAATGTTAGCATAACTGAAAACTGACTCTAACTCATCAAATTCCAGGTATAACTTGAGCAGACTTTGAACTCTATGTGTCACAACAACAACTTGCATTTCTTCAGTGCCTCTCATACTTTGTCATAAAAAATACCGAGGGACTTCAAGGGAACCTACTCAACAAACAAATTTGACCCTGATCCTCAGAAGAAGATATCAAGACAGGTGACATAAGGTAGGCGTTGGTGGTGGATTCCATGTGTGGCTGGAACTTCACTGAGTTGTGAACAGTTTGGTCAAGTCTCAGTGAATATTCCTGCTTGCAACTAGATAGATAAAAATAGAATCTCATGAGAACAGTCCCATGTAACTGAGCTTTGGTGGAGAAATGTTGGAGGAGGATGACTGCACTTGTGATTAGAGTTCATTCCCATTTTTTGGAAGTATTGAGACTGGATGGGTGGTGCCTGCTGCTGCTTTTTGCTATTCCACACAGGATGTCTGCTGTCATTGCATGCCATGCTCTCTGTATTGTGCCATCCTTATGGATACACTGTAACTCACCTGCAATCACCCATCCAACTATATCTATGTCAACCCCTCATCTACTGCCATCCACGTTACTTTTTAACAGAGATCTCCGCAGCTTTTCAGTTATGATTAACTTGTTGAAGTACTGACACTTTGCTTTCTGGCTGTCTTTATTTCAGGGGTCTCTTTGCTTCTTGCAATTTCATCATCTCTTCATTTATCTTATGTCGGTGTATGAAATTTGAAGCATACGTCTCAGAATCCACATTTCAAATGCCTCTATTTTCTTCAATAGATCTTTATTTAGCGTCCAAGTTTCTGAGGTATTCAGGAAAGTGCAGAGAATATAAGATCTTATGAGCTTTTCCTGATTATAAGCTTTTATTCCTTATTACCACATCTATCATCTTCACAAAATTGCTATCTTTCTTCTGATTTTGGCATCACAGTTACCAAGTAATCAAACATGTCAACTAAGACACCACTCTCTCCTAGTTTCTCTCTAGTTTCTTCTAATGTATTCTTTCCAACTGTCATTTTGTTTCTCTTTCGGTGCTTATACCCAGTCCATAGCCTGAGTTTCTAAACTTTGATTGATCTATGATATTCTGTAGGGCCTCTTCTCATTCTGTAAATACTAATGCGTCATCGGTGTACTGCAAGTTTCTTGCCTCCCATTTTTTACCTCTCAAAGTATATCTGACTCTCTGAATCTATCTTCTGTGCAAGATTGATGACTTTTGTGACTGTACAAAGCCTTGTTGTTTTCTCCTTTTTATACATGAAACATATGAGACTGACCATCTTCAGGCGTGATTTGCATTATCAATATGGGCCATGGAAAATTATCACATCTTTCTTGTCAATGGTATGTTTCAGTATCAGGCGTATTAGCTTTTAGTGCCAAACAAAATCATTATTTTTCTTAGTTAGCCTTTGTAATCATTCTTGCTTACTTCCGTATTTAATAAAAGTTGTTATAAGATGAAAGATTTTCTGTGCCTACTCCAGTTCTAAAATCAGAATGTGCTTCACCATCATCTGCTTCAAATGTGTTGAATGGAATGTTCCCATTTGCAATTAAACAGCCCACTGGCAGACTTGGCCTGTGATGCAGAATTATTCCCCCATCGTTCATGTTCCCTTATTACTTATCTCTTATTGATCTCTTTTTTGCTGTCCTTGTGGTCCCTTTGATCTTTAAGCTTTCTGCCATTTCTATTGAACCCCTTCCCACTCATAAAAGAACTAGAAGGCATAGATTTAAAGTGATCAGCCGACAGAAGCAAGAGTGAACTGAGGAATTTTTTGTTTCATTCAGTGAATAGTAGAGTGTGGAATGCACTGCCTGGAAATGTGCTGGAGGCAGGTTCAATTGGAACATTCAAGAGAGAATTGGATGTTTATGTGGATAAAAAATAGTGTGCAAGAGTATGGCAAAAAAAGCAAGAGATTGGCACTAGGTAATGAGGCTCATTCTATGAGCCAGTGCAGACACGACGGGCCGAATGATCTCCTTCTCGGTCTTAACATTTTTGTGATTCTGTGATATTACAATCATTATTCACACCTTAACCGTTGATCTCATGGTTTTGAAAATTCCCCTGCAGTTAATGGCCGTACACCCTCCCCTTGTAGATGTCAGAGTGACTGTGAGAACTTATCCTACTCCCACTACTCCCAGAGCTTCCAGTCCATTTTACTGTCTATCTGGTTTCAACTTTCTATTGAGAATTGCCCCTTATTACTATAGCTATCACTATCATTATCACTTTCACTATCGCTATCAATATTACTATCACTATCACCAGATCATCAGTGACCATTGCAATGAACCATAATCCCAGACTTCACTTGCCCACTTTTCTCAATTCTCCATGGACTACCTCCTGCTAAGTCCCCTCACTATTATTGAGCAAGCCCCGAGACTTACAGTGGCCTAAATCCCAGCAGATTAGGCAGGAAAATCCCAACTGATTGTTGTCCAGCCTTTTGCCTAATGTTTCCACAGGATGACTGACCTACCTGTAATCCCTTGTCTGTTTGCAATTGATTTGCAAAACTAACTGTGGCCCAATCCTCGGAGTTCAAGAACCAAGTATATGACTCACCATGGTCAATTCCCTGGACAGGAATCAGATGAGCCTCTTGTCTTGACTCTGGTGGCACTCTCTGATTAACCATACTCTCTCTTGACCCTGCTAAGGACTTCTCCCCATTCACGTTCAGACATGACCATTTGCTTTTTGCACTTGCAGTGTGCTTACCTTGTAAGATTCTGGCAAAAGCAGATGTGATGGTGACGAAGCATGATGCTGCAGGGTGACATGTCCACTTCATTCAGTGCTCTCCACCAATACAAGCTGCCTGCCTCTCCCTCTTCAGTCAAAAAAGGCAATGTAGGCCACAGGTGCTGGCAGCCTGTAACTGATCACTAAAGACCCCGTGCACTAAAACCAATGGGAACCATACAGAGCTGTCAGACTGTAAGTCAGTGCTGGAGTCAGTGAGTGTGCCCTAAGAATGCAACGTAAAGTGAACAGACACTGGCAGCCTCCAGATAAGTGCAAATTGAGTGAGTGCTCGGAAAGCAAGCTAAGAGCTATATTTTGTGCAAATGCGCAAGATGTGTGTACATCCCTGCATGCAAAGAAATCTGGCCGAAGCACACCAGCCGTAAGTGCCCCTGATCTCCAAAGTAGAGTGTGGATTGAGTTGGTGTGAGAGTGGGCATGGTGATTTGGTGAACTGATGGTGTGAGGATGCTGAATTACATGAATGAAGGGTTGAGGAGGATAGTCCCTATGGACCACATAGGGACACTGTGGTGAAGAAACAGTTGGATGATCACTAGGACAAACAATCGATGAGCTGCAGCCACCAGGTACTCAGTCTGATTTATACATTGGGAATTTGAGTTATCTAACATCTCAGGGAAGTAGAGGAGAATTGAAAATGGCATAAAAATAAGGTGAATTGGAGTATTAATGATAGAACAAAGAACTGTGGATGCCAGAAATCTGAAACAAAGTCAGAAATTGCTGGAGAAACTCAGTTGTTCAAGCAGAATCTATAGAGAGATAAACAGAGTTAACATTTTGAGTCCAGTGACCATTCTGAAGAATGATGTTCAATTACAAAATTCTGAAGTCTCCATTTAAAGCTTAAGGGAAAAATCACGAAATCTTTTTCCATTGTCAAGATCTTGATTTTTTCATTCAATGTGTACTTTCCCAAATTCCACACTCTTGCTCATGCTACACCAGGAGGGCAAACCACAACTTCTTTCTATTATGATTTAAGTATCACTTTAATAAGTTGACTTCCTAAATTTACAGCTCTCACATTTCTCCCCATTGTTTTAGGCTTCTTAGCTATCTGAACAAAAATCCATGTCTCAACTCATTTGGAATGTATCTTTTAGTCTATATTTGATTACAAATTTTTGTTATCCCTTCTGTTTCTCCAAGAAATTTAAATGTTCCATTTTTACTTTTGATGCGCCTCAAGCTTTTTAATCATACTTTACCTTTGATACCATAATAATTTCTCCATTGTGAGGTTTACAGGTGGTCAGCATATAGATGAGCAGTGGAAAAAAGGAGCACAGAAGTGTGGAGTAGCTCGAGAGAGCTGAAGGGATGGAATCAGCAACTGGTTGAATTTGTAGCAAGCATGATCTGCATAATAGGATAAAGAGGAATAAATGTTGTGCTTCTTTTGCACATGCGACACATAGTTATCAAGCAGCACTTACGCAGCAATAAGCTGCTCACTAATGCTCAGTTTGGATTCTGCCAGGTCCACTTCAGTCCTGATCAGAACACAACAAAAGAGCCTAATTCAGGGGGGAAGATGAACATAACATCGAGGCAGCACTTGGCACAGTACGGCATTAAGGAACCCTGGCAAAATTAAAATAAATGGGAATCGCGGGAAGATTGCTCCACTGGTTTGGCTCATACTTAACACAAAGGAAGATGCTTACGGTTATTAGAGGCCAGTACATGGTTTCAGGAGATCCTCAGCGTATGTCCCAGGCCCAATGAGTTTCAACTGTATCTTCAATAACTTCTCTTCTGCCATTAAAGCATAAGTATGAAAGTTCACTGATGATTGCAATGTTCAGTATCTTTTGCACCTCTTCAGATACTGAAGCAGTCTGTTTCAATATACAGCAAGATATGGACGATATTCAGGCTTGGGTTGACAAACAGATCATAATATTCATGCATTCACCACTACTTCCTTAAAACGAAGTGGTGCATTTTTGATAGCAAAAGCAAATAACTGATTTAGTCATTCAATACAAAATCTGAATTGAATCACTAAAGCATTCTGAGGACCTGTTCTCATAAAGCCTTATCATTATTGTGTCATTTATGGCACAGGAGGAGATAAATCAGTTATTGGATTCCATGTTGACTCTCCATGGACCAATTCAGTCAGTCCCATTCACCTAGAAAATCCCTGTAGGTCATGGAAAATTCAGAGAACCAGTGAAGAAGTGGGTCATGTGAATGCAATTTCCATGGCCCACAAGTTCTGGAATGGATCTTGAACCCAGGACCATCTGGCTCAGAGGAAGCAGTACTATTAACTCAGTCACATACTCTATACACTGCTGTGTATACTCCAGGACCATCCTAGAATGCAAAGATACGCCCTGGTTTCTTTTCTCTGCAAACCATCTTCATAAATCCCTTTTCTCTGCTTCCCTTACCCTCACCTCCAAAAAAAAATTTGCTCTCGGTGCATACGGACAAAAGTTTTAAATTTTAAGTAAACAGCCTTGACAAACCTATGTTGGATTTGATAGTGTTAAGCAAAGTAATTTTGACAGCTGAAAAGTCAAAAGTTGAAACCATGTCTGAATTTTCAGAGAGATCAATCTTTTCGAAGAATGTAAAAGCTCACTACCTTTTGTAATGAGAATTCATGTTGAAGACCAAAGTGATGCAACTGTTAGACAGGCAGCAATAATGGCCGACAATTATGAGTTGATCCATAAAAGTAAATCCCCATAAACTCCTAAAGGATAAATGATGGGAACGGGAAAGGAAGAACAAAGAAAGGACAGCTGGCAATGCCCCAAAAAGCTGTCCTCAAATCAAAAAGGAAGAAGCTGAGAGTGGATGGTGAAAATTGAATGCCAAAGGTTTCCATTATAATAAAGTGAGATACTTTCATTTAGAATGCTGTAAGTTGCGAGGGAATCCCATGGAACTTGTTGTGATTTGTAAGAGTGATCTGAAAAGAGAACCCAAAAGAAAATACCAGAGACGAAATTGCAGCTTTAACCCCATTCAACTAAATAAAACCATTATGACAGCAGGTAAAGGGAATAGGGTGGATGAGAGATATATACTATCTTTGTCAAAAAGGAAGGTAACTCATTTTCTTCCAACACTGCCTCTAAACCTATAACTATACTCAGGGACACTAGAAGTACACAGATTCTCTTACTGGAAAAGGATGTAGCTTTCTTTCAAGATATTTAGTTGAAAATGAAAATGTTAGCTAATGTCACAAGTTGAGAGTAGTCTGGGCTCCATTATATAAAGTGCAATTGAAATGCGACTTTTTATCTACACCAGTGGTAATAGGAGTGGTTAGGAAATTACTGAATGGAGTGGACATATGCCTAGGGAATGACTCAGCTGGAGAAAAGACAATAGCTTCACCCAAAATTTCAGAAAATCCAAGAGGGGTTTAACAGATGGAATAATTACAGGAACACATTCCAGGTACTTTTCTATTGTGTGTTGTGACAGGGCAACGGCTAAACAAACTCCATCTCTAGAGATCAAAGTAATACCACAAGCAGGTATTAAACTGGCTTAAACTTTATTTTAAGAGGGTGGTAATTCAAAGGAAATATTTGATGTGACTTCATTAATTGATGTTCAGAAATCAGATTCAGAGCTAAATAAGTTAGCACAAGTGGCTCACGCTGAAACTGAGGTGAAAGGTGTTCCAAGGTGCTATATAATGAGAATGGAGTTCTGAGGAAGCGGAGACACCCTCATAGACCTGTGGGTGAGGAATAGACAGTTGTTCATCAGATAGTGGGACCACACAAATATTCTAACATGATATTGTGAGTAGCACTTGAAATTCCAATGGCAAGGTATGTAGCAATTGGGAAAGCTTAATGATTGATAAATGTGCAGTTTACATGGCCAAGATGTCATAACGATAATGTCCAATTCTGTAAAATGTGTCATACTTGTCAGGTAAAATGTAAAGTCAGCACAGATCCACTCTCTCATTAGAGAGAGGTGACTGGTGGTGAGTTTAATTTGAGGGTTGCAGTGCCTTAAGTGAAGGGTAAGTTTGAGCAGACAAGAGCTTTCATGGTGACCTCAGCTGGTATAGGAACTGAACACACACTGTTGGCAGCATTCTGTTTCTGAAGAATGGTCTAGGCCCAAAACGTCAGCTTTCCTGCTTCTCTGATGCTGCTTGGCCTGCTGTGTTCATCCAGGTCTACACCTTGTTATCTCATCAACCAGCTGCCCAGTTACTGCATGTCAGGTAACTGAAAAGTTTTAGCACATAATTAAACCAACATCTTTAATACTCATACCAGTTTTTGAAGAAAACTGAAGAGCAATTTGTGTAGGGCCATTACCAATTGAAAAACAAAACAGGACATCAGAACATCCTGATCATAATGGACATTACAACCCACTTTCCAGAGGCTATTCCTTTGAGGACAATGATAGCTAAGGTAGTAAATGAAAAGTTCACTCAATTTTTTTACTCACTAAGGCCTACAAATTGTAAAACAGTCTAAACGAGGTTCAAAAAGCATATCTAAAATTTTCCACGGGGTAACCAGCAATATGACTAAAAAAAAAAATCTAGAAAAAACAGTTTATGTTTACGTCTATCAACCACAAACACACTACAAATGCTTTGGCAAGATATCATCAAACTCTCAAAACAATTATTAAAGCCTATTGTCATGAATGTCTAAACAATTGGGACAAGGGATTAGATTTCTCACCATTTGCTACCAGAGATTCCCCAAATGAATCTATTGGGTTTAGTTCCTTCAAACTGATCTATAGCCATGAGATAAGAGGTCCATTAAAATGATCAAGGAAAAGTTCTTAATATAAAAGATGAATCATCGATGTTGGAGTACGTGTCCACATTTTTAGTGAGACTTACATGTGCATATAAAATCACCCAGGAATATTATCACCAGCAAAAATGAAAGAATGGGCAGGCAAGCATGCCACCACTAGAACATTTCAAGCAAGGGATAAAGTCTTGGTCTTATTGCCTCTACAAAGAGAACCTCGGAAAACAAAATTCAATGATCACTGTAAGTTAGTGTAAGGTGATTGATCTGATAGATACCTGATTATAGGAAGAAAAATTGATAATGTCACATGGACATGTTGAAGTGATATCATTGCAAGGGAGAATGTAAAAAAGAGCATATCTATCAAATGGTAAGAGCAGTGGAGGATGACAGAGATAGTAAGAGTGAGATAAAAGGAGAAGTATCCAGTACACAAAGTGAATCTCTTGCAACTGGACCAGTTAATATGAAATGCTAGGACAGTTAGACACTGTATTCTCATTTTTAGAGAAAGGACAACAGGAAGATTTTGTAAGATTACCTAAGGATTATAAGGAAATCTATAGCAATATAACTGAATGTACTATGTTCATTAGATATAATGCGGACTTAGAGACTCAGTGCCACTCAAAACACATCATTATCAGTTCAACCAAGGAATACGAGCTCCAGTGGAAACAGAAATTGAATACATTCTGGAAAATATCTTGATTCAACCTAGCCAAAGTTCACCAGTGATGTTAATTCTTAAGCAGGATAGATCAAATAGATTCTGCAATGACTACAAAAACTAAATGTACCCAGTTACTTGCTTGGAATGCTGTATTCTCAGGGTTGGCAGTGCTTCATTTATTTCTAAATTGGATCCGTTGAAGAGTACAAGCAAGTACCACTAACATTAAAAGCTAAAGGATTATCCGCCTTTGGTACACCAAAAGAGTTATATGTATGTGTGAAATGCCATTTGGGTTTAAAAACATCCCAGCTACGGTTCAATGACTTATGAATCACTTGCAGCAATGGTATCTAATTGTTTAGTTTATGCAACCTATGTTGTAGAATACAGGAACACCTTAAAAGAGTGTGTAAGGTAATTAAAGGACTTGTTTAAGCAACAGCAAATAGCTGGCTGAGTAATAGATCTGTCCAAAAGTGAACTTGCAGAAGGAAGAGTAACTTATCTAGGACATGTTGTGGGGCAAGGGCAAGTATTGTCAAGATCTGCAAAAGTGAAAGCTCTGACTGAATTCCCCATTCCCTAAAACTAAATAGGAAATCATGAGGTTTTTAAGAACGTGCAGTTTTTAATGGAATGTTGTACGTAAGTTCAATACAATAGCTGTATCTATAACACATTTATTACAAAGTGGTATAATCAGCAGAAAACCGAGCAGCCTTTGAGAAGTTGCAGGTAATTCTAATAAATGAACCAGTGATGGCAACCCCTGACTTTGCCAAATCTTTTAAAATGGCAATTGTTGCTCTTGCTTGTGGGTAGGTAGAGTCTTATTTCAAGATAATGAATAATGACGAAACTATAGCTTTAAGAGGCGTATTTTGTCTTTTTTTTATGAAGAAAGGTTGAGATAGAGGAGCCAAGCGATCTGTTCCTAGCCAATAAAGTAAACAGGTTGTGAAGCTTTGGGGATTTTTTTTAAGCTGTGATAAACCATCTTTACTATTTTCAATGAAATGTCCTTTTCCTTTAATACCCGAGGATTTTCTTTTCCTCAATTTCTATCTCTCACAGATTGAAATTGGTGTTGGATGCCAAACTTTGACTTATGAACCACCTCATAATCATCTGCCATTTCCACTGTGAAGCCTGCAGTTTTAACTCTCTGCTCTTTCACATGAAACTACTTCAGGAAGTGTATTTTTGAACTCCTCCAAAATCATCATTTCTCTAAGAGCAACACATGTTTAAACTGTTTTCAATGCCTTTATCGACCTATCAAAGTTACTTTAAGCTCACCAGGT
The DNA here is from genome assembly GCA_024137785.1 of Ginglymostoma cirratum. Taxonomy (NCBI): domain Eukaryota; kingdom Metazoa; phylum Chordata; class Chondrichthyes; order Orectolobiformes; family Ginglymostomatidae; genus Ginglymostoma; species Ginglymostoma cirratum. Next base: position 35,684,221 of record JAHRHZ010000289.1, on the reverse strand, counting down.
CTGGCAGCATCATTGAAGAAAAAAATCAGAGTTAACATTTCCGGTAAGAACTGAGGAAGGGTCACTGGACCCGAAACGTTAACTCTGATTTTTTCTTCACAGATGCTGCTAGACCTGCTGAGCTCTACCAGCAACTTCTGTTTTTGTTCCGGATTTACAGCATCCACAGTTCTTTCAGTTTTTATCAAAGTTACTTAGTTTGATTCTTTCAAACTCAATGTGCATTTGACCAGGTTCCCTTCTTAGATTCCTAAAAGGTTGTCTGTAGGCCTCTGGTACTAGTTCATATGCATTTAAGATGACTTTTTTCACCTCATCATACTCCCCAGATACCCCTTTGATGGGTACAGCATGTGAAGTATTTGCATTACTATCAACTTTGGATCAACAGTACCCACATGGTCACTGTCCATTTCATTTGTTTGGCCACTTTTTCAAATGAAATGAAAAAGGCTTCTAAGTCCTTCTGGTCAAATTTAGGCAACAACTTGGACATATTTAAACAGCTCCCCTCCAGGCCTTTGGCTACAATAGGATTGTTCTCCGTCAATGTCCTCACCACTACTCCTAACTTTTACCTCTGCTTTCGCCATTTTAAGTCGACATTGAGTTTTCAGTTCCAACCTCTGAAGTTCAAAAACTCTCTCTTTCTCCCTCATGGGTTTCCTGGACACCATTGTCTCAAGCTGTCTGCATAAAGGAAAACAGGACAAAATACACTTCTGAAGCCACAGTATCTTCATTGGGAATACTTTCCTAAGAAAACCAATATTGGAGGAAGCAATCTACCATGTAAAAGGAGATTTTGAGATCATCATTGGCTCTTCATCATTTTGAAGTTTATGTCCAACAGGGTTGCAATGAAACATTAATCTAAACTGGCCAAAATCTGTAAGCTTTCATTGAAAAGTTGAAACCAAAATGTGATGTTTTTCAGATGAAGTTTATTGATGTGACCATTCAATGTGAAAATTGTTTGCATTGCTGATAAAGATAATGCAAGAGTGGAGACAAGTAAAGACGACTTTTATTATTTGAACTGTGGACTTAAAATAGGAAAATGTGCTACTTTACAGGAACTATGGAAGATGTTGCAGTTTCAGGAAAAAAACCACAAATTACCAGATTTCATTGTGTGTTGCATCTACAATATGCTTTACTCGAGCAGTGGGAGAGGAGGCCAGTTACTTCAGCTCCAAATGTGTTTGTTCAGGAACAGTTTTGCCCAGTGACAGACTTTCGATTGATGTTTCAACCAGGACTAATTGTGTTGTTATCAATTAGTCAGCATAGCCATAACTTCTATTACGTTCTTGAGCGAATGGTTTTGCATTTGGATAATACAACAGATACAAGTTTCCTGCAAAGGAGAAAACATCTTTTTCTCTCCCTTCTGTGAGTGGAAAAGTGAAAGAAAATCTCAAGGAGCAAGCTATTCACTTTCTCTGCAAGTTCACTAAAAAGGAAAGAGGGAAAACCCACCTTAAGAGATACTAAAAAGGCAAATCCCATCAAAGAATGAAAAACTGAGAATTGTCGAGCTCACAACCTTGCGCCCTCATCAAAGTGTCAAAGGAATTGTAAGGGAACTTACAGGATACATGTCATCAATGTCCCAACAGTGCTTCACCGATTTTTTTTGTTTCTTCCCTAGTTGGTAATACATATCTCTTGACCTATCTTATTTGTGTCTGTATGTGTGAGGGATTCTTTTAAAAGGGGTACAGTTTAAGTTATAGAGAATTATAAGTTAGCAATTTGTGTTTATTTGCTGCTATTGATTCAAATCAATCAGTTTGCAATAAATAGCAGTCCTCTTGTTAAATACAGAAACTTGACAGCGTTTTCTTCTTACCTGTGTATAGCAGTGAGGTAATATGGGGTCTTTAGATTTTTCTGAAGAAGCGTCTAGGCCCGAAACGTCAGAGTTCCTGCTCCTCTGATGCTGCTTGGCCTGCTGTGTTCATCCAGCTCTACACTTTGTTATCTTTAGATTGTTGATCTTTTCATATTTGTGACGAGTCCAGGAATACCTGTAGTGGGGATTAAGGTCTTGTGCACTACCCTAGTGATTCTTTACACATCATTAAGTTGAGTGGTAGTAAACTCAACTGATTCACGTTGCAGCCAGAAAAAAAAAACATGCATTTGCTCCTTTTACTCCTTCTGCACAAGTAGCATTTTTGCCACACAAGCACCTTATGTCCTCGGAGGCTTTAAAAGAACATAAGAACTCGGAGTAAGAGCAAGCATTTTGTCCCCTCCAGTCTGCTCTGACATTTAACATGTTCATAGCTGATCTCATCTTAGCCTCAACTCTACTTTCCTGCCTGCTCCCCATAACCCTTTACCCAATACTAATTAAAATCTATCTACTCCTTATATTCAGAGATGGCAAGAACCACAAATGCTGGAGTCAGAGACAACACAGTGTGGAGCTGGAGGAGCACAAGGACCCGACCTGAAAGGTCAACTTTCCTATTTCTTTGATGCCGCCTGACCTGCTGTGTTCCTCCAGCTCCACACTGTGTTGACTCTTCCTTAAATTCATTGTGTTCCTGCGTCACTCTGGGGTAGTGAGTTCCACTGATTCATGACCGTCCATCAGAAGTAATTCCTCCTCATCTCTGTTTTACATCTGATGCCCCCTAGCCTAAAACTATGACCTCCTGTTCTAAATGGCCCCATTACAGGAAACATCTGCTCTACGTCCACATTTGTCAATCCCCTTTAGGATGTTATATACCTTAATTAGATCCCCTTTCACTCTTCTAAATTCCAGTGATTGCAGGCTTGAACTAACAAAGAAGACATGTAAAGATACAACGAGGAACAGGCCCTTCGGCCTGCCAAAATTCGCCAACATATGATGCCTTTCTAAATTGAAAACCTTTTGCCTCCATGAGGTCTATATCCCTCTATTCCTTGCCTATTCATATATTTGTCAAGATGCCTCTTAAACCTTGCTATTGTATCCGCCTCCACCACCTTCTCTAGCAGCATATTCCAGCACTTACCACCTTGGGTAAACAACTTGCCCTTCACATCTCCTTCAAACTTTTACCTTAAACCTATGCCCCCTTGTAATTAGTTTTTTTCTACCCTGGGAAAAAGACTATGACTGTCCATTTTATCCATGCTTCTCATAAATTTGTCAACTTCTATCATGTCACTCCTTATCCTTTGACATTCAAGTTAAAACAAGCCAAGTTTTTCTAAACTCTCCTCAAAGCTAGTACCCTCCAAATCAGGCAACATCCTGGTAAACTAGTTCTGTACCCTCTTTAAAGCCTCCACATCCTTCTTGTAGAGGGGCAACAAGAACTGTACACAATATTCCAAATATGGCCTGACTAAAGCTCTATACAGCTGCAAAATGACTTTCTTAATGACTGCTCAATCTCTCCTCATAAGACAAGCATTTCACCTTTTGGAATTAATCCAGTGAACTTTCTCTGACCTGGATCCATTGCAATTACATCCTCCCTCAAGTGAGGGACAAAAACTGTACACAGTACTTCAGATGTGGTCTCACCAATGCCCCTGTACAACTGCAACAACACTTCCCTACCTTTATACTTCATTCCTTTACCAATAAATGCTAAAATTCCATCTGCCTTCCTTATTACCTGCTATACCTTTGAACCCCCTTATTTCTCTAGTTGGCAGCATCTGACAGCACAGTGGCAGTTTCCACGAGTGTATTCGAGACACCCCAACTCTAATCACTAAATTTCTCAACATTTCCAATACCTCTAAATAGTAAGACGACTTTTCAACATCTAGCCACTATAAATTTCCTCCAACCAAATATTGAGAAGACCAAAACCACTTTCACCATTTTCTGTTATAAATGATTTTCCTTTGCCATAGATTTGATTCCTCTTTTCTGCAACTATCTTAGTCTGAATTAGATAATTACCAACTCTGATATTGCAGTTAATCCTGTAATGAACTTCTGGTCACATAAGCGAACCATCCTTAGTCCTCACCTGTTTGCACCTTACTTGATTTCAACTCTGCTTCAGTTCATTTGCTGGAGAAAAACTCACCCATTCCTTTGTTCTCTCTAGACTTGACTGTTCTAATGGAATCTGGCTGGCGCTCATCTTTTTATTATTTCACAAGAAGTTGGTATCACTGCTAAGGCCAATGTTTACTTCCCATTCCTGAGTGCCCTTGAGAGGATGGTGGTAAACTACACTCTTGAACCAATGCAGTCCATGTGGTGCACATACACCCACAGTACTGTTACGAAGGGAATTCCAAGTTTATAATCCAGCCGCAGTGAAGAAACTGCAATATGGTTCGATGTCAGGATGGTGTATGGCCTGGGGTCGGAGTTGCAGGTAGTAATGTTTCTATGCATCAGCTGTCCTTGTCTATCAAAAGAGCCTTTGTGAATTGCTGCAGTACATCTTGTTGATGGTATAGAGTTCTGCCACTGTGGGCTAGTGGTGGACGGTGTGAATATTTAAGGTGATGGATGGAATTGATTGACACTTTGACCTAGATGCTGTTGAGCTGTTTCATTTTTTTAAGTTGCACTCATCCAGACCAGTGTGCTTCATCAGACTCCTGACTTTCACCTTGTAGGTGTTGGACAATATTTGGAGAGTCAGTGAACAAGTAACTCACCCTTGAATTCTCGACCTCTGACCTGCTCCTTTAGCCACTGCATTTCCTGGCTGGGAGACAGCAAGAACTGCAGATGCTGGAAGTCTGAGTCGATACAATGTGGGGCTAGAGAAACACAGCAGGTCAGGCAGCATTAGGGGAGCAGGAAAATCGATGTTTTGGGTCAGGACCCTTCATCACGAGGGTCCCAACCCAAAACGTCGACTTCCTGCTCCTCTGATGTTGCCTGACTTGCTGTACTCCTCCAACGCCACGCTGTATTTCATGGCTGGTTCAGTTACATTTCTAGTAAATGATAACCCCAGAATGTAACAGTGGAGGAATCAGTGATGGTAATGCCATTGAGTCTCAATGGGAAATGGTTAGATTTTCTTTTGTTGGTGATGATCATTGCCTGATTATGGGGCAAATGTTACTTGCATCTTCCATACAGTTAAGTTCATTGAAAACGTGGCTGCTAACTCTAATACGCATTTATGTCATCATTATCCATTATTCCTATGTTCTTTGATCTATGCTGATTCGTGTTTAAGCAATGCCTCAGTATTAAAAATCTTTTGTTTTCCATGATCTTATAGTTTCCCATCTCTAACCTCCTCAAGCCTTAGAACCCTCTGGGATTATTGTGGTCCCCTAATTCTAAGCTCTTTTCAGAGTAAACTTTACAAGAAGGATGAAGTTCGCACCAAATCCCTCCTGTACCCAACTGGGAAAGTCAGGAGACAAACAAGTCTGCACGTGAAACCAGTTCACTCCACAGCCATTTAATGATAGTCTGCCCTTATATTGGCATGACGTGGGTCATCTCCCCACACACACACCTGCAACCCACCCCCTCCATTTGAGCAGTCCTTCCTCTCTTGTTTCAGCAGTGCTGTCAACAGCAGTTCCCACTGCTGAGAGTACAGTGGCTCCCTGAAGAAAAGAAACCAGGAGCTTAGAACAAGATGATTCCTGTGGCCAACTGGCAGCCCTGATGAGTAAGATTGGAGGGAGGCAGGGTGGGCAGGGAAATAGGAAGAGGTAACACAATGAGGGGGAAACCTTAGGAAAGGAACTCCAATAAATTTGTAAGTTCCTACTGAAGTCATACATCCAGGATTTATGGATTTAAACTGATGCGTTAAGACTATCAAAAATGCCAACTTTTCTTGCCTTTAAGGTTGCTATTTTATTTTGAAAATTAGTTGAGGGAACTCGAAATTGATGATGCATTTCTTCAAAGTGGTCTCGATACGTTGCCACACAGCAGACTGTTATCTCATTGTCAGGAAATCATCATATCTAGCAACACAACAAAAAATCTTAGTCCATAAAATGTACCAAGTTTCCCATCACTAGACCATGATCTCTCAGGATTCTGGCTTGCCTCCTCAAATGATGAACCCAATATGGGGACATTCCTGGTGGTATACTTTGAAACCGGCTCCTTGGGGCCCTGGAACATCTATAATAAATAAGGATCATAAGTTAACAGAAGTTATATTGAGAAAAGGAGGTTTGCTATTTGTTATAACAATGACTTCTGTCTATTTCCATTTATAACAATCTGTTCCAGTTAGTTATTTGCCTAACAATATCCAAATGCAAGGAAGTGGAATGACAGTTAGTGCTACAACTGATTAATGGTAATTCTACATAATTGTCAACCTTGCGCCTTTGTTTTGCAATCTATACCACAGCACAGGCTACAACACTAGACTCAGGCGAGTATTTTGCCAAAGAGGATATATTGAGGCCCAAGCTCAGGGATCCTGCGCTTCAACTTCAACATGGCAACAAAAAAATAGATTGAGTCCCAGGATGGGGGCTCGGCATGTCAATTTCAACACAAAAGCCAAGAGGGGGCACAGAAAGAGCTTATATTGAGGGGGGAATCTTAGTTCAATAGCTACAGCTTCAAGTGGCTGCTGACTGGGAAAAAAAAAATCAAAGAGTAATATCGCAGGGAAGTGGCGAGTTGATTGGCTTATGATTTTAGAAAGTGTTTTTTTTAGAAGAAGGGATTAACTGAGAAACAATGGGAATAAGTGAAAGTCAGGACTAATACAAAGTAATATAAGGAAGCAAAGTAGGGCAAGGGAAGTCAAGTTAGCCTAAAGGAAGCAAGTTTATAGTATTCCTCTACAAACATAGTTACTCCCTTCTTTAAAATGAAATTATTAAGGGAAGTCATGGCAGCAGAGCTTGCACCTGTGATATACTTCTCCTGTGCTATGTAGCAAATCATGTAAACTTTAATTGTGCACATGTGCTCACCAGGCACAAAGTATGTCCAGCTGCAACTACTGGTTATTCAGAACTGAAGGTGATGGTGAATTCATTGTGGAATATCAGCAACACTGAGTATGTTGCGGATAGCATGTTTACTGAGGTGGTCACACTGCGGGTGAAGGCCGAGTAGGCAGAAAGGGCATGGGTGACCACCAGACAGAGAAGAAGAAGGCAGGTAGTGCAGGAGTCTCTGCGGCTGTCCTCCTTTCAAACAGATATGCCATCTTTGATACTTTTGGGTGGGATGACTGTGCAGGGAAAACAGTGGGAGCCAACTTCATGGTACCCTGGGTGGGTCTGCTACACAACAGGGGAGGAAGAAGAATGTCAGGGTTATAGTGGTAGGGGATTCAATTGCAAGGGGAACATGTAGGCGTTTCTGTGGCTGCAAAAGAGACTCCAGGATGGTACGTTGCCTCTCTGATGCCAGGGTCAGGAATTTCACTGAATGGCTGCAGGTCAATCTGAGGGACAAACTGACAGAGATTGTGGTACATATTGGTATCAATGACAATGGCAGAAAAGGGGATGAGGTCCTGTAAGGAGAATTTAGGGAGTTAGGAATTTGAGTAAAAAACAGGATCCAAAAGGTGGTAATTTCTGTACTACTTCCCGTACTATGCAATTGTGAACACAGAAATATGAGGCTAGTCCAGATGAATGTCTGGCTGGAGCGATGGTGCAGGAGAAAGGGCTTTAGATTTCCGCAACATTCAGACCATTTCTGGGGGTGGTGGAACCTGTACGAGGTGCACAGATTGCATCTGAACCAGAATGGCCCAGCATACATGCAGGGAGGTTTGATGGTGCTGTTAGGGAGGGGTCTAAACTATCTTGGTAGGGGATGATGAGTGGCATCCTGAGAGAAGGTTCAACAGGGAATATACAAGGCCAAAATAAGAAGAGACAGAAGTGAGTCAGAAAGGTATAGAAATCATAAGCCAGTTCGAGAATAAGCACGTTTGGCAAGGGTGGATGATATTTATTTTAATGCAAGAAGTCTTGATGAACAAGACAGATGAGTTGAGGGTATAAATTAAAACATAGGGGTGTGATATTATTGCTTTCACAGAAACATAGTTGAGAAAGGGGCAGGATTGGCATCTGAATATTCAAAGATATCAAGTATTTAGGTGAGACACAGAAGGAGGTGAAAGAAGGAGGGGTGTCACAATATTGACCAGGGAATGAATTACAGTGCTAAGGTTGGGATGACATACAATAAAACACAATAGAGCACAGGACCAGGACCTATGGCTCACCAAGCCTGTGCTGATTTCTAATCCTTATTAAAACCTGCTACATATAATCCCTCTGTTTGCCTCTCGTTAATGTGTCTATTGAGAAATGCCTTAAATGTTGCTAACGTGCTAACATTCCAGGCACCCACCACCCTCTGTGTGAAAGATTTTCCCCACACTTCTCCCCTAAACTTTTCCCCTCTTACCTTGAACCATTTCCTGTTGTAGTTGACCTTTCCACCCTGGGAAAAAGCCTCTGACTATCCACCCTATCTATGTCTCTCATAATTTTGGAGACCTTTATCAGGTCGCCCCCTCAGCCTCTGTTTTTCCAATGAAAATGATCCGAGTTTATCCAACCTCTCCTCATAACTGAAACCCTCCAGACCAGGCAACATCCTGGTAAACTTTCTCTGTACCTTCTCTAAAGCATCGCATCCTTCTCGTATGTGGTGACCAGAACTGTGTGCAATATGCCAAATATGGCCTAACTAAAGTTTAATGCAGCTGTAAAATAATTTGCCAACTTTTATATTTGATGCCCTGGCCAATGAAGGCAAGCATGCTGTATGCCTTCTTGACTACCTTATCCACCTGTGTTCCCACTTTCAGGGATCTGTGGGCTTGTATGCCCAGATCCCTGTGTATGTCAATGCTCCAAAGGGTTCTGCCATTCACGGTATAATTCGCATCTGAATTTGATCTTCCAAAATGCATCACTTCGCATTTGTCTGGATTAAACTCCATCTGCCATTTCTCTGCCTAAATCTACAATCTATCTATACCCCGTTGTATCCTATGACAATCTTCCTCACTATCTACAACTCCCTCAATTTTGGTTTCATCTGCAAACTTACTAATTAGACCACGTACATTTTCCTCCAGATCATTTTATATATATTTAAAACAACAAAGGTCCCAGTACTGATCCCTGCGGAGCACCACTAGTTACTGATCTCCATTCTGAAAAGCATTCTTCCATTGTTACACTCTGTCTTCGTTGACCAAGTTTTGTATCCATCTAGTCAGCTCACCCCGGGTCCCAGAAGACTCTACCTTTTGAACTAGCCTGCCGTGAGATACCTTATCAAATGCCTTAGTAAAGTCCATGTAGACAACATCGACTGCCCTTCCCTCAATCATTCTTGTCATCGCCTCAAAAAACTCAATCAACTTAGTGAGACATGACCTTCCCTGCACAAAACCATGCTGGCTCAGTTCCAAATGTGAATAAATCTTTTCCCTCAGCAATTTCTCCAACAACCTCCCCACCACTGACATCAGGCTCACTGGCCTGTAACGATCTGGATTTTGCTTCTTAAACAAAGTATCAACATTGGCCAATCTCCAGTCCTCTGGAACTTCACTTGAAGCCAAAGAGGATGCAAAGATATCTGCTAAGGCCCCAGCTATTTCTGTGTCCTAAATTCAAGCCAATTTTGTATCCAGCTGGCTAGCTCCACCTGGATCCCGTGTGATCTAACTTTACTAGCCAGTATACCAATCTAGAACCTTGTTGAATGCTTTGCTAAAGTGCATATAGACAACATTTACAGCTCTGCTTTCATCAATATGCTTTGTCAACTCTTCAAAAAATTCATGTGTACATGAAAACTCTTATTGAATATGTGGATGTATCTAGAAGAAAAGGAGCAATACTTGACCTTCTGTTGGGAAATAAGGCAGGTCAAGTGATGGAGGTGTCAGCGGGGGTGCAATTTGGGCCAAACAATCATAATTCTATTAGTTTTAAAGTAATTATGGAAAAGGACAGAACTGATCAAAAAGTCAAAGTTCTATTTTGCAGTCATGTCAATTTTGATGATATTAGACAGGAACTTTCAAAAGTTGATTGGGGGGAGGCTATTTGCAAGTAAAGGATGATTGGGAACAGGGAGGCCTTTAAAAATGTGATAGCAAGAGTCCAGAGAGAGTATGTCCTTGTTACTGTGAAAGGCAAGGCTGGTAGGTGTAGAGAGTGCTGGATTAGTAGAGAAATTGAGGCTCTGGTCAAGGAAAAGAAGGAAGAATACGTCAGGTATAGATAGCAGGGATCAAGTAAATCCCTAGAAGAGTATCAGGGTAGTAGGAAGATACTTGAGAGGGAAATCAGAAAGCAAAAAAGGAGACATGATATAGCTTTGTCAAATTGAGTTCAGGAGAATCCAAAGAGATTCCATAAATACATTAACGGCAAAAGAGTAACTATGGAAAGAATATGACCCCTTAGATATCAATATGGCCGTCTATGCATGGAAACACAGATGGGTGAAATACTTAACAGATATTTTGCATCAGTATTTACTGTGGAGAAGGTCATGGAAGCTAGGAAATTTGGGGAAATAAATAGTGATGTCTTGAAAACAGTTTATATTAGAGGAAATGCTGGAGGTCTTAAAATGCAAAAACATAGATAAATCCGCAGGTAACAAGCATGGGGCTGGATGAACACAGCAGGTCAAGCAGCATCATAGGAGCAGGAAAACTTGACGTTTCGGGCCTAAACCCTTTCTGATGAAGGGTTTAGGCCCG
>JAHRHZ010000289.1:35583022-35668536 GCA_024137785.1 Ginglymostoma cirratum | reverse complement strand
GCAGGAAGTGCTACACCTGCCCCCACACCTCCTCCCTCACCCCAATCCCAGGCCCCAAGAAGACTTTCCACATCAGGCAGAGGTTCACCTGCACATCTGCCAATGTGGTATACTGCATCCGCTGTAACCGTTGTGGCTTCCTCTACATCGGGGAAACCAAGCGGAGGCTTGGGGACCGCTTTGCAGAACACCTGCGCTCAGTTCGCAACAAACAACTGCACCTCCCAGTTGCGAACCATTTCAACTCCCCCTCCCATTCCTCAGATGACATGTCCATCCTTGGCCTCCTGCAATGCCACAGTGGTGCCACCCGAAGGCTGCAGGAACAGCAAATCATATTCAGCCTGGGAACCCTGCAGCCCAATGGCATCAATGTGGATTTCACAAGCTTCAAAATCTCCCCTCCCCCAACCGCATCCCAAAACCAGCCCAGCTCATCTCCACCTCCCTAACCTGTTTTTCCTCTCACCCCAAGCCACACCCCCATCTCCTATCTACTAACATCATCCCACCCCCTTGACCTGTCCGTCCTCCCTGGACTGACCTATTTCCTCCCTACCCCCATACCTACACTCACCTTTACTGGCTCCATCCCCACCTCTTCGACTTGTCTGCCTCCTCTCCACCTATCCTCTCCTCTATCCATCCTCTATCCGCCTCCCCTTCTCTCCCTATTTATTTCAGAACCCTCTTCCCCTCCCTCATTTCTGATGAAGGGTTTAGGCCCGAAACGTCAAGTTTTCCTGCTCCTATGATGCTGCTTGACCTGCTGTGTTCATCCAGCCCCATGCTTGTTATCTCAGATGCTTGGCCACTGTTGAATTTCACAGATTGCTAGAACCAAGTAGAATGGAACAAGTACAGTCTTGAGAACAGGAAGCTACTACCTCTCCTCTTAGCTGGGGAAAGAGTAGTTGGGGCCCAAAAATGGAAAAAATGTAACCTAATATTATACAGTACAGCAGGTAGGAAAAACTATAATGAAATCCTAATTTTAGCTTTAAAATCTATTCATATTGGTGTTCTTTATCTAATGATGTCTTAACTGCCCTCATTAAAATAATTTTATATGTCAATTTAATATTTAATATTTGTAGGGAAAAGGAAATTGTTAATATATATCCTTAGAAAACATGTACAATGGTCCCATTCCTCTTTAATGTTCCTGACCTAGCTTTGGTAGGGCTGAGAGGTGTCACTCTTCTTGAGTTTAGCTTTGTAGATCTGGTTGCACCGGACCCTGATGATCTTGACTTATCAGTACATTCCGAAGATTCTGAACTTATTGTGGATACTGAAGATGCTGTGCTTTTTTTGGATGCTGAAGACTTTGAACCTTTTTTGGCCGCTGAAGATTTTGCACATTCACAGGTCTCAGATTCTTTCTAAAATGAAAGGAATTCCTGAACAAAGAGAAGATATAGCAATGTTCTCCCTAGATCAAAAGGTTTCTATGACAAATTGTTTCCACACAAAAATGCGCAAGTGAGGGAAAAAAAACACACACAAAGTCTATGCTATAATATTTTAACCTATAATTGCAGTAGATTTTGATCCTTAGTTATAACATATAGAAATAACTTATTTTCTTACCAGTTCTTTTCTTACATATAAGTCCTATTCGGTGCTGACTGTCACTGCTTCAATTGAGAAATTGAAATGGAGTATCAGAGCACATACAAGAATCCATGAACCATAAATGCAGAGCAGGAGGACTCGATTACAGTAGGAGAGGATAGTGGTAGGGACCTACAGGATTATTGTCTGAAGGAAATAGGAGCAGTTGAACAGGGAGGTCAAAGATCAGAGTCTGATCCTGAGTACTTACCTCTTAGCAGTACAAGATGATGGTTAATGACCTCACATTAGCAGTTAAGGTTAATGAATGCATCTTCTGAGGACTTCTTATACCTACAAAACCAACCTCCAAAACTGCTCATTGCACTACACTCCAATCACTCATCCAACAGAACTCCCTAGTAGTCAGGTCTCAAACTTAATATTCAGATGCTTAACCTCACCCATTTAATGAAGCCCACTGAGCTCCGTGCATCTGGGGTCACAGGAACATTGAGGATGACTGTATGTTCCTGCCTCCTGTACCCTTTTGATTGCTACCTCGTTTTTATCCTGATATATGACATCAAGTGCAAGCTGCAGAGTATATGATTATGGGCCTTTTGACTTGAGCAAAAGGAAACACCTCTCTCCCTCATCTTAATTTACCCTTCTCATTTTTTGTTTTCAGATTCCCATGAACTGTGACTAGTCAGCCAATGCAGTAGCAGGAGGAAAAGATACTAGAACTGCGTGAATTTTAGAGGCTCGTCTATAGTCAGCATCTCTCTCTGATGAATCACAGGACATGCATGACTGGATTGCACCCACAACAGGGTAAAGAATAACTTGGCTGGCAATTCCCCAGAAAGTGAGGTCATTGACAGGTTCGTAGTCTCACCCTCACACACTTGACATTGCTGGAAGCATCACATCTATGTCTCCCAAAGTATACATACTACCAGATAATCAGGGCGAGAATGTGGTAAATTGGAAAGGTCACTGGAGTAATAATCCAGAGGCCAAAGCAAATTCTCTGCAGGCATGTGGTCAAATCCCAACATGGCAGCAGACATAAATTTAGGGTGGTTTCTTGCTTTCCTTGCTAGGATTAAGGACGTCTCTAAACATTTCAAGCATATTGTTAAAGGTGAGATTGAGAAACCAGAAATTATTATACACATTGGTAGGAATGAAATTTGCAGGGAAAAGATTAAAGCAGTACAGAGTGAATTTAAGAGGTTAGGTAGAAGGTTAAACAATAGAACCTTAAAAGTGGTAATTTCTCATTTATTCCCAATGCCAAACTCGAACAAGGGAAGGAACAAAAAGATAAAGGAGATAAATCAATGGCTGAAGAGTTGATGCGTCGTTCAGGGATTCAGGTTTTTGGATAATTGGAATTTGTTTTGGGATAGAAAAGACCAATTCAAAAAAGATTGGTCTAATCTGAACTGGAAAGGGACATTTGCTCATTCCATTAAGGGAGACTTTATAGAGACTTTAAAGAGAGAGGGAGTGGAGGAATTCTAAGTAGCGGTGTGAATATAAGGATCGATTGGAAAGGTACAAAGTGTGAAGAGGCATGTCAATTAGAAAAGAAAGACAAGAAAGAGTAATTCTGAAGAACTAAACTGCATTTATTTCAATGCAAGATGTCTTACAGGTGGGCCTGATGAACTCAGGTCATATTTAAGAACATGGGATTGGGATGTCATAGCTACAGAAGCTTGGCTGAGAGATGGACAAGACTGGCAGCTCAATGTTCTGGGTTTTAGATGCTATAGGAAGGATAGGACAGTAGGCAGGAAAGGTGGGGGAGTGGGGCATTTTTGATCAAGAAATACGTTACTGCTGTAACTAAAGATGTTTTTGAAAAATTGTCCAGTGAAAACATATGGATAGAAATTAGAAATAAGAAAGGAAAGATCACGTTGATGGGATTGCTGTAATGGGCCCACCAATAATAAGAGAGAAATTGAGAAACAAATCTGTAGAGAGGTATATGTAGGCACAATAAGGTTGTAATAATGGGGGATTTTAATATTACAAACACTGCCTGGGGCTAACATAGCGTTAAAGGTTTGGATGATAAAGAATTTGTCAAATGTGTTCAAAAAAACTTTCTTTATCAATATGTCAAGGCTCCGACTAGAGAAGGAGGAAAACTAGATCTTTTGGGCAAAAGACAGGGCAGATAACTGAAGTAAAAGCGGGGGAACACTTTGCGTCTAGTGATCATAATTCAATTAGTTTCAAAATGGCTATGGAAAAGGATAAGTCTTCCATAAAAGTTAAAGATTTTATTTGGAGTAAGACAAATTTTAATGGTATGAGACAAGAACTTTTAAAAGTTGATTGGAGTAGATTATTCACAGGTAAAAGGACGTCTTACAAGTGGGAGGCATTCAAGAGTGTGACGACAAGAGTTCAGAAAAATTATGTTCCTGTTAGAGTGAAGGGTAAAGCAAGTAAGATTAAGGAACAATGGATGAATAAAGATAAATAAATTCTAGTCAATAATAAAAGAAAATCTTATTTTAGATATAGACAAGTTGGTTCAACTGAATCTCTTAATCAATATAAACATTAAGGGGCATCCTTAAGAAAGACATCAGGAAGGCAAAGAGTGGATATGAGATAGCATTGGCAGATAAGGTTAAGGATAAGGTTAAGGATAATCCAAACAGATTCCACAAATACATTCAAAGCAACTAGATAGAGGGTAAGGCCTCTTAAAAATCAAGGAGGCTGTCTTTGTGTTGAACTCCAGGAGATGGGAGAGAAACTAAATGAATATTTTGCGTCAGTTTTTACTTTGGAGAAAGAAATGGACTCTAGTGAATGCAGAGAAATTAACTTTGATTATTTAAAAAAAGTTCACATTACAGAAGAGGAAATTTGGGAGGGCTTAGAAAATACAAATGTGAATAAATCACTGGCACCTGTTCGAATGTGTTGTAGAACGTTGTGAAAAGTAAGGGAGGAAATTAAGAGACCCCCTGTAGAAATATTTGCATCATCTATAACTACAGGTGAGGTGTCTGATGACTGGAGGGTGGCTAATGTTGTACCTTTGTTTAAAAAAGGTTGTAAGGAGAAACTGGGGAACTATGGGCCTGTGAGTCGGACTTCGGTTGTGGGTAAATCGTTGGAGTTGATTATAAAAGATAGGATTTACAGACATTTAGAGGGGCAGAAATTGATTATGGATAGTCAGCATGGTTTTCTGTGAGGAAAATCATGTCTCACAAACTTGTTTGAGTTTTTTGAGGAAGTTACCTAAAAGATTGATAATGGCAAAGCAAGTAGATGTTTTCTTTTTGGATTTTAGTAAAGCCTTTGATAAGATTCCGCATGGTAGACTTCCATGGTAACTAACTTAGTTAAGTTAGGTCACATGAGATTCAGGGTGACCTTGCCAATTGGTTACACGATTGGTTTAACAGCCGGAGACAGAGAGTGATGGTGGAGGGTTGATTTTTGGACTGGAAGCCTGTGACCAGCGGTGCTCGGCACTTTTCCCTGCAACCGCAAGAAGTGCTACACCTGCCCCCACACCTCTTCCCTCACCCCAATCCCAGGCCCCAAGACTTTCCACATCAAGCAGATGTTCACCTGCACATCTGCCAATCTGGCATACTGCATCCGCTATACGCGTTGTGGCTTCCTCTACATCGGGGAAACCAAGCGGAGGCTTGGGGACCATTTTGCAGAACACCTGCGCTCAGTTTGCAACAAACAACTGCACCTCCCAATCGCGAACCATTTCAACTCCCCCTCCCATTCCTCAGACGACATGTCCATCCTGGGCCTCCTGCAATGCCACAATGATGCCACCCGAAGGCTGCAGGAACAGCAAATCATATTCAGCCTGGGAACCCTGCAGCCCAATGGTATCAATGTGGATTTCACAAACTTCAAAATCTCCCCTCCCCCAACTGCAGCCCAAAACCAGCCCAGCTCGTCCCCGCCTCCCTAACCTGTTCTTCCTCTCACCTATCCCCTCCTCCCATCTCAAGCCCCACCCCCATCTCCTATCTACTAACCTCATCCCGCCCCCTTGACCTGTCCGTCCTCCCTGGACTGACCCATCTCCTCCCTACCCCCCCACCTACACTCACCTTTACTGGCTCCATCCACGCCTCTTTGACTTGTCTGCCTCCTCTCCACCTATCCTCTCCCCTATCCATCTTCTATCCATCCTCTATCCGCCTCCCCTTCTCTCCCTATTTATTTCAGAACCCTCTTCCCCTCCCCCATTTCTGATGAAGGGTCTAGGCCCGAAACATCAAGTTTTCCTGCTCCTATGATGCTGCTTGGCCTGCTGTGTTCATCCAGCTCCACACCTTGTTATCTCGTGCTCCACAGGGATCGGTTCTGGGTCCTCTTTTGTTTGTCATTTATATAAATGATTCGGATGAATATACAAAGCATGGTTAGTAAGTTAGCGGACCAAAATTGGCGGCACAGACAGTGAAGAAGGTTTTCTAGGATTACAAAAGAATCTTGATCAAATGGGTCAATGGGCTAAAAAATGGCAGATGGAGTTCAATCTGGACAAATGTGAGGTATTGCATTTTGGTACAACAAACAAGGGTAGGATTTATACAATTCATGGTAGGGCCTCGGGTAGTGGTGTAGAAAAGACGGACCTAGGGGTGCAGGTGCATAATTCCTTGAAGTTTGTATCACATGTACACAGGGTAGTTAAAAAGGCATTTGGCACACTTGCCTTCATTGATCAGTCCTTTGAATACAGGGGTTGGGAACTCATGTTGTGGTTGTACAGGACACTGGTGAAGTCTCTTCTGGAATACTGTGTCCAATTCTGGGTTGCCCACATATAGGAAGGATATCATCAAGCTGGAGATGGTTCAGAAGAGATTTACCAGGATGTTGCAGGGTATGGAAGGCTTGAGTTATAAAGAAAGGCTGGATAGGCTGAGACTTTTCCACTGGAGCATAGGAGGTTGAGAGGCAACCTGATAAAAGTTCATAAAATAATGAGATATAGATAGAGTTAATGGTACTTGTCTTTTCCCTAGGATGAGGGACTTCAAGACTAGGGTGCACATTTTTAATGGGAGAGGAGAGAGATTTAAAAAAGATATGAGGTGTAAAATTTTTACACATAGGGTGGTTTGCGTGTGGAATGAACTTCTGGAGGAAGTGGTGGATGAGGGTACAATTACAATGTTTAAAAGACATTTAGATAGGTGCATGAATAGGAGAGGTTTGGAGGGATATGGACCAGGAGCAGACAGGTGATATTAATTTAGTTTGGAATTATGTTCGGCATGGACCGAAGGGTCTGTTTCTGTGCCATACGACTCTGTTGCTCTATGAGAGCTGCCGAATTTGAATTCCATTAATAGATCTACAATATAAAGCTAGTCTCCCAATAATAGCGATTGCGACAATTATCTCAATTGGCCTATCTGGTTCACTAATCCTTACCCTGCATGGCCCAGATTTGACTCCAAACCCAGACAGGATTCATATGCATTTTTAGAGGCAAGGAATGATTAGGAATAGTCAGTATGGGTTTGTGCAAGGGAAATCGTGTCTCACAAACCTGATTGAGTTTTTTGAGGAAATAACCATGAAGATTGATGAGGGCAGAGCGGTAGACATTGTTTACTTGGACTTTAGTAAAGCCTTTGGTAAGATTTCAAATGGTAGACTAATTAGAAGAGTTAGATCACTTGGCAGTCAGTTCAAGGATAGTTAGGGATGCTGCACAAACGGTGACCATGCCAGCAATGTTCACAACTCAAAATAATAAGGGAAAAATACAATTACTGCCAAGTCACCTAGATCAAAGCTTCCCAAACTATGGTTTGCAACACTCAGAGAGGTTGGTCGACAAAGTCCTGGGTTAATAATATCCAGTGCAACAATGGCAGCTGTGGAGCTCCAATGAAGTTCTAACAGCACTTTTTTAAACAAGTCCGTGACCTAACTGTCCAATCTTTTTGGCCTGAATCCTGTCCTGAAGAACTAAGTATATGCTTTTCAATTAAAAAGCTGATTGATAACACTGCTTTCCCTTCTGGCAGGTTTCTCTCAGAACTCACCCTCTCACAAGTCTGGGGTCTTGGCAACACTTTGGCAACACAAATGGTGTCACAATTAGAAAACATTTGGAAGCGCTGACCTAGATAGCACAAGGTCAGAAAACACATAATACCATGTTATTGTGCAACAGGTTTATTTGAAAACACAAACTTTTGGAGCCTCACTCCTTAAAGCATGTATCCAACAAGCGCATAAACACATTGGAACTGCTAAAGTTGTAAGAGAGACGTGGTAGAATCTACATCTGGCAAGGCACAAACATCAGCAGCCTGCAGCCAGGACAGGGGACAATGGTAGCACAGCTGTCAACTTGCTAGAAGGAAATATCGTATACCAGATGTACTGCACAGAGCTCAGGCGTTGTTGGGACAGCCTTCAGAAGAAAGCTGATGAGTACTGACAATGAAATGCTTAATGTAGATTCTGCCACTTAACTATCCTCCAAATTGTGAACAGTGTCAGTAGCTGACCTGCTGTCTGTGAAGGTGATTGTGAACGATAGTGGCTCCGATTTTCATTCCCAGGCCAGGAATTCAAGTGCAGGACATTTCTCAGTTTCACAAACCTGATTCTGGAAGAAGTGCTGTGGAAGGTTGGATTATTATTTCAGCGCCATGGATTGCTTGGAAGGTGAACCAGATGAGCTTGAAATAAGACTTGAAGTTCTGGTTGTGAATGCAAGCTGGATGCAAGCTCTAATGCTTAATATAACGATGGACTATCAGAATGGCTGCAGTAAATTTCATGAAGCATGGCAAAGACTGCAACTAGGGACAGGTCTTTGCATAGAACTTGTAGCTCATCCTTTCCATCGTGGAAGTAGCAGAGCTAACGAGGATGCATCATCTCTTGGCTGATGTCTCAGCTTCCATTATAGCACTATCAAAAGCCATCTAATGTCTGTGTGCTACAATGGAATGTCAGGAAAAAGTGCCTCCTACCACTGTGACAGTACTTAGGATTTCTCAGAGAGACACTGACTTAGAGGATTGATGTGAAGGGGAACACAGCAGGGCGACTGATTAACATTTATATGCAACACAGCATGATTGATGTATGATTTTGGTGCAATATACTTATTTTGTGAGGATACTACTTCTGACACAAAATTCAGCAGCACCCAACTGAAAGTAGTTGATAGTCCTTTCAAACAGCACTGTTGAGGGCATTCTGATTCGCTGAACAGATGTTCAGCTTTGTGACATTAAGAGACGTCATAACTAGAAACTCCATACTGGCAGCATCAGTGTCAAATCAGCCTTGCACGTCTTCACCTAAACACCATCCAGGCAATCAAGAACCAAAGGTATGTGCATGTGCCATGGACACTATTTAGAGGCAAAATTGCACCTTGGAACAGCCAATAACAGGTCCTACAGATCTGAATTAATGCCTTGACTCTGCCACAAAAGTATTTGCTTTGTGAAAAAAAAAGCTGGTGCTGCTGCTTTAGCCCTGAAGCACTATTCTATTTGACTGCTACTCAGAACAGAGCTGTTTAACTTGTGGTCCCCAAATCTAATAACTGGTGGGTCTGTGTTCTTGCTCTGCTTCAGTTCTGTCTTGTGGACTGTAATAAATGAAAGCAATAAAAGAACTTGTATTTACATTGCATTTTTCATAACCTCAGGACATTCCAAGGCACTTCACAAGTAAGATTGAAACAAAGTGAAAGATCAGATAATCTGCTTACTAGCTTGACAGATATACTGAAATTTTAATAAAAGACCCATTTCTCCTTTCAGTGTTTTTGCTTTATTGTTCTAGTTGCCACGGTTCCTAAACTCTGGAATGTCGCCTGCAAACTTCTCTGACACCACCACCCCCACTCCTGCTTAAAATCTATCTCTTCAACTAAGATTTTGGTCATGTGATATGTGAGTCACAATTGACTTACACTTGAAAATGCACCCGTAGGTCATTTTAACAAAGCTATATAAATGCAAGTTGTGGTTTTGTGATTGTTGTAGTTCAGTGACAGAGAAATGCAGCCCAGACACCAAAAAGAGCACTCTGCCTTTCTTCGGGTAGTGCTATTCCCTGCATCTAGTTGAGATGTCTACATCCAAATAAATATTTTTAAAAAAACTATAGCATAATTAAGTGTCTTATTATGTCAAAATAATATGTTCTTTACCTTTATAATAATCTTTATCAGTTATATTTAATTTGGATTTTACTTTACAAGGCATTGTCTCACCACAGCATTTTTACCTAAATATGACACCAGATTTACTTTGTTAAAATTTTAATCCATGACCTAGCATTCATTATTAGTTAATTCATCTGTGAAATACATTATCAACATTATTTACAATCTCGAATTCTGTTGAATTGTGACTACAATGTGTCCATGTAAAGTTAACAACAATGTTCAGTTAATAGTTATCAATACCGTAGTGATGTTTTATCATATATTATTGTTATTTTGGAACTTGGATTCTTAAGTTGAGATTTTTTTTTTTCATTTCTGTGAGTTACTTTTTTAAGGGTCAAAAACCCTGTTTATTTGGAAAGGGGCCCAACATCCGCAGTTCTTTTGGGTTTTATTTAGCATTTACAAGAAATCATGTGACTTAAGTAAGCTAAATAACCACACAAGCTACTGGTGGGATAATTAAATTGAGATTTTATGATCAAGAGGATGCCAGAAATAGGGTCCATACAGTAGGAAAGGTCCAAAGCAGCAGAGGGTAGTTTAGTTTTAGGCAGCCTTCTGACCATTAAAGCTGGAAAGAAGTCTTACGCTCAAATAGCGGTCTAAGTAGACAGGGCTGAAAAAGAGCTCTGAGCTTTTCTTAGAGTTCAGTGAGGTAAAATCAATGTGTCTATGTGTCTCAAGGAGAGGTGGTACAGAAGAAAATCACAGCTAGCGAACATGCAGAAATGTACTAAAAGTAACTGTTTGTGACCTTGTTAGTTGACCAAGAAACTGAACAGTAAAGACAGGTGTTATACGTCAGTAGGGATGACTCTGAAGGATAGCAAGGTGAAGCATTTTGGGAGGTGTAGTAAGGCAAGGGTCATACACTATGAATGTTAGGTGCCTAGGGAGTACTTAAGAACAAAGGGATCTTGGTGTCACAAGTCCATAGATCCCAGAAGACGTCAGCACTGAAAGACAGGATGGAGAACAAGGCACATGGAAGCTTGCTTTCATTAACCAGTGATAGATTATAGAAGTAAATAAGTCTTGTTACAAGTTTATAGAACATTGGTTAGGCCACAAATGGAGTAGTGTATGCAGTTATCATCATCATTCACCACATTATTGCCTCTATTTTTGCATGGCACTGGGCGGACCTTGCAGAATCGTGGAATTACTTCTTGGTCAACATGCAAGGCGGTCTAGTGAAAACAGTTTTGGGTTCCCTGCACCATTGTTTTTGATGCAGGCAGTCTGCAAATTTTGTGCTGCCTATTAATTCAAATGATTGTAGGATGGAGCAACACAAAACTCAGCGCCCAACGCGTTCGATGTCATGTGAGATTAGCATGAGTCACCATTAGCTTGCACTATTAAAAGCCAACCTGTATCACTTGCTCCAAGATGTTCTAAAGCTGGAATGGAGGCCTTTGTTTTGGAGAGCAGGAGGGATATCAAATATCCTCAGGGGACCAGAAGCAATGGAATCAGTCAATCATGATGCTACTTTGTGTATATTTAAGGCTGAAATATGTTGATTCTTGACCAGTAGGGGTATCAAGGATCACAGGCAAAATGCAGGAAAGTGGTTATGTGGAATGTCAAGGGGTTGAATGGCCTACTCCTGTTTCCATTTCATATGGTTTTATGTTTTGAAGCCAGCAATTTAGCCCTAAGGAACTGGGTCCACCATTGCTAGTAGTTTTACCTAATGTAGTCTGAAAGGATGCCCGAGACATAGTTCAACAAGGAAACAGATGATGAATGTTAAGTAAGGGTTAATTGGTTATGAATTGGTTATGGAAACTATGGGAGCTAGTAATTCAGTGGTGTGAGTTTTACAACGTGTGGTTAACTGAAATAAAACTCTCATTAACATTGTAGATTTGAACTGATCAAAAACATTCGTCTTCTTGTGTATAA
Source organism: Ginglymostoma cirratum (assembly GCA_024137785.1). Taxonomy (NCBI): domain Eukaryota; kingdom Metazoa; phylum Chordata; class Chondrichthyes; order Orectolobiformes; family Ginglymostomatidae; genus Ginglymostoma; species Ginglymostoma cirratum. Next base: position 35,656,829 of record JAHRHZ010000289.1, on the reverse strand, counting down.
CAGCAAGAATTTCAATGGCCTCACAGGTTAGTCTAGTTTACTGAATATACCTTCAAATGCCACATCTCATGAACTATGCCACATACCCATCACTCACCAACAGATAATCTCCATCAATCATGATTCATATCTTAACATTCATAGTTGCATCTCACCCCCACACACTTGACATTGCTGGAAGCCTCACACCTACATCTCACAACATGTAAATAACACCAGATAATCGGGGGAGAAAGTAGTGAATTGGCAAAGTCATTGGACTAATAATGCAGAGGTCAGGGCAAATATTCTGGGGACATGGGGTCAAATTCCAACACAAGAGCTGCTGTGGAGAGATAGTAGGAACTACAGATGCTGGAGAATCTGAGATAACAAGGTGTAGAGCTGGATGAACACAGCAGACCAAGCAGCATCAGAGGAGCAGGAAGGCTGACGTTTTGGGCCTAGACCCTTGAAGAATAACACCTTGTTATTAAACGAGCTGCTGTATTTGAATTATATTAGTAGATCTGGAATATAAAGCCAGTTTCCAAATAATAATGATTTTGACAACTATCTCAATTGGCCTATGTGATTCACTAATCATTAACCCTAATGGCATAGATTTGTCTCCAGACCCAGAACAATGTGGTTGACTCTGACTGTCCTCCAAAATGGTCAAATTAGTAATGCCAAACAAATGGTGGCCATTGCCAGCAATGCTCACAACTCAAAGTAGTAAGGAAAATGTACCTTTACTACTACTTCTTCTAGACACCTACCTCCCATGAGTGATTTAAAAATTTGTCAAGTACTTTGAGTTATTTGTACATTTCTTGTTTCTGCTATTATATGGTTCAGATAAAAAAAAGCTATACTTACTTCTAACTGTTCCATGGCTGCAATCTTTCTGTCTAGGAATCGCTGTCTCCTTAATGCTTCCATGTGGTATAATGCCATACTCCGATATCTATAGGCTCAAGTAGGTCTAGGTTATCAGCAAAGATGACGTGGAATTTTAAGTTTACACTGCTAATTATTATCCAGTTATTTCTATAATAGTTATTTTCTGTTTTGTAGTATCTCTTAGAAGCTTCTCAGTTTAAACGACTCTCCAGTGTTTGTTTATTAAGTCACTGACTATTGGGGATTATCATCACTAAATTTTTAAATCAGATAATTGAACTAAATAGAACATGAGGTGGCTATTCAGCTGACAGTGTCTCCTTCGAAGAGCATCTCACCCAGACCCATCTCCCTACTTTATAGCTGTAATCCTACATTTCCCTAGCCTGCACGTCCCCTGGACACTGGGCAATTTAGCACGGCCAATCCACCCAACTTGTACATCTTTGGAAGAAGGGTCACTGGACCCAAAACACTAACTCTGCTTTCTTTTCACAGATGTTGCCAAACCTGCTGAGTTTTCCTGGCAACTTCTGTTTATGCTTCTGATTTCTAGCATTCACAGTTCTTTGGTCGTTTTTGCCAGCTGTTATAGTTACCTTGATTATACTTTCTTCCACTAGTTCACCCTGCTTCCTTTAAGAACTCTATTTAATTTTCTTAGTTTTTCTGACTCCATTGCATTTGTTCTGATGATACCGAATTACATCCAATCCTGCTGATATGGCTTCCTTTCTCATCTAACAAGGATTCCCTTTCACCATATGTGAAAGAGGCCCTCTATTAACTCCATTCCACAATCCCACATTTGTGTTCTCACTCTTCCCTTCTCTGTCAGGATCAAATTCAGGTTCCTTTATTCAAACCTACAATAACAACATTCATATTCCACCAGATCATCCCTGGACATTTGTTGTCTCCAGCATGTTGTCTCCATCAAGCAAACCACACACACACACACACACACACACACACACACACACACACACAAAAGTCTGAAGGGATTGTTTTGTCATGACATCAATCTGCTTTCCTGGGTGCCTATCAATGAGGATGTGAAAATTCAATGCTGTACTTTCATCTCCTCCTGCTTTCATCTTCCAATATAGTGTTCTGTCAAACAGATCCAAGATGTCTTCCCAATTTAAAATCTTCAAAGGTTGAGAAAAGCTGTATCATAACAAGCACCTTCTGCCAAGGATTGCTAGGTAGAACTGATAGACTAGCTGCAGTAATTGAACATTTATTCGGATGGGAAGATGACAAGTTTAAATTCCATCCTGAATGACTGCTTAAAATTGCCTGTTCCTCTGGTCAGCTTCCCAAATCCTGGAAAATCCTGGAAAGTAAGTTTCTCTCCAGAACCAAATGGGCTTCCATTAACCATGGCAAAACTCACTGTAGCAGCAATATAGTCTGGCAAAATCAAAATCACTATATTTCACATTCCCCCAATCCATCAAACTTGGGGAATAAAACTTCTCTTAACTCTGTTTTCCTCTCCTATTTGATGTCTGACCTGCTGTGTATTTCCATCATTTTCTGTTTTTATTACAATAGAAAAGACTGATGTACATCAAAATGTTCAGGCATCAACATGGATAGACATCGAACAGAAAAAGAAATTGTACTATTTGAGGGATTTTACTGCACACTTGCTTTCTTAAAAAAAAATTGGTGATAAGTTGACTACCACAAGGGTACTGATCGTTCCACAGTAAAGAATCCCATCTAAACAATCTTTCCATATGGGGGCTGATCTTTATAAAACACGAATGAGGCCATAGCCAAAGTATTTAGAAAATTGTTGCTGTTCTTAATAAGGCAAAGAGATCATAAGACCATAAGATATTAGAGCATAATTAGACCAATCAGCCCATAAATTCTGCTCCAGCATTTGATTATGGCTGGAATGTTTCTCAATTCCATTCATACGTATTTTCCCTGTAACCCTTGATTCTCTTACCAACCAGGAACCTATCTATGTCTGTCCTAAATACACTCAATGAGTGGCCTCCACAGCCCTGTGTGGCAATGGGTTTCACAGATTAACCATGCTCTGGCTGAAGAAATTCCTCCTCATCTCAGTTCTAAAGGGTTATCCCTTCACTCTGAGGTTGTGCTAGTGTCTTTGTGTCTCTCCTACGAGTGGAAACATCTTCTCCACATCCATTCATTAGGAAGGAAGTTATGATGAACCTTTCTGTAAAAAAATAGCTCAGCATCAACTATTTTGTCTAATTCTGGACACCGTGTTACAAGAGGCTGTTGGAGCTGATGGGCTTCAAAGATTATTGTTTGACAACTTATTCTCCTAAAATTGAGATAATAAAGAAAGGTGAATGATTCAGAGGTAAATCATATGAAGGTGAAGAAAGGTCAGGAATACAAATAAAAATGAGTATTTCAGAGAGGGTTTAGAAAGAAAGTTATGAGAAGGTTTCAGGGATCAGGAAATTTTAGTCACTTGGATGGATGGAGAAGTTTTCCTTAGGTAAACAATGTTCGGAGCTGTTCAAAATCACAATGGGTCTGGACCGAGTGGACAGTGAAGAATGAGAACCAGAGGACACAAATTTATGGTGAATGGCAAAAGAACCAAATGCCACAAAAGTTTTTCTTAATGAAGTACATGGTTAAGGTCTGTAATGCATCACGAGAGCATGTAGTGGAAATGGATTCAATTGTCACTTTCAAAAAGGAAGAGAAAAAAGTGCTGTGCTACAGGAAAAGGACGGAGGAGTGGGACTGGCTGAGTTGCTCTTGCAGTGAAATGAAATGGACATAAAGGGTAGAATGGCTTTCTTCTGTGTTGTAATCATTTGAGAATTCTACAAGTGCAGTTCTGGTTGCTGCATTACATGAAAGATGTGATCTAGAGAAATAAAGAATACAGAGGAGATTTTTGGTAATACTGGAGAATTCAGCCATATGGAAAGATTGTTTAGTTGGGATTCTTTACTCTGGAACAGAGAAAACTGAAGAAAGGTGAAAGAAATACTTTATTTTTCCATGCGATGTGGGTGTTGCTGTCATTCCAAATTCTCGAGTGGATTGGCAAGCCATTTCAGAGGGCAATTAACAGTCAATCCATATTCCTGTGGTGCTGAAGTCACATGTAGATTAAAATAACTCTAATTTTATTACAATCATAGCACAATTATTATTTTTGAGCATCTAATTCCAAAATTTTATAGAATTCAACTGAATTCTACTGAAATGGGATTCCAACCCACGTCCCAAAGCATTTTCCCAAAGCAATGTTCAGTAGACATTATCACTACATCCACACCATGGATTTGGTGTTTTTCCTCAGAAACTAGACGATTGAGAGGTGATTTCACTGTATATTGTAAAATTCTTGAAATGCTGATAGAGTGGATGATTTGAGAAGTTGCACTCAATCTTCAAATTAAACCTTTGAATTTTCTATCTCATGGGACTGTGAAAGGTCTGTGGTTCATTATACTTAAACAAAAGAGCTAACTAGATTTCTGGATACAAATCAAGTTAAAGAATATGGAGAGAGTGGAAAAAGGTTGATTTAAAGTAATAAATCAGTAATGATCATAATGATGGGAGAGCACGTTGGAAAGGCAGAATGGCCATTTTTAAACAAAAAAAATCAACATGAATAGAGCACCCAGTGGACTGAAAACCAGCAATGGGAGGGAACAATAGCAAGTACCTTCAAGACTAAAACAAAATTAAAGCAAGCGAGCAGATGGAGCCCACCAGAAACTGGCAGAGACTGTATGTTAGGCTACATCAGGCAACAAACTAACTTGTTATGATCCATTACCTTCTAGAATGAATCGCTCTTCTAACCCACGTGAAGAGAACGTAGCAAATACTTTTGACTCTCCAGACACAGCAATGTTAAATCGTCCAATATTGAGAGTTATATGTGAAATGATTCATCAGTGACGCCGTGCTTGCCTGATGAACCGCTTTTGTGACATAGCGAACCACCTCAGCTAAGAAATGTAAAATAAACGGCAGGCTTCTTTTGGGGGGGGGGGTGAAGTTTAACACCTGCTTCAACCCTACTTTATAACTACATTCACTTCAAAAGCCTTCACAGATCTTTCTGTATTGAAAAATATTAATTTTAGAAAATATTTTAAACTTTAAATTATTACATTGAATATATTTCAAAATGCATGTTAATATAAAGAATGAGAACACAATTCTAGGATTTTGCAGAATTCAAATTTCACCGTCTACTGTTGGTGGGGTGGGGAGATATGTTACTGATTTGGGACTCCAAGCTCTCCCTATCTTTTATTCCCACTCTGGCCCCTTCCTCCTCCAAGTTTGCACCCAGTCCTTTCATGGCGACCGCCTACACAGGCAGAACCCGCCCACAGAGCTGTCAATCAGGACCACTTCCCAATGCGATTGGTCAGTACCGCGGGTCGCACCACCCCCTCTACGGGGTCTCCCCGCGGCTCCTGCAACCGGTGCCGGTCCACCGAACGTGCTGGCGGCGCAGGCCCCGCCCCCTTACCGACCTCCCCCATTGGCTTGGCGGGTGGATCCCCCCCACCCCATTGATGGTCGGTGCTGTCAATCAGACCTTCCTTCTCTGCCCAGCAGGTTGGTGTGTGATTCAGCCGGCGCTCTCCTCGGCGGTGCGGGTATTTTTGTAATTTTTTTCATCCAAAATATTCCGACCCCCCCCCCTCGCCTTCAACCCCAGAAAAGAAATTATTTCAATTGCGCGGATTGAGAAAGGTGAGGAGGGTTTCAGCCTTCCTGTTCTTGCTCGAAGCTCCCGGTTCGGCCTCCCCTACGCTTCTCACTCCCTCCCTCCTCCCCGGATTCCTGCGGTGAGTGAGTTGAGCGGCTCGCGGGGGAAGTCGAAGCCGGCGGCTGGGCCTGGGGTGGGAGAGAGTGGAAGAGAAAAGACAGTGAGGGAAGGGAAGGGAAGGCCAGGCCAGGCCGCCGCCATTTTAAACACAGGCCGCGGTGGCGACACGAGTGGTTGGGAGGGGGGTGCAGAGGGAGACCCGGTGATTTCCTCCAAGCGCTCGCTCTCTCTCTCTCTCTGTCTGTGACCCCGCTCGCCGAGGTGGGGGGGGGGGAGAAGAGAGAGGGGGTTGGTGTGGTGGTTGCGGCCGGTAGGGTCGGGGGGGGGGGAGAAAGGGGGGGGTGGGGGTAGGTCTGGCCTTTGTTCCCGTCTCGGGTGCCGGGTAATGGCGTAAGGGAGGGAGGGGGGTAATCAGAAAGAGAGTGGGACTCTCCTTTTCTTCAGTCTGTCGTCGACGAAGCGGTCTCCGTGTCTTGATCAACCCCCGCCCGCTCGCACGTGGTTGCCACCCGATATTCCCGCGTCGTTAAAGCCGCCCTACCCCCTCTCCGTACCTCCCATACCTCGAGGCCTTTACTTGTCCCCTACAGCTCCACGTGTTATGGAGCTCAGCCTTGCCTCTGCCTGTCCTGTTTAATTCGATCATTTTTATGTACATGTCACAGGGCGGGAAGGGTGTTCAGGGGCCAGGCATTGTCTGGCCCGTCTCCCCGCCCCCGATTTGAGAACACTCGTGTCTCTTCTGTCAAGAAAGATTATTTCAAGTGTGGTGGAGTCTTTTCTTAAACGTACGACTTGTGCGAGCGAATCCTACGCAAATACTGGATCAATTAGAAAGGGAGAACAATACCATTCTTTTTGCCATTCAGCTTTTTTTTCAAGAAAATGCCTCGCCCTTGTTACACGGAATGGCCAGATTTCTCCGTTTACATTTCCTTGGGTGGCAGGTTCGAGCGGAGGGCGCCCTCATTGTAATCCTTTATAAATTAATTTGATTGTGCGTGAAGCACAAAAGTTGCAACATTTGATAGTTGTAATTTAACGGAAGACGTTAGAAATCCACTGTCTCCAATCCCTTTAGTATTTGTAGAATTGTCCGGGGTGAAGTTAGAGACTGAGAAGACCTGTTCCTGTCTGTCAGTAATTAATCTGTGGAGTGAGGAAAACAAAAGAAAACCAGAGTGCTGCAACGGTTTTGAGCTCTGGTCTTGTTTATTTTCTGATGGAGCCACATAACTGCAATTATTTTTCAAAATTGGAACTCTATATTGGACAGTTATGATGTTTCTTGCTAATCTGGCTGTATCAATTTTAACTTTTTTTAAGTATTTGCCCAGGTAATAATTGTCTAAGCAAAAAGGTAAGGGATGCCCAGGATATGTTGAGCACTTCAACCTTACATGGTCAAATGCAGAACAAAACTTAGTTCACTCTATAAGAACCCAAATAAAATGCCAGTATACCATGTTTTACAATCCTTATGACTTTTGAGTTAAATCTTTGAATTCTTATCTCAAAACTTTAATTTGTACTTGGATAGTTTTGACTTGATCCATTTGAACTCACCTTAGTTGAGCTGGAGGGCTTGTGTAATCATAATAAGGTAGTCCTGTTTACTTTTGTTTTTTTTCTTGTGTAGCAATTCTCAGTTGACCAAAGAGATGGTGATGGAGAAGCCAAGTCCCCTGCTTGTAGGGCGGGAATTTGTGAGGCAGTATTACACACTGTTGAACCAGGCCCCTGACTATTTACACAGGTAAGTTGGCATTTTTTTTCTGCAGCCGTCTACTTTTTTGTATGATTGAAGGCAAGGCCCAATCTGTGTGACTGGATCAACTAAAGACAGGATTGTTTGGTCAATTTGATTTGGAAGTTGTAGCAAGAGACTTAAAAAGATGTATAAGTGAATGGCCATTTTCAGACTGCATTCAATGTTTTGTGTAAGCTGTTTTTGCCAACTCCAAAGTGTATCAGTTAATGTAACTAATGCTTGTTCATTTTGGTCGTGCTTCTTTTATTCTGAAGCTTAAATTTGAATTAACGGTGTATGTTGGTTCTCCTCAGGTACCACCTCGCTGTAGATTGATAGCTTTTGCTTTACTAATCTGTCAGGTCTGCGCAGAATTAAACTTTCTATAAAGTACTAGCTCATAAGGTAACAAACCCATGAAGTGATATTTTGCAAAGGACTTAAAAGGTGTTACTAGATTTGTCGCTATTAATTTTCATGTTTTTCTAACTGGTAGTGTAGTGTATAAGTGTTAGTCCAGTATAATCATTATTGATGCAAATTTTCAGTGTGGTATACTCAAGTACCTGATGTTTTCTTGTAAGTAACAGCTGAGTTGAATTGCACACTAATTTCAAACTAAAATATTGCATCGTAAAATATTTACTTTTAAACTTATAAGGAAATGTATGCTTTTTTGAGACTGGCTAATCCATCTGTCAGTTGAGCCAATAATGATACTTTTTTGTATACTCATTTCAATGCTGTTTGGTGGTATTTCCATTGCATGTGTTTTTGGTGTCTACAATTCTGTAATGAAACTGTAATAAGAGTTGCCATAATATGGCTTCTGGTACCTCATCGGTACATTGTCAGTCTAAGTTCTAAAATGTGCTGCCGTCTTTCACGTGACAAATTACTGGTAGGCAGTGCTACCCATTTTTGATTAGGATTACTGGTGAGCAAAAATACTGATGCTGGCATTTGGAGTCACACAGATGACTAATCGCGGAATCCTAAACAGAAAGAAGCCATTCAATTCCATGTGACTGCCAAAACTTTGAATTGGAGCTATCCAGTCAGTTCACTGATCTTTCCAATAGCCCTGAAATTATTTTTCCTTTTTGATAAGTCTACTTCTCTTTAGAAAGTTGCTACTTAAATTCTTTCCACTGCTGTTTATGCAGAGCTTGAGAATCATCACTCAAAAGCTAACAGGTCTGTTCATTTCCACTTGGGCTGTGATAAAATTTACCCTTTACTATTTTTATTTGAAATTAGCCACATTTGAATTTTCCTGCATCGGTCCATAGTGTTTTGAAAACTTTACCATTTAGCAAGAGTTTCACCTTTATGGATATCAGCATTCATCATGAGACCTAAAATTCTGTTAATCCTCTCATGGATAGTTTTGAGTGTGTGGGAAGCTTCTGGGATAGTCTTTTTTTGAGCAGAACTGATGTTCTTCTATCCTACCTGATTTCTTAAGTGACTATAAGATTGTAAAATCACAACCCAAAATATTCATACTGCTTGTGTATTTATCCCTGGGATGTGGGTGCCATTGGCTAGGTCAGTATTTGTTCTTCATTGTAGATGTCTCTTAGAAGGTGGTGCTGAGCTGAGTCCTTGATTTGTGGCAGTTCTTGGAGTGTGGGTGCTCTCAGTATTTTTGACTTAGTGTAGATGAGGTACATTTCTTGCATTTAACAATTCTACAGTAATGTGCTGCAATTTATAACCTTTCATAGCTGAAAGATTTATCTGCTCATAGTCTTGTGCATTTTGTCTCCAATATACAAAGATAGGGATGTTCCACTAAATCAAAAATTTTGTATTGTAGGTTTTATGGAAAAAATTCTTCATATGTTCATGGTGGTTTGACTTCAAATGGAGATCCAGCAGAAGCAGTATATGGACAAGCGGTAATGGCCTGTCTTTTATATATATGTATATATACAAATGTATAAAGTTGCCTACAAAAGCATCTAGTGAGTCCAGCTATTTCTGAGATTTGCAGCTGCTTGCAGTAATTCTGGATTAAGCCAGTGTGTGCTCAGCATTTGGTTGCTATTCAAGGGGCGGTTGCGATTTGAGACTTGCTACGTGAAACAAGACTCTTCCCATTGTGGCAGTTTGGATTCAGTGCTATAAATGCCTTGGCAGACTGTTCAGTCTGATCTGCTTTGAGCTTCTGTTACTGGATTACTTAAGTATGTTCGTGTAAATGGCTGAGAGTTTGATATTTCATTACCTGATAATCCTGCTGCTAGAGTCAGCTTCTTCCAATTGTCTTGCTATTCCTTTTAGTATTTGCACTTCTTCCTAGTTAGCAATAAGGTGGTTTGAGCTAGTCATTCTTACTTCAAGGCTGATTTTAATTTGATAATTGATTTTTGATTTCTTCAAAGTTTCCAACTTGTTTTTCTTTGGCAGTATTAGGTTAAGTAATAGAATTTCCCTTTGAGCTTCTTAAGACTGAGTAGGCTGTGCTAACGTCACAGTTAATTCCTCTAAATCTGTACCATATATACATTTAAAACTCACTCATCAGGGTCCCATGTTGAAATGCAGATTATACTCTGCTTCTGCATCTGTACGTGAATAATATATTGTAAGCACCTGAACTATAAAGCACAAAGTGAGAAAAGACTTCTCCTTGCAGTTTACTTGCTGTTGGAAAGTATTTTGAGTAAATGTTCAGTAAAGATAAAGTTAGACACAATTACTGAGTTACGTTCACTATCCACATACTAGTATTCGCTTAAGTTAGATGGTTATTGAATTCCAGAGTATGAAGAAAGAATGAGAAGGCCATTTGAGCCTATTCTTTCATTTAATAACATCAGAGTTGACCTAGGATAGGAGACAGAGGTTGGTGATGAAGGGTTGCTTGTCAGAATGGATGCCTGTGGCCAGTGGTGAGCTGCAAAGATTTGTGCTGGGTCCACTGCTTTTTGTCATTTTATATAAATGATTTGGATGTGAACTTAAGAGTAGTAAGTTTGCAGATAATACCAAAATTGGTGGTGTAATGGACAATAAAGGAGATTACTTTAGACTACAGTGGGACCTTGATCAGATGGACTGAGGAATGGCAGATGGAGTTTAATCTAGATAAATGCCAGGTGCTACCTTTTTTTTGTAGGGCATATCAAGACAGGACTTAAAATGTTAGTGGTAAGGTCCTAGGGAGTATTGGTGAACAAAGAGACCTTGGAGTGTAGGTTTGTAGTTCCTTGAAAGTGGAGTCCCAGGTAAACAGGATAGTGAAGAAGGTGTTTGTTATGCTGGCTGTTATTGGTCAGTGCAGGTATAGGAGTTGAGAGATCATGTTGTGGCTGTACAGGATATTGGTTAAGCCTTTTTTTTTTGGAATGGTGCATTCAGTTCTCCGTTCCCTACTATAGGAAAGATGTTAAACTTGAAATGGTTCAGAAAAGATTTAGAAGAATGTTGCCAGGGTTGGAGGGTTTAGCTGTAATGAGAGGCTAAATAGGCTGGGGTTATGTTCCTTGGAGCATTGGAGGCTGAGGGGTGACATCAGAAGTTTATAAAATCAAGAGGGGCATGGGTAGGGTGAATAGTCAAATCTTTTTCCCTCAGGTAGGAAAGCCTAGAACTATAGGGCATAAGATTAAGGTGAGAAGGGAAAAGGTTTAAATGGGACCAGAGGGGCAACTTTTTCATCCGGAAGGTGGTGTGTTTAAGGAATGAGCTGCCAGAGGAAGTGGTGGAGGCTAGTACAGTTATATTTAAAAGGCATTTGGGTGGCTGCATGATTAAAAGGGTTTAGAGGGATATGGGCCAAATGCTGGCAGATGGGATTCAATTAATTTGGGATGGATTAGTTTGACCAAAGGGTCCATTTCTGTGCTGCACATCTGACTCTAACTTAGCTGAATTGCTAGCAAGTGAAAAGCAAAATAACGTTTATACTGCTAATCCAATACAAAGTATGAAAATGAAGCAGGTCACTCAGCATCTATAGAGAAGAAACAGCGTATACATGTGGCTGACCTTTGCCCTATATTCTGTTTTTAGTCAATTTACATTGTCACAATGCCTTAAATGTGTCATTTACAATATGAAGTACAATGGCTTGAGCAGAAATCTGCAAGATGCTCACTGTTTCACAAATCAAACATTAATGTCAAAATTGATTTCCATTATACCTATCTGATCTTTGTTTGAAGTAACAACAGAAATGTTTATTTAAAATGTGCTTGGAGTTTAAAATATTAGGATCTTTTATTATATGAAAGCTTCAGTTTAGATTTTTTTCTTTCTATAGGAAATCCATAAGAAAGTTATGTCTCTTCAGTTCCGTGACTGCCACACAAAGATCAAGCATGTGGATGCTCACGCTACATTGAATGATGGAGTAGTGGTACAGGTCATGGGTGAGCTGTCAAACAACAGACAGCCAATGAGACGCTTCATGCAAACGTTTGTTCTAGCTCCAGAGGTATGAGAACTGGTTCTATAACGTCTTAAGACTTAGTCCCTCTTTTGAAGCATGAGACTTCTGATTAGAGAAACTGTTTTATTGTGCTGACTTACTGAAGCTTATTACTTATGTTTTATTATATTTCTATAAAGACAAGATAAGTAAACAAATTGAATATATTGGCAGAAATTGCTGAAAAAGTTTTGCAGGTCTGGCAGCGTCTACTGAGAAAAAGCAGAGTTAACGCTTCGTGTCCAGTGACCCTTTGTTAGAACTGATTGTAGGTATGAAAACGTTGGTATATGTGCTGAAGCTAGGTTTGGGGGAGGACTACGTAAGTGGAGATGGAGGCAAGAGAAAGTAGTTAGGAAGACAAAGGAATGGGTAAAAGTCAGCCTGGAAGAATCAATAGCTGCTAATGGGGAGCGTTAATGGCTGACAGCGGGTTAGTTGTGGTAGCAGCCCATGTGATGACAAGCCTGGTGTGTGTGGGGATAGGGGTTAGGACATGGGAGAAGATGCTCAATCCTTGCGCCACGTTCTGAGATCTGCATTCAGTGCCATGCATCACTACATGCAGCTTCTTGACCTCTCTTAGGTCTGCTGAATTTTCCAGCTGTTTTTGTTTTTGATTTCCAGCATCCACAGTTTTTTGGGTTTTTTTAAGTATGTTGGCCCCTACTCTGTCATTCCATAATATCATAACTAACTTCACTATGGCCTTAACTCCTATTTTTCATTTTTGCTGGTCTGTCATAACTTCAATGCCCTGGTAGCTTACAGGTCCATTTAGCTCATCTTTAATATATCTACTGATCAGGCTACATTTGTTAATAATCTCTGGAGGAGAAAATTCCTTCTGGGTTTTGGACAAGGGGTAGCTAAACTTTTTGAGCATTCCAAATTCCCCCATGACATGAAACATATGCTTGGCGTTTACTCTGTCGAGTGTCCCCAGTTAGTTAACCAGTACTGTAACCATGCTACTTTATTATCCCCAACATCATGGGCTCTTATCTTGTGTAAAAACCTTTCTATGTGACACCATGTCAACTCCTACATTTATAAACCACAATTTCCCTTTCTTAAAACTATGAATAATGCATGCCACTTATTTGATAAGCTTAGTTACTCAATTGTGATGCCATTACATCTTTTGCACTGTCCAGTTACCATATTTTCTTGTTTTACGAATGATATTAGGCTGCGTTCATGTTTCTGATGTGCAGCGAAGTAAATGTTCAGTAGTTTGAGTGTGAGGGGGTCGGTGGGTGGGGGTTGGGGGTGGAATCCCAGCTTGACTCTTGATTTCTGTAATTAGTGTGCTGTGACTTGCTGTTATGGCTTGTCTGTGGAAATTGGTCACTTGCTGAGGTGGTGGTGGTGGGTATCTGTGAATGCAGTTCCACCAAGGAATCAATCTTTTGAAAATGGGGCATGGGCAGAAACAAAAGAAGTTAAACCAATCTATTCTAATTTTATTTTATTTTTCTCAGGCCCCTCTTCAGTCTTTCCAGTTATACGATACTGCTCACATACTTAACCTGTGATGCTAACATTGAGCATAGTACAGAGTGAGGTACACAATATAAGGAGGAAGAAAATATTCATTGATATTTACATTTATTCGTTGCCCCATCTTTGTTTCTATCAGGGTTCTGTTGCAAACAAGTTTTATGTCCACAATGATATTTTCCGCTATCAAGATGAAGTCTTTGGGGATTCAGACACCGAGCCTCCAGAAGGTGAGAAAATACATGTTTGTAATCTCTGAAATTAGCAATTTGCAACAGCCACATTATTTACTCATGAGTTTCATGTCATGTTAAAATTTATTTTAACTTATGGATAACTTGGTTCTCTGCAATATTGTTCAATAGCATAGTAAGCATAAACATAAGGCATCAATTTATCGAATATTAAATTAATATTTAATTTTATTAACTTGGGAAAGTTTTAAAGTGCAGGTTGCAGGTATCCACAGACTATTCTAACAAGCTTACTTATGAATTGGTTTTTAATACTAACCATTGGTATATTTCAAGTATTTTCAATACCTTTTTTGGTTTCTGTTTTCCTTCGATAAGTGTTTTTGTAGTTATTGTTATCATTTGGACTGTGAAGTGCAAATTATCTTGTCTAGTATTTGATGATAGGGCTGCAACAAAATCTTTTCTCAAACTTTGTTTGGCTTGTGATCTCTTGGAGCTTAAAGGTTAAATTCTCATCTTGTTTTTATCTGTTCCCCTTGCCTCGTTTCCTCCCTATGTCTGTAACCTTCAACTTCTGTCCATCCTTTGTTCCGCTGATTCTGACTCCTTGTCCCGGAAGTAGTTTCTGGAATGTTGCTTATCAAACTTAATACTTTACGTACCTAGTCTAACTGACCCTAATGTCTAACCCAAATAGCTGACAGAAGATTTTACTCATTGTTTGAAATTGGTGATGTTTTCAAGATTTCTGAATTGATGCCAATTACTTGTGTGTTTATGTTGAATGCTAATCAATTCTATATGCCCTTTCTAAGCCAAAATATATACTAGTTATAAATATTTCAAGCCCTTAAAATCTCTCAAGATTAGTGGGCTATATAGCTTGATATCATGTAACAGTAAGTTTCACTAAAAGCATATGATCATGGACTAATTTAACTGCTTGCAGCTGGAGTTCTAAAAATCAACTCTGGCCATGATGTTTAATTGGATCAGTGTATATGAAATCTTTTTAAAACAAAAACTGGTGGTAGTGTTCAAGGAAAGGCTGAATTTTCAATTGAGCTTTCAGGGTACAATCTATCCCACTTTTCATATGATAGTATATTGGACATTAAAAACCATATACACTCTAATTTCCTTCTAAAGGATGTGGACTGTAGTGAAAATACAATCCAAAGGGCACTTCTAAAGGCATGTTGGCCCTTTCTGTCACGATCCCTGTCCTACTATATTACTGAAATGGGTCTTGTCTATAAATCCATTCTTTACGACAGTAGCCGAGGTGAATGATCTCTCTTCTACATTCTTGACCCGTCTGTGGCTTTTGGCATCATTAATGACGCCCATTTAAAGATGACTGCTGTTGTCCAACTGGTGAGGCTGGTCTTGCCTGATCCCACTTTTTGATCTACCCGGATGTGGCCCAAATATTCGTTATGTTCATATGTCCCAAGCACCAACTTCAGTGGTTTCTCTTCTTCTGCAACATTGCCTTTTGCTGTCTTCTCATGATCCAGGTGTGACATGACCTACTTCACACAATTTTTGAAGCAAGATCACCTGAAAATACATGGATGGAGTTTATGGAGAGTAACAGTCTCCCTGGCAACTGTGCGAAGGTGAACCAGAAGGTTCTCAAATGTAGGCCACGTTTGGCCCTAAGATAAACTGCTGACTAAAGGCTCCCCAACCCACTACTACCAGCACCGCCTACCCCCTAGACATCGAGTACTCCCAGTGCACTCTTGGTCTTCCATGTAAACTTGAAAACTTCAGATCCTCTGTTTGTGTCCGAATAAATGTTAAATCTTGTTCACCCATCCACCTCTGTTTGCTGAGCTAACTTGTAGTTAAGAAATGCCCAATGCTTGTTCTTAAACCCAGACAAGAATTTTAACACTTGCTATCTGACATCCTCCAGCCCTAGAAATATTTGTGCTGATTCAAGTCTATTCTCTTGAACATCTCCACATTTTCAGTGATCATATTGGTGACCATGCATTTGGTTCCTCTTCCAAAGAATTTTCTCTCGAACCTCTATGCAGTATGTCTCTTTTAAGACCCATTGAAATTTTGCCGTTGCCACCAAGCATTTGGTCATCTGCCCTAAAATCTTTGTGGTCTGGTGTCAGATTTAGTTTGTAATGGCCCTATAGGGTCTCTTTTCTTACTGCATTAAAGTCCCTATAATACAAGAGTATCAGCAGTGTTATTACTGGATTAGTAATCCTGAGAACCAGAATAATGCTCTATGGTCATGGGTTCATCCCACTGTATCATAATGTGAAATTTGAATGCAATAGACAAAAATCTGGAATTAAACTGCTGGTCTAATAGTAACCATGTTGATTATCAAAAAACCCACAATGCCTTTTTTAAAAAGGGAAATCTGTCATCCTCAACTGGTCTGACTTGCTGACAACTCCACATCCATAACACTGTCACCTAAAATGTTTATTGCTCTCATCCTCTCTCTCGCCACCCCACTCCCCAGGCCAACACGCCAAGTTTGAACATTCTTTCTGGGTGGCAGGATCACAGAACGTACTCTGGATGGGCAACTTCATTGTCAACCATAAAGAGTGACTCAGCAGCACCATTGCTGACCATGCTGCTCAAATCCTAATAGGCATGTCTACTAGACGAGTCCTGCAACAGGCCATGAGGGAACTTGACCTCCTCCTTGCTAATCTATGTAACAGATGCATCTGTTCATGATGGTAGTATCAGTAAGAGTAGCCATCACGCAATACTTCTGGAGATACCTTCCCTCCTACTGTGCACCTCTATCACTCTACTAAGTGGGATATATTTCCAACAATTTTGGCAACTCAAGACTGGGCATCTATGAGGTGCTGTGAACCAGCAGTAGCGGCAGAATTGTATTCAGTCATAATTTTTATCTTCATGGCCTGGATTATCTCTTATCATCAAGCAGGGTGATCAAACTTGGGTACAATCAAAACTGTAAGAGGGCATCCAGAAGTATTATTCGTAAAAATGAATTGTGTACCTTGTGAAGCTCCAACATAGGGTGCTTGCATTCTACTCGGCATAAGGAGATTGAGATTTATAGAGCTAAGCAATCTCTTAATGAACAAACTATGCCTCAGCTCTGCAGTCCTGCTTCCAGAATGGTGGTGAACAATGAAGGCAGTTCACTGGAGGTAGTGCCTTCATCCCCAACATATGGGGGAGCCAAGCACATCAGTGCACAAGACCTTGCAGAAACGTTTGAAACAATTGTCAGTCAGAAATTCCAACTGGTTTGTCAATCTTGGCTTCAAGCTTCCCAGATCACAAGCAGCACTTATTGAGCTATTTTGATTTGTTCTAAGTGATGTCAAGAGACTATGAAGGCACAGGTTATTGTGAGGTTATGGGTACAGAGAACATTTCGGCAATAGTACAGAGGATTATTGTGCTCCAGAACTAGCCAGGCTATTCAATATGGTTATAACACTGGCGTCGACCTAGAAATGTGGAAGATTGCCCATTATAACCTGTGCACATAGCAAGACCAATCCAACTCTGCCATTTATCATCACTTCAGTCTACCCATAATCGTCAACCAAGTGATGTAAGCTGGTGTTGACTAATAGTGTCATCAGGTGGCACTCAACAATAATCTACTTGCTGCTCAGTTTGAAATCCGCTTGAAACCTGCCTTTATTTCTTAGCCAAAGCTGAACTCGAGAGGAAGTAGAGTGCAGACTTTGAGTGGAGTATTACAGAGGCCCAGCAGAACTGGAATCAATAGGGGAGGTAATAGTCTAGTGGTATTATTGCTGGACTGTTAATCCAGAGATCAGACAACATTCTGGGGACCTGGTTCGAATCCTGCCACAGCAGATGGAATTTGAATTCAATAAATATCTGGAATTAAGAATCTAATAATGACTGTGAATCCATTGTTGATTGTCAGAAAAACCCAGCTGGTTCGCTAATGTCCTTTAGGGAAGGAAACTGCCATCCTGACCTGGTCTGGCCTACATGTGACTCCATATGCAATGTGGTTGCCTCTTAACTGCCCTCTGGGCAATTAGGGATGGGCAATAAATGCTGCCTAGCGATTGACTCCATCATCCCGTGAATGAATAAAGGAAATGAGAATCTGAGATACAACTCCTGGAGCCATATCTGGCACAAAGGAGGATGGTTGTGGTTGTTGGGTGTTAATAATCTAAGCCAAAGGATATTACTGCAGATGTTCCTCAAGATAGTATCCTAGGCTCAACTTCAGTTGCTTGTCAATTACTTTTACTTTGCCATAATGTCAGAAGTCTTAATGTTTGCTGATTGTGTGCAATGTCTGGTCCCATTTGCTACTCGTACTACAGTGATTCAGTTCCAGGGTGGACAACATTAGAATTCAGTCATTAAGTGACAAGTACATATGTGCAAAGGAGCAGTAGTCTTTTAATGTCTGTTCTGTCATTAAGCAAGCTCATGGCTGATCTGATTACTCTACATTGCTGCCTGTCTCCACTATCCTTGCGCCTGTTTGCATGTCAAGAAACTGCCTTTAAAAATATTCAAAGACTGCTTCCATTACCTTTTCAGGAAGAGTTTAGAATATTGGCAACCCTTTGAGGAATTTCTCTTCATTTCCATCTTGAATGAGGAACCCACTTAATTTTAAAGTGACAACAAGCATGGGGCTGGATGAACACAGCAGGTCAAGCAGCATCATAGGAGCTTGACCTGCTGTGTTCATCCAGCCCCATGCTTGTTATCTCGGATTCTCCAGCATCTGCAGTACCTTTTATCTCTAATTTTAAAGTGACCCCCAGTTTTAGATTCTTCTGTAAAAAGAAATATTTATTCCATGTCCACCCTGTTGAGACCCCTTGTGTTTCATTGTCTTGTTTTAAAAACATCTCCTTATTCTACTAAACCAGATTAAGGTCTAGCCTGTGCAACCTTTCCTCAAAACAACTTTCAATTTCGGGTAATAGTCCAGTTGTCCTCTGAACTGTTTCCAATGAGTTTATGCAGTTTCTTAGATAAGCTGACCAACACTGTACACAGTGTCACCAAGAGTATCACCAATCCCCTGCATAACTGAGGCATGACGTCTGACCTCTCTACTTTGTATTCAGTTCCCCTCGGAATAAAAATTAACATTCTTCAGTGTTTTTGGTGTGTGTTGTACCCACATTCATTTACTGGGGCACCAGAGTTCCTCTGCATCTCTGAGCCTTACAATCTACCACCGTTTAGACAAGGTGCTTTTTTGTTTTTCTTGTCAAAATAGTTGATTTTACACTTTCCCACATTGTACTTCCACTTGCCAGATCTCTCTTGATTCACCTAACCAATCTTTTAACTTATGTCCTGTTTGTAACTTGCCTTGCTACCTATCTTTGTGTCATGAGCAAATCAAAATGTTGGCACACCACTTTTTGATACCTTGTCAATCAGATAGTGAACTATTTATCTACTGTAGTGTCTGTTAGCTATTGCATTTTACATCCATGCCAAATGTTACTCACTGTGGGGTTTTATTTTTCCCAGTAACATGTGAGATACCTGAGTGCAGTACAATGCATCCACTGGTTTCCCCTTACGCACAGAATGTTGCCACCACAAACAACTCCAATGAATTGGTCAAATGTGATTTCCCATCTATAGAACTCTGCCAGATGGTCTTGAATTTTTGAGTGCTGTGCTATAATGCCATTGATAACTTCTAGCGTCTTCCCCATGACAGATGTAAAGCAAATTGGCCTATAGTTTCCTGCTTTTTCTGTCACAGTGAAGTCTGTCAGGTGCTGGGGACTTGTCAGTGTGCTGACTTTAATAGTTTACTGGGTACCTGGTGATTGTAATTTTCATGACTTCCTCCCATTTACAGCTAGTTCTGTGACACTACTACTGCTAGTGTAGACCAATGCAAATGTTAGTTCAATTTAACTGCAGCTCCTTTATTTTCCATTAATTTCACAGTACATTGTATGCCAGTGCTCACTTGGCTAAAATTTTTTAACTTATCTAAAATTCTTACCATTGTTTTTAACTTGCAGACTAGCTTTCGTATTTAATTTTCCCTCCTTAATAATTTTCTGGTCGTTCGTTGTCTTTATTTTCTTTCTATTCCTTCACCTTTCACCTATTTCTGTGTAATTAAATGCTTTTAAATTTGATATTTAACATTTTCACTCGACCAAGGGGCCTTCTCTTGGAATATTTACTGTTTGTTGGAATGTCTTTAATCTTTGTGCAGGGGTTCTGAATTTACGAACTCAATCTCACATAGGAATGCAATTTTAAGAACCTGATGTAAGAGTGTTTCCTAAACTTGCGTACAGCTCCTTTATATTGTCCTGTATTGTGTTCCGACTTGCTTACCTGTAGACTTGCAAGCAGAGTCCAGAAAGGAATGTGTTGGCAACTTGGGAACTGCCTGTATTTTGAAATTTCCTCTTAAATGTCCTGTCATTGCATCTTCCGATCCATTAACCTAGTACTTTTCTCTCCCACTTCACTTCTGTTCTGCATTCATGCTGTCATAATTGCCCTCAATTAAATTCAAAGTGCTAGTCTTGAATACAGTCTTCTCCCCCTCAAACTGATTGTAAAATTCAGTCCTCTTGTCATCAGTGCTACCTACGGATGTTGTCACAAAGGTCAATTAATCCTATGTTATCTAATCTTAGACACTGCCTCATCCAGTATAGCCTATTATCTGGCTGACCCCAGAACATACTGTATTAAGATACTGCCTGAAAAAAAATTCTAAGAACTCCTTTTATAGGCTACTTTTGCCCATTTGATTTTTCAGTATATGTGTGGGGGAAAGAAAACATCAGAATTATCACCGTACCTTTCTGACAAATTCTCATTGTTTATCCCTTTATTTCATCCTACAATGGTTGCTGTAAATGTGTCTATATGCCACACACGCATGCAAACACACACACTCACATAACTTGCCTTTATCATTTCTCATCTCTACCCAAGCTGCTACTATGTCCTGTTTTACATGAAGTTAGTTAATCCCTCTATTATGCTCATACCGTAATTACGTAAAAGTCTCTCCATTTCAATTAACCTCGATATCACACTAGTACCAGACAGTGACTGTCTCCGAAAGAATCAAGCCGTCACCCAGATATATTCAGTGGCATTACCATTGCTGAATCCTGCAATATTATCATTCTGGGCATTACTGTTGGCTGGAAACTGAGCCATATAAAAGCCGGTCAGGGTCTGGGATTTCTGTGTTGAGTAACTCCACCTGACCCCAAGACCTGCCACTGCAGTTTAGAACTATCCAGGAAAAATGTACCTTAATGTTTACTCCCTCCCTCACTGTCGTGTAGTGGTAGCAGTCTATATATCTGTTAAACGCATTGCAGTACCTAAAGGCTTTTTAGACAGCACCTTCCAAACCTGCAACCTCTACCACCCAGCAGAACAAGAGCAGCAGATGCACAAGAATACTACCACCTTCAAATTCCCCTCCAAGTGATACATAATGTTGACTTGGAACAATATTACTGTTCCTTTAGTGTTGCTGGGTCAAGATCTTAGAACACACTCCCTAACAGCATTGTGGGTTACCTAGCCAAATGGACTACAGCACTTCAAAAAATTAGTTGACCACCTTCGTGCTGAGGGCAGTTAGGCAAAGGCAATAAATACTGTCCTAGCCAATATTTATACCTGTCCATAAGGGAATAAAACTTGCATGCATGCAGGTGGTTTTTGTTTAATGAATGTGGTTCAGAAAGGCATATCTCGGCATTGTACAGACCTCTGGGATCATGTTGCCTCTTTGGGAATAGTATAAGCTTATGAAAGGGAGTTGATTATTGCTTGATTTATTGCAGAGTCTGAGGAAGAAGTAGAGGAACCTGAAGAACGTCAGCCATCACCAGAAGCTGTGCAAGATGATAGTGGAGTTTACTATGATCCAGCTGTGAGGTAATATTCTTTGTTTTTGGTTGATATTTTTCATTTTAATATCTAGAAACTCACATGTAGTGGTTTTCCTATAAAAGCTTTAGGCTATATGCTTGAGTTTCCTGTTCGGACTTTTGCTGACTTTGCGTTGTTTTCCCCTTGTGAGGAACCATTCTGTATCTGCCTTTCAATATTTCAAAACCATCACTAATTTAAGACCCCTATTAGATCACCCGTCAGCTTTGTTTTTCAAGTGAAAATAGATTCATCCAGCATAGTGACAGACCCTTTGGTTAAACACATCCATGCCGACCAAGTTTCTCAAACTAAACTAGTCCCATTTGGCCTGTGCTCCTCTAATCGTTTCCTATACATGTACCCTCTCCAAGTGTCTTTTAAAAATGTCGTAAGTGAACTTGCATCTACCGCTTCCTCTGACAGTTCATTCCACGTATGGAGCACTCTGTGGAAAAGTTGTTCCTCAGGTCCCTTTATGAATCTTTCTGTCTTCAAGATTATGCCCTCTAGCTTTGAACTCCCCAGTCCTAGGGAAAAGATTCATCTCATCTGTGCCCCTGATGATTTTAACAATCTCTTTGCAGTCACTCCTCAACCTCATACCCTCCAGTGGAAAGGACTTAGCTTATCCAGTCTCTCCTTCTAACTCAAATCTTCCAGTCCCAGTGACATTCTTGTAAATCTTACCTGCATCCTCTTCAATTATATTTCTGCAATTTCTTTATTGTTGCCTATGCTATTATCTAGTCCATCCCTTAACATACCTATTACCCTTTAACATTCCTTTTATTGATGTGTCTGTAAAAGATTTGTTTTATTTTTTTGTTGATATATTTCGTTGTTCCTCTTTGCCTTCCTGTTTCATAGCTACTAGATAGTTACAAGATTGAATTACAGCGTGTAGTTCGAACAATAGTACACCATAGGAATTGGTGTCTGAGTAGATGGATTGAATCATGATCGCTTGTAAAATTTAAATAACACAAATTAATTGCCTTTAGAACTCTAGCCGTTGTTTATTTATTTGAAATTAATTTTGATGGGTACAAACAGTATTTTATAGTGTAGTTGATAATGAAACCACTTTCACTTGGGTAGACAATAATAGGGTTAGCCTAGATTTTACATGTTTTCAGCAGTAGTGATAGTGCTGAAGTGATGTGCTGTTGGTGTACCTGTGTTCTGCAGAGGGTTCTTAGTCTCTGATCTTTTTCACTCAGTACTTTTTTATTCACTTGTGGGATGTGGGTGTCACTAGCTAGGCCAGCATTTATTGTCTGTCCTTAGTTACCCTTGAGAATGTGTTGTGAACTGCTGTCTTGAGCCCCCTGCCGTCCATGTGCTGTAGGTATACCCACAATGCCATTAGGGAGAACATTCAGGATTTTGACTGGGCAACACTGGAGGAACGGTGAGTGAGTGACTTGGTCAGGAACTTGTGTGTGGTGGTATTATGTATACATGGTGTCTTTGTGCTTCTTGATTATGGTAGGTGTCGGTTTGAAATGTGCTATCTGGGATGTCATGATGAATTTCTACACTGCATCTTGTAAATAGTACATGCTATTACGACACGGTGGTCGAGGAAATGGGAAGGGTGAAGTATTCCATCGTACTCCTGCCATGTGCATTATAGGTGGTGGACAGACTTTAAGCAGTAAATTGAGTTACTCGCTGCAGGATTCCTAGTCTCTGACCTGCTCTTGTAGCAACAGTATATGGGTCGGTCCAGTTCACTCTTACCTTTGTGCTTCCAAGGTATAGAAGTCTTATAGCCAAGTGTTGGAAATTGGGTTAAGATAATTAGGTGTTTTTTGACTGTAGACTTGATAGGCCAAAGGGTCTCTTTGTCCGCTGTAGCCCTTTATGACTCTGGTTCCGTTTTATCCTGAACAGATTTCTTCTCATCTCACTGAAGCTAACCTTTTGCGATCTTGATGGTCTACATTCAACTTCCTTGAGCTTCACCATCACTATTCAAAATCTTATCATTATTGACTAAATGCTTCCTACAGTACACTCGATCCACCTGAACTATATAAATCCCAGTTAAAGCAACATGCTACAGATGTCAGAAATTCCTCCCACTTCCTTTCACTCCATTTCTTCATTATTTCAATCACTATTTAGGTAATTTAGGTCCCCACAGTCACTACTGGATAGGTTTTGCACATCTATGATTTCCCTGAAGAAGTGTTCATTAATCGCTCACTATTTTGAGGCCTTTGCAGTATTACAAATGTGACTGAGAAAAGCATAACTTTGTTCTTAGTCCTGTTTATTCCCCGTAGCATACTCATTATCGAAAGGCATTAGGACGATTTTGGGGAAGACAAACATGCTTTGTTCATAATGAAACTGCGTGTCCACCAGGCACTTTTTGACTGATGGTAGGAAATTAATGATGCTGACTCATGGATTGCTGGACAGTAGTTAGTTAATAGATTTATTTAATCTGGGTACATTGTACCTCTTCTTTCACTGTCCAATTACAGTAATGGATTGGAGGAACCTTTAGAAGAACACATTGTTGCATCAGAACCGGAACCAGAGCCACCTGTGGAGGAGGTAAAGCCTGAGCCTGTGTTGGAGGAGGAAGTTGCTGAGGACCCTGTAGTAAAATCTCCATCCCCACCACCTGCAGATCCAGCACCTGTTGTAGCTGAAGATTCCAGGGTATGAATATTTATCTTTGATTTGCTGTGGGTATTGTGATCTTAATTTTATGTATTCGTGTATGGATGAGTGTGTCACTGGCTAGGCCGGCATTTATTGCCAATCTCTGAAGTACCCTGCAGAAGGTGGTGGTGAGTTTCTTTTTTAACCATTGCAGTTATTGTGATGTAGGTTCATCCAGAGTGCTGTTAGGAAGGCAGTTTGAGTATTTTTCCCCAACAACTGTAGAAGACATAGCAATAAAGTTTTATGTTTCATGGTGCGTGCTTTGGAGGGGATCTTGCAGGCTTTGTTCCCCAGAATCTGCTGCCCTTGTCCTTCTATGTGGCAAATATTGTGGATTTGGAAACTGCAATTGAAGGAGCATTGGTGGGTTTCTTATGGTACATCTTGTGGATGCTGCAGTGTCAGTGGTAAAGGGAGTGCATACTGATGGTGGTTGGGCTGCGTGGAAGCAGGTTTGTTTTTTTCCCCAGGTCGAGGTTATTGAGTGCTATTAGAGTTACATTTATCCAGGCAAAAATAGACTGTTCCATTGCATTCCAGTTTGGGCCCACTGGATGGGAGCCAGGAGGTGTGTTTCTTGCTGCAGAATTCCCATCTTCTGACTTGTTTTAGGCATGCGATTTATGTGGCTGAACTAGTTCTGGTCAGTGGTAACCTTAACAGGATATTGATGTTGGGGGATTCCACGTTGTTAATGCCATTCCATCTTGGAGAGATGGTGAGATTCTGACGGAGTTGATCAGTGCCTGCCACTTGCATGGCATGAATGTTAGTTTGCCACCATTCAGCACAAGCTCAGTGCTGGGTCTCACAGCTGATAGCCAAGGCTGCTTCAGTACTTGAGGAGTCATGAATGGTACTTAAAATTGTGCAATCATCAAACATCCCCATGTCTGACCCTGTTAAGAGAGGGTTGTTGATGAAGCAGCTGAAAAGTTGTGCTGTGGACATTACCCAGTTGCACTCAGACAGTTTTGACCTGACACTGAGATGATTGATCTTCAAAAATCATAATCATTTTTCTTTTTGTGTTAGTATGTCTTGAAGCAGCAGAGGAGATTTCCCCTGCTTTCCATTGACTCCAGTTCAGCTGGAGTACCTAGATGTCAAGTGAAGACACTCTCTCTCGCCTCTGGAGTTTGATTCTTTTGTGTTTAGACCAAACTGTAATGCGTTAGAAGCCAAAGTACAGCCCACACTGAACACTAACGATTAGGTTGTTGCTGAATGTGTCACTAGGTAGACCCCATTATCACTTGACTGCTATGTCAGACTGCTCTCAGTCAATTAGCCAAGTTGTATCTGCCATCTGATTTGTGAATATAGGACGTAACAGAACTGTTTTCCACATTGATGGAACAGCTTAGCAAGGCATGACAAGTTCTGGAGCACATGTATTCAGAACTATTGCAGGATTGTTGTGAATTACTTTGTCATAAATAGTAATTCATCAGGCACGTAGATCCAATTGGTGATTTAATTGGGTCATTGCACATTTTTTTAAAGGCTTTAGCTATATTGGGCACTATTATTGCAAGTCTTCCCTATTAAGTTGTGATAACATGGAGTAAACTAAATTGGTTGAAAACAGAAATCTGTTATGCTAGGGACCTCAGGAAGAGGTTAAGGTGGATCGTCCACTTGTCACCTTTAGTTAAAGACAGATGCAAATACTTCAACCTGGCCTTGTGCACTGGTGTGTTGACTTTCCCCATCACTGAGAATAGGGCTATCTGCGGAGCTGTCGTCTCCTACTCCTAGTTTAATTATCCTCCACTATTTGTGACTGGATGTTGGAGCTTAGATCTGACAGTTGAGGTTCCGTAGCTCTGTGACCTGCTTTTGCTATTTGTCATGTCAGTGGTTCTGTGTTGTAACTTCACTAGATTGACACCTTTTTAGGTATGCCTGGTGCTGCTTTTGGTGTCCTGTCAACTCTGTTGATTGAACCTCTTTGAAACAATGGTCTTTTAATGGGTTGCCCCCATCCTTGATCGTGAATTTATTGTTTATACATGGAGTCTGTTATAACCAATTGAAAACCTGCTCACTTGCATGGAGCTATAACCAGTACAGAGTATTGAATAGTTAATTTTTGGGCTGTTTCAGCTTCTGAAGATCCTGAGTAAAGTATATTATTTACCTGTGCATTTTTGGCATTTATTGTAAACTGCTAATTGGTTCTTAGTTTGAAACGGTCTTCACTGATTTTCTCTCCAGACGTTCTCCTGGGCTTCGGTAACCAGCAAGAACCTTCCCCCTAGTGGCATTGTCCCTACCACTGGAATTCCACCTCATGTTGTCAAAGCGCCAACGCCACAGGTAATGCATTAAATCATTAATGTTGGAGCTGCGGTCCAATTTCTTAAATTCATTCCAATTTCCTTCTCCCATTACTTTTCCCAATGACTGCTAGAGGTGCAGCTCACTTGATGTCAGATGCTGTTTTCTTCTTTACCAAAACAGCTACATCTGTAAGTCCAGTCCCACCATCTGTTAACATGTGCTTGCTGAATAGTGATCAAGCACCCTGGGATATGTTTTCCTCCTTGTTAAAGCACAGCCACTGGAGTTGATTGTGTACCTCCAGTTAATTGCCACCTAATCCTGACTAATGAATCAGTACACCTCCATGTAGAGCACCACTTGGAGGAAGCATTGACCTTCGCAAGTCCACTGAATGGATTCTCAGTGGGAAACTTCAATGCCTGACACCAAGAATGGCTGAGCAGGATCACAACTGACCGAGCTGGCTGAATCCTTAAGGGTGTAGTTATTTGATGTTGAGGCTACCTCCATCTTGTTCTTTGGCATTGACACTGTGCTAAATGAGACAGACTTCAAACAGGTTGAGCAAACAAAAATTGGGCATCCATGACATGATGTGGGCCATCAGAATTTAATTAAACCACAGTCTGTAACCTCCCAGCCTGGCATACCGTCCACTCTACTATTAGCATCAGACTGGGAGATCATCCCCTGGTGCAATGAAGAGTGCAGGAGGGTGTGCCAGAAGCAGCAGCATGCATACCTAAAAATGAAATGCTAATCTGGTGAAGCTGCATTTTCACTGTTGGTCCATTGCTGCCTGCTCTCGAGGCTCTGAGCTTCAGAGGTGTCTATCTTGAACCAATTTGATTCACTCTGCATGACATCAAGAAGTGATTGCACACACTGGATACTCCGTACGTTAGGCTCTGACAACATGAAATAGTAATATGCTGCAGAACTAGCTGCGTCCTAGTGAAGCTATTAAAGTACAGCTACAGCACTGGCATATACCTAACGATGTGGACCTTTGCTCACCTGTATCGATTGCACAAAAAGCAGGGCGAACCAACTCTGCCAGTTGCTGTCCTATTAGTCTACTCTCGATCATCAACCAAATAATGGCAGAGGACATTGTTAGAGCTATCAAGTTGCACTTGCAAAGGAATAAACAGCTCACTGGCACTCGGTTTGGGCCCTATCGTGGATCCACTGCTCATTACGGCCTTGGTCCAAACGTGGAGAGAAAGCTGAACTCGAGGCAATGCAAGAGCGACTACCTTAATGTCAAGGCAACATTTGACTGCATAAGGCATCAAGGAGCCTGAGCAAAACTGAAGTCAATGAGTCATGCCAAGTGCAAAAGGAGTTGGTTATAGTTTTTCGGGGTCATTGTAGGCGTTCCTCAGAATGGGTCATAGGCTGAGCCATCAACAGCTGCTTCATCGGTAATCTTCTGTCCATAAGATCAAAAGTCGGGATGTTTGCTGATTGCTGAACATTGCACAACTTTTGTGACTCTTCAGGTACTGGTATAGCCTGTGCCCGTGTGCAGCAAGACCTGGACTGTACCCAGACTTGGGCTGACATCCAGGTGCCAGGCAATTAACCATGTCTATCAAGAGAATCGCACCATTAGCCTTTGGCATTTAAATGGATGACCATCACTGGATCTTACAAATATCAACATCCTGCAAAGGTTACCATTGACCAGAAACTGAGCTGGATCAGCCAGTTCATACGAAAAATATGGCTACAAGAATAAAGCAGATGCTTTGAATTATTTGAATACGTAGCCTCCAGTCTCCATTACCTTTTCACCCTTTAGAGATAGGAGCCATTGAGACATTCTGGTATTTAAATGAGCATTCAAAACACTGTAGCTTGCAAAATATGGGCCAGGTGCTGGAATCCCAGTTATTATGGTGCAGAGGGAGGCTGTTAGGCCCATCATGTCTGTGTCATCTCCAGTGCTCATATCCTGGGATAGGGAGTTGGGGGGAATAAATCAGAATAGAATAAATAGATGCTTGATGATTGGCATAGACATGATGGAGCAAATAGCCTTTTTCTGCACTGTTTAAAAAAACTTGACAAAATCATGGGGTAGAAATTAGTGATATGATGAAATATTTAGCTATAAGGAGAGAGGTTTGCTTTCAGTTCAGCATCAAAGGATGAGGGGTGACTTGATAGAAATTTTAAAAATGGATTGGTATGAATAGTCTGAGTTTCTCTCCCAATGTAGAAATGTCAATTACTAAATGACGTAGGTTTAACATTAATATTAGGGGTAAATTAAAAGAACATAAGAGTTTTTTAAACTGAGGGTAATGGATGTTTGAAATGCGCTACCAGCGGGAGTGGGGGAGACGGATACGATAGCAACTTTTAAGAGGTATCTTGGCAGGGAATAGTGGGATACCCGACTGCATAGAGGTAAAACGTTTTTAGCTGAGAAAGCCGTCATGTGTTGGTGCGGTCTTGGTGGGCCAAAGAACCTGGTCCTAGTGCTGTACTGTTCTTTGTTTCACACCCTGTTGCTAATACAGTATTGCATTGGTTTCAAATACTGAATCCTCGACATGTAACCTTGCAATTGCAGCGTTTTTGCGAATTTTATTGCTTGGATTTTTCTTGAAATCAGAGCAGAGTTCTTTTTGCTTATTTATAGCCCCGACCAGAGACAAAACCAGAAATACAGATTCCACCACCAAGGCCTCGTGATCAGCGCATTAGGGAACGGCAGGGTGTGCCACCTCGGGGCCCCAGACCAGGTACAGTGCTGTTATCGCAAGAAATTATGATGGCAGTACCATTTTTAGCAGTAGTTGGATATCTGCCACTTACTGTAAAAGAATGTATGGCAAGTAGTTAGAAAATATACGTGAGCATACCAGCTTGAACTTCTTGCATGGATGTAAATTTACAGGAGTGTTTGTAGAAGAGTACACACAGACCAGTTCGCATGTTCAATTTCACAATGCTTGGTGGACTGATGAAGAACTGATTCAGCAACTGGAGGCATGGATGTTGTTATGAGATGCTATATGCTGTCAATAGCAGCAGAATTATGCACCGCCACAATCTATCAATTTTTGGTTAAGACTGAACAATAGTCGATTTATTTTACACAAAATGATTATGCTAAATTTCATTTCACAGTAAATTTTGTTCTTAAGATGAAATTGAAACAGACCTTTTGTTTGTTACTGCAGTCTTTAAGGACAGATTATGTTTATGCTCAAATTCTACTATATTATACTAAATGGAGATTCAGAATTGTTGTTTTTGGAACCAAAGCTCCTTTTACCCTGGCTGTAAAACATTAAATTTTTTCTTTAAGTTGAGGCATATGATGTCTTGTTAGTGATTTGGTAATGGAAACAGAGCCTTTGAGGAGGTGACCTTTCAACTAAACTCAAAATACAACAGTTAAAGTAGGTTGGCATCTGGAAAGATTACCTGTACTGTGCATAGAGTGACAGGTGCCATCTTAATGATTTAGCTGTGAATGGTTTCATGTTAATTTTCATGACCGCTGTAAATATTTGATCTTGGCCTGAAGGCACGTGAACTGCAGTTTTATCTGTTAATAGCATGAACATTCACGTTCCAAACAGCCACGTCATGACTAAGCGTTCCTCTCTTATCACCATCCAGTCAGTTAACAAGTTTTGCTTCCGTGAGGGAATAGTAGAGGAATGTGTTGGGGGTAGTACCAGGTGTTTGACAGGGTTGTATCAACTCTGAATCTACACTAAATGACTTAAAAAATGCTAAAAAGAAAAAGCACCAGGCTGTGGACAGATAAGTATTCTATAACCAGCACACCACCCCAATGGTTTACTGTGAATAAAGAAAATTTGTGAAAGGAGGTAGCTCCATCACCATAATGCTCAATGGTGATTAAGCCCACTGTGTGAGGGCAAACAGCTTAGGCTGAATTGTTTTCATCAATCTTTGACTAAATGTCTGCAAAGGGTAATCCTTTGTGATTCTGCTGGGCTCATGATCGCTAGTCATGCCAGTTTTCAGCCTTTAACTTGTAATCGACAGTGTTATTTTATGTCTGAGTGTACTGGTCACGGCCAAAGTTACTGATTATTCTAACTACAGTGCTGAAGATTACTGCTCCCGAACTCTTTGTTAAACTGACCCAGCACTGGCATATACTGGTGATGTGCTGGATTGCCTGTGTATATCCTATACAGAAAGCATAACAAATGAATGACCAATTGCCCCACTCCTATTCATCAACATAGTGATGGAAGGAGTCGTCTATAGTGGTGTCAGGAGGACTTGGTGTCTGCTTGTTGATAACACGATTTGCTAATGCTCAGTTTGTGTACTGCCACAACCACTGGCTGTTGAGCCTGTTAAAGCTGCTGTCCAATCATAGGATTTTTTTAAACATGCACGCCAGAAATCAAGTGAAATGTTTTGATCAATGTGACTGTTCCAGGGTGGGAGTTCTAAGGTTTTGAGCTACTAACACCACTAAAGGATATTTCCAAGCCAGACTAGTGAGTGGCTTGGAAGGAAAATTTCAGGCGGTGATGTCCCTTGTAATTGCAACTCTTCTACCTTCTACATGGCAAGATGAACATGGGTTTGGAAAGTGCTGTCTGAGGAGCTGTGGCAAATTTCTGCAACGTATCTTACAAATGATATACATTACTGTGAGTGGTAGTACAGGAAGTGCATGTGCCAGTCAAGTAGCTTTGTCCTCCAAGGTGTCAAATCTTGTGTGTTGGAGCTGCACTCATGCAGGCAAGTGGCAAGTATCCTATCACATTCTTGACTTGTAAATAGTGGGAAGGCTTTAGGGAGACAGTGAGTTACTGAGGAATTTGTTGCCTCTGACCTGCTGTTGTAGCCGCAGTGTTTAAGTGGCTAGTTTATATGGGGGGGAATTCAGTGAAGGTAAGAGTGTGGTTAGATTATGGCCAATGTTCTATCCCTACGCTATAGTCCCCTCTTTCCATTCCCCTTGACGTCTTTTTCAGGTTCTAGACACCTACCTATATTCAAAAAGATTTTGTTTATTGGCCTCCACAGTCTCTAAGTAGAGAGTTCCACAGGTTTGCCATCCACTGAAGAAATTCCACCCCCCCCCCCCACCAACTGAGTCTAAAATGACATACTGCATACCCTGAGATTGTGACCCCTTGTTAGAGTTCCCCTGTTCAGCCCTGTCAGATGTTTTATGCGTTTGAATGAGATCCCTTCTCGTTCAGTTAAACTCCAGTTAGTCCAGGGTCTGTAGACTCATTCTACCTAGTTCTGTGATGTCAGCAAACTTCTGCCATACAAAGGAGCTGAACACTACCTTGACGTTCAATGGAATTAGCACTTCTTGAGTCATCTCTCAAATCTGTGATTTACTGTTGACCAGAATTTCAGCTCTGCCAGCTACAGCAGATCAGATTCTGGGTGTTCTTTAATGGGTCCCTTGCATCCAATGCCATCAGAAGCAAGAACTGAACAGAATTTGGTCCGTTTTCTTGGATAGGTATAATTGCAGTCGTAGTTAAGAGGTTGGACACTACCCTGGCAAAAGCATTATGCTTCACTAATGCCTGTTCTGTTAACCTAAATGTTAATTGCCTTGCATCTACATGCTGCAAGATGCATAGTGGCAACCTCCTCCATCTACATCAAGGGCAGCAGCTAAATGGAAATAATGTTACTTTAAATTTGGTCTCCAGACAGACCCATTTGAGTTCCTTCTTCACCCTTTGTGGGTTGTAAGATGACATTTTTGGGTTGGGATATTTGGAGCAGCAGTGTCCACTTATGAGTATAGACTGATTTTTGAGGCTCCTTCAAAAGCTGAATGTTTTATGGGTGTGGCCTAATGGATTGGTGCTGTTGTAAAAAGGAAAACAATAGCTTTATTTTTGAGGAACGCTGCCTTTGCACCAACTCCCTCGGTGTGCAACATCTAGTTTCCCCACATTCCTAGTCAAAGCCTTACCTCAAAAACACTGACCCTCTCTTCCCCAGCCTTTTACAGTATCTGAGCCCACTCCCACAGTGCTTCCCCCACAATTTTAACTTTGGGATGAAGAGAAGTCTGAAGCATTAAAGTGAGTCATGTGTGGAAAAAGGTTTGGTAAGTGCAGTCCTACACCTTGAGAATTGATTATAATAATAAATCAAAAAGCTGTAGGATTTCTATTTGCTGTGTGCATATTACACAATACTGACTGACTTGAATCCAGAGTGTTTAGGAACAAGTAGAAGGATCCATGGGTAGACTACAGCTTGTTGTAGCAGCTTGGGGGATTCCTTCCTGCTTGGGCCTACAAGATATCCCTCAGGACTGTTGTACAAGTTGAAGATCAGAATTCCCTAGGTTTATGACTTCAGTCTGAATTGGTCAGAAATGATTATCTTGAGGCACTTTTTAAAATAAAATGTTGTCATTTATTACAGAGAAGTATACACTTTTTAACAGTGGGGAATAGGTAAAGGAATAAAGAAGTAGCTGAGTTGTAAATGTTGGCAGAGTTGATCAGAGAGATAAGTTGAGTTTTTTTCCCCAAAGAGTTTTGGCTAGTTGTTTGGGGGTGTTCTGTATTTGTGTGGAAAAACAAGGCCTTGGATAATCTGAAATAAACCACTGTTCAATAAAGTATTGTTGGAATTGATTCAAAAGCAAACAATTATATGTTATATTTTCCTAGTTGGTTATGTGTAGATAGGTAGTGCATTTTATCATTTCACATCTTAGTTTGGTGAAGTGGACTTTGTTCACAGACCTTTTTATATGAGAGAAATGCAAGCAGATTGTACAGGTTTGCAGTCTGCATCAGATATTTATAGGAGCTTTAAGAACATGTTGATCACTACTTTCTGATTTAAATGCTTTTGAACTTGGTGCTCAATGGTATGCTAGAGGATCTTGAAAGTAGGTTTCTTTGTTTCAGGTCGGAGTGAAAATGAACCAGGGGATGCAGAAACACGACGCACAATCCGATACCCAGACAGTCATCAGTTATTTGTCGGGAACCTGCCTCATGATATTGATGAAACGGAGCTGAAAGAATTTTTCACAGGTTTGTTGAATCTATTTTATTCTAGTTTACCGCAGTGTATTCAGAAGTATGACTTGCTAAAAAATCTCCCCCTTTTTTTAGCCTTTTTGTAATCTACACAATGTTGTATTCAGAGCATTCACATTATGGATGATAAGGGAATAGTGTAGGTTAGATGGGCTTCAGATTGGTTTCACAGGTCGGCGCAACATTGAGGGCCGAAGGGCCTGTACTGCGCTGTTATGTTCTATGTTTTTAGATTGCATTCTTCAATAAGGGCGCGTGAATTCATTTTTCCTAGTTTTGAGTTTCCTTTAGATACACTATTACTAAGTTTTATATTGTGCCACTCACCTTAATTCTGTACCTTTGTTGGCTGTTCTTTAAATGTAAACTTAGTCATTGCTACCCAGCTACTTGTAAGGACATTGTATTGAGGCTGATCCTGGCCTTATCAGATTTTTCAGGATCCGAGTATGCAGGGCAACCATCACTGCAGCTGGGAGATAGCAAGAACTGCATGTGTTGGAGTCAGATAAGTGTGGAGCTGGAGCAACACATTAGGCCAGGCAGCATCAGAGGAGCAGGAAAGTTGATTTTGTTTTTATTTTCCGGGTTGGGACCCTTCTGAAGAAGGCTCCCGAACTGAAACATCAACTTTCCTGCTCCTCTGCTGCCTGGCCTGCTGTGTTCCTCCAGCTTCACAATGTGTTATCACTGCAACTGTTGTACTAACTGAGATTAACTAAAACAACATATACTGAAGGCAATATCTGGAACCTTCTAGTCCATTTGGTTTAACACAATATGCTTGAGTCCAATGACTCTTGAGTAATGAGTGTTGACTGTTTGGTATGTGGCACATTACTGTAAGGCCACCAATGAAACCACTTTATAGAGAGCTCTTATTTCTTTAGGAAAACAAAAATAATCATATTGGATTTGAATCACTTTGAAACATTAACTCTGCCTGTCTTTCCACAGATGCTTCCAGACCTGCTGAGTTTCTCCAGCACTTTGTTTTTGTTTAAATTCCAGCATTCATAAGTTTTTGCTTTTATTTGCTTCAGTTTTTATTATTTCTTAAATTACTGGGTACTGTTAGCCTCTTTGGAAATGTGCTTGTGCTCTTCTGTACATTATGCAAGAGTTACAAAATAAGAAGCATACATTTTAGAACTGATTGAATGGGGGAAAAATCCATGTTCATTATGCTATAGTTTGATAAGTGTTGATTTTGTATATGACTACTTCAGGTATAAAATTTTTCATTGCTGATATTTAAAGTGTAGGTTATCAGTACTCAGGGAAGCTTATGGAAAAAAA
Source organism: Ginglymostoma cirratum (assembly GCA_024137785.1). Lineage (NCBI taxonomy): Eukaryota > Metazoa > Chordata > Chondrichthyes > Orectolobiformes > Ginglymostomatidae > Ginglymostoma > Ginglymostoma cirratum. The sequence continues at coordinate 35,621,992 of JAHRHZ010000289.1, read as the reverse complement.
GACAATCAGTCTCTAATTCTTAAATAGTGGTATAATATACATTTGGTTGAGATATGCCTGGGATGGTAGTATTGCCATGTGATAGTGTGTCAACGAGGCCTGCATTCATTGACATCTAGAGGAATGAGAGGTGATCTTATTGAGACAAATCAATAAGGGATGACAGGGCTGGACAGACTGGACGCAAGGACAGGGATTGTTCTCTTTTGAGTTGTCTAGCACGAGGGCCAGACATTTCGGACAGAGTTGAGGAAAAATGTCTTCATTCACAGGGTGGTGAATCTGTGGAATTCTATACCTCAAGGTGTGGAGGTCAAGTCACTGAATATACTTAAGAAAGAAATAGACACCTAAAGGTGTCAGTGGGTATGGGGTGATAGCAGGAGTATGGCATTAGGTTAGAGGATCAGCTGTGATTGTATTGAATGGGAGAACAGGCTGGATGAGGTGAAAAGCCTACTCCTGTTGTTTTCTGTTTTCATGAGTCTTGGAAAACAAATTTCTGAAGGGGATAGCTTCACTTCTATTTCTGTTGTTTTAACTTTACATTGTTTAGAATTTTAACAAAAAGACTTGTACATATCTAAAGGAACAAAATAGCAATATTTTTGCACCACAAACTTGTTTTTGAGTGATTCTACCATCTTTAAACTGTAATACTTCCTGCATTTAGGTTGTTTTCCATGAAACAAAACATCTTGGTAGAATGTGCAGAACAAAATGCTCTGCAGACAGTTTAAAGCTGAAGGCTGTAAACAGTAGCTTGGAGAAATCTAATTGTTAATTTTCACCACCTACGGGAGTGTAGGATGTCAGCTAGTAGGATTGTCAGCTAGTTAGCTTGCTGAATTCTGACATGCATAAGAGAGTACAAACTGTATCGGGCATCAGTGTCATAATTCCCTCTCTCTCGCAGGATACGGCAATGTGGTGGAACTCCGCATTAACACCAAGAGTAGTGGTGGAAAGCTGCCCAACTTTGGATTTGTGGTTTTTGATGATCCAGAGCCAGTTCAGAAGATCCTGAGCAGCAAGGTAATGTATAATAGAGAACACTTTTTTTTTTGTTCTCAGGAAGGTAAGCTGTTTGTTCATATATTTTTATGATTAATGTGGCTCGCGGTTTTTCTTCCCATCGCTCTGCTACCAGTACACAGTTTTTAAATTTTTTAATTATCATTCGTCATGAAATATTAGATATAATTGAGGGCAGCATCTCCCATTATGATAAGTTAAGACTTTGATTTCAGAATGGGAATATAACTTTGCTTACTAAAACCCAGAAAATCTGGTTTTAATTTCTAAGAAATTGATTAGAAAGTACATGGTTATTCTGAAACCTGTGTCTACGCTGCTGCACTGAATTGGATTGAAGATTCAGTATTTCATGGTTGAATAAGAATGTGTGCTTTTTTTTTGTTTAAATTCAGAGCTAAATATGTACAAAAGGGACTGTGAAGCATTTTTCTCAAATCTACTTCTTTGTCCTCTCCTTCCCAACAGCCCATTAAGTTCCGAGGAGAGCTCCGACTAAATGTGGAGGAGAAGAAAACACGGCCTATTCGTGAAGGTGAGCGTAGGGGCGATGACCGCCGAGAAAATAGACCAAGAGGACCTGGTGGACCCCGTGGTGGGCTTGGCGGTGGAATGATGCGTGATCGGGAGGGCCGGGGTGGTCTGCCTAGAGGAGGACTTACACAGAAGCCAGGACCAGGAGCTGGAAGAGGAGGTGGACAAGGAGAGCCTCGGTTCTCGGGGCCACGCCACTGAAAGTACCCTCACTGGCTATTGGTGTGAGCTGATGGTACAGATGTTCTCTCTCATGCTCTTGTGATTCAGCTTTGTTTTTGGAATGTGATTTCGACCTGTACAGATTATCATTTTTTCAGTACAGAAAATGGCCTTTTCTTTTGTTCTCGACTTGTGTAGTAGTCGTCGTCCCACGAAACATCCTGTCTGAAATGTTTATTTGTTTAAGGAAAACGGATTTTAAAACCAGAATCTTGATTTGAAGACAGATTCTGACTCCAGTGGATTGGGGTGACTAACAGCTATGAACTGGATTTTAGTACCTGCTGCCTCCCAGCTGCTCCAGGAACGTGTTGACCCTTGAAATTTGGTGCAGATTTTTTAAATTGGAAACCAGGTTGCTTTTTGTTTTGCACAGACATCCATCTTCGGAAAAACTTGTAATGTAGCACTCAGCAATTTTTAAAGCACTCTTATCTACTTGTCACAGTGTTCCCCTATTCGATATGGGGAACACAGTGCTATCTGTATTTGGAACGGAACCTGTGTGATCACTAAATGGTTGATGATAAGCTGCAATGCTGTAAACTGGAGCAAGTTATCAGTTCCTGTGCAGAACTGCTGTGCTATTAAGATCAGGAGTGGACTAATACAATAGATGTAAGTCTTCAACTTTTTTCTTTTAATTTTTTTTTTTGTTTTTATCATTGGAAGAATCTCTTTTACTGTGGGACTTTTTAAAAACATTCAACTCTGGCATACTTGACATCAAGACACGTTTCCTCTGGAATTGTGAATTTTTTTTAAACTGTAAATTGAAAACTTTTCTGGTTTAGTTTGTATTGTAAAGCGTATGGTTGTGCCTTCTATTTATCTCTCATTCCAATCTTGGCAAAGTTGTACAAATAAATGTAGATTGCTTTATTCAATGTGCACGACTTTGTGGTGTTTGTTCAGGGAAGAAGGCCATTTGGGGTGGGTGTTTGAGTAAGATTGTACTGAAAATACTTAATGGTTAAATTTTATTTTAAGGATAAAATGGGGCGGCACGGTGGCTCAGTGGTTAGCACTGCAGCCTCACAGCGCCAGGGACCTGGGTTCAATTCCAGCTGCAGGTGACTGTCTGTGTGGAGTTTGCACATTCTCCCCGTGTCTGCGTGGGTTTCCTCCGGGTGTTCCGGTTTCCTCCCACAGTCCAAAGATGTGCAGGCTCGGTGGATTGGCCATGCTAAATTGCCCGTAGTGTTCAGGGGTGTGTGGGTCTGGGTGGGATGCTCCAAGGATCGGTGTGGACTTGTTGGGCCGAAGGGCCTGTTTCCACACTGTAGGGATTCTAACTTACGTATTCTAAAATTCTAACTTAAGTCTTAAACTGGGCTACATTGGTTCATCAGTCAGTTCAGGTACATGTTATGTGCAGTCTGGAGTTCCTTACAACCTTAAAGCATAAATGGTTTGCATTTAAAACGCAGCTGTTACAAAATAAACCTAGTTTATGAATGTTATTTAGTTAAAAACACTGGAATAGCAAACACAGGTGATCTACATGAAACACAAGTTATGTAGCAACATTTAGCTCTTGGATATGTTGATTTGGCAGGTTTTGATTATTGTTATTTCTTACAGAACAATTATGGCTGAAAAGCAACATGCATGGGTCGTGGTTCATCCTTTTTTTATTTGTAGGAGCTTACTCCACACATGCATTGTATGTTTTTGTTTTATTTGCTAGCGAAGCAATGTCTGTTCACTTTTTAATAAAGTGGAATCTATACCATTTTTTTCTACTGGAGTTTCAGCTGAGTTTGCTTTTAGAATATGAAACGTTCATTGCGAATTAGTTATACTTGGCAGTTTTCAATTTGTCAAGCATGAATTGGTCTGCTGAATGTACTTCTGTAAAAATATTGTATTTCATTTTTAATGTACCATTTGTCATAGTGCCAGGATCACAAATGTTGAAGACTTCCTTTGTGGTACTTTTAATCTATGTTTCCTAATTGAGGTAGCCAGAAAGAAAAATCAAAATAGAACAGAAGCTGACTGACAAGTTACTTCCTTCACCTAAAGTGGTTTTCAGTGTTTTGTAATAGGGATATTAAGGATTACTCAAATGTTTCAGACTTACTTTAAAATAATGGCATTTGGGGTGCAAATATCTCAAACTGAAAGGAAATGCTTTGGAATTTAAAATTTCAGGGATTCTTGATGTGATTTGTAGGGGGGATATATTTTCTCATGGATAAGAGAGTTGTAAAGTGCAGAACTTGAAATCACTTTAAAAAAGGGGGGAGATGGTTTATTTGAGGGTTATTAGGACATGGAATGCTCAACCAGAATTAAGTGGCAAATGATAAAATCTGTAATAGATTTCATAAGGGATAATATATAAATATTTGGCAACCCTTTTTACATGTAACCAGATAAGAGCAGAGGAATAGTAATGGATGGAAACTGTTTTAGAGCCACTACATGCATGCTAGATTACCAGATGATCTCCCAGTTGTGTAAAGTTCTGTGTTGGGCGAATGTAGATTCCTGTATAACTATACAAATAAAATTTAGATTTGAGTCTACTGATGACTCTGTATTTGTAATACTAGCGGGGGATTGAAAATGTGAGCCAGAAGACAGTGTAGAATATAGTTTCTTACCTAGTCCTTTGAGTGAACCTGTAAAAGGTGGGACAATAATAGGACATGCTTTTGGTTGCAAAGAATAGAAAAGTTGGAGATAAAATTGACAAATTTGCAAATGACCTTTAAGCACAGCCAGTCCTGCATGGTGCTATGGACTTTGAGTTTATTGTTTGACTTTTTCACCTCAGAGCCAAAGAATTTATCCGTACTTGTAGAGAACAAGTTGTATGTTGGAATTCTCTTTGCCACCTACATCTATTGTCACTTCATGTCTACTGTTCATGTTTGCTGAAAAACAGTTGCTTCACTTGGAAAGTATGAACTAATGACTGAATATCTCTCCAGTTTATTTTTGTTCTTCCAGTTTAGATGGTTAATTTCTTCAGTTGAAAACAAATACAATTTTAGCTATAAGTGTAGTTAGGACAGGAGAGTCAACTGTTCTGAAATCCAGAGTGACTATTTCGGTATCAAATTGTGTACCATTTAGTGTAATTATTCTATATGTAGCACAATTTTGCAGCACATGTACAATTCCCATTTGAACTTGAACGCAGATTTTGCTATCTCTATCTGTGGTAAAGGATCATTTATAAATTTTAATAGATTTCCCTGCTTGTAATGTAATGGTGTGCAGGTGGGTGGTAGCAGTTGACCAAAATGAGAATTATCAAAAATAGTGAAAGTTTCAGAAATAAAGTAGCAAATTGGACACTTTCTGTTTTGGGTTTTTCCATATAAGCAAACTAATGTCAGCTAGGTGTTGCAGTGTTCAGTGTGCTATAAGCCTGAAAATGGAGTCTGAAGGACCTTTTTAGAGTTAAAATGAGAGAAAAGTGGGAAAATATTGATGGTGAATCTTCAATTTTTGACAGTCTGTCTCAAGATGGTTCAGTGGTTAGCACTGCAGCCTCTGCCGGGTAACCGAGATGGATTCCGGCCTTTGGTGACTGTGTGTGGCGTTTACACAATCTCCCTGTGTCAGTGTGGGTTTCTGTCTTGTGCTTCCACAGTCCAAAGTTGTGCAGATTGAAGTGGATTAGCCATGTATATTGCCCCATAGTGTCCAGAAAAATATGCAGGCAAGGTGAATTAGCTATGGTAAATGCAAGGTTATGGGTCTGGCATTCGGGGCTGGATCTGTGCAGACTCTGTTATGAATGGCCTCTTTCTGTACTGTATGTATTGTGTTTCTGTTTGTCGGTAAATGCTATTGAGCATTGCTGTTAGTGTTCTGGGTAGTTAGAGGCAACTGTCACAAAGTGATTGTGAGGTAACCACTATGTGCTTGCTCGATGTAGATTCCTTACCATGAGATTTTCTGCCATGTGTGATGGAATATGTCCAATTATTTAATACTGTTTATGATTTTGTTATTTTTGTCTCTTGTCTAAATGTATGATCAAAACAAGAAGTCAAACTGCTTAAAATATATTGATCTGGGCTCACCTGTCACCAAGCGTACTATGTTTGTACAAGTATAAACACAGCTGCCAATGCAAGTTTGTAATTAATGCAAAGCAGTATTGGGATCTTTGCCTGAAGTATGGAGTATTAGCTCAAGGATGTGGGAAGAACTCAGTACATGAAAGTTTTAGAAAGCTGGAGAGGAGAAGATTGCAGATCATCTGAAATCTGCTCAGTAGGCTGCAAGGACAAGCTGAACAAACCGAGATTAATAAGTGCATGAATGATCAATTTGGGAAATATGGATAGGATCGTGCTTTGTCATTTGGGAAGTTGCTGATAAATTTGCCAAGTTTGATAGCCCATAAGGAAACCTACAACTGGGTGGAATGATCTACATCCTGCCAAAGGATGCCTGAAGGTGAGGAAAGTAAAATTTACATTTAGAGTTGGACCAGTGACGGGTGTGCATTGAATTTCAACGGTGGATGATAACCTGATATGACTGGCTCAGTTATTACAGGCAATCATCAAATTGAGCTTCGTCAGTTAGCTGAAAGATGCAAACACATTGACTCAGAAAATTAAAAAAACTATACTATTTCATTTATGCTAATGGAAAAGTTATACTGAAGAAAAACACTCTTTCCCCCTGCCCATTGCCATAGTTGAAGTTGGTAAAGTATATTGCATTCACCCAGAAGGATTCTTTTATTTTCATAGTATTGATAGTGCCAAGGATACAGTGTGAGACGTAACATCTATGATAACATTATCTTGTAAAGATCGGCCAGGAGCTGAATTGTTTCCCTTCTAAGTTAGCAGTAATAATTCTTGATACTAATAATTTAGTAGGTATGCACTGGGGGGGAAAGCAGTGCTTGCTCACAAAGGAGAAGTAAACCTGTATACTGTCATTTTGATGTTTGTTCTATTTTACAAAATCATCCAAGAAGTCTAGTACATCACACTTAAAATGTAACTGGCAATACCTTTATCATTTGGAATACCAGGTAATTAACCTAAAATTATATAGCAACACAAGTTCAGTCCTTATCTATTTATATGGCTAATTTGTTGACTAATCCATACAAGATTCGGGGTGCCTTGGCAGGATGGATGTGAAAATGTTCCCTTTTGTGGGTGAATCTACAACTAGGCAACAACTTAAAAATGCAGGGTCACCCATGTAAGATAGATGAGAAGTTTTTGGGAAATATTTTATAACAGGGTTGAGCCTCTTTGGAATTCAATTAGTGCTTTTTTAAGCACCTGAACACAATTGCAGGGAATTCAGGGGTGGGAGAAGGGGGTGCTCTTGTGACGTAGTGGAAGTGTCCCTACCACTGGACCAAAAGGCCTGCGTTCAAGTCTTAACTGCTCTAGAGGTGTATAATAACATCTCTGAACAAGTTTATCAGAAAACTAGGTTAAATACTTTTTTAAAATGCATGGAATAGGGCAACGAGTTGATATCCAGCTAAGAAGCAATGTGGGCTTAATGGGTCAAATGGCATGCTTTGATACAATAAGTTTCAATTATCAAGATAATTCTGTTATAAAGTCACCACTAGCTATCCAATAAGCTATTATGTTTGCAACATAAGCTTTTGTTTTTTGAAGGCAACTACATAAGATTCATTATCGTCGGTCGTCTTGATGTATAGTGGTCTCAACTGCACTAATGTCAGCTTTATGAATAAAGTAGTAGATGTTATTTTATAAATGCTACTTGTGTCTTTCTTGGCGAAGTATCCAGTACAATGTTTTGAAGTCAAATTGTATGATTTGTTGTGCTTGGTACAATAGATGGTACAGACTTTTCAAAACCTTGTACTATCTACCAATATTGCAGTGTTTACTCAAGCATAAAGAATATTGAACATTCTTCAGAGTCTCGCACCTGCATTGCTTTATGCCTTTTGAACAGTAAAAGGATTGAGCCACTACTTTGATTAAATAAGATCAGCATTTTTGCACAATATCATCTATCAGCTTTGGATTTATGCAGTCTTGTATGTTTAGACCAATGTCTACTAACCTTAAATCGGTGCAAAGTGGTCTTTTCGAAAAATCTTCACTGATTAGTGTTGACATCATTGTTTGTCTGAGCAGGACCTGTTCCTGGAATTATAACACCACTGTAATTGTAAGCATAAAGCTGCTTCACATCAGCCCAATGACATTGAATACTTCAATGGGAAGAAAAATTGCAGTGGCATTATTTCTTTACAAAGTTGGTCCTATCTTTATCAGTGAATCACAGTATTCTTCAAAGCATTGTAGGTTAAGTGGATTAGCCACTGGGGAATGCAGGGTTACTGAGATAGGGTAGTGTGGGTCTGGGTGGGATGCTCTTCAGAGGGTTGGTGTGCACTCAATGGACCGAAGGGACTGCTTCCACACTGTAGGGTTTCTATGATTGGTCACTGAGACAATAGAGTATTGAATTTGCATTATCATCTTATCACAACTATACCTTTTAAAGTTACTGTTAAGACAAAAGTTATGCAAGATTAAAATTGAATATTGCCTAACACATCTAGATTAAAGACTATTGACTCACTCGTCATAAGCATCTAGACTATAGGTTATAACTATAATGACGTTGGGTTGGAGTGCTTACACTTCTAGAATATGTGAGTTCCTTACTGCAAAACAATTTTTAAATGGGACTGTGAATGGAGGCTTCTAAATTCAGTATTTTTATATTTGTTCATTTGTGGGATATGGGCATCACTGGCTAAGCCAGCATTTATTGCCCATCCCTAGTTTCCCAGAGAGCAGTGAAGAGTAAACCACATTGCTGTGGGATTGGATCAGGTAAAGACAGTGGTTTACTTCCCTAATGGGCATTCATGAACCAGATGATTTTTCCTAATAATCAACCACAGTTTCCTGACAAATCTCTTAATGACTTTGAAGCTAATGAGCAAGTTAGCCAAAGGAGAAGCAGTGACTGTGATCTATTTGGATTTCCAAAAGGCCTTTGACAAGGTCCCGCACAAGAGGCTAAGTAAGATGAACCCGTGGATTTAGAAGCGTAGTACTGGCATGGATAGAGGATTGGTTGACTAGCAGAAGGCAAAGAGTAGAAATGTTAGTATCCTTTTTGTATAGGGAGTGCAAGCAGAGAATAAGCACTATTTCAAGGCAGATGGATGGATTTTTTGTAGGCAAGGAGTTGACAAGTTATCAGAGCTAGGCAGGAATATGGATTTAAGGTTGCAAGAAGATCATCCAAGATTGTATTGCAGAGCAGATCAAGTGGCTGAGTAGCCTACTCCTCGTTGTTAAAGCACACAAGTGTTTTATGGGACAATATCGATTAGGACAGAGGCAAGGGACTGCTGTGGGAATCCAGAGATTACTGACCAGGCCGCTTGTGGCACGGTGATTTTAAAAATAGGATTGGTCAAAAGGTCAAAATTTGAGATGTGAAGAGCTCTGACTCAAACTTCAACAATCTACATGGCAACTGTCTAAGTTAGTGGCTTAGAAATAAAGTTTGCAATGTGGATTGAAGACAACACCTAGTCACCATCTTAAAATATGAAAACCTCAAGCCTGTCCTAAATGTTCCCTGTAATGTGTAGAGGCCAGTTTATATTAGCATCATGAATTTGTAGATACCAAACAAAAGATTCACATCGTTGCCCACATTGGTTTATTTCATTCAGCAAATGAGGAGTTGGATGAACCAACCTGGTGTAGATTCAAGCCCAGGCCTTGTTTCCTCAGAGGCTGATTGAAGACTCCAGAATCTGTCATTCTGTAACTACCTCATACATTCTGCTTTTTTCATCTCCTCCTATTGTGGTGTCTCGCAAACCAAGAATAGAGAAAAAGTTGAGGTGCAAACCCAAAGGAATATTAGTTAATCACAGTTATTTTAAAATGGTTTTAACCTTGGATTACTGCCGTGTGGTTATCTCATTAGGATGAAATTGCATTGTAGAGGCAGCAAATAAGATAACTCTTCCTTTAAAATCATATCTGATTTAGTTATGAACACACATCTTTTTGTAATATCAAGCCATGATTAGTTGAAAAACTGAACTTTGCTGTTTTTTATTATATCATCAGATGTGGTGTCATTGCTAAGGCTAACATTTATTGCCATTCTTCATTACCCTTGAAGGTGATAGTGAACTGCCTTACCAAACCCTACCATCTGTTTGACTATGCCTATGGTGCTGTTAGGAAGGGATTTCCAGGACTTTTGACATAGCAATAGTGAAGGAATGGCAATATGGATCTAATATGGGATGGTGTGTAATTTAGAGGCACCAATTGTTTTCTGTCCTTGTATCTCAGGATGTTAGAGGTCACTAATTTGTAAGGTGCTGTTGAAGGGTTTGGCAAGTTGTTGCAGTGCATCTTGTTGATAGTATACCCTGCCACTGAGGTGGGAGTGGAAGTTAAAGTTTTAGGTAGTGGTTGAATGTCAATCAAGTGAATCGCACTGTCTCATAGTATAGACATCCATGAGTGTTATTGGAGCTCCATGTATCCAAGAAAGTTCAGAATATTCTGTCAAAATCCTGGCTTGTGCCTCATAGACTTTGGGTTGGCTTTGGAATCATGAAGTGAGTTACTTGCACAGAATTCCCAGATTCTGGCATCCTCTTGTAGGCATTTTTTTTTTTAAAAAAAAAAAGCAAAGCTTAGTTAATTAAGGTATAAATCTAGTCCGAATTGCCAGCATTTGGCCCATCTCCCCCTCAGCCCTTCCTGTTCGTATACCCATCCAGATGCCTTTTTAAATGTTGTAATCATACCATGAGGAGCAGTTTTTCTTTTTTAAAACGGTAGTTTGTGTGTGGAATGAATCTCCAGAGAAAGTTGTCGATCCATGTACAGTTACAACCCTTTTTTAAAAAAAATTCAGATAAGGTGCATAAGAAATATTTGAAGGGATATGGGCCAAGCACAGGAAGGTGGGACTAGTTTAGTTTGAGATTATGGTCGGCATGGACCGTGGACTAGTTGGACCGATGGGTCTGTTTCCATGCTGTACGACTGTGACTCTAACTTTCTGGTAAATGGTTATGTGCAAATTGTTGTATATTGGGTGTGCACTCAGGATGACGCCTTTGAATGTTGAGGAAAGATTGTTAAATTTTCTGTTTTAAGATGGATATTTCTTGTCACTTGTGCATAATGAGCCCACAAACACATAAATTAGGAGCAACAGTCGGCCATTCAGCCCTTGAACCTGCTCCACCATTCAGTAAGATCATGTCTTATGTGATTGTAATTCCAAATTTTCATTCCCACCCACAGCCTGTCATTTCAAGAATCTACCTTGCTCTGCCTTAAAAAAAAAAGTGAAGGACATTGGAATTCTCTTCCTGAAAAGATGTAGAAGTAAAGATTTGTAGCCTTCTAAGAGAGAGGTTAAAGAGCTGTGAGCTGTAGTCCCATGTTCTCCCAAACGATGAAATATTCCTCTCCATATCTACCCTGTCAAGAGGCCTTGTAACTTTTATGTTTCAATTAATTTAAGTGTCTTTGGTCACTTATTGATTTTGTTTTTTTAATAAAAAATTGTCCAATAAATAAATTCTGATGTGTGATCTTCAGGACTTACTGCTGTTTGCTGTTGTTATAGCTTTTGGTGGGCTTTCAGGGACTCCATTCAAATTACATTCTGTAAGTTTGCAACCCTCAATGCTGTTTCCAGTTTGTTTCTTTCATTTTGGGATGTGGATGTTGCTGGCTGGCCCACCCACCACTTTGTCATGGCATCAAGTGTCATGGACACTATCATGTTCACATTCAATGTTGATGACTTCAAGGGTCGTTCTATTGCGCTTCTCGCATCTCTGGCAGGTCAGTTCTATTGCGGGACAGTAATAATGAATATGTAATGGATAATGGATATAATGGATAGTGATGGATGTGTCTGTGACGTTAGCTGCAAAGCCTGACAATGTCAGGCTGTTACTTGATTAGTCTGTTGGGCACTGCTCCCAGTTTTGGGACAGGTCCCCTGATGCTAATGAGAAGGACTTTGTCATTTCTGATTATGGTGGAAAGATTTATAAAGGCCCCAGCCAGGGAACTTTTATTTAAAAAAGTGTAGAGGGGGAAAGAAAGATGCTTGGTGTTTCTGACCACGAAGGGCAGAAAAATCTGTTTTACTCCATTAGAAGTGGAAAAACTCCACCTTGGCTGTAGAAGGTGGAAAATCCCTGGAATAAGTCAGAAGCCACCATTTTGGTTATTGAAAAAGATTGCAAAGTCTTGAAAGGTTCTTAAAAAATCCCAGTCAGCAATACAGAAATGCAGTGTTACAAAGAAACAAGATTAAAAAGCTTGGTGGATTCAATGTACAGAATAGCCAATACGTTAGTAAATGCAATCTTGTATTGAAATCTTCAATAAACTAAAGAAATAAATTTAAAAGACTTCAAATAAAAATACATTGCTGTGAAACAGATTCTAGTTTTAATTCAAATTAGAACTAACTTGTGCTGGAACTAATGAGAGCTAATGTAACACCCCTGTTTGAGAAGGGAGGGAGACAGAAGATAGGAAACTATAGGCTGGTTAGCCCCAACTTGGTCATTGGTAAGATTTTACAGGTTGTTATTAAGAATCAGATTACAGAATAATTGGAAGTGTGTGGTAAATTAGGGCTGAGTCAGCATAGCTTCATCAAGGGGAGGTCCTGCCTGAAAAATCTATTAGAATTCTTTTGAAGGAGATAATGAGCAAGTTAGACAAAGGAGAAGTGGTGGATGTAGTCCACTTGGATTTTCAGAATGCCTTTGACAAGATGCTACACAGGAGGGTGCTAAATAAGATAAGAGCACATGGTGTTGGGAGTATGGTACTGGCATGGATAGAGTTTTGGCTTATTAGTAGAAGGTGGAAAGTAGCGATAAAGGGATGTTTTTTTCAGTACGGCAGTGGGTGACTAGTGGAGTCCCTGTTGGGACCGTAACTATCTACATTATGCATTACCAATCTGGACAAAAGAACTGAGGGCATTCTTAAGTTCTATGATCTAAATTTGCAAAGATAGATGAAGGGGCAGCTAGTGATGAGCAAGCAGGGAAGCTGTAGAAGGACTTGGACAGGCTAGGAGAGTGGACAACGAAGTGGCTGTTGGAAGACTGTGGCAAGTGTGAGGTTAGACACTGTAGTAGGAAGGAGAGGTCTAGACTCCTTTCTAAACAGGAAAGGATTCAGAAATCTGAAACACAAGCAGACTTGGAATCCTGAACTAGGACTTCTTAAAGTCAACATGAATGTTCAGGTGGCAGTTAGGAAGGCAAATGCAATGTTAGCATTCATTTCAAGAGAGCAAGACTACAAGAGCAGAGATGTACTGCTGAGGTTTTGGTCAGACTGCACTTGAATACTGTGAGCATTTTTTTTGATCTTGTACTTAAGGAAGGATACAGGCCTTGGTAGGGGTCCGGACGATGTTTACAAGAATGATCCTGGGGATGAAGGGCTTGTCGTCAGAGGAGTGGTTGAGGACTCTGGGTCTTTGGTTTAATTTAGAGAGATGAGGGGTGATCTGATGGAAACTTAAGTCCTGGATACAGCGGACATGGAGAAGATGTTTCCACTAGTGGGAGAGACTAGGTACAGGGCACAGTCTGAGTGAAGGGACAACTCTTATAGAACTGAGATGAGGATGAATTCCTTCAGGGGTTGGTGAATCAGTGGAACACACTGTCATGGAGGCCAATTTATTGAGTGGATTTAAGAACAGAGATTCTTGATTAGTAAGGGGATTGAGGGTTACGTGAAGAAAATTTGAGGGGCAGAGATGAGATTTATAGCCAAGGTCTGTTTCCCAGGGTAGCAGAGTCCAAAACTAGGTTTAAGGTGAAAGGGTAAGATTTAAAGGGGACCTGAGGGGCAGTGTTTTCAGAGGGTGGTGCATGTATGGAATGTGCTGCCAGAGGAAATAGGGGTGACTTTATAGGGATTATGGGCTGAACACTGGCAAATGGGACTAGTTCAGTTTTGGATATGTGGTCTGTGCAGATGAGTTGGATTGGAGGGTCTGTTTCTGTGCTGTATGATTCTATGCCTACATAATAGGGTTAAGGAACGTATCGGTCATGACTGGCTGAATTCTGCTCCTGTGTCTTATGGTCTTATTGGACTTCCCAGACACATGGCAGAAACTAAACAGAAGGAGGAATCAAGTGAGAAGTTATGTTAGTCGTTTAATGTTATCAGCATAGAAAGTCAGACTTCATAGTGAAAATGTTCAATCCTCTGTTGTCGAAAACAGTCAATGCTTGGGACAGAGTACTGAGTGAGAAGCAATTTTCTAGTAACATGGCCACAAGTCTGAAAGAGTTGCTTCACTAATCAAACTGCAGTTGATGATTGAAGGTGTACAGCCTGATCAACAACTGAGAGGAGTAAGCATTGTTAGCAGTTGAGGACAAAACATTGAAAATTTTCGAGATGGTGTTTGTTAGAGTTCTAAGGGATAAAGTAATCAAAGAGAATGAGAAGAAAGCAAGAAGAGGGTACCGAGTTGGATGATCAGCCATGATTATATTGAATGGTGGAACAAGTTTGAAGGGCCGAATGGCTTGCTTCTCCTATTTTCTATGTCTCTATATGACTGAGAAGCAGGCAAATGCTCAAATCTAGGACAAGGAATTGCCTTTTATACATTCATTCATAAAATCCCTACAGTGTGGAAACAGGTCCTTTTGGTACAATAAGTCCACAACATCGGAACATCCTGCCCAGACTAATTCCCCTATAACCCACCTAATCTAGGCATCCCTGAACATTACAGGGCAATTTAGCATGGCTAATCCACCTAATCTGCACATCTTTGGATTGCCGGAGGAAACCCACGCAGACATAGAGAGAATGCGCAAACTCTACACAGACAGTTGCGTGAGGCTGGGATCAAACACTGGTCTCTGGCACTGAGAGGCAGCAGTGCAAACCCTGAACCACTGTCCCAATTTAGGATACTTACTGAGTGCCTGTACGAATCAAGAATTTTGGCTGGTACAGAAATCTAGAAAATGATGAAGAAAGTGACTGTTTCCACACTGCAACTGCACCTTCCATGGTGGACATTCATGTGGTAACAGACAATATTTCCTATGTGAAGGAAATTCCAGAGATTAGGGTCCATCAGATTGTTGGCCCATTACCTTATGACATCCACAAATAATGATGTCCTCTGTGAAGGATATCCAAGAAATAAAAATTCCCACCAGATAAATCGTTCCTAGATTAGAACCAGGGTCAACAATCCTCAGATAAAAGGCATATCTACCCCTCTTCTAAGTCTGAAAACAGTGCATTCTGAGGACTGCTGTTGTTACGTACAGTCTGAGAATGGAGATAAGGAGTTCTACTGTAGCTTTAAGAGGAAGCAGGTGTAACTACAGCAAGCTCTGTAAGGCCTAAGTAAGCCTGATCAAATGTATTTATTTCTATCATGTGATAAAAAGAAAGTCTATCTCAGAATAGTGCCTCGCCTGTTGACACTCTGCAGTGGTGTACTCACCCACTAATTACCACATAGGCTTTAGACAAAGCAGAGGCCAAGGACAATTGGTGAAGTAAACTATGTCAAGCAACCTTACCTTGTGCCACACCTTGGCAGAGGTAGCAAATATCACAATATACCAGGTCAGTTCAGAAAATACCACAGAAAATTGACAATGAATGAAATTTCTTTCCAGTCGGGTGTTTTTAGGTACTCCATGTGCATTATCCCCTGTACGAAGGCAATTTACCTTCAATTGGAAAATAAAAAAGTTAATCAAATGTTCAAGATGTGGAATTCACACCGTACTTCAGTGAAAGATTGTCCCAAACTATATTCTAATCATCCACGAAGTTCCAAGTGAATTTCTAATATTCTCTGTTTCTCTTTCAGTTTTATGTAGCAGAATGAATGCCTGAAAAATAATTCTTAAAACTCTGAAGCAGCATCAAAAAATAACTGATATACCTTTCGGGTGTGTGGTTAGAATACTTTCATGCAGCCCTCTTGACATATGTAACCTTGACATATCTCACAGTGGAGATTGCCTGTCTTGCCCCAGACAAAGGGCTCTCACTAACTGTTGTGAAAAAAACTGTCATTAACAAGAAACTTATAGATTGGCTCTTGAAATAAGTTTACAGAGGCTGGATTCCTGTCATCAAGTCGCCCTTTATTCATCCATGCATATTACTTGACACTGGTCTGGCTTCTTCAGGGCCAGTTGTCAGAGCGAATAGAACCTCTGACACTCCTGTTTATATCTGCCAGCCAGGACTCCCTGATTGGAGCTGTTTACCTAATCCAATCAGGGAACTCATTTTCTATAGGGTTCACCTGGCGGACTTCTATGCGCTAGCTATGAAGAGATGTTGAGTAGATTAGGATTATTTATGTTAGAAAGATAAATGTTGAGGGGGGACCTGATTGAGGTCTACAAAATCATGAGAGGTATAGACAGGGTGGATAGCAAGAAGCTTTTTTCCCAGAGTGGGGGACTCCATTACTAGGGGTCACAATTTCAAGGTGAGAGGGGAAAAGTTTAAGGGAGTTATGCATGGAAAGTTCTTTACACAGAGGGTGGTGGGTGCCTGGAACACGTTGCCAGCGGAGGTGGTAGAGGTGGGCATGATCGCATCATTTAAGATATATCTAGACAGATACATGAATGAGTAGGAAGCAGAGGGATACAGATCCTTGGAAAATAGGTGACAGGTTTAGATAGAGGATCTGGATCGGCGCAGGCTTGGAGGGCTGAAGGGCCTGTTCCTGCGCTGTAATTTTCTTTGTTCGTTGTTCTTTGTTCATTGCAATCACTACATCCCTCCAGCACTCAGTCTGGGACCGTAGGTCTGCTCTTCTTGTAAGCCTCTCCTGGGGCATTTCTGCACCAGGTCTGGTTCATCCAACTCTGCCTCAGATACTGGTGGTGTGTACTGGACCATAGTCTGCCTCATCCGCCCAGAGCGTTTGTGAACAAGTTCATCCTTTTCAGGTGGTAAAGGCATTGAGGCTGCAACATCCACCATGTCCATCTCGGACTCCGAGGTTTCATTGACACCACATGGAGGGGAAGAACCCAAGAGTTCTCACAGCCTTTCCAGCTTTTCTGAGGAGCCGAGTATGTTTTGCTCTTGTCAGTTAGCGAGTTTGCAGCTTTCGTGTGGTCTACTTACTTGTTCAGGACTGCCTCACCTACCAAACTTTGTACATCATGGGACCTGACCTCACATTGACCATGCCTCTTGCCCAAGCTGGGCCAGTCCCGTGATTTCGGCACCAAGCTTCATCCCCTGAAGTAAACTGTCTTTCTTGCTTTGTTGAGTCTTGTGTAAAGAATTGGCATTCTTGATACCGTTTAG
Source organism: Ginglymostoma cirratum (assembly GCA_024137785.1). Taxonomy (NCBI): domain Eukaryota; kingdom Metazoa; phylum Chordata; class Chondrichthyes; order Orectolobiformes; family Ginglymostomatidae; genus Ginglymostoma; species Ginglymostoma cirratum. The sequence goes on along the minus strand of JAHRHZ010000289.1, from coordinate 35,604,839 downwards.
TCCTCCCTGCTCCCCAGGTCCAGGCACATCAGATTTAACCTGATGTGGAGTCTTCTCCCCATTAGCAGCTATCCCTGTAGTTGCATGAGGAGTGGTCTGATAATCAAATAGGAACAGGGACAGTTCGGAATTGAGTGTTTCTTTAAGCTTGCCTTCAAAGTTTGGACTGTTGTTCCTGCCAGACCAGGAATGATAGTATGGAGCTGCCCTTATATGCCAAATGCCATCTGGATTTAAGAAATATTCACTCCCTGTTGGTAAATGTCCTGTCATCTGTGACCAACTCTTCTGGGAGCCCCTGTATTGCAAAAGATGCGCACAGCTTTTCTATCGTTGTCCCCGTGTTTGACAAATGAACTCTGTGCATGTCCGTACTGACTAGGAATGTTGAGCCCGTGGAAGGGACCGGCATAGTTGACGTCTAACGGGTCCAGGGTTTACCCGGTCATTCCCTCGAATTTGGGGGATCTGCTGGCAGTAACTTTGGTCTGTTTTGATGCACTGGGCACTGCCTCACCAACCCAGCGATGTCTGCATCTGATCCTAGCCACCAGACATAACCTCTCACCAACATCTTCATTTCGGATACCCCTGGTGGAGTTCAGTCAGTATCTGGAAACGATCTTTGCTCGGGACAATTACTCCTGCACCCCATAATGAAATGTCGTCCTCTACAGTGATCTGGTCTCGTTTGGTCCAGAAAGGCTTCAATCCTGTTTCTGATGGCTCTTTTGATTTCCCCATCTCTTCAGCTGGTTTAATTTTGCCAGGACCAGATCTTTATGTAAGCACCGTCAGTTATTGTCAGTGGTGAACAGAACGGTGGCCATAAAGTTCAAAATGAGAATGGACTCTTCCAGTGGCATCACCAGTAATGGTATAGCTGCCAGCAGGAATCAGCTCAAGTCCTTTCAGTCAGTATTCCAACTTGTAATTTGTATGCATTTAGAATGAGAGCCTGCTGCTGAATTCAGCCTGATGCTATGGGTGGTATAGCCTTGTCCACTTTGAGTAGCACTAGCAGGGTTTTCTAGTCCGTTATTGTTACAAATGTTTGTCCATAAAGGTATTGGTGGAACTTTCAGTCACCAAATATGACTGCCAAACCTTCCTTCTCTATCTGGCTGTATTCGCATCTGCCCAAGTCCAGAAGGCATACACTATTGGATGTTCCTCTCTATTGGGCCATCTGTGAGCCAACACTACCCCTATACCATATGGGGAGGTGTCACATGCCAACACCAGCCCTCACTTGGGACCATGGTGTGCCAACACCTTAGACAATGATAGCTGCTTCTTCACTTCTCTAAAGGCTGTGTCTTGGCTCTGAGACCATTTCCAAGGCTGGCCCTTTTTCAATAGCAGCTACAAAGGTGCCAAGATGGAGGCTAAGTTACATATGAACTTTCCGTAGTAATTCAAAAATCCAAGGAAAATCTAAGCTCCAGTATGGACATGGGAGTCAGAAAACCTTTGATCACCCTCACTTTATCTTCCAATGGGTGTAACCAGTATTGTCAATTCTGTAACCTATGTAGGTTACTTGGGTGCCTGGAATGTGCATTCTTCCTTTCTAAGGCATATGTCCACCTTGGAGAAACATCTTATGATTATGTGCGAGCTCTCTAAGTGCTTTTTGTTGATGTCCCCTTTTATCAGCATGTCATCCAGATACATGGGGACCTGAGTTAGAACTTGTAAAATGTTCTTGCATCATCCACTGAAAAATGGCACAGGCTGATGATTCAACAAATGGCAGCCTCATACATTGGTACAAACCCATATCGATATTAATTATAGCATATGTCTGGGAGATCCTTATCTAACTGCAATTTGCAGATACGCGTGGATCGTGTCCAGCTTTGTGAATGAAGCACCCAACCAGCTTTGTGCATAAGTCCTCTGTGCATGGGTTTGGGTATTAATCTAGCTGCAAGAAGTGATTTACTGTTTGTTTAAAATCCTCACAAAGGCAAATCAAGCAGTCAGGCTTCATGGTACAACCAAGGTTGTTCATTCCACAAACAGGACTAGTTTTATGGTTCCTTCACTTCCCAGCCTCCACTTTTGCATGTAAGGCAAATGGCACTGGGTGACCCATGCAGAATCATGGACTTGCTTCCTGGTCAACATGCAAGGTGACCTTGGCTCCTTTGATAGTCCCAAGACTTTCCTGAAAAGCTTCTAGCTGTTTAGTTAGGACTTCACTCAGGCAGCCAATTTCTATTCGAAAAATGGTCAGCCAATCAAAGTGAATCTTCTTCAACCACTTTTACTCTATCAACCTTTGGCCCAAGCCTTTTACGACAATCAGTGGCATCTGAACCAAAGGCTTCTCATATGAGACCGGCTGTACCTTTAAGCTGTAAAAGTTCCCTGGTATAGGTTCTCACTCTAGCTGCAAACTTAAGGGTTGGAATCCAGAGTAAAGTTTGTTAAAGATTAGTTCTGCAACCACTGATACAGCTGAATTGGTATCGATCGCCATTAGAACAGTGTAACCATTTAACCAGATGTTTATTTTGATTGGTTCTGATTTGGATGTTGTTAAGCAATTTAACTGTTCTGAAACAGATGGAGGTGGGCTTTCCAGAGTTCACAATCTCCTGGATCCTGGCCTATGAGTTCTCTTATTCAGTTCAGGCCTAGTGGGACTTTCTTGCTGTCTCAAGTAGGCATACCAGCAGCAAATACAATGGCTTGCTGGCCCGGATCCTGAAGGAAATATTAACCGTTTGGCCGAGGCTTGTCTATGTTTTGCTGTGGGCTGACCTTGAGTCCATACGTTCACAATATGTCCTCAGTGAGGCTATGCAATTACCTTCGCTGAAGTGGTGTTCCCGAAACTCAGTCAGCCTGGTGAGAGTGTCCACTTCCATCAGCATACCCTATAACTTGTGCTCCACTTGCTGCATTTTCTAATGACAAAGTCAGTTGTAGTTCTAGTTTGAAGTCGACTTGGGGCTCAGATAATAGGTGCTTTTGCATGGTTACCTCACTAAGCCCACGTACCAAATGGTCTCTCAGCATCTCATTAAGGGTTAAACCAATGTCACGTGCTTCTGCCCATCATCTTAACCTAATCAGAAATCCTGACACGCATTCTCCTGGTTCTCGAACTGCCAACTGCTGATAGCCCCTCAGAATTAGAGGAGGCTCGGGGTCATAATATACCTTAACTAAATCCATCAACACTTGATAGGTTTCAGTATCTGGTGACTCAGGAAATGTTAGACTCCTAATAACTAAAAAAGCCGCATCCACAAGCTGTCAGGAGAATTATTTGTTGCTCTTCACCTGCCCCCAACGTCATTTGCACAGAAAAATATAATGCATTCTTTCTATATATTCGGCCTAGTCTTCGATGGCAGGATTGGATGAGTCAAGCTTCCTAAATAACGGTATGATAACAGAAATGCTTAACCAAACTCAAAGACAGCTGTTGTGAGCAAATTTCTTCAGGAATGCATTTTTTTTCTCTCATCACCACTGAATTAACTCCAAAATTGGCTTGTATATCGTCACTAAGTCACTCTTTATCTACACATGCATAGTACTTGACACTGATCTAGCTTCCTCAGAGACAGCTCTGACACTCCTGTTTATATTTGTCAGCCAGGTCTCCCTGATTGGACCAGGATAACATCCCCAATCAGGGAACTGACCTCGTTACAATCACTGCAGCTCTAACTCAAATCTATTTCCAGACTTACTAGAAGCAAGTTTCATAACCTAAATATTTCAGTGTCAGCCTGAGATATCATTAAAAAGTCAAAAATAGCTCTATTTAAACAGAAGTTAGATCTAGGAGTTATCGATGTCCCTGCTTCGCTAACGGACAAGGGCAAGTTGTTCCACCGCACTTATCAGCTTGTGTGTAGTTCAATATGAAACGAGAGAAACCTAAAAATCAGCCCCAAAGCTGAAGAGTTACAAAGGGAAATGAAGCATTTGAAAGGACCCTAAGGTATTATCAGAGAACCTCTTCCCATCTGGAAGAACACCAATCTCTTTTCAGTCAGAAATGCATCCAACATGCAATTGACATTGTTTTCAGAAATGATATAGAGAAAACACTTTTCTATTTTTCAGAGGAATGTTTGTCAGTTGTGAGAAGACTTTATCCTTTACCACATCACTGTCAACAACAGATCTAATTTAGGAAGTACCTTTTTATAGAGTTCGGTAGTACAGCAGTCTGCTTTGAAGCATGGCTATTATTCATTCTGCTGAAGGAAGGTCCCAGAGGCAGTTTTACATTTTGTAATCAGGTGTCTCTGGGTTTTATTCTTGTAAAAAAAAATGGACATGTCATAGACTTATAAAATGTTACTGAGTTACTTGTTTACTGTGGGGAAAGGATTAAGTTTAGGGCTCTCACTTTTTAAACTGCCCTTACTTGACCTACTGGAGACCTATTACACTGGTAATTTTCTTTGTTAATAGTGTCACGTCAAGCAGAGAGACAGACTGATCAAAACTAGTATCATCTCTTGATTGACTGCGACAGTGTAAGACTATTTTTACTCACTCATTTGCCAGACTTTTTCCTTTCCTGTAATCCCTTTTATAGGTATTCCACCTAACCACCATTTCTTTCACATCTCCCTTTACCGAAAACAAATGACTCACATTGATGTACATTTCTGCACGCTCAATATTCACAGGAGTGCTTGCACTGGCAATATTATCAGGCTATTCAGCTATAGGTGGCTCATGGCTAAGTAAAATCCTTCCCCACTCGACATTCGCATGTGAATTTTCCAACACTAATCTACCAATAATGATCAAGAAATAGGAAACAGGAAGCCTTGGAGAAACTTAGCAGGCTTGGCAGCAACTGTAGAGAGAGAAAAACAGAGTTAACATTTTGTCCAGTGAACCTTGAACTTGTGACCAATAAACTTAAAATGTCAACTCTGTTTTTCTCTGTACAGATGCTAGCACACCTACTAAATTTCTCTGGTACTTGTTGTTTTTGTTTCAGATTTCGGGCATCTGCAGTTCTTTAATTTTAATTTAGTCAAGACATGGGACACTTGGCCAGTATTTATTTCTAACTTTTCAAGTGCAAAGTATTTTGTAACTCGAACGGTCTTATAAAAAATGACTTTTACACAGTCCCATTACACAAGGGCTGTGTGATGTTCTTTGGTATGCATGAGATGATGTTTGGGTGGGTGAACAATTCTAGCACTGCGTGGAGTTGACATTAGGTATATTTTGTCTTCAAGTTTCTTTTTATTTTATCATAAGCTCCTGTGTCATGTTAAGAGAGCACTTGATTTATAGCGGGTGACACAGAAGTGACCTAATCTAGTGGGATAGAAAGACAGAGAGAGAGAGACAGTGGCAGACAGTAGGACAGCAGCAAAAGAACACTTAAGGCTTCTTCAGTAAAGACAGTACTGGTAAAGGAAATGTGTGCTAAACCAGTTGGAGCAGAATACCATACTTGTTAGTCAGCATCGAAGAACCAGGACCACGAATAGTGCACGATAACAAGGTGTAGAGCTGGATGAACACAGGGTCTGGGCCCGAAACGTCAAGATTTCCTGCTCCTATGATGCTGCTTGGCCTGCTGTGTTCATCCAGCTCTACACCTTGTTATCCTGGATTCTCCAGCATCTGCAGTTCCTATCCACGAATAGTGCAGTCTGCTGCAGGAGACCTGGTTGGACCATCTGCCAGACCCCTGAGTTTGAGAGGTTATTAAGGGAGAACAATCTCCTTTGTATCTGGGATGCAAATAATTGTGTCATTCCAGGACATCAACAATTGGAATTCCTGCAATTGAACTCATTACACAGCTAATTGGAGATCAGGAGTTAAAGTTTACAATGATATCATAAGGTGCATGCAGCGCCCAACAAAAATAGTCAATTCATTTAAGCTGCGCTTTTTCCATCAATGATTTGTTGTTAGAAACATACTTTCAATTTGTTCTTTTATTTTGCATATATTTCTGATTGATATTAGCTTCCAAATTATCTTTAATGATCACTTTCTCTGGAATTAATTTTTTTGTTTTGGATGAATAAAGCGGCATCAAGTGAATTTTACTTTTATTTCTCAAACTATTTTCTCGTTTATCCAAGAGGTGTGCTACAGCCTTCTGCACACTTTCATTTTCTCCCCACTGATTCTTCAAAAGCGGAGACTAAAAATTTCCACCTCTTTTGCAGTTTCCTCCAAGTATTTGCTTACTTCCTTACTGTCCAATTACTTTTCAGGTTTATTAGTATTTTGTGTCCAGTTTAACTACTTCTCTAGTCAGTTCAACTGGCTTGGTTTTAGAGTGATCAACAGAACCACTTCACATTTTTGACCGCTTCATATGGGCATTCCATATGTTTGGGATTTTTTTTCTCCATGGTTACTAATTGCTCCTTAGACTCTTTCAAATTACTCATGAGGTCCTTATTCTGATCCTTAAAACTTTTTATTGCTAGTTTTAAAGTACAGAATTGGTCTTTCACACTGTACATCTCATTGCCTTTCTTCTCCAGGCTTGTATTGGAGGTCAAAACTCTCATTGTGCTTTTCAAAGTAATGTTCTAATAATTTTCTAGTCTCAGCCTTTAATTCTGTATTCAACCAATTGTTCAGATTCATCCGCAATTCCTTTTCGTGTTCAAGGCATTTTTCAGAATAATTTATCATTTTGCTTGAAGTTTTTCAGGCTTTATTTGGAGATCTGTCCCAGCTGAACTTCTACAGGTTTCAGTTTGTCAAATCTTGGGGTGGCAATGGCCTAGTGGCATTATCAGTAGACTATTAATCTATGAATCTCAACTAATGTTCAAATCTTGCCTTGGCAGATGGTGAAATTTGAATTCAATAAAAAAATCTGGAATTAAGAATTTATCAAAGACCATGAAACTATTGCTGACTGCCGGTAAAACTTATCTGGCTCACTAATGTCCTTCAGGGAAGGGAATTTGCCATCCTCACCTGGTCTGGCAATATGTGATTCTAGACTCACAGCCAGGTGGTTGACTCTCAGCTGCCTCTCAAGTGGCCTAGCAAGCCATTCAGTTGTATCAATTGCAATTAAGTCCCAACAAAGAAATGAAACTGGACAAACTACCTGACATTGACCTAGGCAATGGAAAAGACGATGACAGAAATAGCCCTGTTGACCCTGCAAAGTCCACCTTGCTAACAGCTGGGGGCTAGTACCAAAACTGAGAGAGCAGTCTCATAGTCGAGGCAAGCACCAGCCTGATATTGTCATACTCACAGTGTCATACCTTACAGACAACGTTTCAGAAACTGCTATCACCAGCCCTGGATATGTCCTGCCCCACCAGCAGGATACAGCCAGCAGAAATGTGGGCACAGTGATTTACAATCAACAGGACATTGCCCTGGGAGTCCTCAACATTGACTCTGGACCCCATGAAGTCTCATGGCTTCAGGTTAAACTTGGGCAAGTAAACCTCCTGCTGATTTACCATGTACCATCCTCCCTCAACTGTTAAATCAGCACTCCTCCATGTTGAACAACACTTAGAGGTAACACTGAAGGTGGAAGGTACAAAATATACTCTGGGCGGGGATTTCAATGTCTATTGCCAGGCGTAGCTCGGCAGCAGGACTACTGATCAGTCGGGTCCTAAAGGACCATAGCTGCTAGACTGGTTCGGCGGCAGGTGGTGAAGGAACCAACAAGAGGGCAAAACATACTTCAGCTCATCCTTACCAATCTGCCAGCTGCAGATGCATCTATCCATGACAGTGTTGATAAGAGTGACCACCTCATTGTTCTTGAGGAGACAACGTCCTGCCTTCACATTGAGAAAACCCTCCATTGTGTTGAGTGGCACTATCACTGTGCTAAATAGCACAGACTTTGAACAGATCCATAACCTCAAGACTGGGCATCCCTGAAACTCTATGGGTCATCAACAGCAGTAGAATTGCACCCCAGCATAATCTGCAACTTAATGGCCTGGCATATCCCTCATTTAACATTGTCATCAAGGCAGGGTATCAACCTTGGTTTAATGGAGAGTGAAGACGGCCATGGAAGGAGCACCAGGTGTACCTAAAAATGAGGCGTCAACCCAGTGAAGCTACCAAACCCTTACGCCAAACAGCATAAGCAGCAAGTAATGGTCAGAGCTAACCAATCCCAACAGATCAGACCCAAGCTTTGCAGTCCTGCCACATCCAGTTGTAAATGGTAGTAGACAATTAATCAACTCACTGGAGGAGAAGGCTCCACAAATATCCCCATCATCAATGATGGGGGAGTCCAACTCATCAGTGCAAAGGATTAGGCTGAAGAATTCACTATAATCTTTTGTCAGAGTGGAGGGCCCATCTCAGCCTCCTCCAGTGGTCCCCAGCATTACAGATACAAATCTTCAGCCAATTTGATTCACTCTAAATGATATCAAGAAATAGTTGGAGGCACTGCATATTGCAAAGGCAACATTCTGGCAACAGCCCTGAAGACTCATGCACCAGAACGTGCCGCACTCCTAGCCAAGCTCCTCCACCACGTTACAACACTGGCAACTACCCAACAATGTAGAAAATTGCCCAGATATTTCCTATATACAAAAAGCAACACAAATCCAACTTGGCCAATCACTGTCCCATCAGTCTACTCTCGATCATCAGTAAAGTGATGGAAAGTGTCATCAACATTGCTATCAAGCAGCACCTGCTCAGCAATAAGCTGCTCAGTGGCGCCCAGTTTGGGTTTTGCCAGGGCAACTCAGCTCCTGTGCTCATTACAGTCTTGGTTCAGACATGGACAAAAGTGCTGAATTCCAGAGGTGAGCTGAGAGTGACAACCATTGACACCTAGGCTGCATTCACCAGAGTGTGGTGGCAAGGAACCCTAGCAAAACTGGAATAATTGGGTCCTGGGGGTAAACTGTCTACTGGTTGGAGTCATGCCTGGCACATAAGGTGGTTATACTTGTTGGAGATCAGTCATCTCAGCTCTGGGATATCTCTGCAGGAGTTCTTTAGCATATTGCCCTAGGCCCAACCATTTTCAGTTGCTTCATCAATGACCTTCGATCAATTATAAGGTCAAAAGTGCGGATGTTTTGCTGGTGATTGCACATTGTTCAGCACCATTTGTGACTCCTTAGATACTGAAACAGTCTACATTAAAATGCAACAAAATCTGGACAATATCCAGGCTTGGGCTGACAAGTAACATTCGTGCCACATATTGCCAGGCAACAACCATCTCCAATGAGAGACAATCTAACCAGTGTCCCTTGACATCCAATAGTGTTACCTTTACTGAATCCTCCACTATCAGCTCCTTAAGGTTATTATTGACCTGAAACTTAGCTTTTTAACACACAAACTCAATACCTACAATCGCGGTTTGGAGACTAGGAATACAATAGCAGGTAACTCACCTTCTGACTCTCCAAAGCCTGGTCACTGTCTACAAGTGACAAGTCAGGAGAGTGATGGAATGCTCCCCATTTGCCTGGGTGGATGCAGGTTCAACATTGCTCAAGAAGCTTGACACCATTCAGGATTGATTGGCACCATGTCCACAAGCATCCCTCCCTCCACTACTGATGTTCACTAACAGTAGTGTGTACTATCAATAAGATGCATGGCAGAAGTTCACCAAAGATGCTTCCAAACTCACAACCACTTCCTTCTAAAAGGACAAGGGTAGCAGATAGTTGGGAACACCATCACCTACAAATTCCCTTCCAAGCTACTCACCATGCTGGCTTGGAAATATATTGCCCTTTCTTCACTGGGTCAGAATCATTGAATTCCTTCCCTAAAGGCATTGTGAGTCAATATGCAGCATGTAGACTGCAGCAGTTCAAAATGGCAGCTCACCATTCTCTTCTCAAGGGCATCTAAGGGCATGCAATAAATGCTGGTCAGCCCAGGTCCCAAGACTGAGTACAAAAAAGACCAGAGACCCCTTCTGACATTGAAACCTTTCCGAAATTTCACTTTGTTTCCTGTTGTAGATTGAACTAGCTAAAGATAAATTTGCCATAATTCGAGAAAACTACAGGGCTCATGAGAGAGAATGATAACTGGGGATGAGTTTAACCTGAGGTTAACCAAGTCTCAGGTGATTGACAAGTTTGGGAAGGTGTGTCCATCTTTGTAACATCAGCCAATGTGGAAATTGAACCAATGCTGTTGCCGTTTGCATAGCTGAATGGAATTAAATCGTTGTACAGTCCCAATCAATTATAGTAACTGGAAAGAAATAACAAGCCTGGTGGAAGTATGCCTTATATCTTGTTCTGAGCTCTGTCTCCTTCAAGTGAAAATGGATATTTAGTAATATGAAGAGGCACAGATTACAATTTGAAATGAATAAGAATACGACAGACTGTTACATCATTGATTATTTAAAGGACACAACCGACGACTTGCGTCAATTAATCAATTTTTTTTCCTTAATTGGAATTCATGCAATATACCATAGAAATGTTACCTCCTGATCCACATCAATGGAAAGTGTTAGCAGCACAATTATACAGCAGCTTGCTACTCAGTTTGGCCCAGTTTATTGAACTGCAATGATTCACATGGAGTTGTACTGCACTTTTGTCAGTTACATTTCAAGTCGCCCTCTTGTGTCCTCAGATTGTACAACACCATGGCCAAATGTATGGAATAACGAAAGCCCTGTATCAATTACAATGGCAAGTACTTTTATAACTTTAAATTTTAATTAGAGAGTGACTAAAGATGGTGACAGCAGTGGTTTACATGTAATTCTGTCACAGTAGTAAACTGTATTTTTTGCTCAAGAAGCAGTATGATCCTCGTTGGGTGGACGAAACTCAAATTCAGCGTTGCAGAATCGCTCTCTTCAGTTTGCAAGCATGGCTGTGAGTATCCAAAGACCTGCCACCTTAATGGTCCATCTTGTTGTAATGCTGACATCCCTGTCCTTGGCCTGTCGCACTGTTTCAAAGAAGCTCAACAGAAGCTCATGAAGAGGCATATTTACAACATTGAGTTCAACAAGGATTAAACATTGAGTTCAATGATTTAAGTATGTAATGTCAGCCTCAGACAGTCATTCTGTTTCCTTTTTTTTGCATGTGTTGGCCTTAATCTTACTTTCTTTGTTCTTGCTTTTCAATGGCAGCTGTTTATTATTCCGCCAGCCACACCTTTTCTGGATTCATTGCTTGTATCTTTACTTTGTCTTATTGCCCCTTGACTATGTCCCGCCAACTTTTCTGTAATTTAACATCTCCTGTCTGCTGCCCAATTAGAGAACAAAAAGGAAGGTCTTTTTCCACCTGCCACTGTTACACCATGTTACAATTTGTCACATTTTTTTCACTTACTACAGCTCTGATGCTTTATCCAATTCTGACAAGTGAGTGGACAAAAGAAGAGGATACACGGAGAGGATACACGGAGAGGAATCTATACCTGTGGGAGATAGAGCCCAAGTCGGAAATTTGGTGCACAGAGTGTAACGGAGGGCAGATGAGTGCACTGTTTCTCTAGTCTCACTTCTCCACAGGTCACGACATGTATCAAGAAAGCTTTTCCCAGTAACCACTCAACTTAGAGGGAATGTTCCGTGTAACACCTTCCCACACTTGGTCTTAACCATGCAAACTATACCCCCACACTATTCACCATTCATGACCTTTGTGCTGTCTCTTCACTCACTCGGGGTAGCTCATTACCTTTCCATCACCTGCAGCAGCATTAACAGCTGAGCTTTTACTTTCACTTCACTCAATCCCTCAATTTCTCTCATTCCAAGGGAAAGGGCCCATGACATGATAAAAAGAGCAAGACAGGTGGTGATGTGCCCAATATACGTCTGCTCACCCACTACGAGAGGATCCTGATCACCCTAAGTACCAAGGTGACCATGTCTAAACCATTGGATTGATACCTGAAGTTGCCCTTGACTGAGTCAGGAATCCCCAACTGTCAGTGTCTCCCTGAACATCACCAAACACCGCTCCCTTTATACTTTGAAGCGTTGCTGTTTGCTTGCATCACATGCAGTGTGTTTGCCACATAGGCTGCTGGCATCCATGGTGCAGATGTGAGATTGCCATAGCAATGTGTTCTACAGTAACAGGTCCATCCCTTTGACTGATAACTGCTGACAACCAGGCCAAGTTGCCTGTTATTGTGTTTGCACTGAACTTGCACTGAACTAAGCCTTTTAAGATCTGAAGTTGCATATTGCAAAAAAGCTCCACATTTTGGGGATTCTGCAAACATCTAGGTAGGTGCTGAACATGAGCACCTCGAAAGCAAGTGAACAGCCCTGACATGCAATTTAGTCTGGTGTGTTCTGGCCCTTGAGATGGGTTCCCCTCAAGTGAATATTGAGGGTGATGTATAACTGATGTCTCACCCAAAAATACTCAATGTGCGTTCAAATGTACACTTGATGTATTTGTGTGGGAAAGAAAGGGAGAAAATTGGGCATGAAAAGGGAATGCATTTATTATAATTGAGCCGTCAGATCTTAATAAACCTCAAGCAGACTAAGCTTCGTGATCAAGTAGTCTACTTGTAATCAACCAAATTCACGGCTGAACATTTGCTGCAGTGAAAGTTTCAGAGAAAGTATATTGGCTTGGAGGAGGCACAGTTACTTGCGGTTATTTATCTACATATCAACATTCTCCCCAGTCACTAAGAGTGGACCATTTGAGACTCAAATCTTTACTACTGTGAGGACCAGAAGTTGAATAGAGTGGCTATCAGTAATCATTTTAACCTTTATTACTCTGACGGAACCCTTAGTTCTTTCTCATGGTCTACTGAACTCCTTTTTCCCGATCACTCTTTCCAAGTTATGCACTAGTGCTCTGCCCCTCTCTCTCGCTTTCTTGTGCTTCCATTATCTCTTTCAAGCTTCAGTGCATACCCACTCTTGCCATCATTCATTCTTTCTGTCTTATCATTTAGTGTTCCTGTAAATGATCTCTCATTTATGCTCAGGTGCTTCGTTTTTGCTCCAATTCTCCTTTATTCAATGCTAACTTTCTTGTTCCATTAGTTGCTCTGTCGCTTGCTTGCTCTTTTTCCCTAAGTCTACCATTTTATTTTTGAACAGCCTGTCACTGTCCCTCTTTGATCTTGTTCCTTTTCCTTTGTTCATTAAAATCTCTCCTTATCACCTCTTCCTTTTACTTACACTCATCCTGACACCATTTCCACTTCATCATTCCACCAGTGTCTCTCTTCACCCCTTTTCTACGCCATTTGCTATTTTATTTCAAGAAAACCATTCTTAATTCTTCTCTCCAGTTTTCCACTTGGCATCTTCTGGTTTTATTGATTGTCTGCTGCACTGTTGTTAGCCACTTAGCACGCTGTATTAGTAAGATGTTTTATTGTGATTTGGAGGAATCTCCACTGAACTGTTTTCCAGTTGTCACATTGATATCTCAATGTTTCGATGCCTGAGATACTGGATTTTCTATGTGTAAGAACGATCATGTGTCAGAAAGTAACCCAATTAGTTCCTGATAGCTTGCGATAATCTTTCTCTTACTTGCATTATGCTGTGCCATATCATGTCCTCAAGAGCATTTCAAAGTGCTTTACCCACTGAATGCTTTGCGAGTTCAGTCATTAATTGTAGGCAAATTGATCAGTCAGGCTATGTGTGCATCTGTCTGTGAGCATTTGTTTCTTCAGTGAACACCTTGCAGTTCTCAGAGAAGTAGCAATTTTGATTTGAAGCTGAGTCAATCTGACAAAATTTAACTCTTTGTGAAATTAACAGAGCAGTGAGAGAGGATATATTGATACAAAGCAAATGAAATGTTGGGATGATTACAACCAACTTTTACAGTTCACAATTGTTTATTGCACTTAGCTCTCATCTACTGGATCCACGAGTCAGCCAAATCCTGTCCAGCCTGCAGTGCCCGATGGAGCTAAACTCTGTCACATACAAAGTTCTTCAATGTTGCCATCCTCCCCAGAAGACTACTCTAATTCTCCTAGTTCCTCAGCATTCAGCACATTTCTTCATTGCTGGCTCCAAAAGAGCAGACTACGGATGACACGGTGCATAATGGAGATTGGCACTTGGAACTCAGTTGTAAAATGCACCTTGTTGCTCCTGATGTTAAGATAGGCATTCCTGCATGTCTCACATGATTCTTCCAGATATTTGGCTATAGCCCAAGCCATTCAGGCTCCTATAAGATTCTACTCATAATCTGTTCCATATTTGCTGCTGTATAGTACATTATACACACATAGTTGACTGACTGCAGTCACTCCATTATACACAGAGGGTGCATGAAAGTGATGTGGGACCTTTATACTGGAATGCCATATTTCATTATGTCATTTAACTGTCCTAAAGGTACAAGTCTGTCTGGTCTGTAAACAATACCATAATACAACATTCCCCCCACCCCGATTCCCTTTAAAGAAGGGTTTCCCTTTTCCGCTATCATGTGTGAGGATATACATAGATATATCATCTCTATACATTCAGATAGCACCTTGATGGATGTATGGACAACCTGATTTAGTCCTTATACAGTGACCTTGGATGATGCTGTAGCTTCACTTGGCAATGTGTTGTCTGTCATCACGGATAATGATACGTATCATCTTTGTAGATGTATGATCTGGCATAATGTCTTTCATATCCAAGTCATCATCCTGTGTGATGGGTAGCTGATTACATACAGTTTGGAGATGTCATCTGTTTCTTTGCAAGACTTGGCCACAACAATGCCAAATGCTTGAGGATGGACACAATGGCATTATATGTTTCTAGGAACTCATGTGTTCATTAAAAGTCTTGACCTCATATGCTTTGAGCTGGGATCTTCCTCCCAGACATGCGAATTGTCAATGAGGGTAAACCATTGCCTAGAGGAGTAGAATGTAGATTTAACATAGCTATGAAAATCTGGACAACTCAGTTCATTTTTTCAGGGATTTTTCAGTGCAAACAGTATATTCTGACAGTCTGTTTGACTGACGGTGATGAGGAAAAGAGATAATATGTGGAACACACATGTTTTTCATGTGTTGAAAATCGTCCTTCCAGTAATGTGTCAATGGTATATTATTTGCATCCAGAAGTACTTTTCTGAACAAATTGATAGATCTGGAGGCAATGATGAATTCCATAAGCCTTTCAGCTAAATTAGCTTTGATGAATCCAGTTCAGTATCTTTACATTTACACCTGTACGTAAATTATTTCACCAGTCTGTTGCAAACATAATATGACCTCAAACTGCGTATCCTGAAATTAATTCGAATTTTAAGTTGATTTTCCACAATCTGAAGTTTAGTCAGGATCTTGGCAGTTATCATCAGAAAGACCTTTGGATGTAATTCTTCTCATTACTTCATTTCTCAAAACAATGAGCAGCTTGAATTATCTGTCTTTTTTTCTCAATTACCTCCCGATTCAGGAAGTAAATATCGGCTTTTGTTTTTACCATAATTCTGATGGGAAGAAGAGACACTGGATATCAAATTCCACTGCTTCCCGAGCCTTGCAATGTGTAATTGCCCTATTCAATCACTAAAAAATGGTCAATTTATTTATCATTAGGACTGTTAATTTAAACAAAAGAGACTTTTGCCATATGTTTCAATATCATCAAAAATGACATGTTTGTTACTGGCAAACTGGTTGTCAACTGATGTATTGAGCTAATTAAACCATGTCCCTTTAATATTAAACACACACAGGCTAAAAATGCAAGACACACCAACACTGTATAGCAAATATGATTGAAACAAAAGTGAGAAATCTCTCTGGAACAAGAATCCAATCTAAAATGCTGAATGAAGTGACTTTCTCACAGTTCCTTTGGTTTCTGGTTGACAAGTTCACATTGATGTTAGTTGAGAATGGTGGGAAACTGTTAGGAGTCCTGATATTTGAAAAGTTATCAGTTTTTTTTCCAAATATTTTACTGGGAGATACAGAGTATGCTGGTTTCAGGTCCAAGCTCTGATTTTTATAGTCTGAGAGATAGAGAGTACTGCATCCATGCAAAATTTTCAACAAACTTGCCATAGTTTCCACACAGGCACTGAAAAGAACAGCAATTATCTCTGTCCAGAGACAGTTGCTAGGCATTGGCAGAACATTAGGGGTTTTCAGGTCAGTTTGTTCAACAAGTAAGATTAACGCTTCTCTCTCTCTCTCTAAAACATAATCACTACTTTTTGTAACCACTAAATAGACAATAGACTCCCTTTGGCTTTGCACTTCTCAGCAATTACACAATAAATCCTTTCCAACCTAATAGTGCGCACATTCCATTTTCCAGTTCTCATATTAAATAAATGCATGTATTTCCAATGCTATAATGAACTTTTCTGTTACTTGTTTCATCATCTTTAAAAGTAACAACTGGCTTCTCTTCATTTTGGTGCTGTACCTTTATAAGTATCTGTTGGCTCATCATTTTCTGCTGAGATAGTATCTTTAAACTTTTCAGGCTTGCAGTAGCGGATTTTAGCCTGCAGGTGGAGTTCATATCAAAAGGTGTGTTGACATTGCGCAAGTTTTGTTTTATTTACATGTCTTTTTGAAACAAGAATGTGGCAGAATCCATCGATCTCTGGAACACAGGGAAGGACTCATTCATAAAGAAATAATTTGTTCATTGATTTTAAGCTATACTTTGTTTTCTGGTTGTGCTTTGGAACTGACCTTTCGAGAGCCTTTAAACTCAGATTTCAAATCAGACCAGCAGCTGTCTCTTGTGTTTTGGTTTAAAGAAAGAGTCAGAGAGCACGATAAAGTCTTCACTATGCTCTAGTACAAGTTTGCAGTCTTTAGTTTTGGTTGCCATCCTTTAGTTTTAGTTGTAGTTGTAACTTCAGCTCAGTCAGTTTGATGAATGACTGTTGGGAAAAAGACATTTCTCTACTGCCTTTATGATATCACATTTTCACTTTTTAGTGTCTACTTGTTTGCATTTGCTAGCTGTCACAAATAGCTCTGATGTCCTTTTGCTGCCATCATGATACTGACTGTAATATATATGGCGGATAGTCCAATTTGTGTTCCTCAGACAGTTTGAAGTTTATTTGCAAAGCTATGAGCCACAGAGTCACACACAGAGGGCTGAATCTTATGATTTTTTTAATGTTAATTTCATTGAGTTGCGTGGAGGGATACTCTCTGTAAGACCCGATGAGTTTTCTAGCATTCTCATTCCAAATCTCAGTGAATACTGTCTATAGAATTCCCGCAGTGTGGAAGCAGACCATCTGACCCATCAAGTCCACATCCAGACCCCCGTCCCTCTGTGCCAACTCTACACAGATGGTTGCCTGAGGGTAGAATCAAACCCAGGTCCCTGGTGCTGCTAACCACTGAGCCATCGTACCTTGCTTTTATGTTTGTAAAAGGACTACATATAATTTGCAGTATTTGATAGTGGGAACAAGGAGGAGCTCAGAAGTGATTCCTATTAAGTGACTGCCCTGCAGGTTGAGGTTTTTCCATTGTCTTGGTTCCATCTAATGCCTCATATAATTAATGAAGAACTTTGAATGCACTTTTGTGACCTTAGGAATCCTACATATATTTGATAACCAATGAAAAACTTCCTGAAGTGGAGTCTCTTTTGCAAAGTAGGGAAAGTTGTGGTTAAAGGGATCAAGGCATATGGAGGGAGGGTGGGATTAAGGTATTGAGCTCAGTTAGTAGCCATGATCATATTGAATGGCAGAGCAGGCTTGAGGGGCCAAATGACCTAATCTTGCCCCTATTTCCTGTATTTCTTCCATGCAGCCAATTGTCGCACTTCAAGGATTCACACAAAGGAAGTAAATTATCACCGAGTGCATTATTTTAGTGGTTTTGGCTGAAGATTCAATAGTTTCCAAGCTAATTCTCCTTCTCTTCTTCAAAAGGTGCCATGGGATTGTTTTATATTCACTCAAAAGGACAGATAGGGCTGAGGTCATCTCCAATAAAAGGCAATGATAGTGCCACACCCTCTCAGCTCTGCACTTAAATGCATTTAAGAATAATTATCTGCACTGATATCCAGCAGAAAGCATCAGGCTCCCAGGAGAGCTAGACAAAGATGTTGATTAGTGCTGCTACCATAGATTCATAAGTACAGAAAGGCCCTTTGGCTGTGAGTCAGTACTGCCAAAAATATACTAAATCTACACTAGTCCCACTTACCAGCATTGGGCCCATAGCCTTGATTATGATAACCCTTAAAGTTCTTATCCAAGTACCTTTTAAAGGTTGTGAGATGACTTGCCTCAACTACCCTCCAGTGCATTCCAGAGCCCTACCACTCTCCAAATGAAAATCTTTATCCGTAAGTTTCCTCTAAACCTCCTGCCTTTCTAAGTGCGCCCCATTATTATTGACCCTTTAACTAAGAGGAACAGCTGTTTTCTATCCAGCCCCTCACACTCTTACACCTGTCTCAGATTCTCCATTGACCTTCTCTGCTGTAACGAAAACAAACCGAACCCAACCAGCTTTTCTTCATAGCTAAACTGCTCCATCCCAGGCAACATCCTGGTGAGTTTTCTTTACAACCTCTCCAGTGCAATCACATTCTTTCTCTAGTGTGGTGACCAGAATGGCATACAGTATTCCAGCTATAGCCTAACCAAAGTCCTGTACAGCTCCAATATAACTTCCCTATTCCTATAATCTATGCACTGACTAATGAAGGCTCATGTCGGTATGCCTTCTTAACATGCCCTGTCGCCTTCAGTGATCTGTGGAAAATCGCACAAGATCCCCTTTTTTCTCTGAGCTTCCTAATGTCCTGCTATTCATTGAATACTCCCTTGTCTTGTTACTTCTTCCAAAGTCTGCCACCTTACATTTAGCAGAGTTAAATTCCATCTGCCTCCGATCTACCTGTCTGAGCTATCCGTCTGTATCCTTTTGTAACCTAAGACCATCTCCCTCATTGTCAATCACCCGGCCAATCTTTGTGTCATCTGCAAACTTACTTACTGTCCCGATATCTTCATGTACATCATTTATATATATATATTTCAGAAGCAATAAGCAACAAGCACTGATCCCTGTGATACATTACTGGACACCGGCCTCCTATCACTTACACAGCTTTCTACCACCACCTGCCATTCAGTCAATTTTAGATCTATTTATTTAGGTATTCATTCTGTTCATATTCAATCCAAGCATGCCTTGATTTAGAATCCTAGAGATGTACAGCATGGAAACAGACCCTTCAGTCCAACTTGCCCTTGCCAACCAGCTATCCTAAATTAATCTCGTCCTATTTGCCAGCATTTGGTCCAACTTTCTTCAAACCCTTCCTATTCACTTTACCCCTCCAGGTGCCTTTTAAATATTGTAATTGTACTTCTCCACCACTTCCCCTGGTAGCTCATTCCATACATGCACCACCCTCTGCGTGAAAAAGTTGTTCTCAGGTCCCTTTTAAATCTTTCCTTCTCACCTTAAACCTATGCCCTCTAGTTTTGGACTCCTCTACCGTAGGGAAATTATCTTGACTATTTACCCTATCCATGCCCCTCATGATTTTATAAATTTCTATAAGGTCCCCCATCAACCTCCAATGCTCCAGAGAAAATAACCCCAGCCTATTCAGTCTCTCCCTATAGCTTAAGCTGTCCAACCCTGGCAACATCCTTGTAAATCTTTTCTGAACCCTTTCAAGTTTAACAACATCCTTTATTCCCTAGATGTCCATTATTTTTAGGATTCATTCTTTTATATCTTCTTGTTAAGCACATTCAATTGAATCTGAAGTGATCTATATTTTGCTTGTTGGGCTCATGTAACAAGACTAATACCACGAGATTTGGAAAGTGTGTCACGGATCTGGCAAAATGTAATAATAGCACTAAGGTCTGATGTGACGCAAGTAAAACACTATGCAGCTTCTCTCCGTGTTTGCAAAGGACATTCTTCTCTAATGTATGAATAATCCTAATGCAATGATGATAAACCATATTCAAAAACATTTTGATGTAGCATAGACTTTTAACCAGGCCCAAGATGCTTTTGTGTGGTTTCCTGTGTAATTATATGTATGTTTCTTTCAGTCTATATGTGTAATTATGTGGTGTGTTTCTGAATGCTTCTTGTTTCTTTGTTTATACTAGGCATAATGCCATTTAGCAAATCTAAAAACAAAGCAGAGTAAGAGAGGAGCATGCTGTTTTGATGCAGTATGATTTCTTTGAAAATCCTCTGAACTTTATGAAACAAAGCCTGCATGTCTGAAGACACAGAAGTGGAAACAGAACAACTAGTGTTTTAAAAACAGTCATTGTTTTATAACTTTTAGATCAGTTCAAATGAAAGCCAGTCGGGTACTATAATGAAGCTAGCCTGAGGCAGAATCTTTATGTTTCACTGTGACTTTTATTCAATATGTCTCTGCATTCCCAAATTTCTCAACATTTTCAGAAACTCTAGCTGTGTTTCCCAACCATTTATTACTTTGAAAATAATCTTCTGCAATGTTGTTTTCTGCTGTCTCAGGAGGTATTCCACAGAATTGCTATTCTCCTAGTGATTCAGATAACACTGTTTTACATTGAACAGTGGAACAATATGACTGACCTTCAAATCTGTGGAAAGCAAGAGGACTACATTAAAACAATAAATCTTTATTTAGATATGAATAAGACCTTTAAATTACAATGAATTACTAAAGGATCCTTATTTAACCAGAAGCACTTTATTTTTATTCCAACCTTTTTTTTTAATAAAGAGAACATTATTTTGTAATTTTGACCAAGTGATGTAAACAGGCTCTGAATGAAGGGTGCAGCGCCAATAAAGACTTACCTATTTGAAGATAACAAGGTGTAGAGCTGAATGAACACAGCAGGCCAAGCAGCATCAGAAGAGCAGGAACGCAGACGTTTCGGGTCGAGACCCATCTTCAGAAATTTCTGAAAGGAAAAAGGAGAAGGGATGCCCTTTACTTACAGCGAGGAAGGCTGCCACCTCATTCTCCTGTGGCACTGCCCTGCAGCAGCTACTTTTGCTTTGTCCACTTCCCATTCTTTGGCCATTGCTCCTTGTGAAACCCTAGAAAGATGCCCATGATCAAACATTATATTTTCCCGGTGATTCCTATAATGTATCCAGTGAGATGGAGTAGCAGTTATTATTTTTACTCGTCGTTCCCAGAGAATTTCCAGAAAAAATATTGTGTACATGTTGGTGAAGTCCTGACAAGGGTTCTTAGAGTTTCCCAAAGTGTTTCAGAGATCTTCCTCATAGTTCTGGAAACAAGAAACGGTGAGTATCTCTGTTCAGTAGCACTTGAAATCACCATCAATGCTGATTTTACTCCAACAGCTGCTAGTCAGTTGAGGCACCAACTATCAAAATGTTTTGCACCCTCTTTAGTGAGTGCCAACAAATATTTAAAGTGACAATCAGCTGCTTATTATGCTGGAGGTCATTCCTAATGCTGGCTCCAACTTTACCAAGATATTTCCTTATGCAAATTGCTAAACTGGTGTTTCAGCTGAAGACCCTATTCTGATGCTTCTTTAGCGTTCTAGCTTTCTTTACAGTATTCGGTGAAATTCACACTACAGATAGCCGTATTACATGAGACTGGAAAAGTCTGTGATTCTAATATAGGATCACAGAACAGTGACAGCACAGAAGGAAGTTGTTCAGCCCATCAATTATCATAAAACAAGTAATGTGTAATCCTGGATGAACACAGCAGGCCAAGCAGCATCAGAGGAGCAGGAAAGCTGACATTTCGGGTCTGGACCCTTCCTCATTTCTGAAGAAGGGTCCAGACCTGAAAAGTCAGCTTTCCTGCTCCTCTGATGCTGCTTGGCCTGCTGTGTTCATC
>JAHRHZ010000289.1:35546216-35575170 GCA_024137785.1 Ginglymostoma cirratum | reverse complement strand
TGATGCTGCTTGGCCTGCTGTGTTCATCCAGCTCTATACCTTGTTATCTCAGATTCTCCAGCATTGGCAGTTCCTGCTACCGCACATGTCATACCTGTCCTGCAAATGTTTGATGGGGACAGTGTAGAGGGAACTTTGCTTTTAGTTTAAAAGAGCAGAAAGGATTGGTGTGACCTTCAAAGATCTGTGGACCCCACAGGGGATGGGGTGCATCATTACCCCTGATTTTGATGTCTTGATTTATTTTTGATAAGCTTTCACTGGAGTTCAGTAAGTTTCCCTCGACTGTTTGATTTTGCTCTCATAACAGTGCTCCACCAGGGGCTGCCTTGTTTACTTTTTATTTTAAAAATGTAGGAACGAGTGATGGTAACAATCCATCAGTGGTTGGTGCTTCAGCATATGACATTTAGCATCTAAGGGATCATTATCTACAGGCTGAAGGCTAGAAATGGTCTCTTGTGAAAGATAATTTATGTACTTTATAATGCAACAATCATGGTAGCACATTTTAAATACTGTCTTTCCTGAATTGTGTGCATTGCTGGAGGGGAAGTATTGGTTACTGATCCGTAACTGTCTTTGAACTGCGTGGCTTGCTAGGCTATTCTGGACAGCAGTTAAAAGCCAAGCACATTGCTATGGGGCTGGAGTTACATGTTGACAAGACAAGGTAAGGATGGCAAATTTCCTGCTCAAAAGGCCATTAAGGAAAGTTTTATTTTCAAAAAATAATAGTTGTAATGGCTACCATTACTGATACTGGCTTTACTTTACAGGTTTATTAATTGAATTTAAATTTTACCAGGAGCTGTGGTGAAATTTGAACTCACTCTGCCCCCCAGAGGCCCAGATGACCATGTTTAATTTGAGAGAATTTCAAATATTATTACTTGTTAATTTTTTGATCTATGCAAGATATTCTGATACGTTATTAATGACTCCTTCTTTCTAAACATAATCTGAAAATTCGAAATCTGAAGATATGAAGCAAATGTGTTCCCACAAGGAAACTAAATCTTATTAACTAAAAAGATTTTCTTTTTCTGAAGAAGGGTCCAGACCCGAAATGTCAGCTTTCCTGCTCCTCTGATGCTGCTTGGCCTGCTGTGTTCATCCAGCTCTACACCTTGTTATCTCAGATTCTCCAGCATCGGCAGTTCCTACTATCTCTAAAGTATACAAATGAGTTAGGTATGGAGGGTTATGGACCAAACACATGCAAATGGGACTAGATTAATTGTGAAAACTGGGAGACATGGACAAGTTGGACTGAAGGGCCTGTTTCCATGCTGTAAACCTTTATGAATTGCAAAGGTTGCTCATGAGAAGGTGGTGGTTGACCGATGCAGTCCATTTCGTCCAATCTGTTAGGAAGAAAGTTTCAGTATTTTGATCCAGTGACTGTGAGGGAAGGATAATATAGTTCCAAATGAGGTTTTGTGTGTACCTTGGGGGAACCTTGTAGGAGATGATCTTCCAATGCGCTTTCTGCTCTTATCCTTTTCAGCGATAAAGACTGGGAACTTTGGAAGGTATTACCCAAAGAGCCCAAGTGAGTTGTTCAAACTCATTCTACTTTCAGCCTGGGTTGCTGGACAATGACTACAAGAAAGATGACAGTCTTTCCCTTCACTTATTAAGACTTAGAACAAAGACTGAATGAGAAAAATTCGGATATCCAGCATCCATAGTTCTTTGTTTCGTATTAGAACAATTATGTGCTGAACCAGACACGTACATGTAAATGTGGCAGTCCAAGTTTGAAAGTATTACAAACAACTTGCTCATTTTTCTAGTTGGACTTCTTTTCTCTATGATTGAAAACAAACAGGCAGGATATTGATACATATCCAAATGCTTATTAGTAAATATACCCAGAATCCTTGATTACCTGCAATGAGTGGGGAAACAGTAGAAACTCTCATTAATGGTGCACCTTCAATTCTTCTCAGATGTAACTTAACTAAGTAAAATGGCTCATAAAAACCAGAGCAAGTTCATGCAATCAATTCCAACCCTGTCAGTCTATTTTCAATCACCAGCAAAATGATGGAATGACTCATCAACAGCGTTATCAAGCAGCACATAGTCACCAATAATTTGCTTACTAATGCACTGGCAGCATTTTTTGACTTCAAAGCTCATCACAGTCTAGGTTCAGCATAGATAGAACACCAAAATCCACAGCTGATGTGTGAGCAACTACCTTTCTCATCAAAGTGACATTCCACTGAATGTGATATCAAGAACCCTAGGTTAACTGAATTCAGTGGAGATTAGGAGGAAAACCTCCTGTGGCTTTTTGAAAAATTCATTCATGGGATATATGCATTGCTGGCAAAGCCAGTGTTTATTTCCAATCCTTAATTGCCCTTGCAGAAGATGCCTTCTTAAACTGCTTCAACACATCTTGTGTAGAAATTCCTACAATGCTGTTAGAGAGTGACTTCCTGAAATTTGACTCAACGACAGTGAAGAAATGGCAATATATTTTGAAGTCTGGATTATATATATTATGTTGGCACTTCTTTTGGAACCAGGAATTCTGTACCATGTATACAAATGGTAAATCTGAACAGGAACACTTTATTGATGATGCTCACACCTCCACAATTGGTTCTAGACTGGACCCAAGCTCTGCCCCGCTGGGTCACCTGAAATAAGTGTATTTCTTGGATAGGAATTTGGAGGTAGTGATGCTTTCATACTGTGTTGTCCTTGTTCTTTAAGATGGTAAAGTTTAGGAAGTAATGTTGAAGCGAACCTACACATGGTACACATCGCAGCCACAGTGCATCAACGTTGGAGGGATTAAATATTTAAAGTATTAAATTGAGAGTCAATCAAATGGATTGTTTCATTCTGCATGGTATTAATGGTCTTAATTGTGGATGGAGTTGCACTCTTCAAGCCAAGCAGAGTGTGTTCAATCATATTCCTGACTTGTGTAAAGTAAAAGATGAACAGGCTTTGAGCAGCCAGGAGGTGAATCACATGCCACCTAAATGAATACCCAGCTCTGATCTGCCACAGTATTTATGTCTTTGGTCCAGTTAAATTTCTAGCCAGTGGTGGCATCATGTGTGTTGACGGTGGGGAATTCAACTATGGTAATGTTGTTGAACATCAAGGGAAGATGGTGAGACTTTTTGGAAATGATTATTGCCTGGCAATTCTGTGACATGAGTCATAAATTAGTATAAAGGAAGCTGATTGTGCTCATCGTAGGCCACTCAGCTCAGTCCACAAAGCATCACTGTGTATTCTTCACAAAAAGATTAGAAGAAACCTATTCTTCAGTAAAAGTTAATAAAGTTGAAATACAAAACAATGATCATGCTGTTTAGGATTTATTAAATGCTGGTGTTTGTTCCCTAGCACTTTTTAATACGGTTATTGTCATTATTATTATGATTGTACTATATTTAATATTTTCCAAGATGGCGGAGGCAGCAGAATAGGATGTTTCCAGGCTCCTGGTCTGTCCACTCCCTTTCATGTCACCGACTGCATCCCTTTTTTCCATTTTATTTTTCTTCAGCCATAACTGAATGAGTCTCCACCACCCTTTCATTTCAGATTCTAATCCAGAGTTTTGGGGACTGAAGAGGATGTTTCAATGGGATATATTTATGGACATGTAATGTGTGGTATAGTGGTTAAACAGCGACTAGAGTGAGAGAAGGCAGTGTCAGCCATATGTGCCTGCCTATAACCTGTGGCTGATATGTTCCAAAAACTTTGCCTTACAAGCAAACGTTTCTATATTTGAGTAAACAATTAAGTACAAACAGGCACATCCAATGTGTTGGCTTTATGGTGCCACTATGACATTGTGGTTCTAAAACATAGTCAGAAACTTCCGTACTCCTAGTCTACCTCTAGTTTCAATAGTTCTCAGTGGCACACCATGGGGAGTATTCCCTATTCCTATTAGATCTTCCAGAGAAGTCAACTCCCAAACAAGCGTTTGGACAGCGATATTTTCCATTGACACGTGCTAGGTTTCCTGTTCATAGATGATTACAATCTCACTTTTTTCAGAATGGTCTCACATTGCGCACTCCATGAAGGCAGACTGCCACATGGGTAGACCAGTATCCTCTCTTTAAAGAATTCGGTCGAGATAATGCAAGAGTCAAAGCCTGTGGCTTTTACGCAGTATCTCAGAGCTACTTGCAGGAATTCCTGGTAACATATGCCCTTAAGTGATACTATGCCTTTTGTCACATCAATCCTCCTATGGGTGGCATGGTGGCTCAGTGGTTAGCACTGCAGCCTCACAGCACCAGGGACCTGGGTTCAATTCCAGCCCCAGGTGACTGTCTGTGCAGAGTTTGCACATTCTCCCCGTGTCTGTGCAGGTTTCCTCCGGGTGCTCTGGTTTTCTCCCACAGTCCAAAGACGTGCAGGCTAGGTGGATTGGCCATGTTAAATTGCCCATAGTGTTCAGGGGTGTGTGGGTTATAGGGGGATGGGTCTGGGTGGGATGCTCCAAGGGTCGGTGTGGACTTGTTGGGATGAAGGGCCTGTTTCCACACTGTAGGGATTCTAATTCTAATGAAATTATAATGTGTTATCTATTTGAGTATGAAGAGAAATTCCTGCACTCTGACTTGCATCATGGTTTTGGACTGTATCAGTGACCATATCTCTGGATGATTCATGTGTGAAAAAGTACATGGAACAACATGTGCACCAGAGAGTGTGCTTTTATTAATGTGTAAACATGGAAGTACAAGGTTGCGTGAATGCATATTTTCTTTCATGTCTGCATATTGCTATACTCATTGCACTTACCTTATGGAGGGGACCATACTCCAGGGAAGGTGACAACAGAGCAGGAGTGATGTGATATCTTTTCTCTGGAACTGCAGTTTCCAGGGACATTTATGATTCTACTGTTGCGAGATGACAACCTAGAAGATAAAGAAATTATAATATAAAGATTTGTAGATGAAGAATGGTATGGAGATGCAAGACATTTTTATATTTCACTGACCCTCTGAAGAGCATCCCACCCAGACCCAGCCCCCTTCCCTACCCCTGTAACCTGAGTCAGGCCAACAATGACCACTTGATCTGCTGGTACTAGGTTATGTTGTTGGCATGTGCATTTGTATCATTTCAAACATGAATGTAACTGACAGCATCATTGCATGAATATCTGAATTCATTCTGTCTATTGCATAGAATAGTAGATGCTTCCATGACAAATTTGCTATTAGTATACCAGCAAGGTCAATTTGTCCCCTTGGGTTGGATTTATTTGTACACTAATTCAAGTTTTCATGTCCTATTTCATTCAAGATGTGAGACTTACAGCATGAATAACTCACAATACATATAGATTCATGTTATTTGTCTTCCACTTCTTAACTATAAATGGTAAGTTAATAATTATGAAAAAAGACAATTCTAAAGTTTGCTGAATTTCTTACATATTTCAATTGTTGCCAAAGAAATTAGGGACATACTGCTCATCCTGATATATCCTGCTAATCACCTAAGTGGTGACTCCTACCAAAGTAACTTGCACGATACTCCATGAGTACATCAACTAATTGTGATAAAATGCAGCTTGTAAACTGAGCTCCTCTTCTAGGCTTCTGTCATTGTTCCTACTTCCCTCAGTTTGCTGCCTTTGCAATTTATTCATTGAACAGTTGGTGAACCACTAAGAAAGAGTGAAGCAAGAATATTATCTCTTGTGGTTTTGGATTCACCAGGTTTCTAGTATTAACATCAGCTCCAATAGGGAAGCATGGGACTTAATTTTGCAGGCTGTCAGAGGCCATTGTATTTTCCACAGCGTTATATGTATGTTCATGAACTTTTAAAACATGGGGCAATGTTGCTGGCTTTAGTGAACTACGGAGAGAACTTAAATAAATAATAACTAAACTATGTAACATTATCAAACACTGATATTTGTACTCTTTTTAGCAATTACAGGGCCCTTTATAATAAATTATCAGTTTTATCTAAATATTAAGACCAAGACTTAATTTGGTAAAATATTGAACTTACTAGATCACTGTGAATTGTGTCCATAATGGACAAGATCACTGGCCAACTGATTAGATCACAGTGGCTCCTTGAAATCCTGCCAATGTGCAAAGAATCCTACGCAAAGAAAGGCATAAAATCTGTCAGCTTTAAGCCAAAAGCAATAAAGAGCAAATAAGAAAAAGGACAACTGATCTCCAGAGAGCTGCAACTGGTTACCAGCTCTATGGAGCCCACTTTGCCAATGGAAAGCTGATTGGGCTGGTAAAAAGAATATACTTAATCAAGGTAAGTTAACTATTTTATTTTTACTCAATAGTTGAGAACAGATTTGAACTGAGTTCTGGCGTTAGTGTCTCACCTTATAGTTCAGAGAATCACAGAATTGTTATGGCACTGCAGGAGGTCATTCAGCCCATCATGCCTGTACCAATTCTATTACCCAGTGCCTATCTCCTGCCGTTTCCCCAAATCCTTGCATGCTACTTCTATCCAATGAATCATCCAATGCCATCTTGAATGCCTCAATTCCTCAAAATAATAATGACAGCTGAAATTCCGCACACCAGGGGCATGTAAATCAAGGGTAGCAGGGATTCTCCCAATAGAGTTGATGAACTAGCTGGAGGACTAGTTGAGTCCTGAACAGCAAGATGTCCACCAAGAGCGGGACTAAGAAGGAAAAGGTGCCAATTCTCAGGGAGTGAGAGCAGATCTTTTTTTGTAAAAAGATGAATCTTAACCATTGAAGGAAATGTTGCTATACCTCCTGGTGGGGAAAGGCAGTATAGCAGGCAGCTACATCACCAGTAACATCAAACAGAAATAAAGACCTTAAAGCAAAAAAAGTAAAGATCCTGAATGTGAAATCCCTTGATAGAGAGACAATGGCAAATCCTTTGACTGAAGAGTTGAAAAGAAAAAAGGTGGAGACAGAACCAGGACTTAGAAATCATAGAATCCTCACAGCATGGAAGCAACCCATTTGGCACATCGAATCCACACTGACCCTCTGAAGAGCATCCCACCCAGACCCAGCCCCCATCCCAACCCCAGTAACCCAGCATTTCCCATGGCTAATCCACCTAGCTTGCACATCTCTGGACTCTATGGGCAATTTAGCATGGCCAATCCACCTAATCTGAACTTGTGGGAGGAAACCGGAGCACCTAAAGGAAACCCATGCAGGCACAGGGAAAATGTTCAAACTTGGCAAAGACAGCCACCTAAGTATGGAATTGAACCTAAGTCCCTGGAGCTGTGAGGCAGCAGTGCTAATCACTGATCCACCGTGCTGTCCTATGGTTATGGAAATGGTTTATCAGAATTAAGTATGTACATTAGAAGAGGAAGAGGAGTTTCAGGACATATTTTACACAACTGAGGCAAAGTTACATGAGTCATTGTGTAAACGTAAAGGGATCACAGCAGCCTATGTGGTTATTCAAGAACAGAGTCATAAAGCTGTAGATTTCAAGCAGAGGCAAAGACAAATACAGAAATTGAAAAAGCAATTCTAGTTGCAACAGGGTGTGGTTAGTTTGATGGAAAAAGCAACTTGTGGGATTGATTATGAGGAAATTCAAGAAGGTAAGGTGTCACACTAATGAGTCTTATGGCAACAGATAAAACATAGCCCTGCAGATGCAGCTGGTCAAAACCTACCATTATTAAGCATTATACAGGGGAGTTCAAGGGTTTTAAAGTAACACACATCGGAGGTGATACCTCCAAATACTTTGGGATGTATGTCAATGTTCCTCAAATGGATGTTTGAGACAACGGTCATCTAGGAGTGTTGCTATTAGAAGGCCTGTGTCCTCAGGTTCATCTCCTCAAGATATGGAAGAATTTTTATTGGGATAATGACATGAAGGCCAATGGGCGGCAATGAAGGATTCTATAAGCAACGCAGTGGGACAGCTCATGGTAATCTGTTCATAACTCTGAATGACGTAAGGCAGGAGCCTATTGAAGTTATACATTGTCATACACAGAGGAAGTGGGGAGCTTATGACATTGTGTGAGATAATGTAGCGCAAAGGGACTAATTTGCCGGAATCAGGACCACCTACAGGAGTCAGAGAATAGATGGAAGATTCGTAAGACTAGAACACCACAGAATAACAGATGCTAAAGAAAGCACCAAATATCAAGTAGGATGACAGGGAAGAATGCCAGAAAAGTCAATTTTCAGCAACCCAAAGGATGACTAAAGAAAATCAAGCCATCAATGAGGAAGCATTAAGTGGGAAAACCCAAAAGTATTAATAGTGGAGTAAAGAGAAGGGTTTAGAGAAGAGTAAAGAGTATGTGAGAAGGGTTATTATAACTGCAGTAAGACAGGGCATTTATCTGGGATTGTAAAGCCTCTGTGAAAAACCAAGTGAAATAGAAATCAAAAGTGGAAAGGGAGAAAGGAACCCTTGATCAGTCACAAGGGATAATACAGGATGAGCTAAAAGCTGAAATGAAGAAACAAAAGCAGGCATTACTGGAGAGATTTTGCTTCAGACTTCTACAGTTCTTTGTTGTATTTTATTGAAGGATGGTCTTTCAGAAATAATGAGGCAAACTAGAGCAGGGAGAGATCCCACGGATATGGGAAAGGAAAAGACAAATGAGTGGAACACCAAAAGAGGTTATTTGCAATGCAGAAGAATTTGCACCCAGCATGAATATCTGTGTCCCCGAGATATACCCTTGGGGCAGCACATGTGTTGACCTCAACATTAGTGGTTTAGATTTGATAGTGCTTGTTGATACAATAAGAATTCTATCAGCCGTCATAGTCCAGTAAGAAACTATACAGCTTTGAGGGCTTCAAGGAAAAAGCTGAGACTGGGGTGGTGCATCATCTTTTGACTCTGTGGGTAGGATCATTGAAGACCAGTGAAAAGTAAAATTGATGAAAATCTTACACAGATAGGGCAGGGATCCTAGAGTAAATGGCTATGTAGTACTCACACCATCCTATATATTTGCAATATATGCCTATGGTAAAGCAGGAGAAGAAACTAAAGGTCTAGTAGTTATTCCAAGTGATATGGGAATTGTCCAAGTAGTAGTAGGTAAATATAATTGAAGTCAACTATCGTAGCATTTTTGTTCAGTATGAGAGGCTCATGGGGAAGCTTTGGCTGATCATAATGATGACTTTCTAACCTGTTCTTCTAACCACTGTTGTTCAATGCCTATTCCAGTTCAATTAGATACTGAGGAGGTGGATCAGTCCCCTGCTGCAGTATTGAGCTTTTGTGCAAGCCAACGGCTTGCTCCGTGCTACTTCCCTAGTGATTGTTATTTCATTGAGTTCCTCTTTTCCCTCAATCTTCCGTTTACAGATATCATAGCAATTTTTGTATCCTGCCTTGTGAAGACAAAAGCAAAATATTTACTCATTACATTCACCATTTCTTTGTGATCTACTATTAACTCCAGATCCTCCCTCTCTAGAGGGCCAATACTCACTTTTATTACACTGTTCCTTTTTAGTCACATATTGCAACCTTTGCTATATGCTTTTTCCATTCGAGCTAGCTTCCTCTCATGCTTTAACTTATTTGTCTGAAGTAACCTTTGAGTCATTCTCTCCTGTTTTTTGTATTCTGGCAAGTCATTTATCCTATCACTCACTTTTGAGCGTGATATACTTTATCATTAAGTTAGATGGTCTCCTCAGTTTCTTTAATGAAGTGGTGTTAATGGGTGTACCCCTTGGAACTTTCCTCTCTCGTAGGAATGCACTTACTTCAAATCTTCTGAAATATTCCTTTAAATGTCTGGTATTGCTTCTCTACTGATCTATTTCATCACCTAATATCCCAGTTCACGTCACTTAGCTCAGCTTTCATGCCACATAACTGTCCTTTCTAAAGTTTAAAATATTAGTCTTAGACCTACTCTTCTCCCTTTCAAACTGGATGTGAAATTCAATCGTATTATGATTGCTGCTACCTAGAAGTGCATTTACTCTGAGGTTAATTAATCCTGCCATATTACACAATACCAAATCTGGTTTAGCCTGTTCTTCGGTCAGTTCCAGAATATGTTGCTCTATGAAATTATCTCAGAAGTTTTCAATGAACATCTCAACAAGGCTACCATTTCTAGGCTGATTTTTCTATTTTATACATAGATTGAAATATAATTATTGTAACATTGTTCGTATTGCAACTGCATCGCAGCAACGTGAAACATGAATCTTCATTTGTTACTCAAACTTTTGATGCCTTTTATGGTTATATGAAGTAGACTGGGCACTTTTCAGGAGCAAAAGTGGTGTCCTTTGGCACATCCATCAATTTATGAGCTATGTAGTGAGTAATTAGGGCAGCAATTATCCTACAAGATGGCTTTGATACATCCTTTTTCAGCATCAAGCTCACATAATGAAAAATATCTTGGGATCTTTTACCGACAAAGCCAATCTCATACAGTTGTAACTATAAAAATCTGAATCTGTATTTTGAGAAGTGAGCATCGTCTTGCAGTAGACAGGAGTAGAAAATTGCCTGGATAAGTTATTATTTGGGACATCAAGGCATCTGCTAAATAATCCTGAGTGTGCTAAGAATTATACTGACAACTAATTTAGTATTGTCAGTCAGGCTTGAAGTGTGGTGTACCTGCATGCACTTGGAAGCTACATATATTAATACCTGGGACCCTATACTTTGTAAGCAGAAAGAACATGTACACACTTTGCACCTATTTCAACACATCAAAACAGGTAACAGCTATTGTTTGGTTCATTTCTCAGAACAACATCTTGATAAAATCAGAATCAACTAGCTGGATTAAATTTAAACAAACTTTAGCAGTTAATTGCTCAGTCATCATCTCCATGGAAAGATGTTTATCATTCAGAATCTATTTGTCCCTCAATCTGAACTCTTCTTATATAGTATTAAAAGGCTTGCGTCAAATACGCTTACATTGGTGTTTACAATGGAAGTCATTGAAGAGTTTTAACACAAGACTCCTCTTCCTGTAGATCATGTCTTTTTTCTTCTTTTACTTCAACCATACTCACAGTTCTGTACTACCCAACGACTATTAGAGTTACACCTATATTTATGAACTAATTGAACCTAAGAACAATTAGCTGGCTTCAGCAAACTTTGGAAGAAGCATCAATACAGGAACAAAAGAACAATGGTGAAACCACTTAACAACGTGCTGAGACGAGAAACAACAGGGCACTGCTAAACCACCTAGCAATTATTTTGCCCTATTATAATAAATAATAAATTCCATCAACATAAGAAGACCAAGGCATAAGTTGTTGAAGTACTACAACCACAATGAATAAGGTCACCTACTAACTGCTTAGATCACTGTGGCCACTCAAAATCCTGCCCATGTGAAAAAATGCCTGCATCAAAGAATGTTTTAAATGTGTCTTTCAGCTTTAATCCACCAGGTTAAAAAAAGGGAGAAGAAAGGGAAGTGGAAGAAGAATGGAGACAGCTGATCTGCAGGGGACTGCAGGATGAGGAGTTAGGCTGGTCATCGGCTTTACAGAAACCATTTCACTGATGGAAGACTGACTGGGTATGCAATGGTGAGTTTACTGAAAAGTAAGTAAATTTTGTCTCTTTATTTTATTAAATAGTGCTGAGAACAGAATTGAAAACAAATTCTCTTGTTGGGATCACAACTTGTGATTTTAGCGTTTAAGAATGAGAGAAGGGAATTGAATAGACAGTGTATACGGCTGCACTCTGGTAATGTGTGATCCATGGAAAAGGCTGCACGTCAGGGCATATCACCTAGGGCATATGGTTATCTCTTTATCTCGAAATTTACACTGGTCTTAGGGGAGACTGCCCTCAGTGTACAATTAGCTCATGAGAGATTTCAAATGGCAATATCTTGATGTTATAGTAAGTTCATAAGTTCATAAGAAATAGGGGCACAATTAGGCCATTCAGCCCATCAACGTCTGCTCTGCCATTCAATCTTGGTTGATAAGCTCTTCACCCCCATTTTCCTGCCTTCTCCTTATAACCCTTCAACCCATTACCAATTAAAAATCTGTCTAACTCCTCCTTAAATGTACTCACTGTCCCAGCATCCACCATACTTTGGAGTAGCAAACTCCACAGATTCACAACTCTTTAGGAGAATTAGTTTCTCCTCAACTCTGTTTTAAATGTGTTACCCCCTATCCTAAGAGTATGACCTCTCATCCTAGAATGCCCAACAACAGGAAGCAGCCACTCCAAGTTTATATTATCTATAACTTTAATCATCTTAAATACCTCAATTTGATCTCCATTCATTCTGCTACATTCCATACTCTATAGGCCTTAACTGTTCAATCTCTCTTCATAAAACAAACCCCTCCTCTCTGGGATCAATTTAGTGAACCTCCTCTGAACCACCTCCAATGCCACTTCATTTTTCCTCAAATAAGGGGACCAAAACTGTGCACAACACTCCAGGTATGGTCTCACCATTGCCTTGTATAGTCGCAACAATACTTCCTTGCCCTATATATTCTAATACATTAGCTGTAAAAGCCTGCATTCCATTCACTTTCTTTATTATCTGCTGTACCTGCATGCTAGTTTTCTGTGCCTTATGACTGAGTACATACAGATCCCTCTGCACGGAAACACCCCAAAGTCTCTCCCCATTTAGATAACATATCACCTTCCCATTTTTGTGACCAAAATGCATGATCCCACACATATCCATGTTAAACTCCATCAGCCACATTTTGGCCCACTCTCCTAACT
The DNA here is from genome assembly GCA_024137785.1 of Ginglymostoma cirratum. Classification (NCBI taxonomy): domain Eukaryota; kingdom Metazoa; phylum Chordata; class Chondrichthyes; order Orectolobiformes; family Ginglymostomatidae; genus Ginglymostoma; species Ginglymostoma cirratum. The sequence goes on along the minus strand of JAHRHZ010000289.1, from coordinate 35,562,412 downwards.
TATCTATATCCATTTGTAAGGTTCTTATTTCCTCCTTGCAATTTACAGTCCCGCCTATTTTTGTGTCATCTGCAAATTTGGCTATAGACCCTTCTACCCTGTATCCAAATCACTAATACAGTTTGTAAATACCTGGAGTGCAAGGACTGAACCCTATGGCACCCCACTAGTTACTTCTTGCCATCCATAAAAAAACCCTATTTAAGTTGACAAAATGAGGCTATCAGTAGTGAAAATAACAAAAATGAAAAGCATACTCACTGGTTATATAGAGAGCTTGGCGTTTTCAAGAGGAGTCTCGGAGTTAGGCATAGTTATCTTCAGAAAGCTGTTCTTCTCTTCGCTTCTGTGGTGATGTAGGGATTGGAATGAGGACCAAGTTGATCTCATTGACCATGAGATCCTTGATTGGGGCTGTTAACCTCGTCCAATCAGGGAGTCCTGGCTGACAGATATAAACAGGAGATTCAGAAAGTCCTCTCAGTCTAGAGACTGGCTTTGTGCTGCTGGTCAGACACCATATACTGTGTACCTGTAAATAAAGAGTGACTTGGTGATGGGATACCAGCCTCTGCGCAGTTATATTAGGCTACTTATTAATAATGAGCATTTAAGTAATGACAGACAGGAAAGGGCCCTTTGTTCTGTCCTGCACAACACTTCATGCTTCACTATATACACACTTAACATCTTGTCCAAAAACCATATGACCTCTTGGGAGAGGTAATGATTGATAAAAATCTAGACCAATCATAAAAAAAATTAGAAAATCCTGCTTGGACCTTTTTAAGTGCCCAAAACCATTGTAGGGGACCATTCTTCTCCCCATTAATGTTATATAGAATCTATCTTTTTGTAAGAGGTGATCTCCACCTGGCCTGGATATATGATTGGTCGCATAGTGGTTATGTTATTGAATTAGTAATCCAGAGGCCTGGGTAATGATATGGAGGCATGATTTCAAATGCCATCATTGCAGTTGAGAAATTTAAATTCAATTAATTAAATAAATCTGGTATAGAAAACTAATATACTAGAGTAAAAGTAAAGTTGCCATAGTCACACCAGACTGTAGGGAAACTCATTTTTCAGAGGGACAACTGGTGGTAGTTTAACCCAAGGATCATTAGGCCTCAGACAAAGGAAGAGTTTGAGAAAGCAGGACCTGCATGGTAACTTCAGTTGATGCAGGAAATGAACCCATGCTGTTGGTATTACCCTGCACTACAAAACAAATCATATAGCAAAAAAGCTAACGCAACCCCAGTCATAGTAATCGTGAGATGACAAATTTGTTATAAAACCCATCCAGTTCACCAATGTCTTGAAAGGAAAGACAACTAAAATCCTTACTTAGTCTGGCATTGTAATTTACAGCAATGTGGTTGCATTTTAACTTCCCTCTGAAACGGCCTTGTAGGTTACCTTGCTGCACTCAAGAGGATGAATCATCACTACGTTTTCAAGAATAATTAAAAATAAGAAGTCCTTACTGGTCTGGCACATGACACCCACATCCCGTGGATTGACATTAAAGCAAAGAAACATATCCAGTTCTCACTTGAAGGAAGACAGCAGCTATCGCAACTAATTCCTGTTCTTCAATAAGAACTTCACTTTAAGTGGATTTTACAGAGATTGGAGCAGTGCTGAATTCGTAACATACACCGTGCTACTTGAATTGTCAATGATTTACTTGGAAAGTGATATAAATGTTCTCATACCCTTTAACTATATTTCATAAGCACACAACAGTGCAGAAAATGTATAATGATTTTGGCAAATCTTAACTTCCATAATCTGATTTTACACCTGAGACCTTTCATAGATTAGAATGGTTTTAAAGAAGGATAAATGTGAACCTAAATGTCCTGCTGTGATCACCCGACCACAGATAGAGGTAAGTTCAGGAGACCAATGTGGAATTAACAAAACTGCCTTTTTTTAAATGTAAAAACATGGAAATAAGGCATTGAGAAATTTGCATTTTCTGTTTTGATACTTTTGATACATGTTAGGATTTGAAAGGCGCTGCTCCAAGTTATCCAGCTTTGAAAGACAATGAAGACAGACTCAGGAGAACACACTGAACTTCATTTTAAGTAGCATTATTGTAGAGCAGATGAGTGAAGAATAAATGAATTTGTAATAACAAGAGCTGGACATTTCCCTCTCTTTGCCTGTTTGCTCCTCATTATGTAGAAGTTAACAACTGGTCAGAAACCAAATTGGGGAAACAATCATTCGCTCAGAACTCAGATATCCTAAACTTCAACAGTCCTGAGGATACCAACTATGGATTTAGACTAAGAAACATCTCAGGGACTCTATGGATTTTAAACTGTGTATCCTCTCACCTTAACATTTGTACTAGACTCTGAGTCTTTTAAACTTAATATTTCTGTTTGTGCATATAGAATTTTCATAGAAGTGTGGAAGCAGGTCATTTGGCCCATCAAGTCCACACCGACCTGCCAAAGAACATCCTACCCAGACCCACACCTGCATTTCCTATCTTAGATATATTGGGTAATTTAACACAGCCAATCTACCTAACCTGCACACCTTTGGAGTGTGGGAGGAAACCCAAGAAAACATAGGGAGATTGTTCAAACTCCACACAGACAGTCACCCAAGGCTGGAATCAAACCCAGGCCCCTGCCACTATGAGACAGCAGTGCTAGCCACTGAGCCACCATTGTTCTCAAGATTAGTGTGTCAAAAATATTCCTCTTTGTTTTACTAAATTAAACCTGATAATTGACGCCTCGATTTTGATCCAGTTGATCATATATTTAATTGGCGTACGATAGAGCTGTGTGTTAAAAAAACAGAAATTGTTGCGACTGACTGAGAGTGAGTTAGAAAGAGAGGAGCCAAACCATCTTTCCTCATCTGGTCGTAACAAATGACAATGCAGTAACCATCTTGACACATGTCCTCATTCATCATAATGTATCTTCAGCTTTCTTCATAAAATGAGAGGAATTTGGTCATAGTGCAGTGGATCACTAACCGATCACATGTCAATTTGAAGTGGTCATCAGCAGAGATATACAAAAGAAAAGAAACAAGACATTGGAGTGATTTTAATAAAGAGTCATCACTGGTGATTGATGATAAACTAACTGGTACAGAGAAGTGGCCGATCTTACTGAGTACTCTGTTTAACTGTTCATACCCATAATTTGAGCTGGTAATGACACCAATAATGGTAAGGAGATATTTGCCTCCTCATGTACTGAATCAGGAGTTGTTCTGTATAGTTTTTGAATCCAACACCAAGAAATGTATTACCGTTTTCTTAAAGAGTTATGTCGCAGGAATAAAGGTGGTCTATGCTACATTCTAGATCTGATGAAGAGTCACCGGATTTGAAGCATTATCTTTGCTTTCTCCCCAGAGATGCTGCCAGACCTGCTGAGTTTCACCAGCAATTTCTGTCTTTGTCAGGTCTCCAGCATCTGCAGTTCTTTATTTTTAATTTTATGTCAATACTGGTGTATGCCATACTAATATATTGCAAAGGAGACATTATGTGTTGCTGCAGAAACTGTCTATTGAATTATGGTCCCAACAAAGATAATGGTCAGGGATAGTCACAGTTACAAGTATCAAACAACAAGCCTCTGTTTGCCACATGCTTGTCCAGTCAAGCATTAGTGCTTGTCCTTCACCTAGGAGATTATTTAGTGCTACCAATAGACTCTTCCACAGAGAAATTTGTAACTTATTTGAAGCAAATGCATATTGAAAAGACATTAAACACATATATCACCATTATTCAACATTTACTATATCTTACAGTTTGTGAATCAATGGTACAGAAAAGGAAATGTCAGCTGTGTAAAAAAAGCAGGCAAAGCTTCTCTCTCTGAAGCTGTTGTCCATATTTGCCTGATGACCACTAAAGTTGACAGTACAGTTTTTGCTAACACTGGTGGTGCATTGGAGTTGACTAACTGTCCCCTGCAGGCTTTCATGTCTGACATGGGATGTCTCAGGCAGAGTCTCCGTGGCTAGCCTCTGCTCTCTACACATTGCTTCTTTACCCTTTGAAGGTGGCTACCTGCTTTATGGGCTCATTGCTCGGGATGAATCAGTCCTTGTGCTCCACTATATTAAATCAATTAGGACGATGATAGAGACAAGAAACAAACTTCCTGCATATGACGTTTAGCATGAATGTCAAAATTACCTCATTCATTTAGCTCAAACACTGTCTTAAATACTCACTTGTTGATTTTATTGTCTGCTGGAGGCATGCTGCATGAGATAATCAAAATGAGTCTTAATAAGATCATTATTATCTTTACTTTGAGCTTAAGTGTCTGATAATATTCTCAAACTTAATAAGCCAGGACAAACGAAGTAAATAGTTCTCCCTGGAATGGGTTAGACTTGAAATTGTGTTGTTGCGGTAAAGGGAGGCAAACTAAAATGATGACACCACTCATTTCCTTACGAATCTGGATTAAATACTTTTTCACTTACCTTGCTGGCATTTTTACACTGAATTAAAACAAAGAACCACCAGGCAGCTGAATTTAAACACACATTCCAAAGGCACCAACAGAATAGTTCTGAAAATGTTTAATTTAGTTTGGATCAGAATTCATAAATATATCTTTATATACAGTGATTGCCTAAATTATACATTCTCTTCAAAATTAAAGAATTAGCAATGGGCAGATTACCATTTCATTTATACAAGCCAAAAAATATCTCATATTCTGTTTATCACATATTCATGCAAAATTACATATGTGTAAAGTACAGGATTTATTACTGTATATAAGTGAAACAAATCTGCCTGATGCAAATTACTTCACTTCGTGCTGATGAGTTTCAGCTGAAATAAATTAAAACAATTAATTAAGGTTACACCAATCTTTAATTATTTCTTCTAATAGTTCCCTTGTTTTTAGTTCTATACAGTTTGGCACAGCTCATCATTGGCATGAACTCAAAACTAATTCACTTTTGATTCAATTTGATTATAACCATTTGTATGTAATTGAAAGTGATGTTTTGCCAGACGAGTCATTTTGAAGGAGTTTTGTGCTTTTCAAGCTCTTGTTCATGGCATTGCCGCACTGGTATTACATTTCACTTTGTTCATGCATTGCTTTAGTGTATGGCTCACAATAAATTTGAACAACTTCTGTCACACTGGAGTAGTACATTTATTGAAGAGCAACCAAAATCTAAGGGTCTTATGTAGTATTAAAATTTTTTTCTATTATTTGTAATTTCATTTTAACCATCCTAATTGACCTTGTCTGAAAATACATTGTCCAATGCAATGAATTTGAATAAACTTAAAAATTCTAATTCCGAATTCCGATCTTGCGAGCACAGAATATGAATTTCATGTGATTGGTGAGTCTGACGTCATAGCTATTTTATGTTGGAGGCTGAGTGTTTTTAGATCCTAAAGCCTAATTTACATGATCTTACCATCTCTGTCAGGGATTGCCAAAGACTAAAACTGGCCTAAGCAGACAATTTCCTGATCAATGACAAAGTATCAATGAATCATCATTAATACATCCATCCTTTCTCATTGATCTGGATAATTTGTCCAAATCTGACATCCTGCCATCAAATCAATTATGATATACCAATTCTTACTGTTGGAGATATGAAGAATATTAACCCTTGGTATCAGATAAACTGCAATTTATCTAGATGAAAATGATTCAATAATAATGAATCTGCTCTTGATATTAGATCAGTATATACACACCATTGCTAATATTAGACCAATAATGACAACCATTACTATTTTAGGTTCAAATTGTAATTAGACTTTGCAACATCTTGTTCAAAATTCCTTTGATATAATAAAATTGCACTTCCCACTATTGTTTGTACATGCATTTGTCTATGTAACAAGAGTAACTACAATTCAAAAGTAATTCATTGGCTGTGTAGTGCAATGGAACATCCTGAGGACATGAAAGGTGCTACATAAACGCGAGTTATTTCTTATCTCCACTAAATGAAATACATTTATGAATTTAAAATGCACAGATTTGAAACAACTTATTATCCTTCCTGTTGTTAGTACTTTATTGGTAAATTGGAAAGTAAGACTGATGTCATACATAATAGATGTGACCAAGTACTGTTCTGTTGCTGTATGAAAGAGTATAGTTTGCACTGTATGAAATGGAACTTGGGAGAAATGCTACAGTAATGAGATTAAAATAGGCCACAGAATACTTAGAGAATGTTATTATGTGATGAACAAAATCACTACAGGGAACGAGACAGGTTTCAAAGATCTTTGTAAAAAATTGGTGTGACCTTAAATGAGATATTTAGATCAAGCACATGATGTTTATTATTATATAGTCATTCCATTTTTCTCAAGATTTTATACAGATCAAATGATCACATAGAGGAGTCTAATGAACCTCGTATATAATATATTTAATTATATGAAAGATTTTTTGACAGTATCTTCTCCTGTGTAATGCATCTGTATTGCAGTTTATAAGGATGCCTCCCTTCAGTCTGACTGTATATAGAAATTCTCTTTTATATATTGCCACATTTCCATTATAATCATGCCTTACTGCATTGCTTTTGCGCCAGATGTCAATATTCTTCCTGCCAGTTGAGCATTTTTTTCTCTCCCGACCTAGTCTTTGTGAATATCCTCACTCCTCACGATCTTGTAGATCACCCAGTAGAAAATATTAAAAATCAAGAAGACAAGGGGAAAAACCACTCGTGATACCGTGTCAATTCGTTTTGCTCGGTGGATGAAAAGTTTCCTAGTCTCGTCTGATGATTTGGCTGGAGGTGAAGTTGACTTTGCTGTATTGTTATTGCCCTTAATGGCAACTCCATCCTTAGCTTGCAGGCAAGCAGGTCCCATCCCATATGCAGTGAAGCTGAAACGGCCTTCCACCACCTCATCCTCCTGGAATAAATGAGAAGAATTGAGATCATAAAGTCTTTGCATGAAAGCCCCTCTAATCTTTTTATACATGAGAAGTTTCAGCAGATCTTGCAGAAATTTAAAAGTACAATAACTGGCTTAACGCAGTTCAAAATCTTTTCATTACTGACATTGATGTGTCTTTCTGATCTAGAGACAGCGGCGTACTCTCTGTTTCCTTAGGTTATGAGCCTGATCTGACATTGACTGAATATTTTACAAAAATTGACTGCAATCCAGAATACTTTCTCCAGGGGAGCTCAAACGAATGCTTTAAAAAATATTGTTAGGATAAACAGGCAAGGAGGACAGAATATGAACAGCACAAAAAATAAAAACATCTATTCATTGAAATGTAACCAAGAGTAGGATTTTGAAAATAATTTCCATTGCTATGAGTCTAGATCCTATTCATGTAAAGAACAAGGAACCAGACAGCACAGCAACAGGCCCTTTGGCCCTCAAAGCCTGCCTTGACACATTTTGCCTTTCCATACTAAAACTGTCTTCACTCACAGGATCTGTACCCTTTATTCCCTATCCCATCTGCACATTTCCAACTGCTTTGCCTCCTTTCTCATTCTAAGTAACATTGCTGCTTCTTCTCCCTTTCTGTCAATCAGTATATATTAATTTGGCTAGGAGATCATCTAAAGTGTCCCCAGTCCTAAGTCAGTTATAACTCATGTCAACTTCTTCATAGCAATCATCATTTATCAATTAGAACCCACAAAAACTCCTTTATTTAAAATAAAAACAATTCTCATTCATTTCTCTAAGGCTTGGCCCTGCCTATCTTTGTAATTGCCTCCAAGATATCTTTTAATTCCAGCCTTTCGGACTTCATTACTGATGACTGTGCCTTCAAATTCCTGGGCCCTAAGCTCTGAAATTCCCTCTCCACTATCCCCATATAGCTTTTCTCCTTTAAGACATTTTTAAAACCTACACACTTGGCTATGTTTTGCTAATCTCCACTAGTGTGTGATATGGGTCGCACAGTGGTTAGCACTACTACCTCACTGCGCCATGGAACCACATTCAATTCCAGCCTTGAGTGACTGTGGTATGGAGTTTGCACATTCTCCCCACGTCTGTGTGTGTTTCTGTCAGGTGCTCTGTTTCCTCCCACAGTCCAAAGATGTGCAGGTTAGGTGGATTGGCCATGCTAAATTGTCTTGTAGTGTCTACGGACTTATAGGCTAGCTGGATTAGCCATAGCAAAATGCAGGGTTACAGAGATAGGGTGGGTCTAGGTGGGGTGCTCTCCAGAGAGTTGGGGCAGACACATTGGGCTGAATGGCCTCTATCTGCACTACAGGAATTTTAGGTTGGTTTATGGAGAATTTATAATCTCTCAGTTTTTAACTATTCCTACCTTATTATATTATCAACGGTTCTACACAAATGCAGCAGTGTTCCACACAAATGCAGTAGTGCTCAATCATTCTCTTGGTGTGTGGTGCTGAGGGATGACAATATTTAGTAGAACATTTTTATTTAAAACTGAGTGACAAGTAAAACATTTCAAAGCTTCTTTTTCCTTTTGAGATTCTGACTATGGTACTTGTGGGCATTCAATCCCTTTTCTCCTGGCCCACAGTCCTTTCTCTCCACTTAGCCTCTGCCAGGGTCATTTAATTCTGATCCCCAATCATCATGCCTTACAAAACCTGCCAGATCCCACTTAACTCTGATCTTTGTGGGAATGAGATTAACCTCCACTTGTCTGAAATTTAAAGCTGTGATTCTATTTCCCAACATTACGATGCTAATTTTTTTTTAAAAAATGAGCAAGCTCTTCATTCCTCACTCTAAAAAATGTATATAATTTTCACTTTATTCTCTTCTTTTGTCCCATGCCCTTGTCTGGTCTTCCAACCATTTACATGTGTTGGTGGATGAACAATGAGTTGTCCTTGTATTGGTGCCTGATTTATGTCAGCTGTCAGCTCAATGATGTACGGTTATAAATAGCTGCAATACAGGCAGTTCATTTCCAGAAGACATTCATTCAGGCCTTAATTTTGATTCATAGCTTCACCTTTGATTGAAATCAGAACTAATCCTTTCTGTAATGCATGCCCAATATGACTGCTGTGCATGTCAGACCTGGATATACTACCTCTGGAGCAGTGAGTACCAGGCACGATAAGGACAAATAACAGAGAAATATAAAGGGAAAGGGAGACAAAAGGAGTGGGAATATAAGATACAGTGACATAATAGGCACTATAAGTATATGAGAAAGAAAGAGAATTTCAGACAGAATCAAACAGAGTGAATCATTGACAGAAATGCCAGAAATGGAATAAAAAATCTAATTATATAGCGAATATAAGAGGAAATAGTGTGCCCAAGTAGTAGGAATTGGATGCAAAGAAATACAGGGAAAGATATATGGAAAATTATTATTAAGCTGAAGAGAGTTCAGAAGAGATTTACCAGGATGTTGCTGGGTATGGAAATTTTAAATTATAAAGAAAGGCCGGATAGGCTGGAACTTTTTTTCACCAGAGTGTAGGAGTTTGAGAGGTGACCCAATAGAAGTTTATAACATAATAAGGGGTATAGATAGAGTTAATGGTAATTGTCTTTTCCCGAAGATGGGGAATTTCAAGACCAGAGGACACATTTTTAAAGTGAGAGGAGAGACATTTATTAAAGACATGAGGGGCAAATATTTTACACAGAGGGTGGTTCGCGCATGGAATGAACTTCCTGAGGAAGTGATGGGTGTGGGCACAATTACAATGTTTAAAAGACATTTGGATAAGTACTTTAATAGGGAAGGTTTGGAGACAGAAGGCAGAGAGTTGGGATAAAAGGCTCTTTTTCGGAGTGGCAACCGGTGACAAGTGGTGTCCCGCAGGGTTCAGTGTTGGGGCCGCAGCTGTTCACTTTATATATTAATGATCTGGATGAAGGGACTGGGGGCATTCTGGCGAAGTTTGCTGATGATACGAAGTTGGTGGACAGGCAGGTAGTACGGAGGAGGTGGGGAGGCTGCAGAATGATTTAGACAGTTTAGGAGAGTGGTCCAGGTAACGGCTGCTGAAATTCAACGTGAGCAAATGTGAGGTCTTGCATCTTGGAAAAAAAGAATACAGGCATGGACTATTTTCTGAACGGTGAGAAAATTCATAAAGCCAAAGTACAAAGGGATCTGGGACTGTTAGCACAGGATTCTCTAAAGGTTAACTTGCAGGTTGAGTCTGTGATTAAGAAAGCGAATGGAATGTTGTCATTTATCTCAAGAGGATTGGAATATAAAAGCAGTGATGTGCTTCTGAGACTTTATAAAGCTCTAGTTAGGCCCCATTTAGAATACTGTGTCCAATTTTGGGCCCCACACCTCAGGAAGGACATACTGGCACTGGAGCACGTCCAGCGGAGATTCACACGGATGATCCCTGGAATGGTAGGCCTAACATACGATGAACGGCTGAGGATCCTGGGATTGTATTCATTAGAGTTTAGAAGGTTGAGGGGAGATCTAATAGAAACTTACAAGATAATGCATGGCTTAGAAAGGGTGGACGCTGGGAAGTTGTTTCCGTTAGGTGGGGATACTAGGACCTGTGGACACAGCCTTAGAATTAGAGGGGGTCAATTTGGAACGGAAATGAGGAGACATTTCTTCAGCCAGAGAGTGGTGGGCCTGTGGAATTCATTGCCACAGAGCGCAGTGGAGGCTGGGACGTTGAATGTCTTCAAGGCAGAGATTGATAAGTTCTTGATCTCGCAAGGAATCAAGGGCTACGGGGAGAGTGCGGGTAAGTGGAGTTGAAATGCCCATCAGCCATGATTAAATGGCGGAGTGGACTTGATGGGCCGAATGGCCTTACTTCCACTCCTATGTCTTAAGGTCTTATGGTCTTATGGATTAGGACCCGGAGCAGGCAGATGGGATAAGTGTAGTTTGGGATTATGTTCAGTATGGGCTGGGGTTGGACCGAAGTGTCTGTTTCCGTGCTGTATGACTCTATGACTCTATGACTTCCTGGACACAGTGAAATACTGGATATAACCAACAGAAACACAGTGTACAAGGAGTGACAATTCAGACCTAATGAAAAACTTGGCATCAGCAGCAGCAATACAGAAGCAGAGAAATAATAGGCATAAGTAGAGCTGAAGTACAAACAACAGAAATAATAAGCAAAAACACCAAAAATGCAAGGATTAAGCTATGGAAATACTGTGCATAAGCAACAGGATTAATGTGTACAAGCGGCAACAATACTGATAGCAGTCCTTATAAAGATTGAGCACAGCAACTGGAATAATGAAAACAAGCATAAAACATTTTGCATATTGCCAAATGCTGAACGTAAGCAGTGTAAATATCTTGTACAAAAAGCATGAATATTGATAAAAAATATTGTGTACAAGCAACAGGAATACAGGTCACTAATGGAGAAAATATTGTGAGAATGCTGATTAATTACAGATATAAGCAGGCTACTTATTATGCACAAACAGCAGGAATATTAGTAATATCTTTTAAAAATAATGAGCAAGCAGTGGGAACACTGAGCATGGGAGGTATAAAAATTATGCACAGAGTAGAGACAAGAATATTGTTGTGCAGTGTAAACACTTGGCATCAGCAGCTTATATACTGATAAATAGTGCAAATACTGTACATAGTAGAAAACAATTGGAGCAAATCCTATGTCCAATTTAAGGAAATACTCATAACTACCATGTGGTACTGGGATAATACTTATAATTGATGCAATTGCTGTATGCATGCAAATAAGAAGTGGTATAAAGGTTGTGAGCAAGCCACAGGAATATTTGAAGGACAAGTGTTATGAAAACCTTGCACAAGCAGCACGTATACTGATAACAAACAATAAATGTATTGTGTTATAACTATAATTCTGGTATAACGGTAATTATTAGTATAAATGCTATGTACAAACTGCAGACGTACTGATAGCAAGCAACATAAATACTGTGTGCAATCAATCTTAATACTGCTCAGAGGCAAGATAAACATCTTGGAAAAGCAGTAGGAAAGTTGATCGCAAAATGTATAAATGTTTTGTAAAAGCAGGAATAATAATATCACCTTAAAAGTATTTGTACACCAGCAGGAATGTCGAAAACAAGCAACAGTGTGCAATCAGCTTACATATTGATAAGAATATATATTGTGTACAAGCAGCAGGAATACTGATAACAAGCAGAATATATATTATATACCAGCATCAGCAATACTAATAATAAGCTGCATATACATTCAGCAGGATAGCAAACAGAATGATATGTGCAAACAGTGAGAATACTGATAACATGCAAAATAAATATTGTGTACAACCATCTCATTCACAGATAACTCATAGTATAAACACTGTGCATAAGCAGAAGAAACACTGATAACCAGTGGAATAGATATTGTCTACAACTGATGGGATTACTGATTAAAATCAGTAGAAATATTGTGTACAAGCAGCCAAAGTACTGATAACAAGCTGAATATATATGTGTGTACAATCAGCAGCAATCGGTAGGAATACTGATAATAAGCAGAATAAAAACTGTAGCAACAATATTGATGACACACAAATAATTGTTGAATTGAAGATGTAGTACTGATAATAAATTGTATAAATACTGCATATGAGTTGTACGAAGGCTGAATACAAGAAGCATAAATACTGTGCACAAGTGACTGCAATACTGATAACAAGCAGTATAAACATCATGTACAAGCTGTTTAAATAATGATAACGCAGGTGATAAATATTGTGTACACGCAGGCTAAATACTGCTAATGAGCAAGCTAAATTCTATATACAAGCAACATCAAATACATACAGACAACCAGCAGTATAAGTACTGTGTACAAGCCGTGGGAATACTGATGATAAGTGTTATAAATACTGTTTACAAACACCAGGTAAACTGATAACAAGCAGAATAAACATAGTATCAGCCATTAAGAATACTAATAAACTGCAGGATAAATATTGCTTGGAGCAGAAAACAATATTGTTTACAACCTGCAACAATACTGTTAGAAAGAAGTGTAAATGTGTGTACAAGCAGAGCTAATACTGTTAACAAACCCAAATAAATGCGTATAAGCAGCGACAATACTGATAGTAGAGTAAATTGTGTGCAAGCATTAATACCCATAATATGAGTATGGATGTAAGTACTGTTTACAACTAGTGGGCTTTATAATGATAAACAGAATAAAGACTGCATACAAGCAGGAAGTACACTGATAAGAAGCATAAATGTTGTACCTAGCAGTGAGAATATGGGTAAAAATGCAGAATAAATATTGCAATTATACAGAATTAACATTTCATACAAACAGCGACATTACTGATAACAAACAGCATAAAAACTACATGCAGTCATTTTAAATAATGAAAACTAGCAGAATAAATATTGTGTAAAAGCAATGGATAACTGTAAAATACTGTGTACAACAGCTCATAAATGGATGATACACAGCATCAATACCATGCATACTGATTATAAAGGGAGTCGATACTACGCAAAACTTATGGGATACTGATTAGAAGTAGTAGAAGCATGACCACAAGCAGCACAAATGCCATTAACAAGCATAATATTGAGCACAACCAAAGGGGAATACACATAACAATCAGGTAGAAATATTATGTACAAACTGCAGGAATACTGTGGACAAACTATGAACACAGTGTACAAGCAACTTAAATAATAACAGTACACAAAATAAAATATACAAGTTGGAGAAGTTCTTTACAATGTGCAGCAATACTGAGAACAAGAAGTATTAATAGTCTTTAAAAGCAATCCAGTAAAACAGAATAATTACTGTGTGTGAGAAGTGGAGTGGATACCTGGTATAAATACTGTGCACAAGTAGCTTAAATACTGATAAGAAGTGACCACAAGCAACAGGGATACTGATAAAAAGCGAAATAAATTTTGCCTGCAAATTTGTAGCAAACCTGATAACAAGTGATATGAATATTGTGTACATGTAGTGGAAATAATAATAGCAAGCTGTATAAATACTGTAAATAATACTGATAACAAGCAGAATAAATATTGTGTGCAAACAGTTGCAATACTGATAATAATTGATACAGATACAGTATACAAGCTGCATAAATAGTTACCAAGGAGCGTAAGTTATTTACATGCATCAGCCATGTTGATAATACGTGCTTACAAATACAGTATACAAGTAGTTTTAACACCAATAACAAGCAAAATAAATGCTGTGTCCAGTGTCAGGTATCCTGATAAAACGTAGAATAAACATTGCATATGCGCAGTAGTAACCCTGACAATAAGCAAAGTAAATATTGTGCATAGATTGCTGCAATATTGATAACAAGTGGTGTAAATACTGAGTACAAGTAGTTGTAATACTTTTTTAAAATCATAAAAAAACTTGTTTTAAGCAGCAGGTGCACTCATAACAAGTGGAATAAATTCTGTGTAAAAGCAGTTTAAACACCATTAAGAAGCAATGTGAATACTTTGGACAAGCAACAAGAATATTGACGACAGGTTGAGCAAATATTGCGTGCGAGCATTAGGAATGTTAAGAGCAAGTGGTTGAAAGAGTATTGAAAGGTTGAAAGTGGTTGAAAGTGGTTGAAAGGAGCACCAAAATACTGAAAGCACAAACAGCTGTAATACTGTTAACTGTTAAATACTGTCAACAGACAGAATAAATATTGTGTACAATCAGTACAGACAATTTACAGAAGTGTTACAGTGTAGAAAGACGACATTTTGGCCTGTCGTGTCTGCATCAGCTCTTCAGATAAGCATCATTGCCTACAGCCAATCTCCTTTCTTTCTATGCCTTTGCACACTATTTCTGTCCAAATAATCATCCAATACTCTCTTCAATGCCATAATTGAACCTGCCTCCACCACACCGACAGGTAGTTCATTTAATGCCCTAAATACTTGCTGTGTGAAATAGTTCTTCCTCACCTCACATTTTCCTTCTTGTGCCCTCTAGTTCTTAATCAGGAAGAGTTTCTTCTGACCTAATCTATCTGGACCCATGATTTTTAAAACGTCTATAGATCTCCTCTTAGATAAAGATAACACAGTGTGGAGCTGGAGGAACGCAGCAGGCCAGGCAGCATCAGAGGAGTAGGAAAGCTGAAATTTTGGGTTGGGGGCCCTTCTTCAGATTCTATTTTCTGAAATGTCAGCTTTCCTACTCCTCTGATGCTGCCTGACCTGCTGTATTCCTCCAGCTCCACACTGCGTCTTCTCTGATTCCAGCATCGGCAGGCCTTACTATCTCTGAGTGAGTTATAGATATCCTCTTAGCCTTTTTCATATAATCATAGATTCCCTGCAATATTGATGCAGGCCATTTGGCCCATTGAGTTCCCAGAGCCCTTCCAAAGAGCATCCCATCCAGACCTTCCACCGTACCCTGCCCCTGTAACCCTCCATGGACACCAGTCTCAACTGTCCCAAATACATCCAATGATTTCATCTTCATGGCTACACCCATGGAATCGGACTATACCAATCTACATGACAGTTAAAGTCATGCATGATTTATGATGTGGAGGTGCCGATGTTAGACTGGGGTGGACAAAGTCAGAAGCCATACGACACCAGGTTATAGTTCAACAGGTCTATTTGAAATCACAAGCTTTCGGAGCATAGCTCCTTCATCATGTGAATTCACTACACATGATTTACGTACTAGTTAGCAGACAGGAAACAAAAGTAGGAATAAACAGGTCTTATTCCGAATGGCAGCTGGTGATCAGTGGGGCACTGCAGGGATCAATACATGAATGGCAACTATTCACAAACTATATTAATGATTATGTTGAGAGAATTAAATGTAATATCTCCAAGTTACAGATCACACAAAGCTGGGTGGGAGGGTGAACTGTGAAGTGGATGCAGAGTGTGGATTTATAGAAGTTGAGTGTTTGGCAAATTTATGGCAGATGAAGCCTAATGTAGATGAATGTGAGGTTATCTAATTTGTCTCTAAAAAGGCAGGCAGATTATCATCTGAACGGTAATAGATTGGGAAAGGGGACGGTGCAACAAAACCTGGGTGTCTTTGCACATCAGACGCTGAGAGTAAGTATGCAGGTGCGGCAGGTGGTGAAGAAGGGAAATCGTATGTTGACTGTCATAGCAAGAGGTTTTGAGTGCAGGAGCAGTGATGTCTTGCTACAATTATGTAGGGTCTTTGTGAGATCTCACAACTACAATATTATGGAAAGAAAGA